>CM033449.1:87828950-88453950 GCA_019425775.1 Rafetus swinhoei | reverse complement strand
AATAAAGATACTTATGTTTATTAGTAATATACAAAATTCTTAGACTTAACAGTAACAGCTATTCTGTAACATATTACCACAACAAGTAGTGTAAGTATCTGGCACTTTCTAAAGGTAGTTAAGAAAGTTGCAGATAATTAATATCTCTCTGGATTTTCCATTATACAGAAACGAAACATGTCAATTTATAAAGAAAATTAGTTCCAAAATGAAACAATCATACTGTTTAGGAATGTGGGAGACAATTTTTGTTAGCAGGTAAATCAACCATTTAATCCTATCCAGTAATCAAAACAGGATAAAATAAGATTTCAGCCAACCATGGAGGACTTACCTTTCACTGTGGAAACAAATCACATAATTTGTTTCCTCCATTACTGAAGCTAAGAATTAACTAAAGCAAACCTTATTTATTTCCTTGGGTTGACAATTCAACAGGAAGCACTGAACTGATGGATCTGAAATACAGCACAGGTACTCAACTGTTTGACTTTTGGGGGCTCCTTATTGTAAAAGGAAGTTCATTTCCTGTCTACTACCTAGAATAAATTCCCCTATAGGTCAGCAGTGATACCGCTCTTTATTAGTTATTACTATCAAATATAAAACATCTTATTCTTGGGTTAAAATGGCAAAAAGTAGGGATTAAGAACTATTAATTCACCATCATTGGTGTTACTTGTATTCTATTCTGGACATCCTTGGATGCTACGTGCTCTCTGAGCCTGATCTTGGAAAGTACGCAGCATCCTCAGCCCCTCTGGGAACTAAAGCCCTCCTTAAGGATCTGGCCCTTAGACACTATTACTTTTATGGAAATGAAAAATGAAACAAACACAAAGTCTGAAACAAAAAATAAAAGTTACATTTATTTAAATAAAACTATACACACAGTGTACAATGGATATGGCTTACAAACAGCAACCAAACAAAAATGGTAGTTCCCTAAGTACACAGATAAAAGGAGCTGGGGCAGCCTACCTGTGTTTCAGTTTCTCGATACACATTGCATTAGTCTTGCTCATACAAGGAGTCACATTGATTTGAGAGAACAGGATTTGGCTATTACACATATACTGGAATAGCCACGCAAAAGGAAAACAAGTACCAATATAACCTGTGATTGTACAATTATTTTCACAAAATTTTGAAAGTCAGAATGTTTAATTTTAAAGCACATAAGGCAAAACTATATGCATGCCAGGTGGAAAAAGTACAAACACCATCACCCATTTAGCTAAAGGAAGGCTATCAGATCTGCCTTGTTCCCACCCCTTCCCCAAATACAAAAACAAATACCTCCAACTCCCAGTCAATGCATTACCTTGCCCTTGTCACCATTCTTCCCTCCCAGCCCTACAGATATCTGGTGCTTTCTGTATGTGCTCTTTGAGATGTAACAAAAGACAGGACTATAAAGACTAACAAGATGGTTTATTAGTCTTTAAAGTGCTGCATAGTCCTGTCTTTTGTTTCAGCTAGACCAGACTAACACGGCTGCATCTCTATCACTCTTTGAGATGTGTATGTATTATTTCACAAAATTTTTTTTAAGGTACTGTTTCCTGAGCATGTGTGGGGGTCAATGCAATTTTCCAGTCTTCGGATTTTTTTAGACTTTATGAAGGTTTTTAGAGAATAAGCTGCATTCTATAGCAACATAAAGCAAAGAACAGCTGATATGTTAGTGGTTCTCTAACTTTTGTATTGATGACCTTTTTCACATAGCAAGCCTCTTCCCTTATAATTTAAAAACACTTTTTATTATATTTAACACTATTGTAAATGCTGGAGGGGAAGCACCATTTGGAGGTGGAGGCTGACTGTTCTGCCCTTCCCCCCCCCAATGTAATAAACCTCATGGACCTCCAGTTTGAGAACTGCTGCGTTGTATGATTAAAGAAAAACAGAATACCAATCAATACTGTAAAGCCACTGGAAAACCGTTTCTCTTATATATAGAAAAGCAATTTTGTGATTATTTTTAAAATATTTGATCTTCCAGATCCATTTTATTTTTTCCCTTTTAAACAATAAATTTAAGGCTACTGTACTTTTTTTGGTGCAATTGGAAACATTTGCTTGAATGCACAGATCTTTTTAAAAATTAGAAAAATAATAAAATCAATATGTAGTTCATATCTGATAGCAGTGCCAACATGCCCTCTCTTCATGGCATTGAAGCATACATTTAGAAACTAATGGATTCAAGTTCACAGGAGAGACACCTGGTGCGAAATAATTCTAAAGCTGCCAAACAGCTACATGCACTCAGCCATGTAACTCTGTTGAATTTTTTCAACAATATCCTCAACAATTGCACCATATGAGATTCAATACATTTACTACTTTGTAAGACCTGATTACAGAATTTCTCAAACCATCTCTTAAAACTGGAAATGAATATTAGTTATTTCCTGAAGGATAATAAATGTCACACTATATAGACTTTAATTTGCTTAAAATAATAATTTTGGAAGTTGGGCCAAAGAATGAGAGAGAGAGAGAGTTTCCTGCTTATACGTGCAGCCAAAAATCTGGACATTAAAATTCAGTGCAAAGAATTTTTACTGTTGTTGGCTTCAACTTGCTGCTTATATTGATGGTTCATTACAGTACATGTATTGCTAATGTATTATCAACATAAAGCACACCATATAGACATAATGGCATTTTCTCTATACTGTAATCACATTTCATAAAAGCTAAACTATAAACATTTGATATTAAAAGTATGTTCTTACCACACTCCCCAAAGAGTGCAGAAGACCTGCCTGTATACAAATCATCAGTCCTACACATATATTGAATAGAAGTTTTACATATATCATTGAGAAATATCTTCAGGTTGCATTTAGCTTTTCCCTTTTCTTACAGTTTAAACTGGTTTGCTCCTAGTGCACTTTTTCCTCAAGTTTCACTAAGATGAATCCTACTGATCATATTCAACCAAGTAGTACCAATAACTTCAGTGACACTATTCACATGAGTAAGGCAAGCAGAATTTAGCCTTAAATGACAGATACTCATTAAATATGGCTGTTTCCTATCTCTTGAAAATATAAAACATGGCTGCTTTCAATCCTTCTCAAAATAGAAGCTTTCACTCCTCTCAAAAGTTTTTACAATGTTAAGGCTGAACATTGTAGTGACTCTAAATTAAGATCAGTTACTTCTCTTCAATAATGTTAGCAAATGGTAAAGTTCATAAAAATAAATTCTCAGGATTACTCCTCCAATATGTAATGGGAGCCCTCTGTTAATGGTGTGCTGGGCTTTGGGTGGGGCCTTCTATCCAGTTTTTCTAAGCTGTCATAGGTCCATTGCTGTCTGTGAACCATTAACAGTTAACACCAGGTCAGGATCTACCCGGTGGAATCTAAATCAGAGGAAATATTTCCAGCATTGAAGTAGCAATGTGTATGCTGATGTACATGATGCTATGTCAGCATGTTTTCTGTAGGCCTTCTGTATCTGTAAATGTTTGTTCCAATCAAAAACTTGGCATGCAGAGCTTCTACCTTGCTTAAAAAACAAACACTATTATGTCCAATTCTATTTCAATGCAGAGTACTGTGTGGGTCTCTTAAAAAAATATTTGGGAGAAAAACTGGTAACAACACACCCAGTTGGGAGTGATTTTTTTTAAGGCTAAAAGTATGTAAAAATGTTTATTACAGCAGCTTAAGTCCTTGCTTGCACATGACTACTATAGCTTCATTTTTAAAAATTACATAATTAATCACAATATGATCACAGCACAGTAGTAATTCAGAGGCAAAATGTTCTTACAAGGTCACAAGATTGTGATGTAAAATCTAGAGTTAAAGATCTTGAAACATTCCTTTATCTTTCTGTAGAATTTAATGTGGATAATGTCTGTGAGGTTGTTTCTAAACTACTTAAACCTATAGAATATAACAGAGAATTATTTTCTCTCATAGAATTTTGCAGATTGATTTAAAATACTATTAAAAAAAAAAGCTTTCATTCTCCAGGATTATTTTACAGAGATGCATGAGAATGCAAGCTCAATCCCCTAATTTATTGATACAATAACATTTTTGGGGGGGGGGGGGGGGGTAACTGTCAACATAACAAAAAGGATGTTGAGATTGTAGTAAATGTGGCAGCCAGACTGGCAGGATAGATTGTAACATTTCTAGGAAGACTTGGGTTCAATAAATCCAAATTAAGACTTTATATGGCTCAATTCTATAATCATTAAAATCCATATACAAATACAGATTTACAGGTTAGAATGCAATGGCTAACTCCATTAGTAAATTATACAGTATTAAAAGGAACACAAGGCTTTCAGTTCACATCTGCCTGATTTTTATCTCCATACCGTATTTATGAAAGATGCTGTGACCGCTACAAAAGGCTCCTGTGGTCTATTGGGGATTTAATGTCTAATAAAAAAAATGATAAATACATATCGAATGATTGCACAGGACAGTGCTAAAGTAGTCATATGTGAGTAAATCATAAAAGTTCCAAAATATTATTTAAATGTCAGTGTTACCTGCTTTGAATAAGCTGTTTCAGGTTCATCAAGTACATTTATGGTATGGGTGAGTTCTTAGCCCTTCTGAAGTCAATGGAAGGTGGGGCCCGGATTTCACCTCCTTACAGATTTATAAAATGTAGCAATGGATTGAAAGGTTCATTTTATAGTTCATTATCCCCCAATACTACTTTGACTTTTACAACAGCAGGAATGGCTGGGTTCACCTTTCTGTCTTGACCAAATTCTGAATTTGATACCATAGGCAAAGTATAATTATCTTCAAGTTCCTATTTAGTTTTGCTTAGATAAAATACTTATCTTATGCTGTCCTAATTATTTTATTTCCAAAGTGAAGGTGCCAAACAAATGTGATTGTTTTGTTTTTGGTTGGGAGGGGATAGAATTAACTGCTATCAATAACCCTGTGATGTCTAGCAGATACATTGAGGAGTGACAAGCTGGCAAAAGTACTAAAATTCAGTTAAGACTAAAGAGTATCCTTTGCCTATATATTACATTATACATGTGATAGAAAATCAGCTAACTGGCCACAGTGTAGCAGGTCAGGGTGTACTTACCCTCATTATTATGTTTATTTTGGGTTTAGTGCTAGAAAAATTATACCAAACTATACATGTTTATAATTCCACCCTGAAGAGCTATATTGTCTCTACTGTATAGGCATCATAACAGTCAGCACTAAAATTGAGACACATTTTAGGCTTCACTGTGCACTGAAACCATCAGTAAAGTCTAAGGGGCAAATAGGGGGTCACTTTACTCACACGAGTAATCCCTCTGACTCCACTGAAACTAATAAATAAATAAAATGAGTAGGATTGACTCTAGCACAAAATGCCAAGAATAATACATCCATCTGAAACTGCAGAGACAGAATGCATTTACCAAATTACAAACTGTAGTTACTAAAATTACATTATGTAATTACCAAACTTCAAATTATAATCTACAATTACCAAGCTTCTATAGAGAAGCAGAATGGAATTACCGAACTTAAATTTGGCCAAGAGACCAAGATTAACGTTCCTTGTAATGAATGCCACAGGGTCTTTGACCACAAGGCACAGGGATCTCTGTTTTGCACCTGATGCAAAGACATCATCTCAAGTAGGATGGTGCCCCTTCACCAGGTATATCAATACAGACCCACAGTGCCCCCTGTGGAATCTATTAACACCATTACTGCAGCAATCTGCATTTTCCTTTTTGGTCTTCTATCAAGCTACTTACGAGGCCCAATTCTACTATTTTATGGAATCTGAATAAATTACAGTCTAGCATTGAAGGCTGTATATACTTGGTTTTGAGAACTCGCAAGCATTAATTGAGGTTTTCTCTTTTGTAATCACTGACTTCTGGTAATTTAAAATAGATCCACCGATAGTCAACCAAGAGAATTCCTAGTTTTGTTACACACGCTCAGTTCATGAGACACAAACAGCAATTTATATATTATTTGCTTAGTATCGATGTGTGTTTCTTATTACACTTAGGTATCAGCTTTTCCATATGTCCCTTCGGGTGGTCTGTAGTACTTTGGGAAAGCCATCAGCTGTATCATGTTGAATGCATACTTTCTGCATTTGATATTCTTCAGTACATTCTCTATGCGGCATCCTTCTCTGGTGAAAGGGGAAAAAGTACAACTTCATGAAACACAGAATAAATAAATATGTTTTATTTCTTCATTGCAGCGTTTCAGCAACAGTTGAAGTAAAAATAACAAAAGATTCAACTCTACATTTTTGTTTTTCCACAAGTGATGATACATCTTACAAAATTAAATCCAAGGCCAGCCCCAAAACAGTTATTGCCCTCAGAAATACACAATGAGAATTTTATATTTGACCTTAAGGTTTAAATAAAGTTTCATAAAAATTTTTAAATCATTTATTTAATGATACATTTTCACGCTAACTTTAGAAATATATTTGCCTTTTAAATTCTTTCACAATATTTCTCCAGACTTTTTACTGTACATGTTAAAGTCTACATGTAGCCCTAAGTACACAGGTTCTGGGAGTAAGGCATTTTATTAAGTCTGGTGCTGTAGATTTGTAAAGGAAATTTTCATCTCTAGTTTATTTCAATATGTTAAGCTTTGCAATGAAAAAAGAGAAAATGGCTTTCCAAACAGATTAACCCAATTCTCTTCTTTACAAAGAAAGGATGCTTGTTCACATACAGTACAAAAGTCACAAGTGCCAAAGTGGTGCTTCAAGACACAAACAAGACTTTGTTAAAAATAATATAAAAGTGTCTTGAAAGCAAAAGCAGCAAACGCAACCAAAGCAACAGTTACAAACAGGTTAATTTAATTACAAAACAGAATTTATTCTATCTCCATATAGTTACTTGACAGAGAAGGGTTAGTTGAAGCAATGTAGTAACATAACCTGGTTGTTAAACAAAACAGAAGATTCCTTCAGTGAATAAATAACAATGAAAGTAGCACAATGAAAATTAGTCCAACAAACTGCCCCATCCATTATCCTTGGTTCAGGGTTAGTTTGTATTGTGCAAAATCACTTTTGATCTTTATAATGAATAAATTGAATTGGAGGTTCAAGCTTTCAGGATCCTTAATATGTCCTTTATAGAACTAGTTACAGTGGGAAAGTGTTACCGTGACCCAAAAGAGGAAATTAACTCAATGCATAGTATACTACTTAGATTTCAGAAAAAAAGAAAAGAAAACACAATACAGTTCAGACATTTGTATGCTAAAGACAAATCCTGTGGATCTGGAAAATGTAGAAATATTACAGCATAATTCTTTTATTTTTAAGTTAGTTTGTTGCTGTTTGTAGAAAAGAAAGGAACACAAGTGAGTTTATTGATATTTGGCTAATAGTAAAGCAAGACTTAAGATAAGCCACACAACCAGCAAGTGTGAGCTGACAAGCAGCAAGGCGACAGGATAGAAGTGACGAGAAGTTGGCTTGTTATCAGTTAGACAGCCTGTCTCGGGATCATCCGACTCATTCAGTGCTCCCTGGGTTTGTCTGCTGTTAAACAGGGGAAGTTAGGAACAAATAGAATAGCATTTAAATTGCAAAGAAAGCCAATATGTAGGTATTATGAGAACAAAGAGACACTAAATATGGCCAATAGATATAGTGGATTTATGCTAAATAATTCCAAATATTTTTACTCTGTTCTCCAACTGGATGCATAAAACTAGCTATTGTTTTTAAAAAGTGTTAAAAGCGTGTTTAAATGACATTCACAGATTACAGGCACTTAACAAAAATGCAATGAACTTGGCTGTGACTAAGAAACATGAAATTGATCTGTAGAGAAATAAATGAACGAGTTAGGAAAAGAAAACAAGAACACAATATCTCACAATGGGACACCAGGCAAAGTGATGTCTTTGTGGTGCTCACAGTTTTTAGTCCACTCCAGCTTCACTGCCTGCTTCTTGTACATGGGCTCATTTTGAAACAATTCAGTTATTTTATGTTTTTGGCTCTTTAAAAATTATTAGAACAAATTTAACATTTTTTAACAAGTCAGCCTCACTGCTCACTCAGCCTTATCAGCTAAATCAACACTGAGATTTTTAATTCAAAGCGTAAGACTGATGTAAAAAAAAGACATGGTACCTTGTTCAGCCAAATCAAGTGTAGGTTAACCTGTACTACAGTGAAGTTCTTCTGAGTCTTTAAAAGTTGTGTTGTGCCTGTATTGGAGCAGTAAGCATACCTTCAAATGACTTTTAAACTTTTCAGTTGTAAACGTGGTAGTTATTCCAGATATTTTCCATCTAAGTGGAATTATGGACACTTTAGCTAAACCCTTCAACCCATTAAAAGTTATATATGCATGTGCTCAAGACTCCTGGTAAGGGCTTTCCCTTGGGCAGTGATAACTGATATAGTTAGTGGAATTAGTGCTTTTGCTATTACCAGGAAGTGCAATTTTTCTGACAGGAGTTTCAAGGGAAAGGATGGATGGTCAAAAAAAGCCAGATGTGTCAGATTGCACTGGAACATTTTTGACACATCTGCCACTGCTTTGTTGTTTATCATTAAAAAAATACTGAAAAGAAAATACCATTATGACACTACACTGAATGTGATGAAAAGAATGCAGCCATTGCACCATGCCTTAGAAAAGTACAGCAAGCAGGGCCACCAACACGGAGGGAAATGGGGGCAGCTGCTCCAGGACCCAGTGATTTAACAAGGCCTGGGGCTCCTGGCTGTAGCCAGAGTCCTGGGCCCTTTAAATTGGCTGCCGGAGCCCTGGGCAGTGCTAAGAGCTGGCTAGGAGAGGCTAGTCCCCAGCCTGGTCCCTTCTAGCTGAGGCCCCACCACCTTCCAGGGCCCAGAGCTGAGGCTCCCCTCTACCACCTTGCCCAGGGCCCTGGCAAGTTAGTTACCAGCCCTGGCAGCCTGCATTCCTTTTTGCAACTGACTTGTGCATTGGGATAGCATAGCCAAGTCCCTGTTTTCTTGCTGACTTACTAAAGCAAGACAAGGCAGGTAAAGTAATACTATAGTACATACAAAAATTATTAGACTAATGCACTGAAGGGAGACAAAGATTGAAATTATGGCTGGATACCATGAAAGAGGCTAGCCAAATTTTGTCACAAAATAATTATGCTTGATAAATCCAAAGAAACAATTAAATCTTCCAGTTCCCCTTCACTTTGAACATTCAGTTGTATACTTTGTGACAATGGATAAAAAGGATTCTCAAAACTATTCTAATAGCAAAAGGTAAAAGCCCAAATTCCCATAACTTTAATGAGAGAAGGATAGAGGACCCTTAATGCTATTAGTCATTTCAATATGAAATGCCCTAAATTACTTTCTTCCCTTTGGTCTGGTGCTTTCAAGTACCTATGAATGGCACTTAATGGAAGCAAAAAGGTCTAAGGTCTAAATTTATACAGAAACACAAAATTAAGTAAATTATGCTAATTTAGCCCATACTGTGACTTGGATTTATATAGAGCATTCATTCTTGGGAGAATGCTGTCTTAATTTATCTTCCCTTTTCATAAGTTCCATGGAGCCCCACCAATCCTCTGTGACCCACTCCCCTTTGTCTCTGGGTACATTTGTTGGTGACCTGTGCGTTTCAATTATCATTTTCATACCA
The DNA here is from genome assembly GCA_019425775.1 of Rafetus swinhoei. Classification (NCBI taxonomy): domain Eukaryota; kingdom Metazoa; phylum Chordata; order Testudines; family Trionychidae; genus Rafetus; species Rafetus swinhoei. The sequence continues at coordinate 88,444,301 of CM033449.1, read as the reverse complement.
GTGAGTCACAGACTTACATTTTTATTTCTGTCCAGTCCTTCGCTACCCGAACTTACATCTCAGCCAGTCTCTCCTGTATATCTCACCATCATCTTTGTAACTAGCTCTAATTATCAATCTCAACAGAAAGGCTGAAGACAGAGACTAGATTACATTCTATTAATTTTAAGTGGTCCAACCGGAACAAAGCTGAAGTACATTGATGGGCCCATTAACACTGACACTGCCCATACTTGAGCTGTTCTATGGTACAAAAACTTCATTCTCCAGAACGGCCAAACACCTCCTACTGTAGTGCTTCATTTAAAAAAAATGTATTTTAAGTGGGTTTGGGTGAAGTGATTTTCATGGTCTAATCTCAGGAATGTGACTCCTTTATTTATTTTGTATGTTTTGCTCTATTTATTGTTCTGTACCTGATCTTTCATCTGGGTGTGTATAACTCCCTCTAGAATCAATAGGATTCACCTGTATGCATCAACAGTAATCTAGATGAAATCCATTTGTTGGGTTATTCAAAAGATACAAAGCCCCACTGTACATTTGTTCTTTGATATATCGAAAAGCACAATCAGTGGCTAATTTTTGTGTATCAAGAGTCATTTCACCCCACAGTATACACTGTGAACTGCTGACGCATTGGAATTTCTATTTCAAGGAATTAGTGATTAGTTCCTAGTCGCGACTTTGAATGTGTGTAGCTGGGAGTTGCGTACCTTAAGCTGACCTTTCAGGTCTAATATAGACCTGGCTCTGTGAAATACAGCACACTGACATGTGTGTCAACATGGACAGTGCTGTCAGTGAGAGAGCATCTCCTGCTGCCATAACTACTGCCACTCACGCGGGCTGGAGCAGTAAAGCTGATGGGAGAGCTCTCTCTCAGTAGTTAAGACTAAGAGTGTCTACACAGACATCTTACAGCAGTGCTGCTGCAACTGTACATTCTCTAAGCCAGAAGTGGGCAATCATTTTTAATGGTGGGCCACTCCAAGATTTTGGCAAGTGGTCAATGGCCGCACTTCTATGGAGGGGATGTGCGGTCTGGGACAGAGGTTGGGTGCAGAAGGGAGCTTGGAGTAGAGGATGCAGGTGCAGGAGGGGGTGAGGGGTCTGAGAGGGAGTTTGGGTGAAGGAGGGGGCTGTGATCTGGGGCAGGGGTTTGGGGTGAACAGTCTAGGAGGGGTTATGAGTGCAGGACAGGATTCTGGCCTGGGGGAGGAGTGTTGGAGGGGGTGCAGGGTCTCGGACTGAGTTGTGACCCGGGTGAGGGGGGAAAAGGGGTACAGAGGGTTTGGGTGGTGGCCTGGGCAGGTAGTCAGAGGGGAGAGAGGGGTGGGGGTGCCAGAAGCAGGCTCTGGCTAGGCAGTTCCCAGCCAGCAGCCCTGCAGAAACCTGAGGCAGACTGTCTGCTGCAGGCTGCTCCATGTGGCTCCACTCCAGGCATTGGGGAAGGGGGGAGGGGGAGATGAGAAAGAGAAGGCTTCCTGCACTGCCCGTGCCCAGCAAAATTTCTCAGCTCCTATTTTCTGGAAACTGGTCAATTAATGGGAGGTGAGAGGTTTTGCTGGAGTGCGAAAACTCCCTCCTCCCTCTCCTGCCATCCAGAGCGGAAAGCAGCTGGCTTTTTAAAAAGCGTGAGCTCCTCTCTACTTAAGGGCTCTGGAGAGTTGGCTGCAGGTTGGATTGGATCTGGCCCACTGGCAGCCTCTTGCCCACCCCTGTTCTAAGCCATGTCTATATGAGCTGTGCTGCTGCAGGGCATCTGTTGAACACTCTCTATACCAGCAGGAAATAGGTCTCCTGTCCTGTGAAATAGGCTGTAGTGTAGACATAGTGCTAGTATACCTGTGTCCTAAGGCCTTTTAAATGAAGTTGCCAACTGCAGAGTTAATACCTTGTAATGCAAGATTTCACTCCCCTCTGTTACAGCAAATGTAACTGGCTGAGTGAAGTAAAGCCCTGCACTAAATTCAATAGTATTTCTCTGTCAGAAACATGATAACTTTTGAACATGGCATCCACTCCCGCTGTAGCTACTGGCTCATTGAAACCCCATGGAAAATAACACAGCACCTTAATATTCCAGTGTATAAATACTCATGCACTAGTGGCCATAGAACACTAGATTAGATATTCTATACTTCTCCCACTTACCCTCTTTTCAAAGCCTGGACTCCTGGATTCTCGGCTCACATGACATATATGGTGCTATGGCTTGCTGAAATGATGTCAGTGACATAGGAGAAGGGTCATTTTTTCCCCAGGGTGAATGGCCATGAGTCAATCAGATGAAAACTAAAGACCTATCCAAAGCCCACTGACATCAAAGGTGTACTCTATAATGCACATTTCTGAGCTGCTATAACTTCATAGCAGAAAGTAACTGAGCAGACTAGAGAATCCAGTTCTAGATAATTAAAGATGCAATTTTAAAGAGTGAGTAGTTATTAAGACTGTAAAAGTATGATTTTTTTTTGTTACTAGTCTACTACTACATCACCAACTCCCAAGGAGAAGTGTATTACTCTTCCCAATTGAAAATTCCTCTCAGACAGATGTGAGCTTCAATATACATTCAAAAATTGTATATGTCAATGTCTCTTGAATTTTACTGCCAGAAACTGAAATGATCAAACTCTTCAATTTTGGCCCTAGCTTGCATGAGGGCATTGTTTTGAGGTTTCACATCTAAATCCTCCCTCTCCGCCACCAACCTGAATTCTTAGTATATCATCAACACACAACCCATGCTGACTTGAGCACTTCTGAATACATGCCTAAGAGCAGAGAAAGGGCTCCCAAAAAGCACTAGTAAAGCTAAGTCAAGATGCAAAGTTGTTTTTTTAGATGAGGATGATGCTCATTAATCAGTGACAACTTAGGCTGTGAATAACTTTTCAGTCTTATAATTCTGTTTTATATTTCAAGTTGTTTTAATTGAGATTTACCACCCTGAGGATCCATCAAGCCCTCCAATACTCCTTTAAGTCTATGCTTTATTCATAGTTTGAATTTCCAGCTTCTTCATCTTCCACCCATTGGCTCACCTTTCTCAGTTGGCTGAAGAGCCCATTATCTAATATTTGTTCCCTTTAATCAAGTCACCCCTTTAAATTTCTCTTTAAGATAAATATATTGAACTCTTTGAATTGATCCCTATTAGGCATGTTTTCTAATCCTTTGATCACGCTTGTATCTCTTCTCTGAACCCCCTCCACTTTGTCAGCTTCCTGAATTATGGATACCAGAACAGGATATAAAATCCAGCAATGGGTCACATCAGTGACAAATACATAGCATAACCTTCATACTCTTACTTGAGAATCACTTGGCAGCAATCAGAATCTAGACACCCCAATGAAAGTACAAGGGGTTGACCCCCCAAAGAATAAATAGATCAACACTATACAACATGAACGTGCTATAAAACAAATAAGATTGTATGTGAAAGCTTGTAATGTTCTAAACAATAATCAGGCTACGGTTATGGATTTATTTGTGTATACAGAGAACTGGGCTCAGAAACTTTGTTTCTACTCACATCAGGACAAGGAGCAACAAGACAGGGAAGAGCATCTCTTAAGCCAGATGTTTAAGGATAGGCCATTAGAGTTAAAGAAAAGACATTGAGACATTCCAACTTTGGAATCAAGAACGGGTTTGACATACTAAATGAACTTGAGTCTCCCTGGACTCCAGAGATTGGAGAGCGGGGGAGAGAAGAGAAAGCAGGATTTTGCCTGAGGGTGTTCATCCAGAAACTTAGAGGCAGCTCTAGGCAGGAAGCTGTCACTGAAATGATGGATCCCCACTATAATTAGGGAAGAAACTTGTTCAAAGGTAATAGTTATCTTGTATTAGAAAAGGGATTTTATCCAATATGGAAATGTAAAGCCTGAAGTTGCATCTTTATGTTTATTTGACGTGAAACTCGTATACGTTTGCTCTCCCTTAATCTGTAGTTTTTCTGACACATTACCCAAACAGATCTCTCTTTTGCAGACTGTATGGAGCATGGGGGCCAAAGCAAGATGGTATTTGGGGGACAGGTTTCACATTTTTGGGGTTGATGATTAAGAGGAGAAAAGTCTGTGCCTGATAGTTAAGAACTCTGGAAGGATAAATTTGGGGGATTTGTGATAGGGATGTTAAATTTAGTTTAATCAACTAATCGACTAGTCGATGGAATTTCCATCGACTACTTGATTATTGGATAAGTAGGGGAGCCGCAGCGGGGTTAGCAGGCTCTTAATATATTTAAAAAGCAGAAGTGCAGTGGGGGAATCTGGTGCGAGCTGGTACAGCTGATTCCCAGCTTGTGCTGCGTCCTCCCCATTGTGCACCAGCTACTCTTAATACACGGGCTCTTAATACATTTAAAAAGCAGAGGTGCAGTGTCTGGGACTAGACACAAGCTGGTAATCAGTGCCTAGCTTCCGCTACCCCTCTATCTTCCCTGCCTGCCCTCCCTGCCCCCCCACAGAGATGGTGCTCAGGGGAACTGGCTTTGAAGCTGGCTCCCCCCAGCACCGGCTTCTGCTCCCGCCCTTGCTGCCTCTGATAGAGGCAGCAGCAACAGGGGGGCAAGCAACTACTTGAGGGACATGTCAACTATCTGATAAGCTTACGCTTACATCCCTAAGGAGTAACGTCCCAAGGAGTAACTAGGCGGGCGGAAGCCAGGGTGCTGCTAGGCAGGCTACTGAGCAGCACAGCATTACTGCATTTCACAGTCACAGGACAGATGCTCCTGACTGGTCTGGGTGATTCCCAAAATGTCACATCCCTGCTTATGCATCCAAGGATCACATTAGCCGTATTGCTACATTGCACACAATGTTCATGTTCAGATGATTATCCGCTATGACCCCCAAGTCTTTTTCAGAGTCACTGCTTCCTAAGATTGAGCCCCTCCTCCTGGAAGTATGGCTGATGTTGTGAGTTCATAGATGTACACAGTCAACCAGACTAAAATGCACATCGTTGCCTATGCCTAGTTTATCAAGCAATCCAGATTGCTCGGTATCAGTAACGTGCTCTCTTCATCATTTACCATCCCCTCAAAGTTTGAAGTAGTTTAGAATGAAGAACTGATCCATAAGAGGCACCACAACAAATACACCCATTTGATGATTCTCAATTAATAATTGCATTCTAAACCTATCAGCCAATTTTTAATGTGCTTAGTGCATTCCATGTTACTTCTATATCCTTCTAAGTTTTTAAGCAAAATGTCATGCATGTCATGGAAGTTCAAGTATGAACCTATTTTCTATAAGCCATGGTGACTGGCATTAATTATATTACCTCCCTTTATTTATCCAATCCTGTATCAGCCACTCCATTATTTTGCCTGGAATGATGTCAGATTGATAGGCCTATGATTAGCTAGTTAGCTGGTTGACCCTTTTTAAATATGGGCATATCATTAACTTTCTCCTGGCCTCCTGGAACTTTCCTGTGTTCCAAGATTTATAGAGGATTAACAAGACAGTCCAGTGAACTCCTCAGCCAGTCCTTTCAGAACACTTAGATGCACACTATCTGGACCTAATGATTTAAAAATATCTTACTTTATTAGCTATTGATGAACAACCTCTTGAGATACTAGTGGAATACAGCATTATCACTATGGGTGCATCTAGACTACATTCCTCTTTCAAAAGAGGAATGTAAATGAAGGAAATCGAAAATGCAAATGAAGTGCAGATTTCCAAATCTCACGCTTCATTTGTATAATCGCGTCTGATAATTTTGAAAGTTTCTTTGGGGAAGCAGTCTAGACACAGTTCTTTCAAAAAAATTCCCTTTTTCGAAAGAACCCTTATTCCTGAAAAAATTAGGTTTACAGGGTTCTTTCAGAAAAGGGATTTTTTTCCGAAAGAACCACATCTGGACTGCTTTTTTTTGAAAAAGCGATTGGACACGATTATACAAATGAAGCTAGAGATTTATAAATCCGTGCTTCATTTGCATTTTCAATTTCCTTCATTTACATTCCTCTTTTGAAAGAGGAATGTAGTCTAGACGCACCCTTAATGACTACATAATCTGTCCCTCCCCTCCGCCCCAAAATACAAAACTATGGATGTTCCTGGACCAGAGAGTCTGAGGGCAGGAGGGCCAGCCGGGCATTAGGGTCAGCAGCCCAGCTGGGGACAACACAGGATGGGGATGGAGCCCCACAGCAGCCTCCAGCAGCCCCCGGGAGTGTGGGCCTGAGGCCGGAGCCCTAGTATGGGGTAGGAGTCCCTGTGGCAACTCCTAGGAGCACAGTGCAAGGTCAGGGCTGGGGCTGCGCAGGGATGGGGTTGGAGCCCCGCAGCTTCACCTGGGTGTGTGGGTCAGGGTCGGAGCTCCAGCTCTATGGCTGCCCCAGCTGCATGGGACCATCCTTGCTCACATTTGTGGTCCCTTATCCATGAGCCCTGCGACAGGAGCTGGAGCCTAAGTCACCCAGGGAGCCAGCAGTAGCTGGGCAAGCAGCCCAGCCAGGTTGGCGGGGGCGGGGAGGCAGGGTTGCCTCTTGGAGCAGCCTGCCAGCAGTTGATGGACTTGGGGGCTGGTGGCAGGAGACCTCCCCGGTCCAGCAGATTTTCTTGTTCAAGACCAGTGAGGTCCAACCTGTACACAAATCAGGTATGTTATAGTTTCTCCCCCCATTACACTGTTTTATCAAAACTGTTTATAAGGCTGAAGAAAATTTTTGAACAGCGAATCATGAAGGCAGGAGCCATTGCATCAAATTGCCAATTATTTCAATCTCAGAATGTAAAACAATGCCCATTTAACGTTATAAACGTGACTATGTAGAGCTTTGAGAACTGATCTTATCTGGTAGCAGTCTGCCTAACAGCCTTAGCACCAAACTCAGTGCACAAATCTGTTTGCTTATTTCTCTTTTGTAAACACATAATTACTTCATAACAGAACCAAACCAAACATCAAAACACTTCTGCACATACTAACTTCCTTCCTACCTACCCCCCCTCAGAAGCAAATGATAGGATTGAGTTGTTAAGGACTGAGATTCTCCTGATGTGCTAAGTGTTTTTATTTGTCCTACCCTCTGTTAATAGGCAGATAACAATTGTAAGGAACAGCAATGTTTTATGGGAAATTAGAAGAATGGCTGTGCCTGCCTCTTTCTATTTATCTATTTTCTTTATTGTACATGCCTTGGGAGCTGATGCCCGTGTTTACAAGGAAGACAACATATCTCCAAATAGCAGCCAGTGCTTTAAAAATATCTGAACTTTTGAGTAAGGTGTTTGCATGACTCTCTCAACACCGTTTTCCTGCCTATGGTCACCATCATCCTTGCTCACATTTGTGGTCCCTTATCCAGCGCCCAGGGTGATACTAGCTACAGGAATAAAGGGAAACAAGAAGACTTTTTATAAATACATTAGAAGCAAGAGGAAGACCAAGGAGAGGGTAGGCCCACTGGTCAGTGCGGAGGGAGAAACAGTAACAGGAAACTTGAAAATGGCAGAGATGCTTAATGACTTCTTTGTTTCGGTCTTCACCAAGACGTCTGAAGGAATGCCTAACATAGGGAATGCTAGTGGGAAGGGGGTAGGTTTAGAAGATAAAATAAAAAAGAACAAGTTAAAAATCACCTAGAAAAGTTAGATGCCTGCAAGTCACCAGGGCCTGACGAAATGCATCCTAGAATACTCAAAGAGCTGATAGAGGAGGTATGTGAGCCTCTAGCTATCATCTTTGGAAAATCATGGGAGACAGGAGAGATTCCAGAAGACTGGAAAAGGGCAAATACAGTGCCCATTTATAAAAAGGGAAATAAAAACAACCCAGGAAACTACAGACCAGTCAGTTTACCTTCTGTGCCAGGGAAGATAATGGAGCAAATAATTAAGGAAATCATCTGTAAACACTTGGAAGGTGGCAAGGTGATAGGGAACAGCCAGCATGGATTTGTAAAGAACAAATCATGTCAAACCAATCTGATAGATTTCTTTGATAGTTTAACGAGTCTTGTGGATAAGGGAGAAGTGGTGGATGTGGTATACCTAGACTTTAGTAAGGCGTTTGATACGGTCTTGCAGGATATTCTTATCAATAAACTAGGCAAATACAACTTAGATGGGGCTACGATAAAGTGTGTGCATAACTGGCTGGATAACCGTACTCAGAGAGTAGTTATTAATGGTTCACAATCCTGCTGGAAAGGTATAACGAGGGGTTCCGCAGTGGTCTGTTTTGGGACCAGCTCTGTTCAAGATCTTCATCAATGATTTAGATATTGGCATTGAAAGTACGCTTATTAAGTTTGCAGATGATACCAAGCTGGGAGGGGTTGCGACTAATCTGGAGGATAGGGTCATAATTCAAAATGATCTGAGGTAAACAGGATGAAGTTTAATAAAGACAAATGCAAAGTGCTCCACTTAGGAAGGAACAATCAGTTTCACACATACAGAATGGGAAGCGACTGTCTAGGAAGGAGTACAGCAGAAAGGGATCTAGGGGTTATAGTGGACCACAAGCTGAATATGAGTCAGCAGTGTGATGCTATTGCAAAAAAAGCAAACATGATTCTGGGATGCATGAACAGATGTGTTGTGAGCAAGACACGAGAAGTCATTCTTCCACTCTACTCTGTGCTGATTAGGCCTCAGTTGGAGTATTGTGTCCAGTTCTGGGCACCACATTTCAAGGAGGATGTGGAGAAATTGGAGAGGGTCCAGAGAAGAGCAACAAGAATGATTAAAGGTCTAGAGAACATGATCTATGAAGGAAGGCTGAAAGAATTGGGTTTGTTTAGTTTAGAAAAAGAGAAGATTGAGGAGGGACATGATAGCAGTTTTCAGGTATCTAAAAGGGTGTCATAAGGAGGAGGGAGAAAACGTGTTCATCTTGGCCTCTGAGGACAGAACAAGAAGCAATGGGCTTAAACTGCAGCAAGGGAGGTTTAGGTTGGACATTAGGAAAAAGTTCCTAACTGTCAGGGTAGTCAAACACTGGAATAAATTGCCCAGGGAGGTTGTGGAATCTCCATCTCTGGAGATATTTAAGAGTAGGTTAGATAACTGTCTATCAGGGATGGTATAGACAGTATTTGGTCCTGCCATGAGGGCAGGGGACTGGACTATGACCTCTGGAGGTCCCTTCCAGTCCTAGTATTCTATGATTCTATACACAGAATTTCAATGGGATTCTGCTGAGCCAGTTTCAAATAGGTTCCTCACACTCCATCTTCCTATCCCAATTATTGCTACTCCTTTGCACTACAAAGTTATATTAGCTTCATCAAAAGCCTACAGGTACACAGAAAAAAAAAAAAAAAGGTTGAATTCTATACTTTTTTACTTCTGCAGCTCTCCCAAGGTTATAGAGGAATAGCTGTCGCACCCACAGATTTAAGACCCAGTGGCCAGCATCTTTTCCACATTCTCATACTTGTCTGGACTTTTGGAAACATTTGGAATAAAGAAAGAGGCAAAATATAACATTTAGTTATTATGTATTATCTCCAACATCCACCTTATTATGGGTGATATTACACTTTGGGGCACTGAAAGGTATTTTGGAATTGAGAATCCCTTCTGTTACTTGCTCATGGTCAATAAGCTATGAAAATGTGTATCCATCTGTTCTAGTCTGAGCAGATTGCTTTTTCTTGTCCCCTTGTTTAATACTATGTTTTTTGTGGATATCACAGCAATAAAGTCTTCTCTTGTTATCCATACACATTATGCACAGTTGGGCTTATGGACGGTTTATGTATTATTAGATTAATTGTATTCTTTTAGCTACCCCACAACATAGGCAAAGCAAATGCCCTAAATTATACTAATACAATATTCTTGGCACAAATACATATGTATGGAGGCTGTGTTAATTAAAACAAAGTTGGTAGTGTATGTTCGCTGTCCAACTATTCTGCTTGCCAGATAGCAATCTAAATTAATGTAGAAGAGACTTTTTTGGTGCCGGAAATAAAAATTGTCCCTGTCCCAAGTATGGTACATTAATGAAGTCTGCAATATAAAATTTAAAAAAATATTTGTACCAGCTGAGAATCTGACTCTGTGTTTTTGAATTTAATAAAAAAGAATTTAACAATTATGAAATAGGAAGCTACTAAATTGGAAATAAGGTAACAATTACCTACCAAAATTGTTTTCTTCAAGAATAAAATTTATATTCATTCAAATAATTGGCTCCACTTTCAGTCTCCACTGTGAGACCTGATTTCCTATTAAGAAATACTAGGAAAATTATATCTCTTAAGAAGAGACCACACTTACAGAAAACCCAAAATAATGTGAAATCATCTTAAACTAAAAGGGTAACTGAAGACTATGTATACATGGAGAGCAGCTTGGATAATGTCTCGAATTTCTAAATAATTTTACTTCAGTATTTTTCATAAGGTAACCCCTATAATAAATTAAAGTTATATACAATTTAATATTGTAAATACTGAAGTAGCATTGTTTATCTCAGGAAAGGTTGTCAAAGTTTTAAAATTAGCCATTCTATAAATAACAAATATACAGAGATCATATAATTTGCTATCTATATCATAAGGGGCTTTTAAGTATGAGTTTGTATTCACGGTGACCTTTACCCAACTATGGTCTTAGGTATTTTTCCATAGAATAGAGAGGAAACAACTGTTTTTGTCGATCAGGAAATAAATAAGATTTTTTTGATGTTAAGTTTACAAAAATATAGCGAGGTTTCACTGTGGGGCTATCACCAAAATAAATCTTCATACAAGATTTTTAAGTAATTAAAGAGGGTGAATTCTAAATAAGGAGAATAGGTTGACCTTTTTATTATATGTTTCATCAAAGGCGGTCTAATATTTGCCCCTTTACAACAGTGGGTAAGTGGGAGGTAAAGTGTACACCACTGATTTAATCAATAAGACAAAGGCAGTTAAGCCTTATTAGATCATTCCCTTGTATAGTGCAAGATACAAGTTCCCAGGTAGCAAACATCAACTTAAAAGATACTACATGAACATTGCCAAAACGTTGAAAAATCTCTTAAATTGCACACGAAAAAAAGCCAAAGCTACTGGAGTGTACTTATTAGTGGTTTATGCTGCCATAAATTCAGCCAGAGTTCCCCATCCCCAGTAGCATGGATTCCTGCAGGAGAGCAGTCTGCGGCAATGTGAAGTACCAAAATGGGGCAGAGGGCAAGAACAGGCCAGCTCATAAGACAAAAAGGAGACACACAATCCTCATCTGCTCTGGACAGGAGGCTCTTTCCTCCCAGGTACCACTGTTTTTCACAGGATGGACTTTGCTCTTAAGAAGGTCTGGGCAATACTTTTTGATCTGCGGGGGGCCACTCCAAGATTTTGGAAATTGGTCAAGGGCCACCCTTTTCCATGATATTAATGGAGGAAGTGTGCAGTCTGGGATTGGGTGTAGAAGGGAGCTTGGGGTAAGGGATTAGGGTGCAGGAGGATGTGTGGGGTCTGGGAGGGAGTTTAGGTGAAGGAGGCCTGTGTCCTGGGGCACTGGACTGGGGTGCAGGAGTTTGGGATGTGACCTAGGGAAGGAGGGGGTTGTGACTTGGGGCAGAGGATTGGGGGGCAGGTTCTGGGAGGAGATATGGGTGCAGGAGGGGACAGAGGGTTTGGATTATGTGGGGTAAGGTGACAGGAGTGGGGGCAGAGGATTGAGGGAGGGAGGGGCTGCAGTACCTGGGTAACTCCTGGCCAGCAGCCCAGCCTCTTTTAGAGGCAGCTTCCCTGCCTGCCCCACCCCTGCACAAGCTGCAGGGGCTGTGTGTGTGTGTGTGTGTGTGTGAATAACTACGAGCCAGAGAGGAGCGGGTGTGGTGCTTTTCAAACAGACAACTCCAATTGGCCAGAAACCAGCCAATAGGATTGTGCTGAGGGGGAAGGCAGCTAATTAATCCTCCCCCTCCCCAGCTCAGAGTTGTGAAGGAGAAACAGCTGCAGCAGCTGCTTCTCTGAGCAGTGTGCAAGTGGGCACATTAAGCAGGAGCTTGTCTGGGGCTCCCTGCTGCATCTGTGGGCCAGATTCAGCTCATTTTTGCCCAGCCCTGCTCTAAGGAGCATAGAATATTACAGGCACAGGGCAGTACAATTTACAACCACTAGTTTACAGAATGTGCATTTGATTATTTGTGTGTCTATTATTTGAATCACACATTTCTGCCAATTGCTAGACCTTATGTTTCATCTTACCTTTTTGATCTATTTTTATTATTTCATCAGAACTAAGCTGCAGTGCTCTACTTACCCTAGCCAAGCAAGCGTTAAAAATCCTTTCTAGCACAATATTGTAAAACAAGATAGGTAGCAACACAGCCTTCCAAGCTTATTTGACTAATAATTCACCGGCATATTTTTAAAAGAGCTAGTTTGATCTCTTCAATAAAAATTAAAGGAGAAGAGAAGAATTAAGAAGCAAGCAATGGTCCATTAAACCTGTGATTTGGACTGTCACAATATGGTACATTACATTAAACCTAGCAACAAGACTAAATACCTACTTCTCTTTGGGCATTCCATGCCCAACAGAGTGCACGGCAAGCTTAAAGTTTTTATTTTTGCCATAACTGATCATTTGACTTGCTTCTCCACTGTCGTATGCATTTCATTTAATAAACTTTATAATAAAAAGCCTACTAAAACTATTTCTCCATTCCAGGATTACAATGCAGAGGAGGTTCATTTAGTTCCATTAGCTTTACCACCTGTGTTTTGAGTAGTAGACAGCTTCAAAAGTAGGTACTGAGGTAACAATGAGCTTTTATTATGTATTAATTTAGCAAAGAAATTAGACACTTAATGCATTTTACACTACAACAGCAGCAGACTGGCATCATTTGCATTCAACACTCCACCATGTTAGAAGGTACTGAACCTTGGAAAAGGTCATCTGAGTTCTGATAACTGGGCATAAGTGAAGTGGCAGTGGTTGTCTGATGACAGGATCAAGGGCAGGCATGGTCAATAATTTTTGATGGGTGGGAGGGCCACTAAGAATTTGGAAAGTGGTCAAAGGTCGTACTATTGCATATCAGTGGAGTAGGTATGGGGTCTGGGATGGAGGTTGGATGCAGAAGGGAATTCAAGGTAGGGGTCTGAAGTGCAGGAGAGGATGTGGGGTCTCAGAACAAGTTTGGGTGTAGGAGGAGGTTATGACCTGCGGTGGTAGATTGGAGTGCATGAGGGGGTTCAGAAACAAAAATATTTAGGAGATTGAACCTGACTGTATACCTACCTTGCCTTATGCATATGCTACTATAACTGATTTCACTCCTGGTTAAACCTGAAAAATCCCTTTGGTATTTTTAAAAAAGATCTAATATTACTGCATCTACAGCTACCAAGAAAAGATACCACTATTCTTGCTTAGTACAGTGTCCTCTTCTCCATAGTATTGCAATGCAGTGTCAACATCAGGTCATATCCTAGTGAAGGGCTTGATGAAGCAATATAATTTTCACTTTGAGACCGACCAACCAAGCTGCAATGACAATGTGAGAGAATTTCTCTTACAATGCAGCAACTGAGGGAAGTCGCATAAAAGCTAATTCACTGAATGTACCAAGATAAGATAAATGCCCTCCCATTAATAAGCAACCTCAGGCAGCAGCTCCAAGGGCCATTCATAATTGCTATGGTCAATGGATAGCTTCTATGAATTGATGAATTTTTTTTGTGGAAAAAATAGGCTATTTTTCAAATAAACAGCGGAGTCCCACACCTACAAACTGATTTTTCAAGATGTCACTAACTTCTGCCTATGGCACACTGTGTTAATATGTATAACAGATGTGCCATTTTATAATTGAAAATAAGTTCTTATAAATTTGCTTAGTCATTCTAAGAGCAAATTCCTAAAGAGCAATAAAATACAGGGAGTCACCTCCTCCCCAGGGCAGCAACAAGGCAGGATTCCAAACTAGCACTCTAGATTAGCATTACATTGAAGATCTGGCTAACCATCCTCGTCACACTATCATTCTCTGTGAGCTACGCAATGTGCTGGAGGGCTTAACCTGTGCAGCTATCATCCCATGATCCCAAATGGTATAATCAAAAGAGTGTGTGTACGTAAAATACTGCAAATCAGTAAGTAAGAGGCTGGGCCTTTCCCCGGCAACTTTTGAGCATTGAAGGATAGCACTTCCTTCTACCCTCTGGAGATAGAGCAGATAGAACTAATATAATTAATTAAAGCATGTGGGGGAGCAGAGCAAAAAGATGCTAGTTAGGTAGAGCAAGAAGACCGATTGACTGGAGACCCCACTGGACAAGATGATGTCTGGAGAGAAAAATGGGAAGATTAATGAAGCCTGAAATGAAAGGAAAAAATAACGTTTACAAAGTTAACTCTAGGCTGCCCATATGCAGACAAAGAAGGTTACATCATGACACTGCATCACCACACAATAAACACTCCACTCTTATGTAGACTCAGACTTTGATGATTCCAGAAAGGACCATCATGATTATCTAGTCTAATCTGCACATTGCAGGCCACACAGCCTTGCTCATCCAGTCCTGTAACAGATTCAACCTCTAACTGATTTCCTGGAATACTCAATTCATAGGTTAAAGACTTCTAGTTACAGAGTATCTTCCATTAACACTAGTTTAGACCTGCAAGTTACCTATGCCCCTTCTGCAGGAGGCAGCAAAATGCCCTCAAGGTCTCTGCTAAGCTTACCCAGGGGAAAATTCCTTCTCATCTCCAAATATAAGAACATAAGAAATACATCTAGCCCAGTAACTTGTCTTCTGAGAGTAGCCAATGCTAGGTGCTTCAGGGGTGCTTCCATCCCACTGCCCACTCCCAGCTTCCAGCAAACAGAGGCTAGGGACACCCTGACCATGGAATTCCACACCATTCTGGTTAATGCCATTGATGGACCTTGCCTCCATTAACTAACTTAGGTTTTTTAACCCTGCTATAGTTTCGGCCTTCATAATATCACCTGGCAACAAGTTCCACAAGTTAACTATGTTGTATGAAGAAATACTATTTCCTTTTGTTTGTTTTAAATCCATTGCCTGTTAATTTCATTGGGTGACCCCTTGATTTTGTGTTATGTGTAGGAGCAAGTAACATTTCCTTATTCACTTTCTCTGCATCAGTCAAGATTTTATAGACCTCTCATATCCCCTCTCAGTCATCTCTTTTCCAAGCTGATAAGTTCTGGTCTTTTAAATCTCTCCTTATATAGAAACTGTTCCATATCCCTCATCATTTTGGTGTCCTTTTCTCTGCTTGTTCAAATTCTAACATACCTTGCTTGAGATGGGGTGACCAGACTTGCACACAGTATTGTAGATGTGATGTCCCATGGATTTATATACAAGAATTATGAAATTTTCTTCTTATTGGTCTCTTTCCCAATGGTTCCTAATGTTAGGTTTTTTGACTGCTGCTGCATATTGAGTGGATGTTTTCAGAGAACTACCCACAATGTCTCCAAGATCTTTCTTCAGAAGCAACACTAATTTAGCCTCCATTTTGTATGTATAGTTGGAATTATGTTTTCTAATGTGTTACTTTGCATTTATCAGTGATGAATTTCATCTGCCACTTGGTTGCTCAGTCCTTCAGTTTTGTGAGATCCCTTTGTAACTCTTTGCAATCAATTTTGGACTTAACTATATTAAAATTTTTTATATTGTCTGCAAATTTTGCCACCTCTCTATAAGTTTACTCCCTTTCCCAGTTCCCTAGGGGACACCACTATTTACCTCTCCATTCTGATCATTCATTCCTGTCCTTTGTTTCCCATCTTTTAATCAGTTACCAGTCCATGAGAGGGCTTTCCCTCTTTTCCCATGACTGTTTACTTTGCTTGAGGGCCTTTGGTGAAGGACCTTGTCAAAGGCTTTCAGAAAAAGTTTGACTACATTATATCCACAGAATTGACTTTGTCCACATGTTTTTTGAAACCCTGAAAGAACTCTTAATAGATTGGTGAAATAGAACCTCCTTTAACAAAATGTATGTTGACTCTTCCTCCCCAACAAATCATGTTCATATCTGTGTACTTGAGAATTTTGTTTACTACTACAGACTGAACCAATTTGCCCAATACTGAAGTTAATTTTATCAGCCTGTAATTGCTAACATGGTCCCTGGAGCCTTTAAAAAAAATGATATCTCGTTAGCTATCCTTTATCATCTAGTACAGCAGCTGATTTAAATGATAGGCTACATACCACAGTTAGTAGTTCTGTAATTTCACATTTGAGTTTCTTCAGAACTCTTGGGTTAATCCCATCTGGTCCTGGCGTGCTATTTACTGCTTACTTTATCAAAACACTGCAACACCATGTTATCTTCTTCCACAAGTCAAGTCACACAGAACCTTCTTCATATTAGTTGCTGCTTCTGAATTCCCTCCAATTTGTCAACAGTTTGCAACTGTGCAGAACTATAGGAAGAAATTTACTAGGCATTCCTGTCCATGCAAAAACAATATTGATAATATAGTATTTGAAATCATATTTTGATCTTGGCAATCACAATTACTAATGTTTCCAGTAACAGTACATCTTCAGCTTTCTGATCTTGCTTTGTTTCTTGCTTTCTATCTAAATTTCATGCTGGACAGTGATGTTTTTGCTGAGAGTTTTAGTTTGCTTTGCCTCTGACTCTGTTTCAGATCAAGATCTTATACAACAGAATAAATATGCCATGCAGTGCACCTCAGAAACAATATCTCCTAGTGCTTAATTGAATCTGCTCCTTTCTAATTATTCTACAGAGCTGAGCTACAATATATGAATAAACAACAAGAAGACCTATGGCACCTTATAGACTAACAGATTTATTGGAGCATAAGCTTTCGTAGGCAAAGACCCACTTCGTCAGATGCATCATATATGAATATATGAATGAGAGAGTTTTTGAAGTGTCTCAGTGATGATGAACAGAATCTTAAAGTTAACAATAGAAACTACTGGATGCTAAATTAAAGATGTTAGGAAAAGAGTAATGTGGTGGTGACCTGACGTGCTTAATGCCTGTAGTTTACATATGACTAAGTGTGGTAAAGATCAGTTCAATTCCTTGTTCTCTTATGTGGCAATACTAATATCTACCAGCAAGTTGCTGGATATTAATGTGCTAGATGAAACATCATTTATCATGTCAGTGTCTTTGCGGGAGAGTAAAAAAGTATCACAGCAGACAAAAGTTACACATGGCAGTGAAACCCTGACTGGCAACAACATGCTTTAGGGAAGCATATCAGATAGCCTGCCTAGTCAAGTGGCAAGAATCCCCTTTAGCTGGATGGCCACAGGAAACTTAAGACTTTTCTTGTAGCCACACAGGACCTGATGGCATTAACGTGGGCTTAAGGGTGGGAATATATTATCAGTTTTCAAAGAGGAGTGGGGTAAACAATGGGGTGACCATAGGATTTGTACTGAGACTGTTGAACATATTCATAAGCGATCTAGAAAAAGGGGTAAACAATGAGATGGAAAAGTTTACACATAACACAAAATTATTTCAAAACTTAAGTCCAAAGATGTCCAAGAGGATCTCACTAAATTGGATGAATGGGAACAAAATGGCAGAAGTTTAGTGTCGATAAATGTAAGGTACCACGCTCTGGAAAACAATGCCAAAATGATGAGGTTTAAAGTAGCTGTTACCACTCAGGAAAGATCTTTGAGTCACTGTGAATAGTTCTCTGAAAACATCTGATCAATCTGGAGCAGCGGTCAAAAAAGCCATCAGCATTTTAGGATGCAATAGAAAAGTGTTAGAAAGTTCAACAGATAATTTCTAAATGCCACTAACATATACCCACACTTAAAATACCGCATTCAATTCTGGTCTCCATCTCAAAAAAGGTGTGTTAAAATTGGGAAAAATATATATAGAGAAGGGCAACAAAAATGATTAGGACTATGAGGAGAGATTAAAAAGACTGGGACTGTTCAGCTTAGGGAAAAAGAGACAACTAAATGGGGATATGAAAAAATCCTGTAAAATCCTGAGTGAGGTGAAAAAAGGGACTATGATAAGTGCTATTTACCTCTTCACCTGACACACAAACCAGGGATCACCCAAAGAAATTAAGTTAAAAAAAAAAAAAAAAGATAAGGAAGTATTACTTCATACAACTCACTGTCCTTAGACTCATTGCCTGGGGATGTTGTGAAAGCCAAAAGTATCAATTTTTAAAAAAAATTTGGCTACAAGTTAATGAGAATGTTTCTGTGAATGGCTATTAACCAAGATGGTCAGGTGTGCAACTATGTTCTGAGCATCCCTAAAACTCTGATTGTCAGAAGCTGAACCTGGACTACAGGTGGTGGATCAGTTGAAAACTGCTCAGCTCCAATCATGGTCTTTAAAGCATCTGTTGCCAGTCACTGCTGCAAGACAAGATACTGGGTTAGGTGGACCACTGGTCTGACCCAGTAAGGCCATTCTTATGTTCTTAGGACATGGTCTTTAATTACAACATCACATACTATTTGTTCCACATTTTCCCCGATTTCTTTTTCTTCTTCCCTTCCCTTCCCACATGAAGGAAAATAGATTTTTACCTTGGAAACCATACAAGATCTGGATTTTTAAAAATGACTATTGTCATTCACACCTTCTACCACACTGGTGCCTATGCTGGAAACCCCTTCCTGAACTGGTTCACTCTGAGTCAAACCATTTACTTATTCAAGTCATTCCTTTAGACGAACTCCTTCCAAAAGATCTATAAAACCTTAGACCTCCATAATGAGTATAACCAGACACTTAAAAATCCCAATAAAAATAATGAATGCTAACAAGATGTATGTAGACTGGTCAATCACACTGCTGTAGATTACATACCATTCTCCGGTCTCATTCTTTGGCTTTCCTCTTGTCTGAAAGGCACTATGCAGATTGTTTCTGTAGCAGCAACAACTTTTTTTTTTTTAAATCAAATAGATGTCAATCACACTCCATTCACAAAAAACAGACCTTGCTGCTGTTCAGTACTGAGGTCCTTTTCATCTCATTAATAGGCCTAATGTTCACTTATCTCAATATTCCTACTCTCAGATTCCAAAAACTTTGACTTTAAAGAATACCCATGGCACGTCCATATCACAGGCTCTTTCAATAGGTTTAGTATACATTGATGAGCCTTGAACTAGGACTCTGGTCTGGACAGAGAGGAATACCAGAGTGCAACTGCTTCCTCTTTGTGCAGTCAGCTATCAATTGCAGGTGAAAAAAAGGCAGGTACAAAACGGTGAGATAGTGACAGGGCCAAGAAGCAGCTGTATGCATCCGGTCCTAAGTGACAAATTCCAAACCTAAAAGAGGCCATTGTGACCATCTGGTTGGCCCGCTTGACTAAACAACACACAGAACAATATCAAGAACATATCTCACCATTACATTATGAGACCTGTGAGTTATCCAGCTTTTAAACCATTTAATGTGTTCAAGGCCAATACTTTTGTTCTGCTTCTGAGTCTCTGTGGCAATCACAAAACTATCTGGTTGGGGACTACCTTTGCAGATCCAGAATCCCTCTCAGGCTGGACCTGTGGATTTTGCTTTAACTCATCCCTATATATAGGTGATAGGAAGGAGCCAACTATCTTTTGATAGAGCTATTACAACTATTTTTTCTTCTACTAACCTCAAGGAGTCGTATCCTGGAGCTCAAACATTTTTTTTAATGAATTTATTTTGCCATTGAGTGTAATCTCTGGATCTCTGTGCAATAAAGCTCTTCAAAAACTCTCTGAATAGGGCCATTTGCTACACAACTGGGCCCTCAAACAGCCATACCTGATTGCTCAGACCACTCACTCTTTGCACTGTGTAGATAGACAGTAGGCTCCTGAAGATAGACAATTTATCTGAAATATCCTCAGCTGGTGTTTCAAGTGAAAACAACCAGTCCTTCACTGAATCAGATTTTGTGTTCACTGGCTCAAACATCTGACAGTTACTACTGCCTATTAAGAATGATGATTGGGGGAGACAGCCCTGAGGCTTTACTGAAGTGAGTAGATATGTCATATCTATTTTTTATTTCTGAGCTTTACTGAAGACATTCTGAATGTAAAGGACTCTGGTTATTTACTCTTCTAGACTCCCAAAATGGGTATAGGCCAGTTCACTGAAAAACAACTTTTAATATGCTAGAAAGAAAACGCAGGTCTAAAAAACTAAAACATTCTAAAAAAGGGAGAGAAATCTAGGTGGCAGAAGACATAAAAATGGCCATATTGGGTCAGATCAAAGGCCCATCTATCCCAGTATCTTGTCTTCTGACATTGGACAATGCCAGGTGTCCCAGAAGGAAGGGACAGAACTGGTAATCACCATCCCATGTTGCCCATTCCCCGATTTTGACAAACAGAAGCTAACGACACCATTCTTGCCCATCCTGGCTAATAGCAACTGATGGACCTAACTCCATGAATTCATCTAGTTCTTTTTGAACCCTGTTATAGTTAAAGATCTTCACCCACAGGAGATAAGAAAACCAGATGACATCATCTGAAAAAAGGTAATTGAGAAATCAGAAGTGTGATTTCAGTAATATGTGAAATCAGACCACTTGATGCACAGGGAAACAGACCACTTGAAGTACTGGTCATGTGCGCCCCACAACAAGCACAGAACTTTGACTAAGATCAATAAGAATCATGCCCACAAATCAAGGCTTGAATATCACATATACAACATTTATTAAATCTGTATGTGCATTTCAACTGCAAAAATTTAATGGCTTGAGATAGACCAAGATGGCAAAACACTGCATTGGGTATTCATAGCGCAAAGTGTATATTCCTGTAGTCAATTTGCAACATCTTTTGTAAGTTAAAAAGTTCGCTAGCAAACCAATCTTTAAAGCACTATACTTTATAAATGATAAATATCTGATGTTTCAGTTTAAGCCTCTTATTCTTCTTACTGATGGCTTACTTCTCCATAGCATACAAACTATTTGCAGAATTTGCACGTCATCACACAGCATATGCAAAAATCTCAACTATAATTTAAATGTGCATGGGGGGTAGATTGTGCTTAGCCCTTCAAGCAGATGGAGTGGGCACAAGCATTAGTGGAGTTTAGAATCACCATAAAGCTTTCCAAAAGAGCAAAGCAAGGATGGGGCCAGGTACATATCTCTCTTTAAATAGCGATCACAGCCTTGCCAGAATAGGCATGTGAGAAACTAGCATTAAGAACACCAGGTTTTCTTGTGATTGTAGCATCTCAGAGTCTGATAAAGGCTGCTCCAAAATCTGTTTACTTTTACAAACCAAATGCTTTCACACCATTATATATGTCTTAATGTTAACTCTTAAAAGCACCCTTTTGAAGTTCTGTCCAGCCTCTTAAGGTTTTTTTTTTTGGTCAAAATCTGGTTTTTTTTGGGAGGAGAAAGGAGGGTCTACTGTTTCTTTTCAGAGACTTTACAAGTGTTTCAGGGCAATCATAAAAAAAAAAAAAAAAAAAGCCAGACTGACACGGTGCTTAACAAAGTGATCTACTGAGGATTCATCAGAGTAAAATTGTCCTAACTATATAAATTAAGAAATGCATTAACATTGTGCCTCTCTCTATACTAATAAAATAAGATGTTATTTTCAGAGGCAGAGACCATCTGAAAAGATTCTGCATCTAGAGAACAAAGCTTTCAGAAATGCATAGCACAACCTTTTAAAACATCTTACAGTATTAATAAAAGGGATAAAGCCCATTAACCTTATTTAGACAAAACTCAAAAGCATAGCTGCCAAGTTCCCTCAAATGAATGAGTGAACTTTTTTTTAGAAGGCCATTAGATTTCTCCTTGGGGAAAACTGTAGGTTAGCTCTCCTTTCTATATTTACATAATTTTACATGAAAGCAAAAATCCCCTCATTTCAAAAAAAGGTTTAATTAACAGCAGAACATATTCAGTTCTCATTTACACCAATGTAAACCAAATAACTCAGCTGGTTCCACTGAATGGAGGGGGATTATTACCGCTTGGCTTCACAAGCAATTCTTGTATATACCAGGGTATATACCGGTATTTGCCTTTTTATTGTATTTCATACTGCAAATTAATATGTAATACTGTCAGAAAATGTGGTGGATGCTGACACCAAGATCATCAGAGAGGATCAGAACCACGAACTGGGGATGTTAAATTTCCATCAGTCAGCTAATTGAGTAGTCAATGGAATTTTTATCGACTACTCAATCAGTCGATAAGGAGGAGATGGGGTGCTTGCTATCCCAGCTGCACCTCTGCCTTTGAAATGTAGTACGAGCCCTGCGTTCTTGCTATATTTAAAAGGCAGAGGTGCAATAGGAATTGGGGTGAGCGGGGACTCAAGCATGGGTCCCGACTGTGGCATTTCTGCCTTTGAAATGTAGCAAGAGACCTGTGGAACTCCTGCTACATTTCAAAGGCAGAGGCACAGCACTTAGGACCCGTCATGAGTGGGGACTCCTTGAGTCCCCCCGCTTGAGCTGTTTCCCCACGGTGCCTCTGCCACCCTCTCCCAGTGGAGACGGTGTGGCTCTCCTTGCCCAGCACTGGCTCCCCCTTTGCTGCCTCTGATACAGAGTAGGGATGTTAAATTTAGTTTAATGAACTATTAGATGTAATTTCATCAACTAGTTGATTAGTCAATAAGTGAGGGAGCCGCAGCAGGATTAGCTTCCGGCCCTGAGGCTCTGCTTTTTAAATGTATTAAGATGTGGCAGGCTCTTAATACGTTTAAAAAGCAGAGGTGCAGTGAAGGAGCCCCAGGACAAGCCAGGAATCAGCTGTCCTGGCTCGTGCCAGGTTCCCCTTGCTGCACCTCTGCTTTTTAAACGTCTTAAGAGCAGCCGCCTGGTCCCTGCTACCCTGATGCCTCCCCTGCCCGCTGCAGAGATGGTGCTGGGGGGGAACTGGCTTTTAAGCCGGCTCCCCCCCAGCACTGGCTCCTGATTCCCCCCTCTCCTTGACTGCCTCTGTTAGAGACAGCAAGTGGGCGGGAAAATGACTAGTCAAGCTTATGCTTATCGGACAGTTGACTAGTCGCTTACATCCCTACCTAGAACCTTCAGCACTAGGAGCAAAAGGATGCAACTACTCAACCTATCACCTGGGCTAAAGGAATCACTCCATTAGCTATCAATAAGCAGTAGGCTATTCTGGTCACAGGTGCCAATCCCTAGGGGAAAACATGAGCACACACACTAAGCCAATCCATTACACTACCATCCTAAATAATCTTCAGCATTACTGTGCCATCTGTTCAACAGACTTCATTTTTTAAAGCATTTAGTAGTGTTCTTCCGTAATGTCCAGATCCATGGAAGCACTTAAGAAAATGAACTTTAAGTATGAGTTTAAAGTTTAGCAGGTGTTTAAGTGCCCTTCCTGAATAGGGATGCTTTCCTGAGTTGGGACCTACATTTTAATTTTGTCTCTTACTAAATTCACATTTTATTAATTGCCCAATACTCTAAATGTTCTCCATGTCTATTTGCATTTTCTGCTACTACCTATCTCCAATTTTAGTACCATCTGCAAATTTTATTGGTGCATTACTCATTTCATTCTCCAAATCAATTATAATGACATTAGACACTACTAGTTCCAGTGTAAGGAGCATTTAGTCCGCAAAAACCTACAATATTTTCGTACTGACAAGTTAGTTTGTACAATATACAAAATCCTATTTATAGTTTCTAATGGCTGAATTTTTCCATTCCTCCTATGAGTCTTACTATTCATAATAATGTATTTTATATGGTTGAGATGCTTATATCCACTATTTAGGGTAGCTTTTTAAAAGTCACATTTATTGATTGCTTATGAAAGAAAAACAGAACAACTGAAATGCCAACAGACAAGTGTTCAATGTAGAAAACTCAGGAATAGCTCATTAGTGGTAAAACATGAAGGTATGAAAGATAGTGCATGCAAGTGTCACTCAGTAACTGAAAAACGGTAGTGGTCAAAGGGTTTAGGGGTGCTAATGATATATATGAAATGGTACTTTAGTATATCATCACAGAAAATAAGCAACTTGGAAGTTGGCTATACATGTCAATCCTCAGACTGCTTTGCTGAATTATCCTTTCTAGCAATTAACTTTGTTTCTTTTTAAATAACATATGTATCTACTGAAGGAGATAGTGCAAAAGCACTCTTAAGAGGGATAAGTTTAGATTTAACTGCTTCTGAAATTAATCCATAAAAACAACTTCTTGCAGCAGGATATGAAATTATCTGTTTGGATCATTACTAAAACTGTAAAACAATGTGTAACTTAGTTTTGAGTTGCACAAATCCAATTTTAACAAATTAAGGAAGAAATTCTAATAATACGTTGCACAGTGTAGTAGAGGACAATTTATTACATCTTAAGAGGCTGCGCTGAAATTTATGGTTTTGCAAGGATTCTTGTTAAATATTCATTAAGGATCCTACATGCAAAATGTTTGTATCTTAAAAATCCTACTGTATTCATAAAAATTTGGGTGCTCAAACTATTAAAAATGAATAATAATTTATTATGCAATTAAAAAATTAATCATGATTATTTACACTGTTAATAACAGGATGCCAATTTAAATTTTGTGGATGTTTTCTATATTTTCCAATATATTCATTTCTATTACTACCCAGAATACAAAGTGTACAATGCTAACTTTATTCATGCATGATTAAAAATATTTGCACTGTAACCCCCCCAAAAGTAAAAGTATTTTTCAATTCACCTAATATAAGTACTGTAATGCAATCTCTTTACCATGAAAGATGACCTTGAAATTGTAGACTTTTGTAAAAAAAAAAAAAAAAAAAAAAAATTGCATTAAAAAACAAAACAATGTAAAACTATAGAATCTACAGTCCACTCAGTCCTACTTCCTGTTTCAGCCAACCACTCAAACACATTTGTTTGCCTTTATGGGAGATAATGCTGCCTGCTTCTTTTTTTACAATGTCACCTAAAAGTGAGAATAGGTGTTCACATGACAGTTTCACAGCCAGAATTGCAAGGTATTTTTATGTTCCAGATATACTTACCACTTGTATTGCCCCTTCTTGTTTTGGCCACAATTCCAGAGGACATGCTTCTATACTGATACTTGATTAATTAAATCTGTAGCTGAACTCCTTGAGGGAGAATTGTGTGTTTCCTGCTCTGTTTTATCTGTATTCTGCCATATATTTTTTATTTTAGCAGTCTTGTATGATGACCCAGCACGTTTTTTTAAAAACATTCTCACCACAGACTTGACAAAACACAAAGAAAGTACCAATGTGATATTTCTAAAAATAGCCATAATACTTCACTCAAAATCTAAGAATCTGAAGTGCCATCCCAAAATCTGAGAGGGATGAGACATAGAGCATACCTTCAGAAGTATTGAAAGAGCAACACTCTGATTTAGAAACTATAGAATCCAAACCACCTTAAAAGAAAATCAAACCTTCTGGTGGCATCTGACTCAGATGATGAAAATGAACATGCATTGGTCCATGCTGCTTTGGATCATTATCGAGCATAACCCATTATCAGCATGGACACATGTTTTCTGGAATGGTGACTGAAGCATGAAAAGACATATGAACCTTTGGTGCATCTGGCAGGTAAATATCTTGAAACACCAGCTAGAATAGTGTCA
Organism: Rafetus swinhoei; assembly: GCA_019425775.1. Lineage (NCBI taxonomy): Eukaryota > Metazoa > Chordata > Testudines > Trionychidae > Rafetus > Rafetus swinhoei. The sequence continues at coordinate 88,418,661 of CM033449.1, read as the reverse complement.
CATGAACAACTTTGTTCACTTTCAGTTGACATTGTAAACAAGAAGTAGGAAGCATTATCTCCTGCAAATGTAAACAAACTTGTTTGTCAAGGATTGGCTGAGCAAGAAAAAGGATTGAGTGAACTTGTAGGCTCTAAAGTTTTACATTGTTTTAGTTTTGAGTGCATGTTATGTAATAAAAATATTTTAAGTTGCATTTTCACAGTAAAGAGATTGCACAATAGTAGCTGCATAAGGTGAACTGCAAAATACTCAGTCCTGGGGGAAAGCTGCAATTGTTGTATTTGGAGCCATAGTAAAATTGCAGAATTCCCCCAGCGTTAAAATACAACTTCTTGTATTTATTATTTTTACAGTGCAAATATTTATAATAAAAATAATAACCTAAGCATTGTACACATTGTAGTCTGTATTGTGACTGAAATAAATATATTTGAAAATGCATAAAAACATCCAAAATATTTCATTAATTTCAGTTGGTATTCTATTGTTTGACAGTGTGATTAAAACTGATTAATTTTATTTAAACACAATTTTTAGTTAATCATGTGAGTTAACTGAGATTAATTGATAGACCTACTTAAAATAATTACCTATGAAATATCTGTTCTTATAGGAGTGATAGATAACACAATGTAGGGACCAGATTAATTTTATCTAAATTTATTCACTAGAAATTGTTTCCTGAGACCAACATGCAAATATTCAAAAAAACTCTAACACATCTTTTAATTACACATTCTTAATTATTACTGTCTTCATGTTTGCACAGCTATACTTAATGCAATGTGAAGTTCCTAAAAAAATGACAATTGAATCTATTACAAACACATCAATCTAAACTTGCTTGACCATCCTTTTTAACTTGGATAACTACCAATTATAACAATTGTTTATCCTGATTTAGGATACGTTTGTCCAGCTGAATTGTACTGAAATAACAAGATAATAAACAGCTTGGAAAGTTTTTAAAGAGTATTTTTTCCTTTTTTAGATGTATGGGCATGTTGCTACAATTGTGTGTCTTATGAAAGCCTATTAAAAAAGCATTAAAAATGAACTGCTAAGTAATTAGGTCAAAATCCTGCAGTCCTCACTCCTCAATAAAACAAGTTTTGGCCTGCAACACATTTATTACAGGTTGAACCTCTCTTGTCTGGGACTCTCTGGTCCAACAGGACCACTGATGTTGCTGGACCAGAGGTCTGGGTGGCTGTGGGGTTGGCTGTGGCAGCCCTGGGACAGCAGAGCCATGTCAGCCCCCACAGCAGAGCCACAGCAGCTCTGGGGTGGCAAAGCTGTGGAAGCCCTGGGGGCCCCAAGGAATGGAGCTTTGGCTGCTGCAGCAGCCCAATCCCTATGCCCTAGCAGCGCTGGGGCCAGGAAGCTGTTGTGGCCCTGGGATAATGGAGTCCAGCAGCCCCGGGGAGCGGAGCCCCAGCAGCCCCAGAGCCATGGCAGTCCCAGCATCCCGGAGCTATGGCAGTGTCGGTGCCCGAGAGCCACGGCAGCCCTAGGACAGTGGAGTCTCAGTAGTCTCTAGGCATTGGAACTGTGGCAATGCTAGGGTGAGCAGAGCCTGATGGCCCCGGGGCAGCAGAGCTGCAGGGACTGGCAAGCAAAGCTGGGAGCCGGTAGTCTGGGGTCAAGGGAGCTCCAGCAGGTCTACTGACGGACCCCGGGAGAATCCAGATTCCCATCAGCAGAAGGATGGAACTGACCTCCCCTGGTCCAGCAAGCTCCCTCATTTGGGACCAGTCTGGTCCTGAGGGTGCTGGACCAGGGAGGTCCAACCTATACTACCTGGTACTAAGGCAATATAGTCTATGCATGTGTTTGAAACAAACAGCAGAAAAAAACCCCAACAAAAACACAATACAAAAACAAAAACATACCTTCTCATACAGTCCAGTGCCCGGATAAAGAAGTCCTTGTGTAGCTGATGTTCATCTCTCAAGATTGAGCACTGTTCTAGTGTCACTGACATGGATGTCCTGTCTTTGGCACTTTTGCAACAGGTAAAACGGATTCCATTTAGCTTGCGGCAAATCTATAAAACAGACAATCCAAACTATTACTTTTGAGCATCGTATACACTGTAAAGGATAGCATAAAATAACTCATGTTTTATTAGAGAATTCCCACCCAGGAAGGCTTACTTTTTTTTTTTTTTATAACCGTTTTTTTTTAATTTTTTTTTGCTGCTTCAGGGGGTAGCCTAGTTTGTTGTTTTTTTCTGTACAGACTAACGGTCTGGTAGCCCTTTATAGACTAACAAAACATGTTGATGGTATCATGAGCTTTCGTGGACACAGCCCACTTGTTCAGATGACAGGAGTTTTGAGTTTAGGATGTGCAGACCCAAAATAAATAGGAGAGAAGGGGGCAGCGAGAGGGGAGGACAAAAAAGGAGGGGGTGGGAGACAGGGAGCAGAGGGTAGAGCGAATGAGAGAGAATCTGAAGTTTGGGTAGTTAAAACGAAGCAGATAAGAATCAAAGTCAATTGATAGTATCCTTCCTGACATAGGAATCTACACAAAGAGCTATTTGCACCTTCATTGACTGTTAGGTAGATAGCGTCCCAACCATCCTTCGTCACGATTGAGTCCATTAGCATGAGAATTTAATTTGCGGATGAACTCTAATTCCAATGCTTCTCTGTCTATCTGGCTAGTAGAATTGGTTTGTGACAAGACAGCCACTTGAAGATCTTTTAAACAGTGATTAGGAAGATTAAAGTGTTCCCCAGTAGGTTTCTGTATGTTTCCTTTACATAGATCTGATTTGTGTCCATTGATTCTTTCCCACAGAGACTGTCCAGTCTGTCCAAAATATATACCAGTGGGGCATTGCTGGCATAGATCAAATTACTAGATGTGCAGTCAAATGACCTTTTGATTTGGTAGCTTATGTTGTTGGTGCCAGTGATGAATTCACTAGTATAGATATGTGGGCAGAGTTGGCATCGTGTTTGGTTGCCAGACTTTAACACCAGATTACAGAGAGAAACTTCAGAACTTTCATTCATGCTTAAATTCGACACATTACGAATGGGCCTTAATAAAGATGCTAATTACCTTACACATTACAAAGACAGCTTCCCCACCTATTGATAGTCCTAGTAACTTCAGATTAGCCACTCATTGACTTACAATAAGCTATTTCCTCCTTCCCTCTCCCTCACCCCACCTTCTGTTCCAAAATCTGATGTTAGTTTATAATGTGTTCACTTTCTTCATTGTATTCCTTTGTTGCCAGTTCTTCAAATCGTATTCTGAAAGAGAAGTGGGTCTGGCCCACGAAAGCTCATCACCTAATAAACTATCTTGTTAGTCTTTAAAGTGCTACATATTTTTTCCTTTTATTTTACCAAGATCAGACTAACACGGCTACCTCTCTATTACTCCTTGTACAATAAGAGTTATAGGCATCAGAGTAAGAACTCCTCCAGCTTGAGAGCACTTCGACATTATTTTGAAATAACTGCCTGCTGTGTAGATGCAGACTAAGTTATTTTGAAATAATGCTAGTTATTTTGAAATAATGTTGCTGTGTAGATGTACCCATAGTGGTTACCTTTACATTGTCAGCATCTGCTAACATTTGCCTTTCAATGTAATCAGAGATGACTAGTTTTCCTCCTGTCTCCAATATTTAGAATAAGAAATGTCTATGGTAACACATAGCAAATGTAGACTTTAAATATACATTTAATGTAGTCCCATTATAATGAGCAATAATATATTTACTATAATAACCTAATTAATCCTTTACAGCAGGAAATTGTGACTTCACAATATAAATATGCTAACATATTATGGTATCAACATCAAGAGCTCCAAACTTGACAATTGCAGGGGGTTACTTGAAAATAGGGTAGTATAAGGGCAAACTTTTAAGTGGTTGTAAAGTAGAAAAATGCTTTTTTCTTCACTAAAGTATTTTAAAGATTCACTGAATGGATGACAAAAGAATTCTCTGGAGATGCGAATTGAAAAACCTTGTTCTGTTCTTTGTTGATTATTTTAGAGTCCCATGCTGATTTATCTTTTTACTTCTTTTGAGAGTAATGTTGTATGATAATTGCAGAATTCCTATCAGAAAAAGACTTACCTTTTTACACACAATGAATTTACATTGTAATAAATGTTGTTACATTTATTATCCTATTACAAAAAGCATGAGCAATATATAAAACTGTAAAAACTTTATTGCTAAAAGAGTCTGTGATGTGCCACTGAAATCTGATCATTTTCACTGTTAAAAAAAGGTAAAACCCTTTGCCCTGTATAGTTTTGTGTATTTGAAAATGCAGAGAAAGAAAAGGGGTTGCCTTTATACTACAACATGTAGGGGAATTTTTCTGCTGGTAGGAACTTCCATAACTCCACTGAAATCTGTGGTGGTGTGCCTGTTTACATTGGCAGAGACTTTGGTTCCAACCTTTAGACTACCAAGCAAGTTATAAATTACACCCCTTTGGATACCAATACTAAACATCCTAATTTCAAAAATCTATGCAGGGTGAGGTCATGTGTTCCACAGGCTCACTGGATTTATTCAGATACTGGGGTGGCAAGAGGACCCTCTGACAGCAACCGTGGAGCTATTTTCCATGGCTACCCAACCATGCTCCCTCCCTCAGATATGTGTTGTGTTAGCAGGAAACGATACTGGTGTTCAGGTTGTTGTTCTTGACAGTCATACATGGCAGTCTCTAAATGAGAGAGAGTTGGAGAGGTAGAACCCCCCCATCTACATAGCTGACTGACAGCTACAAAAGTGAGCTATCATTTGGGAAAGATGGGGCCTCTTGAAAGACTCTGTCTCCACCGCTCCCCAATAGTCAATGGAAGGCAGAGAGAACATCAGGGACCTTTAGTCCTTATTTTTCAAGGAAACATTTCGGAGACCCCCTGCTTCAGGAGACACCTCTCTCTTGTATACAGATTGTTATTCAGGAGTTTACCATGTGGTAGCCCTGTAGTCCAGCCACAGAAGTGATGGAGCAGAATCAGTGCCTTCTCTTCCCTCTGCAGGCTCTACCAATAGAGGCATAACAGACCTGGCACCAGCCAGAATAGAGAGGAAATAGTTTGGACAGCTGAGTATTAAACAGAGGAGGTGGAGACATCACACCAGTATTTGGTTATTATAGCATGAGATGGAGGAGATTCTGGGGAGCATATTTAGTGCCAAGGAAGTCTGTGAGGAGGCTCAGTGCAGACAGAATGTATTTTTTTTAAGCACCAAGCTTGTCTGTGGAGCATATGCTCTGTGGAGCATAACACATATTGAAGATAGTGGTCTTGGATAGCTTGTAACTCATTCAAATCTGAACAGATTTTCACACAGACAGCAAATTTTATGTTCCTACTGTAAGAGCTCTTCAAAAAATATGGGTTTTATTTATTAATTTATTTGTATTTTTCTCAGAGGATTTCCTTTGTTCAATTTACTTTTTTTGTTTATTTCCTTAGTTTGTATTTCTTCAAATACCATATCTAGTTGATTGGTGCTTTAATCACTGTAGTTGGAATGTATAACTGCCATGGTGATAGTAGCTACAAGAATGAAATGTATGTAATTTACTTAAAGGTGATTTGTAGAGTGCCTCTCTCAGTAGCTGCTAGATATTCATTTACAAATTAAAGTACCTTCATTATATAAAACTATGAACAAGAGAGTCTGTGTACAGAAATATTCAACTGGAGCTAAACCAAGTAATTATGTTTTGCAACAGGCCCTGAGGCTCATTGTACTCTAAAGAATAAAAGCAGGGTACTTATGAATAACTGAAGTTCGGTATGCCACAATAATGAATTTATTTCAAATCAGAAAAAAGATTCACTGTATAAACCAGTGATGGGCGACCTCCAGCCTGCAGGCCACGTGCAACCCTCTGGGTTCTATGCAGACAGAAACCAGAAGAATCTGGCAACCCTGTGCATAGGCCTGTGAGACATTGTTTACCATTGACCACACATGGAGTTGCCAGATTCTGTTGGTTTCTGTCCATGTGGTTATTTTTCTACCAGTATTGTTACGGTGAGAAGCATGAAAAGGAATGGCACATGAAGTCTAGTGTGTGCTGACTGCACATAGCACTGACCATGAGAGCTGTATATGCTCCCTCTGCATCCAAAGCGCTGCTACATTTCAATGGGCACACCTCCGCAAATTCCAAGTACACAAGTGCAGTAAGTAGTACTACCATATCCCAGGAGATTTCTTGGTAACGACAATGTTGCAGTCCACTGAGATGAGGGAGGGTCACTCATTAGCTTAGGTTGCCCATTGTTGGTATAAACAGTAACTGGATACTGAAGGATAGTGATAGAGATGCAGCCATGTTAGTCTAGTCTAGCTGAAACAAAAGACAGGACTATGCAGCACTTTAAAGACTAACAAGATGGTTTATTAGGTGATGAGCTTTCGTGGGCCAGACCCACTTCCTCAGATCAATTTGTGGAAGAAAATTGGCATGACCATATATACCAAAGTGATACGATCAAAAAAAAAAAGTGAACACATAAAAAATTGACAAATCAGATTTTAGAACAGAGGGGGGTGAGGGGGGAAGGTTAGTGTCTGTGAGGTAACGATATTAGGGGTGATAATTGGGGGAAGCTATCTTTGTAATGGGTGAAATAATTAGCATCTTTAAGGCCCATACATAAAGTGTCAAATTTAAGCATGAATGACAGTTCTGAGGCTTCTCTTTGAGGTCTAGAGTTAAAATCTCTTTGAAGCTATGTATATTGGACAAACTTCTCGGACACTTTGCCAAAGACTCAATGCACATAAAACAGACATGAGGCTCTTTCACAGAGAGAAAACTGTTGCTTGCCATTTTAACCAGACTGACCATTCTCTCAATGACCTTAAAACATGCATATTGCTTCAAAGAGATTTTAACTCCAGACTTCAAAGAGAAGCCTCAGAACTGTCATTCATGCTGCATAGTCCTGTCTTTTGGATACTGAAGGGAGTATCTTAAATGTTTTAACATCCTTATGGGCATATATCAGTAACCAAGCTCCTGATACTGTAATATAGGCTATGTCTACACTGCAATGTTTTTGTGCAAAAGCCTGTGGAGCGTCCACACCTCAAATGTTCTTTTGCACAAGTAAATCGGCAGTAAAACAGCAGAACAGAGGGCTTTTTCTGGTGTAGGTAAACCTCCTTCTACAAGGCATAACTCCTTTTTGCGCTACAACTGTTGCGTAAGAAGGCACATGTGGACGCTCTGCAGGGGTTTCTTGCGCAAATAGAGCCTATCCGAAAAAGCGCAAGTGCTCTGATGGCCATGCTTTCTTGCGCAAGAGTGTCCATGCAGTGTGGACACTCCCTTGTGCAAAAGCAATGCGCTTTGAGGTGCGGACGTGTTTTTGCGCAAGAACTCTTCTGCAAAAGACTTCTTGCACACAAACCTTGCAGTGTAGACGTAGCTATATAGTACATAGACAAGCTTCTGCGTTTATATGGAGTTCTAGTGATTTCACTGGAGGTCTGCATGGGTTCAGGAATGAACCCGGTGTAGGACTGGTGCATAACCAGTGCATAACCAGTACCATGAACAGTTCTGTGTACATTTCATCATAAGCAGCTGTCTCAGATGTATACTAGTACTACAGGAAAAGCTACAGAAACTCTCAGAGCTCTCGCTGTGCATGAAAGTTGAATGTAGGCCACTTTTTTAATGACCTGTGGAGGAGGCCTTAGTAATGATGATACAAACATAAAAATGTAGATCTGGAAGGAACCTCCAAAGACCATCCAGGACCCTGCGCTGATATACGTCCAAGTAAACCGACATCATTCCTGACAGGTGTTTGTCCAATCTGTTCTTAAGAACCTCAAGAATGGGGATTTTACAACCTCAATTGGAAGCTTACTCCAGAATTTAATCACACTTGTAGCTTAAAAGTTTTTCCTGATGTCTAACCTAAATCTCCCTTGTCCTACTTCAGAGAACATGGAGAACAATAGATCACTGTCCTCTTTATAACACGTCTGAAGACTTATCAGTCCCCCCTCCTTCTTTTCTCAACTAAATCCAGTTTTTTTAACCCTTCCTCATAGGTCAGGTTTTCTAACTTTTTATCATTTTTTATTATTGCCTCTGGACTATCTCCAATTTGCTCACATTTTTCTTCAAGTGTGGCTCCCAAAACTGGACTACAATAGTTCATCTGAGTCCTCATCAGGACTGAGTAGAGCATGATTATTGCCTCCCACATCTTACCTTTGACACTCCTGTAAATATGCCCCAGTATGACATGAGCCTCTTTCACAACTTCATGATATTTTGACTCATTCAATTTGTGATCGATTATAACCCCCAGCCAGATCCGTTTCCCCAGAACTGCCAGCTAGCCAGTTACTTTGTAATTGTTCATTGGATTTTTTTCTTCCCAAATATAATACTTTATACTCATCTTTATTGAATTTTAATCTTGTTGATTTCAGACAATTCTGTAACTTATCAAGGTCATTGTGAATGCTAATCTTGTTCTCCAAAGTGCTTGCAACCCCTGCCAATATGAGGTCATCTGCAAATTGTATGAGCATACTCACCATTCCAATATTCAAGTTATTGGAAATATTGAATCGTCCTGGATACAGGGCAGATGCCTATGTGACCCTCACTGAGGCTACATCTAGACTGCAGGCTTCTTTTGGAAGAAGCTTTTCCGGAAGAGATCTTCCATAAAAACTTCTTCCGGAAGAGCACGTCCACACTGCCAAAGCACATCAAAAAAGTGATCTGCTTTTTCGAAAGATAGCATCCACACTGAATGGATGTGATCTCACATTTAAACTGTGATTACTATGGACACCAGGGCACCTCTGCTTTTTCCTCTTCCCTCTTCCCCATCCACATACGCCTTTTTCTGAAAGAGCTCTTTCGGAAAAAGGCTTCTTCCTCGTAGAAAGAGGATTACCAATGCCGGAAAAACCCCTCTGTTCTTTCGATTTTCTTTCAAAAGAACACAATTGCAGTGTGGATGTAACTGAAGGGTTTTTTCCGGAAAAACAGCTGTTTTTCCGAAAAAAACTCTGTAGTGTAGACATACCCTGAATGTGGCCTCCCAGTTGGATAATGAACCTTTGATAACTATTTTTTGAGTAAGAGCTTTCTACCCAGTTTTCCACCCTCCTCCTACTAATTTTATCTATACTACATTTCCCTAGTTTGCTCATGCAAGACTGTCAAGTCTACTGCTTCCCTACTATCCAACAGACCAGTAATTCCTGTCAAAGAAGGAAATTAGATTTGGCATGATTTGTGTTTGACAAATACATTCTGGCTGTTCCATATAACCTTATGAGATATTTACAAACTGATTAATAATTTGTTCCAGTATCTTTCCAGGTATCTGTAATGCCCTGGGTCCAATTTCCCCCCTTTTTAAAGACAGGTACTGTGATTGTCCTCCTCTAGTCCTTTGTGACCTCACTCTTCCTCCAGAAGTTCTCTGTGCCATGTATCTGTGATGAGCTACATTATGAAAAATATTAAAAAAATCAAAAAGCAGAGGATTCAAGTATTGGGAAGCGTGACAGATCCATGAGAGGGTCACTTTCTTACAATAGCTCAGCAAATGAAAATGACAGAAAACCTACAGAAATTTTTGGAGTGCCTCCTTAAAAATCTCCTTACAGCCCTGATATCAACATGTATATGGACAATCAGTATACCGCATATGAAAGTATTTGGAACAAAGCAGCTTACCCTTGCAGCTACCCACATAATTTCAACATTCTTTCTTTTTTTGGCGTGGATATTTTGGTGAAGGTTTTCTAGTAATCCTTTTAGGTCGTTCTGTTCTTCAATATGTGGTAGGCCTGAAAAGAAATAAAGAGTCCGTGATAACTTTTAAATCCCCATAAACATTATTTCCTCACTAAAGAAAAGCTCCAACATTTAGAGTCTCATTTTGGATTCATGAAGATTTTGAGAGAAAGCAGAAGCTAACTGTTTAATGAATAAGAAAAAATATATTTCCTCTGTAAACAGAGGGCTTTGCTTTCTACAGGCCATATTCTGAGGACGGCTTAGAGTCCTGAACTTCCATCTTATCAAGTTGTAGGATTTGGTCATAGTTGTACATTCCATCTGTCAGTTTAAAATACAATGTAGAAAGATTCTGGAAGCGAATGGAGAACTGACTGAGAGGGTCTGGTGGTGTATTCCTTGTACAACCAGGTTTTCCACCTAAGACAATGGGAAATATAATTGACTAAGCAATTCAAGATTCGGCACTTGATTCTAAGTGCTTCATGGGCACAGACAAAGCACATTACCTTTTTCATATTAGCTGTTTCCAAACCAATAGTGAAAAATATTAGAGATAAATGCAGTCAATTTTTCTGGATTATTTTTTCTTACAGCTGTGAGATAAAATTCATGTATCAATTGTTAACATTTAAAAAAATAGTATCTTATATCCAAAGGAAATTTTATGAAACCAACACTAAACAGGTGCTTTTCTTTCATTCAAGTTGGCAAATTGAGTAATTTCGCCTACAGTAAAACCAGGCAGAGGTATCTTCCAATGATTAAACCAGATTCATTAGAAATAGAAAGATCCAAAATTTATTTCCAAATCAGACAATGAAAACTAACAAGTACATTGTAATGCAAATCAGATAGCCATTCCCCTGACTTGATCACAAATAGCATGATGTATGCTTGATCTGCAGATTTATCTTTCATTTCTAATAAAGGTGCTAACTATATGAGTGAAAGAAGCGGAGAAGTGATTTTAAAAATACATAAAAAGAAGTATGTTAAAAACTCTCTGAATTCCCCAACCCACATGCAGTACTGCATTGCAAAAAATATAAAAGCAATAATAAAGGACACTTTAAAAACTGGTTTTATAATTATCTTATTAAAAATAAAATATAATTATCTTATTTAAAATTTGCCTATATATTATCTTACCTGCATACTGTGTCTACTTTTTCAACAACACACAGCATACATGAAGTGAATATACAGAAAAGAGTTTCTAAATATTTGGAATCTGTTTTGTATTATTAAAAAAATATGTAAGTGCATCATAATATGGTCTTTACTCCAAGACATCACAGAAGATCTTTAATTTTGGGCAGACATGCATTTTACCATGGGTACAGAAATATTTTTTAAATAAAATGTGTTGCTAAAACAACTCATATCTTGGCTGTGTGTGAAAGACTGTTCAAATCTTTAAATCATAACAGTATTAAGATATCAAATTATATTTGTAGATATGAATAAATATGTCCTAGAATTACTGTATCCTATCAAAGGGGTCCTATGGTATGGCACCAGAGCAGAGATTTTTGATTTTCATGGGACTCCAGAACACTTTGCATGGAGCTCTCTTTTCTGATATGAGCATGGTTGGATTGTTGCCCAAAGATGAAAATGGCAGATTCCAACAGAGAGATGTGTTAATTGGCATTTATAATAGTAACTTCTTGGGAGGAGTCCTAAAAATAATTCTTACCACATACTGTTACCTTTGTGTATGTGGTGTTCAATTTATTTTTCAATAAGCACGTTACAGTTTCATATCCTTAATATGTTCTGCTCGTTGATATTGTACAAGTGGTAGTCTATATTGGATGAAACGGAAGATACATAACTTCATTTGTATGCATTTTTAGTAGGAAACTATCCCCAAACACTTCACTAGTCTATATAGTTTAATAGGAGTAGAGAGTCAAAGGGAATGAGAAATGAAGATGAGTGGGCAAGTAAAAACTGTTTTCATCGGTGGTTTGAAAAAAGGTGAAAAGTCAATAAAGCAAGGATGTACAGAATGGCTGCTCCAGAACTGCAGAGGAGGAAGTTTGCTAACCAGAGGTGATGAGAAAGTAGAGGAGGCCAGTTGAGCAGAGAGTGTGGACGAGAGAGAGACTAATAAGGTGTGCTACAGCAGCTGCACAGAAATTTTTATTCTTTTTCTTTCTCAAAACAAATCTGAAAAGAATCCAGAAGTGAGAGGATAGTCAGCATCATAGAAATGACAACGTCCAGTAATGAATGCCATTTGTCTTTATAAAGACAGTTACAATGTTCTTAAATAGAACTATCCACTTTGTAGTGGGAACTTGGCACATTAGAAGAAAACTAAGCCTGGAAAAGTCTGACAAATTAAGGGACCATCAGTAGAGAATGGCTCTCACATACTTGAACAATGGGTTCCTACGAGTAGGGCCTTTGCCTTTGAATATGCTTTCTCTTTGCCAGAACCCTGTTTCAGGGAAAAGGGGGTCAGAGTCCGTGGAGACCATGCATCAGTCCATGAGTGGTAGTAACAATGACCAGTTACAACTCAGACCCAGGATGATTAGCAGCAGGTGAGTTTCAGCATTCGGATCCTATCACAACACTGCTCTCTCTTCAGAGAGCAGGACTGGTCATGTAATGTCAGTGCAATGAGGCTTTTTCTACAGCATGTTTAAAATGGTGGAGCCTGAAGAGCTGGGATTTGAGAAGGCCACAGGGAAATCCAACAGTGAAGACAAGAGGGGAATTAGTAGTATAACAAACTGGGACTTAAATCAGTGGCATAGCTGAGCAATTTTGCAGAGGTGCTGATGGGCAGATCAGGGTGTGGAAGAATGGATAATGGTCAATAGGAAAGAGGTGGTTCTGCTTGGTAAGCACCATTTAGTCAAGAAAGGGATTTCTGTCTGTAAGACATTTAACTGAAGACAGTTGAAATGAAGCTGAAACTTTACTTGGGGCTTGTCTTCACAGCGAGCTGCATCTCAGTAATCCAGGATATGAATCCACAGTGCACCAGTTTGCTGTGCTGTAACTCACAGAGCAGCAGAAGTCCTGGAATTTAGCTGAACACTTACACCTTAAAGTGTACTTAATTAAAGCTCTCCAAAGGTATGTCTACACAGCAGTGTTCTTTGAGAATAACATTATTTTGAAATACCAAAATGCGTGTCTACACAGCAAGTCATCATTTCAAAATAATGTTGATCTGGAGGACTTTTTTACTCTGACTCCTGTAACCCTCATTTTACAAGGAATAAGGGAAATTGAAGGAAGAGTGTTCTTCTTTCGACTTCTTGCAGTATAGACAACGCCAAAAGCCGAATTAAGCTATTTTGACTTCAGCTATGCAACTGATGCGGCTGAAGTTAGATATCTTAATTGGGCTTTTGCCCTGCTGTGTAGACGTGCCCCAACTGTGAAGTAAGAATGTTCATACGGGAGTAATTGCAGTGTAGGTAATGCGCTGTAAATCCACATTCTACCTTAGTGCACACTAACTTCCCTGTGTAGAGAAATCTCATGTCAAGAGAGCAGAGAAAGGGTGGATGGAGAGGAGTTATTAAAAGCTGTTGATTGGTGTCTGTATCTCTCTCTCTTTCTTCTCTCTAGCTGAGTATCAGCATTTGGTATATGCAATTAAAAGATGGAGAGAAAATAACAGAGGAAAGAATGTAAATAAAGACCAAAAATTGCACATCTCTATCAGAAATAGAGAAGCTGCAGTAAGAGAAATGTGATATGATGAGAAATGTGCAGTGAGGCTAGATAAGCCTAGTCCTTGAAGGGAAACATATTTTTACACAGATTTAGAGGTGGTCCAGAAAGATGGTTGTCAATGACTACAATAAGATCAAGGACACTGAGAAGACAGCAGCAACAGTAAAAATGAGGTGAAAGGAGGAAGACACATGGAAGAACACTTACATTTTATCATCAGAATAAATGCATCACAGTAAAAAAAAAAAAAAAAAAGAGGGGGGAAGTACCTGTCAGTTGTATTGCCTGTGCCAACGAGGCTAATTGAGTGTGCTGGAAGTGCCTCATACATAGCTTTTGATGTCAGATGGGTATTGAATGAAAGGAAAAGGGGTTTTATAATGGGCCATCCAGTTCAGGTCTTTTTTCAAGCCACAAGAGATAGTAGAAGGCCAATTCTGCATTTTATAAACAGTGTACAGAGTAGAGGCAGATTTGGGGGGGGGGGGGGGGAATTGTTGATTTGGGTAAAGGAGAAAAGGTTGTTGTCAGTGATACCATATGCATGGAAGAGAGGAGTAAGTAATGGTGGCTTTGAGATACACACTGCACATTATGCACATAACAGAGCAACCCAGAATAATACTGTAAGAGATCCAATCTTTAATGTATGATGAAAAATAGAAAGATTTTACAAACTGTGGAAGGAAAAAACATTCTAAAACATTAATCTAACAGTGAGTTGTAAGTGTAAGACAAGAACACAGTGAAAAAAATGAAGATTTTCTCTCTCTTTATAAAAATAAGGAGTTATGGTGTCAGAGATAAAGTCATTTCACGCAGCCATTTGAAAAGCTGAGTTTCTCAGCCTGTCACCTATTTAGATTATCGCTGCGGGCAAGTAGTGAGTAAATTCATTAGCAAGAGTCTACTCTCTAGCTAATGCAACAATTCTGGCAACTTAAGACAAGAGAGGCTGTCTTGCATAGTACTTAAATTTATATTCATTTGCAGATTAAAGAGATGGCAATTTCAAACATCAAAGTTAGAGAGGAGCAGCAAAAGAAAAAAAAATCTGATTAGCTGTCAAGGTGAAAAAAAGACTAACCTGAATGCCACTAATTCTAGTAAAAATTAAAAAAACAACAAATAGTCTCACAGCACCTTAGAGACTAACAAAAATGTAGATGGTATCATGAGCTTTCATGGGTACAACCCACTTCTTAACCCCCTTCTCCCTGCTGCATTTAAAAAGCTGGTGTGCAGCAGGGGAGACCTGGCGCGAGCTGGGAATCAGCTGTCCTGGCTTGTGCTGGTTTCTCCCCTTCCCCTCACCTGTTGCACTTTTGCTTTTAAAATGTATTAAGAGCCGGCAGGCTTTTAATACATTTAAAAATCAGAGGCACAGTGTCTCGACTGGGTGCAAGCTGAGAATCAGCTGATTCCCGGCTCGTGCCCTATCCCCGCTATGCCCCTGCCTCCTCTGCCCTCTGCGGAGACTGTGCTCGGGGGGGACTGGCTTTTAAGCTAGCTCCCGTTCCCTCCCATTGCTTCTGATGGAGGCAGAAAAGGGGGAGAGGAAGTGACTAGTCGAGGGACTATTATTATGCTTATGCTTACCTGATAGTCAACTAGTCCACTAGTCGCTTACATCCCTAGTAGTTACCTCTAATTATATTAATAAATATGCAAAACATGATACAGTAATTTACTACATTGCTACTGTTTCACCATTCTGCTTTGGCCTGGATCCTGCAACTTGTGCTATGCAGATGGTCCCCAGTGGTGTACCGTATAGACATGGGGTTCACCTACTTGGAATAAGTTGCAAGATTGACATTTAAACATAAAGCAACTGCACAATAACACTTTTAAAGTTTCAGCATTACAATTTGCTGTGGTCTATCACCTATAACTTGTGTTAAAATCCATTTGAATGTTGCATTATTAATTTTATACTTACAATCAGGAGGCATTTTTTCAGTGAACAACTTGTAATATTCTTTAAGAAGTTCAAAATTTTCCTGGTTAACCCTTTCTTGCAACGTGGTGTCTCCAAACCTTAAGAAAAAGAAAAGCACAGAACAGTGTTGGAAATAAAAAAAAAAAAAAATTCTATAAACAAATACATCCCCACTCCACTGCCTTACCTGAAACCAAGATGCAACACACATACCTAACTAAGTCTTCGCTAGGGCTTCCTTATGCAAACAGAACCATTTTTTCCTAATATTTGTTTAAACAGATACAACACATATCTAAAATATGACACCATTAAAAACACTAGTTTAAACCACTCCTAAACATCTTTCAAACAAATAAACAAAAACAAATCCAACCCCAACAAACTAATAGACAAAAAACCCTGCTTACTTGCATCTCATGACTATTAAGTTCCAAATCCAACTTTCCTGTAGACAGGCAGAGTAAATGCAAGGATTTGCTGTGGAAGTAAATGCCAGTCTGCCTTTCTACAAACATCACCAACTTTTACATCCCATTCACTTGTGATGCTAATAATGCTTTTGCTCAACTATACCAATGTCTAGCTGAAGTCAGCAGCTGAAAACAACTCAGACAAGAAGAAGGTAATGTCAGCAGGAAAATATTTTGAACACTTAGCCACCACTCTTGCTGCACAGTCTACTTACTGTCTACTGCAAATAATCAAGGTTCATATCCTTGGATCCTTATGGACTCCTCTCTTTGTTCCTCATCAGCTGGACTAAGATTTCAGGCATTCTTTCTTGCATCAGCAACTAGCTAAATGATGTCCTTTGCTGTTAGATAGTGGCCTAGGACTGTGACTCACACCTTTGTGGCCTTCAGTCTAGATAACTGTGACCACATTTAAGTCAAGCTAAAAGACACACTTGAAAAAGGCTTCAGTTGTTCCACTATGCTATTGCCTATTTTTTCACCCAAAAGTTCAATAGTCTGACTCCTCACACGACACCCAGTCAACTTCAGGATGTCTGTTCTCATATCTAAGGCTCTCATGGCATTGGCCTAAGCTGCTTAAGGCTACAAGTACACGACAGCAGAAAGTTGACAAAATATGAAACTTCAGCTACCTGAGTAATGTAGCTGGAGTCAACATATCTTAAGTCGAGTTACTGCAGGGTTTATACCTCAAGGGGGCAATGGGAGAAACTCTCACATTGACATTCCTTACTCTTCTCATCCATGTTAGAGTAACAGGGTTGTCAGGAAAGCAATCTGTGGTCTATTTGGCAGTTCTTCATAAGACCTGCTAAATCAACTGCCAGTGGATCAATCTCAGTATGTCAGTAACAGGCAGTAGTATAGATGCATTGAAGAGAATTCTTTCTAAGACTATGATTTTCCACGACAGTTAGGATTCACAGAAGCTACTGTTCACACTTCTAGAGTGAATTGCTGACAGTGAAAATAGAGTGTTCTTGCAGGAGGTTCAAAACTATAGAACTCTCTTTTTGGAGAGCTGAGAATAGTTTCTGAGGTCACTGCCTCCAGAGAGACATGTAACCTCTCTTCAAGTCTAGCTTTTCCATAAAATCCAAAGCAAAAAGGAAAGACAACAGAAGAACAAAGGAAGGGCAAAAAGAGCAGGAAGAAGGACATGGAGGAAAGAGAGAGAGAACAGGCACATATGAGAGGTGAAGAAGTGGAAGAAAAGGAAGGAAAAAAAAAATCCAGTGATTCACTAGGAAGAAGAGAGGAAAATCAGAAGGTCTTTACTGTATGGTGATAATCTATGGAAGGTGCTTTACTATGATAACTGTAGAACAGGTTGAATCTCTGTAATCCTGATTTCCTTGGTCTGGCACCATCCCTGGTCCAGAATCATCGGGATGACCCCATGGGGCTAGGAGCATTGCCAAACTTGGGGGTCGAGGGAGTGGAGCCCTGGTTGGCAGCAGAACTGCCCATTGGAGCACGGAGACCCTGGTGGCAGCAGGGCCACTGGGTGGAGCATGGAACACCAAGGGGCAGCGGAAGCTGCTGGGGGGAATACAGCATGCCCCCTGGGTGGCAGCAGAGCTGCAGGGCTAACACAGACTCGCTGGTGGCAGGAGAGCGGGGGGAAGAGAGTGGAGCCCCTGACTCACCATGGGCAGAGTCCCAGGCAGCAGTGGGGCAGCCAAGGAGGAAAAGCGGAGCCCCTAGTGCATTCATCTCCCATAGTCCGGGGCCAAGCAGGTCCCAAGGGTGCCGGACCAGCAAGGTCCAACCCAGATCCTTTTATGAGAGACAAACTTGACATAACCCACACTTCACCATAGGCTGGAAGTGAGGACACCATCTAAGGAGAAAGAATTTGGCCTACCTTAGGCAGACAAAAAAAACCCATCTGCACAGCCACAGTGTTACCAATAAGGATATGTGATATTAGTCTGATTGCCTGTCTCCATATGTTTCTTGGTAGCATTGCTTTACTGATAAGCAGAAATTACGAGTTTTTGTTTTTTGCTTATGGATGTTAAAATTAGATTAATCAACTAATCGAATAGTTGTTGGAATTTCCATTGACTATTCAATTAGTTGATAAGGGTGCTTCTGCTTTGAAATGTACATTTGTTGATTTCAAAGATTGAAACACCTCATTTAGCCTGGGGCCAGTGGAGGGACTTAAGAGTCCCCTGCTGGTCCCAGGCTCCATGTGGCACTTCCTATTTGAAATGTACAAGAGCCCCAAAGCAGGGGGCTCTTGTGCATTTCAAAGATTGAAACTCTGAGTAGAGTGTTTAAAGATTGAAACACTGGGGCCAGAGGAGGACTCTGAGTCCCCCATTGGCCTTGAGCGCCATGCGGCACTTCCGCTTTGAAATCAACAAGAGACCCAGCAGGGACTCTTGTACATTTCAAAGGTGGAATGCCACTGCTGCGCCCCTGCCCCCTTCCATGGAACTGGAGCCAGGGGTGGGGGTAATGGCTTTTAAGCTAACTCCCCCCAGCACCTTATCCTCTCCCCCCCCCCTTGCTGCCTCTTTCTGATAGAGGCAGCAAGGGGGGGAAGCGACTAGTCGATTATTCAATAAGCTTTTCCTTATCAGATAGTTGACTAGTCGATTAGTCGCTTACATTCCTACTTTTGCTAGAGAAATGGTCAGCCTATATAACAACTTATTCGGAGTGATGCTTTGTTTTCAATTACTTATAAGAAGATTAGCTAGAGTGCGTACTTTGGAAAAGTTTGAATTTTCTAGGAGCAAAACACTGACATTAACCTTGATCCTTAGCAGATTTTGAAGTCCATCTTGACAATGCCCTGGCAGGGATGATTTATTTGATGTTGGTCCTGCTTCGAGCAGGGAGCTGAAGTAAATGACCTCCTGAGGTCTCTCCCAATCCTAATACTCTAGGGCTACGTCTAGACTGGCGCGCTTTTGCGCCAGAGCTATGCAAATGAGGCTCAGCGTTGGAATATCGCCGAGCCTCATTTGCATAGCTAATGAATCGCCATTTTCGCGGAAGAGGATCTTGCGCAAGGCGGGGCTGTCTACACTGCCCCTTCTTGAAGAAAAACCCTTTTGCACAAAGCCGTTATGCCTGAAAATAATTGGCATAACGGCTTTGGCGCAAAGGAGTTTTTCTTGCGCAAGAAGGCAGTGTAGACAGCCCCGCCTTGCGCAAGAGCCTCTTCCGCGAAAATTGGCGGTTCATTAGCTATGCAAATGAGGCTCGGCGATATTCCAACGCTGAGCCTCATTTGCATAGCTCTGGCGCAAAAGTGCGCCAGTCTAGACGTAGCCCATGATTCCACAATTCACAGCAACTAAGAGAAAGGCTGGGCAGCAGAAACCTGCTGCTGTCACTCAACACCACTTCAGACTTCAGGTAATATATTTTGGGTAAATAGATTATTGCTAATTTTGATGTGTTCTTTGTATTCAATAAAAGCAAAGGATTTTGGAGAGAAAAAACTCTGCTGTGTACCAATCATTTCTCAGCCAGAGGTTCTGTACCCCCACTGATTTATTTCCTGGCGAACAGACTAGTTACCCTAGCTTTGGGTTCAGATAGCCCCAGGTCACCATCCAGATAAGGAAAAAACATCAAATGATAGTTCCACAGCCACCACTGTGCCCATCACCACAATATGTAAGTGCTGCAATAGAGAAAGTGGGTAATCTTCCATGGGTAGTTTGGCTAGCCTGGCTACATTGTTTTGGATAAAATACCATGCCACCACCCTTCCTTTGCATCTTTGCACTGTCCACATCTATCCCAGCTGAACTGTACTATGGAAGTTGTGTGAATGTGCATGCAGAATTTGGATCTAAATTCTTAAGTTGTTGTGTGATACAGAGAGGGTTAAAGATCTATGTAAACAATTCCTAGATTGTAACGCTGTATTTTAAGACCCTGTCATGATTTCTGTATGTCATATGCATGATTTCTTACAATGCAACCCAAGTAAACATTAACGATATCTGCTCTTCTGTTGCAGCTGGCCTATCATTTCCCTAGTGTGTCTGAGTTACTCTTAAATTGAATATATTTCTAGCTAAGGCTCACTGACACTGGAGGTGTTCCATTCTACTGAAATAACATTTATTATTAGAACATTAATAAAAGATGATTTTATTGTTATTGTTTTATATTATTATTTCTCCCCAATTCCTTTAGATAATCTTAATACTGCAAAACACATTAAGTGTTCCCAGTCTTAATTTCAAATCTCTAGTACAAATGGGAATCTTTAAAAATCAAGGGAGTCCAGTGAAGTGGAATAATATTATGAACTTAAAGTTTTACGTTTATACCTAAAATGGCAGAATAATAGTTATTTCTCCATAGATTAATCCAATCATGATTTCTTATGTTTCGTGTGTGTGTGTGTGTGTGTGTGTGTGTGTGTGTGTGTGTGTGTATATATATATATATATATATAAAAGAGCAGTACTTTGATTACTATGGACAACGAAAAGGGCAGTACTTTGATTACTATGGACAACAAACAGCACCATATTCCCTGTCATTTAGGCATCATCCTCAACTCAGCTCTCCCTCTAAATTCTCACATCCAGGCTTCATCTAAATCTTGCTCATTCTTTCTGCTTAACATCTCTAAGATCTCAGCCTTTCATATCCATCCACATAGCTAAAACACTCTTCTGCACTCTCATCTCACAGTTTGCAATACCTTTGTCTCTGGCCTTGTCAAATACAATCTTGCCCTGCTCATATTCATTCCGAATGCTGCTGCAAATATAATTTTCTGAGCCTGTCATTTTGATGATATCTTTCTTTGCCTCTCTCCACTGGTTTCCCTTTCTTTACTGCATCAAATATAAGCTACTCGTCTTCAGATTTAAGGCTTTTCACAGCCTAGTCTCACCTTAC
This sequence comes from Rafetus swinhoei, assembly GCA_019425775.1. Classification (NCBI taxonomy): domain Eukaryota; kingdom Metazoa; phylum Chordata; order Testudines; family Trionychidae; genus Rafetus; species Rafetus swinhoei. The sequence goes on along the minus strand of CM033449.1, from coordinate 88,397,839 downwards.
TTATCTCCAATTCACTACTGAGATGTCAATTCCTGCTTCTGATTGGTCCATGCCAGCCTCCATCACCAACTTGTTCAAACTTCTAAAGCAAGTCCCTTCTAAAACAAGCTCTCTCTCATGCTGCCCCCATAAACATCTACAATGCTACTTCCTTATTCTTCTTCTAATCCCTACAACTCTTCTCTGCCTTGATGCCTACAAAAACCTGACAGATTAGGCCCTGTATCCTGTACTCCTGTGTCCATCCATCCATCATCTCTTGTCTTAAACTTAGAGTATGTGTTCACAAAGAGCTGGAAGTCTCAATTCCCACTTGATCAGAAGCTGTTGTCTCAGCTGGGCTTGGAGAAGCTAACCTTTCCTGCTGCTGAGGTACTTCATTTTTAGCATGGCATCTCAATCAATGCTAGCATGGATATGTCTCCTAGAGCTAAAACAGACCTTCAGCTCCAAGTTCAGTCATAAACCTGGACTGTAAACTCTTTGGGGTATAGTCCATCTCTTGTTTTGTGTTGGTACAGCACACTGGGGCTCTGTTCCGTGACTAGAGTTCTATACACAATAATACAAATAATAAATAAGAATGTGTTTTGTCTAACTGTACAGTGCACCAAAAATATTAGCATCATGTAACTCTGGAGGCGCTTCCTTGTAGTCACGTATATTATTTAACATTACCGAGAGCTGTTCTTCACCTAGGAAGCAGGTGAATAGTTTGATGAATCTTTAATAGGAACTGCACTATACTCTGACTAGCTTGATATATAGAACTATCTTGAGGCTGTAGGCTGGCATATTTATACATTGAAAGTTTAGGATAATATAACATCACCATTCCTGCAACTGGAACATAACCAATTTATTACCTATTCTCTCCACTCATGAGCCCCATATTATCCATTTTTTTTAAAAGCATGAGGAAAGTATATATCCCTCAGTGCCTGTTACCTGCTCAACATTTCAACTTCACATGCTGTGATAACAAATTAAGTGGTTTTAGGATTTTCCAAGAGATGTTTAAAAGAGCCAAAATCTGCTCTTTGAGAATACATCACTTCTGTCAGTGTGAACTAGAGAGAAGTGTGTATATTCAAGGACAAATCAGGCTTTAACTGTAGGAAATAGATTAATATTTTATCATATATCTTTTCCTGACTTTTTGCACTGTTTGTTTTAGTTCATACCATTGGATTATCTCCCTTGATCTGATTTATATTTCTAATATGTACCAGAAGAATCTGAGCTGGCACAGGGCAAGTAATAAGCAAGATTCCATGTAATCCTGTGAAAGACCATCTGGACTATCACAAACATCAGAAGCAGAAATTGAAACATGTATCTCTCTAAAGGTGCTGCCTTACCTCTCTGCAAGTGTTTGCTGTTCATTGATTCCAACATTAAAGAGGACTGGGTACACACGCAGCTGCTTTCCTTCTTTGATCTCTTGTGGCAGCAGCTCAAACATCTTTGCTGGAAGCTTGACCTCTATTACATAATGGTCACTAGGAAAATAAGAGGAAGCATAAGAGATGAGAATATCTAGCTGTTCAATCTAAACGATCACCTTTCTAGGTCCCACAGCAAAGAATGTTTACACTTAGAAATCAACATGTTTTGCTCCTGATAATTGTATTAAACCTTATAATTTCAAATCTCTTCAATTTATTTTTGTTTTAAAACCACAGCACATCTATAAGGAAATAGGATCAGTAATATAATTAGAAACTAGGTCTTGATAATGACTTCTTCACTGAAGTGGAAAAAAGGATTAAAAAGTGATTGAAGTAGAAAAATTAAGGAAGAGCCTCTTGCCTCATCACTTGCTATAGAAATATTAATATAAATCTTAAAATGCCATATGCTGAGCTACACCACAATTTCCATTTGGGTTGGACTCGAATTGGCCTGAAGTGCACTCTATCTAATACAATTTGCATAACATCTTGTATGCAGTGAAAACCTGGGTGACATCTTTGCCCTATCGCAGTCAATGGCAAAACCTGCACTGTGTTCAGTGGATCAGTGGCGCTAGAAAAATATAGTTTAAAAATAAAGGATGGTTCATTACACAAATATGAATTCTGGTGCTTTTGAAGTAACATAATGTGACAATTTTGGTGTTTTATCTGTGTCTCTAGTCTCATTTTGTGAAAATCATGTTTCAAGCCTCAATTTTGACTATTACTTTGATTGATAGTGTCTTTCACAGTATACTGTTACCATCAAGTTGTATTGTATCATCATCTTGTTGAAACGGGGCTTGTGCCTAGGTGTCTGACCCTGAATGGAAAAACAGCAAAGGTGCCTCTGCTCTCAGAGAACCACGGAATTACTAAATCTAGAGACTAAGGCAATGGAAGCTGATTCTCCCGGTTGGTCTCCAGAGGTCTGGGGCTTCAATTACCCAATGAGGGCTTTCCAGTCAGCTTTCCAGTCAAACCAAACATTGCCAGAAAGCAGACAGTATCAAAGGGAAGAGGGCAAGGAAAGACTTACCCACCTGATACAAGGATAGGGCTAGTATAGACTCATAGGGGAGAGCTTACAAGGGTCTGTTGTTTTGCATAGCTCTTTATATTCTTGTACTGTTTCACAATAATGTGTGGGCGTGGTTAAGCAGTTCTTCTGTAAAGCCTTTGTGTTCCTTCATAGATCCGTCATGCAGTCTAGAAGAATTAAAGTATAATCTAGCACTGTGGTGTCCATCCAGTTCTGAAGCAGTAGCCACTCCAGCAAACTAGCCACACTCAACTGGCCAAATAGCCACATGTGGCTAGTGGTTAGCATATTGGACACCACAGATCTAGCATGTCCATATAGGTGGAGCTGTGGAGAGAACATGCGAGCATGCATAAGCTACAGGGGAAATTTGGAAGGCTCCCAGAAGTCTGGGCAGCTGGACCATGGTTTCCCACCATCTAAAGTGCAGTCAAACAGGAAATTTGTGGGAGCGTGTCTGAGAGGCCAGATCTAGAGATACTGCCCAGACCTTGTGTGTTTGGAAGCAAGCAGGATTTCAAGTTTGGGTCCAGTATTGCAGACTGGTGACCACGCACAGCGGGGCCAGACAAGGGCCTTACACATGCCCTAACTCAGTTAGCACTAAGGCAAATCCGGTACTGTTAATCAATATATGCTCTATTCAAGTAGGTACTCCCATTAGCAGTAACATTAGGTGTGGGCTAGTTGTGCAAGTCTCAAAGCAAACAAAGTCTTTATGCCCCAGGTAAAACTAATTTATGTTTTCTGTATTTAATTCCTTAGTTTCAAGCAGTACAGAGTGGATGAGGCTTCTGCTTGCACAGAAAACTCTTTTCAGATGACCTTTGCATAATGCACTCATCCCCGGCCTGTGGTCTGGAATTCCTAATTGCTGAATCTTGATAATCAAAATGCTACTGTACTACGACTATGGTATGATGGCACGTGAAAAGAAATGTTGACTTGGTCTAATTTTAAAAATACGTGCTTCTAAACATCAAATTCAAAAGACCATCATAATCCATTGCATTTCACATCCAAGAATCACTATCTTTGGACTATAAAAGAAAATTATAAGATGTTGCTTTTGGATATGACAAATGGGAAACATTGTAAATGTGGTGTTTGTTTTTTGTATGCTATCCACAGTGGTACTATACCATCTTGCATAACTTTTTCAATTTCCATTGAATTGCACAATGACAAAAGCTGCCTCACATTATTTTGAGAAATGCTATTGAGCTGGGATAAGAAGATACCTTCACGGCCTAAGAGCAACAGTGAAGTCAGGCAAGAAGACAACAATCATTTAATTCAAAGCATTAATTTGAGACTAATTTACTGTTGCTTTGCCTCTTTAGTTTAAGTAAGGTATATTAATTAAAAAATCCTCTCTGCACCATATAATATATTTTCTGGATGGCTGGATTCAATGTAGACAGGCTTAGTGGATTTGACTTGGGTTAGACAACTACATTTCCCAGTGAGTGAAAGGCTTGGCATAAAAACTAAAGGACAATGGTGACAAGGGAACAAATGCGTATAAATTGGCCAGGAATAAATTTAGCCTTGAAATAGAATGCTTCTAACCATCAGAGGAACGAGCTTCTGGAACTCTCTTCCACAGCTTGTTTGCCCTTACTATCTATTCCTAACTAGCTTTAAGATAGAGATTAAAAATATGATATTATGTGCCTGGGTTGCCTGTGATAGCAGGGGACTGGATTTAATGACTTAGGGGCTTGTTTCTAATCCTATGTTTCTAAAAATCATTATAAAATTTTAGCATTTATTAGTATCTCTTGCAACAGAAATTCTAAATAGGTTGAGAATAATAATAGATCACATCACCACATTTAGGTATTATTTAAATTTTGGGACTGTCCATTTGCCTTAACCATGCAGGTGATGATAAAAAAAACACTAGCCAAAAGTTTTTACAGTGAAATACCCTGTTATGCCTTAAAGTTCATGTATATAATAGAAAATTGCCAATAAATGTTTTAAATACAAAAGTATTAAAAAAAATTGAGTTTCTAGCAACTGTTTAAACTTGTGAAACTGAACACTGCTTACTAAAAAATGTTTTGGGTCTTTAGCAAACCTAATGCTGTGATGTTTGCGTTGGCTTATTGTTATACATAAGAATTAGTACCTAAGCATTTCTCTGGAAAGCAAATTTCAGATAATACTCTCACTTTGCGAGCTTTATAAAAAAAAGAGATAAATGAATTTTCCCATCTAGTAGCTCCACAGTCTCCCTTTAAATTTTATTTTAGAAATATCTACTATATAAAATTAACCAAAGAAAAAACCAAACATTATTGTCAGAAAAAAGGGTGGGGTTTTTTTGGCACAGTGATCAGAAAATTCTCAGGTTTTGACTGCACTTTGGCTCTCTACATTTAACCTGATATAGCCCCGATTTGTGCTGCATCATCACATCTCTAACAGAAATGGGTCTCAGCAGAGGTGAAGCTTCCTTTTATAAACTGATACTACCGATTTCATTCTGTGGCTCACCCATTGGCAAGTACCGTATAGTTACTGGCTATCATTACTCTTCTTCCTGACAACTGTCTGTTCTATCAATCAAGAATGCCTCAAGTATCTTAAAGCCCATGTCTATTTCAAAACCTGGACCTCCTAGCATGACAGTTCAATCGGCTGCAGTAATGGCACCAAGCCAGTAACAGTGATTGTTGAATTTTTTTCTAGACTTTTGATGGGAATGATTTACAAAGGATATCTTTCCTCTGTTCACGGTTTACTCTATACACCACAATTTTTCTTAATTATTCCTAATGTTTTCCCATCATTCTCTGACCTTCCTGGCTATTTATTTCAGTCCCTTCTCAGAAAGCTCACAATATGAGAATGAACTGTCAGGAATAATAAAGAAAAATAGTGGTGAATACTGCCTCCTTCCACAGCAGTGGAAATACATCTTTTCTAAAAGTTAGCTGAATTTAATTTACTGTCATCTTAAGAATTATAGCACTATTAAGGAAATAAGTCTTGTACAATGAAAAACATTTGAAGCTTTAGATTTGGATAATAATAAAGAAGAAAAAAATAGTTAATCAAATGCAAACTACTTTTCAATCACTGTATGTCACAAACACTATTAATTACAATATTCCATTTATGTTCTATAATCTAGTACTGCTTCTTTGAGAAGCAGAGTGAACTAGTATTTAAAGCACAGTTAAGGATTAAAAACAGCTGTTTTAATGTCCAACTCTGTCACAAATGTCCTATATGACCTTAAGCAAATCACAAGGTTCATTTTTTTTCTAAATGTTGGTTTATTTTAATATTGGGTTCCCTAGTTAGACACATCAGGTCAGATCTTCAGAGATGCAGTGCCATATCTCCACAGACATGAATGGAAATTGAGTGTTCAGAACAGGGGTGGGAAATTGAAAAATTCAAAAATTTTTGAAGTAGCCCCAGGCCACCCCAGAAGGGGTGGGGCCTAAACATGAAGGGGCGGGGCTACTCCACCCCCAGACCATGATTGGTCTGGGAGTGGGGGAGAGGCTTTGCACACTTCCCCACCCCCAGGCCAATCAAACTAGACCCTAATTGGCTTGGGGGTGGGGGAGCAGCAGAGCCTCCATGGGCCAGATCCACCCACTTGGCGGGCCGGATCTAGCCTGTGGAGGCCTTTTTGTCCACCCCTGGTTCAGAACCTCTGAAGACAAGGCCTCCAGTGTCTCAAAACTGAGCCCCTGCATTTGAGACAACCAAATTTAGAGGCACTTATGAAAATTTTGGCCCTGATTTCTCTGTGCTTCAGTTTTCCTGTATATAAAAATGGATAGCACCCCAGTACACTACTCACAGGGAAACAGAATTAATATATACAGGTTGCACTTCCCTGATCTAGAACCTTTGGGACCTGACCTGTCCTGAACTAGGGATGTTAAGGACTAGTAGACTATCTGATAAGCAGATGCTTATTGGATAGTCAGTCGACTAGTTGATTCCCTCCCTCTTGCTGCCTCTATCAGATAGAGGCAGCAAAGCTGCCCGGGAGGAGGAGGGGGGGAAAGAGTACTTCAAGTGGCAGTGCCACACAGCTGATCCCTGGCTCAGCTGTGCAGCGCTGCCCCTTTGAAATGCGGAAACGGTGTTCAAAGGGGCAGGGCTGCACAGCTGAGCCCAGGGAGTCCCCAGCTGATCCTGGGTTCTGCTGAAATGCTGCGCGGAGCCCGGGATCAGCTGGGGAGTCCTCAGCTGACCCCGGCTCCGTGTGGCATTTCAAAGCGAAAGCGCAGCATGGAGCCCGGGGTCAGTGGGACTTCCCGCTGGTCCAGGACTGCATGCGGAGTTCCACATTCCCAGCAGGGGCTCTTGTACATTTCAGAGGAGGAATGTGCAAGTGCCTATTGACTAGTCGATGGAAATTCCATTGACTAGTCAATTAACCATTATTTAACATCCTTATCCTGAAGGAGAGATTTTTCCAGACCACGGAAATCAACTCCAGCCACTCTGCTAATGGACTCCGGGGTCCATCAGCAGACCCCAATCCCCACCCACCTCTGCTGCTGTCTGAACTGGCTTCCCTCTTGTCCTGGGGCTGCCGGGGCTCAGCTGCCCCGGGGCTGCCGAGGTTCTGCACCTCGGGGGCCTCCAGATCTCTGCTCCTGGAGTGGGGTGCCTCTGGGGCTCCATTGCACCAGGCCACCGGTGCTCCACTGTCCCGGGGGTGCCGGGGCTCCGTGTCAGCCCGTGCTCCGTGCTTCCATGAACGCAGTATGAAGTGCAAAGCATTACTGCACCTTTACAGGGTACCCAGGACATTACTACTTTTACAGGCCCTCTACTCATTTCAGATAAGTCACATTTATAGCCTTTCCCACATTAGGGAACACAGCAGAAAGAAATGCATTAATTGGGTTTCCACCTGATTTTAACCAGCAAAAGTTAAAGGTATACACCTCTGGGCTTGTGCTTCAGCAAATAGAGAACACTTACCGCCTTCCAGTTATTAGAGGCAAGAAGTCATCAGATTTGGCTTCAGTGATTTTAAACATTACTTTCTGTAAATCTGAAATGCCCACAGACATATCTTCTAGCATCCCAATTTCCTCACCTGTACAGAAAAAAATTACAAAAAATGTTAACAGATGCAGATGTGATTACGCAGCTAGTGTCTATACCTGAAAGGATTTGAGGAGGATAGGGGGTGGGTTTGCTTCATAAAAATGGGTTCTCAGTCAGGTTTGGCTGAAATCACAGGGAAGAACACCCAGTGAGAAACAGTCTTTATACAAGAGAAAAAATGTGTTAGTTAAGCACGTAACGATTTTATTTCACAAGTCATCCTTTGACTCCAATATTTCTGTTTGCTATCGCCGGAATCTGCTGTCCTTTGTTAAATACACTTGTACTTACTTTCCCTATGAAAAATCTAAATGATGTGTGTTAAGCAAAACTGTGTTCTAAGATGAACTAGCAAGCTGGAGCGTACTGTGTCACAGCATCTATGAAGCAGTAGGGAATTTAAATAGTTTAGCACTGTCTTCCTCAAGACCACCATGTAATTTCCAGAAATACGGACTGGCTGCAAATTATAGATTTAATAGCTAAGATAAATGGGTATCTGGTTTAGTTGTATATAGGGATGTTAAAAATCATGTAATAGGGTAACCATGTAACCACTGGAAATCTCAGCGGTTACACATGCTCTGGGCTCTGCAGTATAAAGCTGAGTGTAACCGAGAATGTTAACTGATAAGCATCCGCTTATCGGTTAAACAGTTAGTTTACAGTCTAACATCCCTAGTTGTATAAACCAATTATTTGGGTCAGGCTAAACATATGTACTACTATAGCTTAGTGTATTTTTAAAATACAAAAAAGTCACAATAACTGTATTGTGGAAACAGAATGTATGTTTTCAAAAGAAATTAAAAAACAGATTACTATAATTTATTATGCCTATCTGACATAGTATTTTATCAATGGTTTTAATGGTGCTAGTGTATGGAAGTCTGATGTCTCTTATTAGGATTATATTTGTTGATTCAATAAATCAATGAATTTAAGTTAAAATAAGAAACTTCTGGGTGAATTTCTTGATTTGTAAAAAAAACTAAGCAATGTTGTCCCAAGGGAATACTTACTATATGTGCTGAGAAGTCCTTCATATTGAACAATTAACCCAACAGAATGAAGCTGTTGTAGGAAGCCTTGATCATGTAAACTTGTGTGCAATTTGATTATAAACCCACAAACCAATCCAGCAAGCTAAAAAAAAAAAAAAAAAAAAAGATGAAAAAGTTTGTGTGAAAAACAGATTAATAAGTGTAATCTAACAGTTTTAGAACGTTATTTTTCTATAGGATACAAGTTATACTTTGGAGCTTGAGGAACAAGATGGAAATTATTGTTTGGTGAATATATTTGATATAAATTCTATATTATGGATTCTGAAGCGTAACAGACGTAGAAAATATATGGATCTCATTGTGACCTTAAACAAGTTTTACCCCCATGAAACTTCATTGACTTAGGTGGGGTTACTTCTGATTTACACTGCTGTAACTGAGATCAGAAAGATACCCTTAAGTCTATTAACATTTAAGGTTGGGGTTTTCAAAGGAGCCTATGGTAATTAAGCACCCAACTCCTATTTAAATTAAGTAACATTTGTTCATTAAATCCGTTAGGCTCCTTTGAAAACCCAGCCTAAGCTTCAAACCCAACCTAAATCAATTAATTTTTCATCATAGCAAAGAAAATAGAAGTGAATGAATTAAAACAAATTAAGAAGTTGTGTTGCATTAAAAGAAATGATGAATACCTGCATGGATGCCATGATTAATTAATTACAATAATGTAAATAAACAACAGAAAAACAGTGACTCAAGAAGCACCTACTGCTTGACTAAAGACAATATCTCTTCTTAGAGTCAGCATCAAACACTGTGGCAATCCACACGCAAGTTCTTGAAGTAGAACAAATGTCATTGATTGCTTTGCCCTTGTCACCACCTCTCCCATGCAGTCCTTGAGTGTAATTATGAGAGGATAAAGCTGCTCATACCAGTCACCTGGAACAATACAGAACATGAGAACTGGTTATACTGTGGAAAAACCTGCAGTTCAAAGCTTCTTCTCAGGGGACAAAAGAAGTTGGTAGTGGCTATGTAGATCATCCAGTCCTTCCCAGCCCAGTCTAACCATTATACTAGAGCAGGCCCTATGAAATGGTTAGACTGGGGAAAAGATTCGTCTCTCTTCCTTCTCTTTGTATAGCTCCCTAGTGTCTAACCTACACATTCAGGGTGGAACTAGATTAGATTTATACAGTGGTATTTGTTTGAGTCCAACTGCCATATTTACTTATGTTATTATTTCCATAGCACTATAGTCATTCATAGCTCTGTACAAAACAAACAGGAAGGCATGGGGCCTGATGTGTAAATTGTTACAGCACACATGAAGTTCATGGAACTATGACTGGTCAAGGGAAAATACAGTGTCAAGCTATAAAAAGGGAAATAAGGATAATCTGGTGAATTACAGACAATTTTGCATAACTTTAATACCTGAAAAGATAATGGAACAAATAAGTAAGCAATCAATCTGCAAATGTCTAGAAGATAATAAGCTGATAGGTTACATTCATCAATAATTTGTTAAGAACAAATCATATCAAACCAACCTAATAGCTTTCTTTGATGAGGTAACAAACCTTATGGGTAGAAGCAAAGTGGCAGATTGACTTTAAAAAGGCTTTTGATACTACCTTGCATGACCTTCTCATAAACAATGGGAAATGAAATGGAGATGGAACTACTATAAGGTGGATGCATAACTGGTTGGAGAATCATTACCAGAGAGTAATTATCAGTGATTCATAGTCAAACTGGAAGATCATATGGAAAGGGGTCCTGCAGCAATAAGTTCTGGGTCTGTTCAATATCTCATCAATGAATTGGCTAATGACATAGAGAGTATACTTACAAAAGCTTAAGGATGATACCAAGCTGGGAGGATTTGCAAGTGCTTTGGAGGATAGGATTAAAAATCAAAATCATTTGGACAAATTGGAGAAATGAGCTGAAGAAAACTGGATAAATTCAAGAAGGACAATTGCAAAGCACGGTATTCCACTTAGGAAGGAACAATCAGGGGCACACATATAAAACGGGAAATGATTGTCTAGGAAGGATTACTGCAAAAAGGGATCCGTGGATCACAAGCTAGGTCAACAATGCAAGTCCATTGGGGGAAAAAATAGCAAGCATCATTCTGACATGTATTAGCACGAGTGGTATAAGAACAGACAAAACAAGTCATTCTTCTTCTGTACTCCATGCTGGTTAAGTCTCAACTGGGGTATTGAGTCCAATTTTGGGAAAGACGTGGACAAATTGGAAAAAATCCAGAGAGAAGCAACAAATACAATTAAATGTCTAAAAAACATGACCCAAGGGGGGAAAATAGAAAAAACTGGGTTTGTTTAATCTGGAGAAGAGAAGACATGATACCATTTTTAAAAGTACATAAAAAGTTGTTACAAATAGGGAGAAAAATTGTTGTCCCTTTGATTCTTCTCCTATCCTCAGAAGTAATGGGCTTAAATTGCAGCAAGGGAAGTTTAGGTTGGACATCAGGAAAAATTCTTTACTAGCAGGGTGAGTAAACACTGAAATACATTGCCTAGAGTGGTTGTGGAATCTCCATTATTGGAGATTTTCAAAAGCATGTTAGACAAACACCTGTCAGGGATGATTTAGAAAATACTTTGTCCTTCCATGAGTGCAGGGGACTGGACTAGATGATCTCTGGAGGTTTCTGCAAGTCCTTTGATCCTATCATTCAATGGCAATTTACACAAGCTGAAAATGTTCTCCTCATTTCTGCACTGAAGACTTTATTCTAAATGATACAAAGCTGAACAAATACAATTTAGTTGTGACAGTGGGTGCACCCCACATCTGACAGAAGATCATCCTTGGAAAGAAAGGAAAAGCAGCAGCTTAGTGCAATACTGACAAAGTAATGTATAGTCTGGGCATTAGTAATTCTTTATTATTTTGAACTTCTATTTCTTTCTTTTGGATATTTAATGATAATAAAATGACTTCTGGAATTATATGAAGGACAGATGTTGGTGTCCATAAGAAAATAACTATGTATCACAATATCTGAAATGTATTTTGATGTGTTATTCAACTGCATATTAAAAATAAAAGGATTTCCAAATAATGAAATCCTTTAAAAATAGAATGCTTGAGTGAATTGTAGAGGAATATAACAAATATCTAGTGATGGATGAAAACTTGAATCATTTATTCAGATTGGCTCTATCACTACTCCAATATTTGGACTTTGGAGCTTTTAATAAAACTGGATCTGCCTCCAAATAAGACAGGGATGCCTAATATATCTAATATATCACGCCAATAATCACCCTCCCCAGGAATCTGTCCAGTTTTCATTATCTTAAAAATTAATCCAAATATGTAGAGAACACCAAGATTAGATATACAGCATGCGACAGACTAACCTCTATAGCAAGTCACCATATTTGCTATGGATTGGGGTTATTAAGGAGCACAGACTTAATGAAAATACGTTTCATTTAAATACATACAGTTTATTATCTCCAAATTAATGTATTAGGTAACATTCCAAGGCAGGTCAGTGAAGGACTAATTAACAATGGAAAAGTTCTTCAGGCAAGAGAAGACAGAGTTGTCCTATGGGGAAGTAAGTTTTAGAGATATACACAGGAATTCTGACCAAGATGTATGTTCTGAGTAGGGGAACTGTGAAGGATATAAGAAGCGTTTGAAATGTTAAGTTGCAGGAGATAGAAAATAATGAGGCGGCCAGGGAGGTCATTCAGTGATCTGGATATCTTGATAAACAAGGCCCATTCAAACAAAATATGTTTTAATGAAGCCTGATAAGAAGTTATACACGAGAAAAAAGGAATGTAGATCATATCTACTGAATCTTGGAAGGAAGTGACTCTGAAAAGGATTTACAGGTCACAGTGGACTAGTAACTCAGCATCAGCTCCCAGTACAGTTTTGTGGCAAAAAGTCCAGTGTGATTCTTGGACATACAAACAAGGGAATTATTAGTCGGAGTAGGGAGGTGATTATAGCTCTGTACAGTATATGACATTGGTGAACTGGAGACTGACATGCTGTGTACAGTTCTGATATTTACATTTTTACAAGGCTGTTGAGAATTTGGAGAGGGTGCAGAGAAGACTCACAAAAATGACTGAAGGTCTAGAGAAAATGCCTTACAGTGAGAGACTTAAAGCGCACAATCTGTTTAGTTCATTAAAAAGATTGAAAGGTGACTTGATTGCAGTGTATAAGTACCTTGGACAGGGAGAAAATACCAAGTGCTAACAAACTCAACAATCCAGTGGAGAAGGTTAAAAAAATAAATGATTAGAAGGTGAAGCCAGACCCATTCAGATTAGGAAATAAGTGCAGATTTAATCTGCGATGGCAATTAACCATTGGGACAAACTAGTTAGGGAAGTAGTGGTATATTCTCCATCTCCAGAAGTCTTCAAATTGCACCTGAGTGTCTGCCTAGCTCAAACAGGAATTACTTGGGAGAAGATCTATGGCTCATGTTCTGAAGGAGGTCAGACTAAATGATCTCAGTTGTCCCTTCTGGCCTTACAATCTATACTCTAGGAAGATATGATTAATCCAATAGCTTGTTTGGTCAACTGAGGTAACAGAGAAATGGAAAGACACATATTAAGTCATACAACTAGATCATTTGGTGCCTTCTGACCTTAAACTCTATGAAATAAAATGGTTTGCCTAGGAAAGCAAATAGAATAACAAATGAGACTGCAACATACAACAAACTGAGGCCTGAGAAATCATTTTGTATGTGACAAGAGCAGAATTTAGTGTCACAATATTAATATGAAGGATGCTTTAAGGATTGGTATGATAAGCAGCAAGGTCACACCTACCCACATTAAAAAAAGCCTGTAAAGTATAATTGACACCAATTCAATTTCAAGAAGTAGAAGACTGTTAATATCTACACTGAAGCTGGGAGTGAGCCTGCCAGACTGGGCAGACAAACTTGCATTAACAGGGCTTGAGCTAGTGCACTAAAAATAGCAGTGTTGGCATTCAAGCACGGGCTGGAGCTCAGGCTCTGTAACTTTGGGGGGGTGGGGAGCAGGCCTGAAGGTTGCAATTTTTAGTGCTCTCAGCTGAGCGACACATTTCCAGCAGCAGTAGGGACATACCTTAAGGTACTTCAGTGCTGAGGGTCAGGCAAAAAGACTGGCAGTCAGAGAGACATAGAGCGAGCGTGCAGAGAGTGTGCATGCATGCATAGTCTAAAACGCATCTTATTTTCTGATCTTGTTTCTACAAACAAATTCATTAGATTGAAACTACCCGGGGGAGAGCTAGAGTGTCTTGAACCTAGCCATGGTTTTCTTTGACAAGTTTCAAAGCAGCAGGGCCACACAGAGCCCAGGGTTAGCAGGGGAGTCCCCTGCTGAACCCGGGCTCCACACGGCGCTTTTGCCTTTGAAGTGCAGCAACAGCCCTAGGGCTATTGGAGGCGCCTTACTGACTAATTGAATAGTTGATGCAAAATGCATAGACTATTTGATTAGTCAATTACTCGATATTTAACATCCCTAATATTAATCATGCCTAATGACGAACCAAGAATGGGTCCTTATTGTGCTATTCACAGAGTAGTAGAAAGTTTCTGCCCTGAAAAACTTACAATCTGAATTTTCTTTCCTCTCTTTCCCAAAGTATTCCACTAATGCTTCAGTGCATTAGTTCTACATCCATAGTATCAGGTTTTGTCCACTGCTGACTTCTCAGGGTACAGACTACTGTATCTGAACCACTGGGCTGGATAAGAATGGCAATTCCTGTGCAGAACCTATGGCCTGTATAATCTGTGGTCAATGTAAAGGAAAGCTATTACTTAACAGCATACTTTTTATTTCTTTACTTGATGAAAGGTCCGAAAAGCACCCTGCAAATACACATAGCAGAACCCTAATTTTGTGAATTATCCTACCACCTTCAGAAGGGTGGGTTTATATAATCAGTTTTACCCTCGTTACAGCACAGAACAGGCTCAGTGGAAAAGAGGAGGAGTCTTCCAGGCAGCTTCAGTCCTGCCAATGCTGCAGCCGCTCCTGTGGAGTTCACAAGTTCTGTAGGACTACATCTCCTACAAGCCTTAGGGACAGCACATGAGTGGATATTAACTCCATGTAACCACATAAAACTTAACTACATTCCAGTTAACATTAACACAGTATTTTCAGGAGCTTTCACAAGATGCACACAACATTTAACCTTCCTCCACCAAAACGAAGTGACTCCTGAGACTGAAAGCAACAACTGCTCAAGAGCATACAGCAACCTACATAATAGGAAGTGGAGAATACTAAACTTAACTGAAACTTCATTGGGAGTAGACAGAATTGTAATTGTTCAACTGAAATGTAAGCTGGGCAACAGAATAAAAACCGTTATTCTTGTCACTATATGAAGTACTTTACGTTGATACTTGCATCACTATGCTTAAGTGCTCTTTAAGATCAAAAGCATGGATGTAATAAATATTTTTCTCCTTAGTTTTTAGAAGTATTTAAAACATTGGTTTTATAGCTCATACAAAAAGTGACACCACCACTAGCACTATACTCAATGTCATGATAACCACTGGAGATTCAGTAACTGAAAACTTTCAATGATCTAATATTGTACCAAAAACACTTTCTGCAGAAAGTACATAAACAGTCTCTGGACATCTCTCAGCAACTGTGTTTGTAGTGTCACCACCCACAGAGTAATGAAAATAGAGCATGCCTGGTTAGATAACTTGACCTTTGAGAGTTAACCGCGTATATTAAATAACAATTTTCTTATTTTTTAAATAATGTTCACACTGAATATCAAAAAATGTCTCAACTCATGGTGAAGTGAGACATTCCACAAACACTATGTAATACCAGCAAAATGACCCATCAAAATAGCTATACCACTTAAAATAAATATCCTATTATGTTTCAAAAAGCAGTTTCCCCAAAAATTCTAGCCTCACTACATTTAGCTTGATTATCTAGGAGGAAGAACACATTCAATTTTGGATAATACTAGAGTGCTATTCTAAAATATAAACAGAATTTTTTTCCTGCAGGGTACAAGACAAAATTATTCAAACTGAACCAAATTACTTGTACCCATCACCTGATTGATTGTTTACACTGAACTTTTGTTCATTCACTTAACACAGAATATGTTTAATCTCCAGTAGGTGGAGCTAGGAAATAAACCTCAAATAGGATTGTATCATCATTTTAAAACTAGAATAGCCCTTCATATTTAGAACCCAGAGAATTTACCTGTTGAAGGATATATAAGCTGTCCTCACTATAAGTCCAAGATACGTTCCAAAAAACTTGGACTTATAGCAAAACAACTTCAAGCGGGGAATTTTCTTCCCGCGGCTGACTTCCATTTAAGCAAATTGGGGGGAGTGTTTCGCACGACTTATAGTGGGGAATGGGAGGACTTACAATGCATCAGTTCCTACAAATGTCAATGACTTTAGTGTGGAACGGATGTATACCGGGGCGACTTATAGTGGGGACGCCCTGTAGTCTCATTTATTTTTAGGGCTTTTTTAAAAACAAATATTAGTTCTTGAACACGTGTCAGACTGCCAGGCCTGGAGACAGAGTACTTCTGTATAGCCACTGAGTTGGTACACCATGGGCAACAGCAGTACAAGCATCCCTTCTAGGCCCTGTCAATATGCCTTGATGATAATTGAATCCTCAGTGGCTCTTAAACACACCAACAAGGATATGAGCTGCAATGGTGGATTGCAGGTTCAGACACCTGTCCACTAGGAACTGAACTAAGATCACTAGTTCATTCCACACAGATCTCTTAACAGTCATCAGAAACAATGGTAGATACCGCACTGGGCCTGATTTGAATGAAGACATGAACAACTTTGTATCCTATTACCAGTCTCAAGAGCCTTCCCATCCCACACAACCATGCGTACATAGCTCACATTAATTTTAGCCAAAGTTGCACATGTGGATCAAGTTATGCATGTGCACTCACAACTCTGAGTATAAACTGTATACCACCACAAGATCTATAATCTCATTTGTATTCTCAGTTCCCATCCCAAACACATACACACACAGGATAAAAGTGAAAGGAGAATTAAGCTTTTTAGTTCCAAATGGCATGTTAGCCCATTCGCTCAGGAACATGTGGTTACTGCATTTCCAGTCAGTACTCTTGCCCTTCATTCTGTTTTCACTTCATACTTTTTACACTATTCACAATGTGTTATTTTGGTTGGCTATATGTTTAGCAGCCTGACGCGGTTGAGGAAAAAAATCACCGGAATTTTAAAACCTGACGTCACTGAACACAAACAATATTTTCATAAATTCATTTGTGAATTTTTTGCTTTTGCACAATGAGCCCTTTACTACAATAAGGGTTTTTTGGGGAACCATGGTCTATGATTTATGTGAAAAATACTCTACTTTGGAGTTTATTACTGATTTCAGCAGACTTGGCAAGAATATAACTATTTCATATCTGACTATATTACAATAAAATACCTGTCCTTGGCCTGTGTCAACTGACTTGCCTCACAGGGCTCACACTGGGGGGAAGGGGAGGGGTATAAAGTTACAGGGTAGATGTCTGGAACCAAGGCTCTGGGACCCTCCCAACTCACCTGAGCGTCTACACTTCAATTTTATAGCCCAAAGATCCCAGCCAGCTGCCACGGGCCAGAAGGTGGCATTGTATTGACGGGAACACAAACCTTGAGGGGCTTTGCTGTGTTTGAGTGTGAGAGCCAGATTCCACCCTAGCTTGTGCTGTCTTATGCAGTCATAACTCAAGATGCTGGGACAAGCCGTGAGAAGAATAGCAGTGGTGTAAGGTCTTCACATCTCCCTCTCTTCAGCACAGCTCCAAACTAGGGTTGTTAATGGTTAATTGGTAAGCAAGAGGCTTATTGGCATGCTTAACAATTAATCAGCCCTTGGCAGCCAGCCACACTGAGCCAGAGCAACCTCCACCACGGAGGGGCTGGCAGCTAGGTGGTGGGACTTCACTGCTGCAATGGGACTGGGAAGCGGGCCTGGCAGCAGACCCCGAGTTAAAACAGTTAACCATTTTAACATCCTTACTCCAAACTGTGTGCTGCTGTGGTGTAGGGGGCATGGCCTGGAAAGCTAGAAGGCAGTCTTGATGGATAAGCACCTCAGAGTCCATCTGCAGAAGGGCCATGGGCTGCCGTGGAACCCTGATTACAACTTAAGGTGCACTTTCCTAGTGGAATTACTAAGAGGGAAGGAAGTGGTGCAAACCACTCCACCCTAGAGTATGGTATATGGGACTGTACCACTGACTCCTTAACGGCTGGGGTGGAGGGTGGAGTGCCAATACAGGCTCCCCAGTGCTGGGTGGGGGAGCTCTGAGCCTCTGAGGATGGATCCAGGCAAGTGAAGGGCTACATCTAGCCCCTGGGCCTTAGATTCCCCACCCCTGCTATAAGGTTTTAATAATTTGGTTACCACTTCATGTGTTGTATATATGTTCCTTTCAACCAACAGCACAGCTTTTCTTAGGGTTAATTTCTGGACTGAGACAATCAATTAACGAAGCTAACTGGTTAACTGGAGACCTATGCATGTCAGTACATTTGCAGAATTACTCAGTTTTCTATGCTTAAGTTGTGGTATAACATGTAAATAACATTCATTATGATTTTTTCTTATTAAAGACTTTCATGGACTTTGTCTTGCATACACAAAATAGTATACAGCACTGAAAGATATAAATGTATCTATAGCCATAAATTATCACAGTACTTAACTGAATTACTTGAGAAATGGTATGACATCATGTAATGTAATCAAAGGCTACACATACCCTAGGGAGTAGAATTAAAGTTCAGTTTGACTGTGGCATTTCCTGACTTCTGAGTACTTAACCATACATCTTTAATCTTCCATCTCATTCTCTTAGAATGCAGAGGAAAACATCCCCTTTAGGTCGAAATCTGGCATGGAAAATTTTGACCTCAAAAGGCAAAAGTTTCAGAACTGAAAATAGGAAGGTATTCTGGAATGTATTACATAACGTGAACAACACCAGTTCCTCTATACCTGAAGGTTTTCCACACTGTGGAGACACTTTGAAAAGTTAAGTCGTACAATAGGAGGTGACTTTCAAAACATTTCAGTTTCTAGGTCTATCCTTCCCAGTTCCACTTAAAGTCATCAAAATACTATTACTTCATGATGTTGGAAAAAAAACAAGTAAGAGTTAATAATCATCATGTGAGAAAAAGGAACTATTTGCCGCAAGAACAAATATTCAGTTTTGCTGTCTTTATCAGACAAAAAGACCTGTTAAGTTTCCCCTCCTGAAGACAGATTTTAAAATTAAGACTATTTCTTGCTGCTCTGTGAGATTTTGTACTTCATGACAACTCTTTAAGTAGAACACTTCTGAATATACTGTGCCCACATTCCACTCTCACAAACTATTCCTGGAGAATAAAGAATAGACCAAAAAAAATTAACCAATCCCCTTATGCAGCTGAGGCAGACTCTCCTCTGCTATAGATAGAAACTCCAGAAGCAAATGTAATAGGTAAGAAAAGTTCCATCCTTGTACCATAAAAAATAGTAACACATTTGAAACAATAACTTGGGATGCCAGTTTGACCCAAATCTCTGGTATTGGTAAAACATTTAGCCTTCCAGATGCATTACAATTAGGACTACAGCTAAATTCCTAACATCAGTACACAACTGGATGGAATAACAGCTTTAACTAAATAAGCAAATCTTATTTACATCTTTTTAATGACTTGGTTTTATATGAAAATGTGGGAAACATACAAAGAAGGAATCACAGGATAAAGGAAAACGTAGCCCAAATCATGCACTCTTCTTCCAAATAAAAGAAAAAGTTGTTTACCTAACAGTCGTAGACCTTTCCTTAGGTCTTAGAATATCACACACCTCTAAAGAAGCATGTTTACATTCACTGCAACACACACAAAACAAGATTTTCATCTTGGATTTATACAGCAGATCTCGACTTTAATATTTCACTCTCTCTGCAAATGAAAACAATTAGAAATCCAGACACGTAGGAAGAGCAGAATAATGGAGCCTGGAATCAGTATGTGGATCTGAGAGAATTTTCTCCACAGCATTTTGTTAAATCATCCTCTACTTAATATCCAGCTCTGCAGTAACTGCTGCATTCACAAAAGAGAAGCAACTTTATCTTTAAAAAAAATAATTTGATTTTGGAACCAGCAAAGGATTTATGAGCAAAAAACATTTGGAAAGAGTACATTAAAATTTCCTTAAGGGTTAACATATGCCTGCGTCTCTCTCTGAATGGTATTTTAAAGGAAAACCTAAAATAGATTAAATTATGTCAGAGACTTCAAAGGAAAACACTGTTCTTTCAAGAAGGTTTTTATGTAACAAAAAATTGAGCCCTGCAAGCAGTTCTTGAGTGTACAACTGAGATGCAATTTGATAAACAGCTTTCTGTCATTCAAGGCCAAGCATGTGCAAAACCAGAGTATCAGCACTTTCATCAAAAAACTTATTTACTCTGTCTCATTTTATTGTGACTTTTCCATATTATTTACCCAGTCAATCATAAAAATAAGTTTCTTACCACTTGTATGAGATACCATGCGATCTGCAGATGACGGATCGTTTTCACTTTCCTTAATGCCACTGTTGCTGTTGTCTTTTTCAAGCAGTCTGTCCACCATTGCAATAATGCAGTTTAAACTCTTCCCCACATTGGCCCACACCCTATCCTGAAAAGAGCATCAGTATCACTACACATTATTGAAAGAAGCATAGAAAGAGATGTATTAGTAGGCTTCTTAATATTGTCTACAGTAGAATTAAGTGTAAAGTGAAGATTAGGTGTCTAAAAATTATATAACTTAATATCTTTACACAGCACATCATCATTTCAAGGACATTTTTCTTCTGCCTGGGTACTGATTTTTTAAAGCACCGAAAACAGTACATTTGCTGAACCCTGCATTTGCTACAAAGTGACCTATACTGAACCAGAAAATATAAAAATGAGACACACCACAATTACCCGCCTGCCTTTATGCCACATTCAGTATCTAATGCAATTTCATTTTGTACATTTTTCATACAAATTACAACCCATGATACTTTACAGAGTTAACAACATAAAACAAAAACTGCAGAAATAACATAGGGGAAGAGAAATCAAGAGGTATAAGCACAGACGAAAAGATAAAGTCAAGATTTGGAGTGAGACAAGACTTAAATCACTATGCCCGAGAGATACAGGAAGGCTCCTGCAGGTGTCAGGAACTGCAAAAGAGAAGGTTCTTAGAATCACAGTAGTGGGATTGTATGGAAGGACAGAGCCGGATAAGTAGAGAGAAACTGAGAGACAAGGTTAGTTACAAAGCTTGGAATGGCTCCATTCACACTTCAAAATTAAATGAGTAATTTGAACTGAATAAATTGCTAGCTAATGGAAGAGAAAGAAGGTGAGTGATGTGATCATTCTTCTATAAACGTGTGATGTGGTGTCCAGACATGGTGTAAGGCATGTTTTGGGGGTGGGAGGCATGGGAAGGGAGTTTTACAAGACAAAGAGAAGGAAGAGGGTAAAGCAGGACTTAAGCAGAGGCAAAATGAAAGGAATATCCCATAGCTGTGGAGGTGGGGATTGGAAAGATTCAGTCATAAAATGTGTGGAAAAAGGAGAATTTAGACTAAAAAACAATACTATAGTTACAGACAAATGTAAAGAAAGGGAAGCTGAATGGAGACAGAGGCTGGATTTGTGCCAGAACATCTACTGAGGCAAACTTCGTAATTAATCTAATAACTATTCTGTATTGCTTATCACGATACTTAATGGCATATCAATCTTCTGCAGAATGCATCATACTTTCAGAAGTTGCTGCAGTATTTCAGAACTTACGTATACAGCTGGAAGTTCCCTGCTTTTCCAGGATGGTGGTGGGCTTTTTTTTTTTTTTTTTTTTTTTTTTTTTTTAATATATATAATTCACTTACTTTATAACAGAATTTGCTTGCCAATTCCAAACTGAACCCCCTATGTGATCTAAACTATCATAGATTGTATAATACATAGTGGGAAAGTTAACTAATACTGTAAAATAATCTTGATTTATCTATAAGATTAAAAAACTGGAGATATGCAGAATGTGAAGTAGATTTATGAAAAATACAGTTATATGTGTTTAGAATGAGTATTGCATGCATTATATAGTATCCATTACAGGTATATTAAAGTGGTGGCAGCTATATAGGAACACAAACACTTCACTGAGACACGTGATTTCGAAGGGAAACCAATACAAAATTTGAATGAGTTATATATATCAGTATAATCAGCTGTGAGTGCTTGTAACTTAACATCTGTTCATGTGATAAATCTGTTGTCATGATGACATAATGAGGTTTTATATTAATCAGGAAAATGTGAGTGTGTATATATATGGGGAAGGGTGTTTTGCAAACAAACAATATAAACACAATGAAAGTACTCAGAAGACATACATACTACATTCATTAGTGACGCTAGTCTTCATATGGAAGAAATACAGTGTTGCTAAAGCATGTGTTTTTGCTTTATTTAGAACATTCTCCTGATCAAAATAGTTCTCAAAAAACTAAGAACTATTTTGATCAGGAGAATGTTCTAAATAAAGTCTTAAGTATTTTCAAGTGGTAAGAAATTAGTAACTCAGGCACAATTATTGTTCACCACTTAGTATACCAATGAGCCAATAAGTTTCAAAGCCAGCCTAAAATAATGTGTGCACCAACAAAAAAAAGTGTGAAAAACGAGCAGTTGTATATCCATAATCAACAATTAGACACCTAACTATCTGATAGTCGCATCGATATGGGGTATTTGCACAAGCTAATAATTGCATGCATAATAATGAAACCCCAAGTCAGAGGCCGGGCAGAGGCCCCATGGAAAGCTTTAACTCTAGATACCAGCTCTTTAACTTAAGAGTGACTGAAAACTATTGAGAAAAATGAAGAAATATGTTTAATTTCAACCATGAGTGAGTGTGAATTTTGAAAAGGGAATTCTGCAAAGAATGATGAAGTATAGTACACAGGGAAAAAAAGATGTGCTCAAGCAGCGATAAGTCTTTAATAAGCATCCTCTGTTATTACACAAAACCAATGCAAATAAAATTTCTCTTCACATAAACTTGAGACTGTTTTTCTTCTTTTAAATTAACAGTTAACTCAGAAATGAAATTATATCTGCATAATGTACACAGCTCAAGGGCATTCACTGAGGGAGTTTTGGGGTTTTTATGTTTTTGGTAAATAAGGGTCATAAACATTAATTTGCCTACAACATCATTTCTGATCTAATATCTAGGTGTGGGCAAGAGCAACAGAAGGAGAAAGTGCTTCTGGGTACCTTATAGAACAGTGTTTCCCAATTTTATTTGGCCGAGGAACCCTTTTCAGCTTTTCAGAATTTCAAGGAACCCCTAGGTTTGTCAAGCAAAAAAATAAAAATAAAAAAAGGGGGCGGGAGGAGAGAGGGACCCACCAATTCATGAAAATCACATTCCTTCCCTGAGACACCCCCCCATCTCCCTTCCATGAGGCCTCATCTGCTCTGTTCCCCTCCTCTCCATCACTTGCTATCCCTAGCCCTTATACCTGTCTCAACCTAGTGAGAGTGAGGTGTGGGGTGGGAATGAGGGATTTGGGTGTGGGAAGGGGTGAGAAGTACAAGCTCTGGGAGGGCATTTGGATGCAGGAGAAGGGGATGTTGGCTCGGGAAGGGGGCTCTAGACTGGGGAGTGTTGGGCTCAGGTGGAAGGTTGGAGTGCTGAGCAAGCCAGGGCTTGTGGATGTGAGGGTGCAGGAGTTTGGGCTGCATATGTGAGGGACTCAGGGCAAGAAGGTTGTGAGTATGATGGGCTCAGGACACAGATTTGTGATGTGTGGATGGTGGAGGAATGTTGTGGCAGAAGACTGAGGATGTGGGGATGCAGGAGTTTGGGGATGTAAGAGGCTCAGGACAGGGGTTCCAGTGTATGATAGGCTCAGATTTGGGGTCAGGTGGTGCAGGAGTGTTATGACGCTGCAGTGAAATGGGGGTTTGGTCCCAATTGGGGGCTTGTTGGCCTGGCTTCATTTTTAAATAAAATATTATGTCAAACTCAAAAGGTTTTAGCATTGTCTTTATATATGAGAGGGGTGAGGAACATGTTTTGAGTCTGGGGTCACTGACCCACAGAAAAGTCAGTTGGGGCCACACAAGTGAGATGCAAAAAAAAAAGCCAACGAAAAAAAAAAACTCCTCCAAAAACCCCCAAGCCTCACTAATGTGGTCCCAAATGTGCTGGTGGGGGTAGGGGACAGAGTGCTAGTGGGTGCTGAGGCTGGGGAGAGGGTGCTGCTGGTTGGAAGGATGCTGGCTCAGGTGGCACGGTGCTGGGGCAGGCAGGTGGCAGGGTGCTGGGGTCAGGGACATGGTCCTGCTGGGCACTAGGGTGACTGGCAGGGTGCTGGGACAAGGAACAGGCTGCTGCTGGGTGCTAGCGTGGATGGCAGGGTGCTGGGGCCCGGGCCAGGGCCAGGGTGGTGCTGAGTCCTGGGGTGTGAGACAAGGTGCTGGGGCCAGGGCGGTGCTAGGGTGGATGGCAGGGCTGCCAAGGAGCGGGATAGGGATGGGGTGCAGGATCTGGGAGGGAGCTGGGGGGCGGAAGGGGACATGG
This sequence comes from Rafetus swinhoei, assembly GCA_019425775.1. Lineage (NCBI taxonomy): Eukaryota > Metazoa > Chordata > Testudines > Trionychidae > Rafetus > Rafetus swinhoei. The sequence continues at coordinate 88,373,494 of CM033449.1, read as the reverse complement.
TCTGGGTGGTAGGTAGGGTGCAGAAGCAGGCTGGATGTAGGGTGTCTGGCTACAAGGGAGGGTGCGAGGAGGGGACTTGGGTAGGAGTTGGACCTCCCTGATCTGGCACCCTCTAGACCCGACTGGTCCCAGATGAGGAATTTTTGGACCAGGGGAGGTCATTTCAGGGCTCCTGGTTCCCCCCCCCACCCTTTCCCACTAGGCTTCTTTGCACCTCTATCCCCTGCAACCGAATTAAGCTGCCCACCCCTGCTGGTTCCCTGCACTTCCCCCAAAACCATCCCTCACAATCCAAGGGAGTGCAGCACCAGTTCCCTGCAGCCCCTCACAGCCCAGCTGAGCTGCCCATCTGTTCTGTATGCCCTCCCCCATGCACCTCAGCCCAGCTGAGCCCTGCACTGGTTCCCTGCATGCCTCCCCCACAGCACAGCTGAGCCCTGTTTCCCTGCACCTTCTCCAAGCCCCACAAAACTGCTGAGCCAAGAGCCGATTCCCTGCCCCTCCCTCCCCTTGAGTCTAGCCCCGGTTCCCGGCACCTCCCTCCTCCTGCAGTCAAACTGAGCTCTGAGCTCTACACACACACACACACACACACACACACACACACACACACCTCCCCACTCTGCAACCCAGCTGAGCTCAATTTCCCTGCACCTTCCCCCAAACCATGTAGACATGCTGAGCCAGTGCTGATTCCCTGCCCCTGCCTTCCTCCCTCCCCTTGGCTGTGTCTACACTGGCACGATCTTGTGCCAAAGCGGCCGCTCTTGCGCAAAAATTTGCTGCCTGTCTACACTGGCCGTGTGTTCTTGCGCAAGTACACTAACGTTCTCATGTATGAAATCAGGGCTTCTTCTGCAAGAACTACAATGCTCCCGCTCAGGAATAAGCCCTTTTGAGCAACTATTCTTGCACAAGAGGCCAGTGTAGATAGGCAACATGAATTTCTTGAGCAAGAAAGTCCTATGGTTAAAATGGCCATCGGCACTTTCTTGGGCAAGAGAGTGTCCACACTGCCATAGATGCTCTTGTGCAAAAGCACAGCTCTCACATGGCAGTGTGGATGTGTTCTTGTGCAAGAAACAACCAGTGTAGACATAGCCTAAGAGTTTCCTCACATGAGCAAAATGAATTTTGTGTTGTGCACCAGTATTGAGTTCATGTGGCTTGTTTGGATGTGCCACCCAAGTTATTAATAAATATTTTTAAACCTCTACCTTTTCCCTCTGCTGCCATGTCTCCTCCCCTTGCTCCATCAGCTCCCCTGGTGCCTGCTGCCCCCCCACTCCTCACCCTCCTCTGCTGTCCTGACTCCTGCTCTTCTCAATGTCCTCAGCCCTCCTGCAACCTGCCCCCTTCCACCAGCCCTTCTCGCCTCCCTGTGCCCACTTCTCCAGTAGCCTCACTCTGATCATGTGAGCTACCCCTCCTCATCCCCTCTTCTAACACCTCCCTCTACAAACCTGCCCTGCATCTCTCCTCTGATGGTGGTCCCTCCACTGCAGTCTGCCCTTCTGCTTCACCCCAGAATCCCTTGGCACCTCCACCTTCTCTTACCCCTGCACCCTTCTGGTGCCTCCCCTTCTCTCACTTCCCCTGCCCCTTTGCTCCATTTTTCCCTGATGCCCACCCCTCACCACCCTCTGCCCCCATTCCCCTCATGCCCCTCTGTGCCCTCTCACATGACTTGCTCCATCCCAGCCTTCCTCATGCCCACCCCTTCTTTCAAGCCTTCTCCCAGCACCTCCCCTCACCCCTCTAGCCCCCAATGCCCTTACCTTCTCCTCCCAGCATCACCCTGTCCCCTCCCACTGACACCGCCCCTCCTGCCCTTTCCTCATTGTCTGCACTTGGCCCCTGCCATTTGTCTCTCCTCCACCCCTGTCCTTTGGTGCCTTCCCTTCCCCTCCGCACAATCACCTTCCTCTCCCAGCCCTTCCCCTTTCCCTCTGCACAAGCCCCTTCCCTTCCCTTCCCTCCCTCTCCCTCTCCCGTACCTTCTGCCTTCCACTTTGTGGGGCCGGAGTCTGTGTTCTGTCCCTGGACTCTGAACCCGCAACTCAGCTGCGCGGCGCAACACAGCGCCCAGCAAGTTTAAAATCCCGGGCCGTGACGTTACGTCACGTCCGGGAGTCTCCCCACCCACTGGTTTGAGCGCGCTGCGCAGGGCAGCAGCAGCCAGCAAGGGGGAGCTCAGAGAAGGTTGCGCATGGCAGGGACGGGTCCGGGGACGGGGACGGGGGAGAGACGCTCTGGGGACGGGGTGGGAGGACTTGCGGGGGGTGCGGGGTCGGGACTCGCTCCAGCTCCAAATATTGCTGGAGCATGGGCACCACGAGCCCACACAACTCGCCGCCCATGCCTCTGCTGGCTAGCCGGCTCTCTCTCTCTCTCTCTTTTTCTGAGGGGGCAGGAGAGCGCCCGCTCCTCGCGGAACCCCTCGTTTTGCTCCGCGGAACCCCAGGGTTCCGCGGAGCACCAATTGGGAAACACTGTTATAGAAGAAGCCAAGAGAAAAGGAAGTACCTGCATTGAGGAGTCACAAGGATTATCTGAGACTAAGCACCAATATTTGTACTTTTCTTCCAATGGGGGATAGGACCAAAATTTTAACAAAGGATTCCTTCAAGTTTTCCATCTCATTCATATGACATTTCTTACATAAAAAACACTCTCTCACCAATCGGGTTGACAGATGGTTGAAACAAAAATATTGAACACCTGCCGCCCCCCCCAAAAAAAAAACACTGGGGAAAAATTATGTTGAAGAAAAAAAAGTGTGTGGGGGGGGATGGGGGACACACCAAAGTTGTTGAGGGGGAAAAAAAAGGGACTCCAAGACTTAAGCAAAAAAATAAAATACATAAATAAATAAAATAAAACAGCATTAAAACAGCATGTCCCCTTTAAGAGTGAGTGCAGGGATAGGAACAGGGGAGCGGTTGCGCACTAAGAACTATGGGAGTCATTGCTTCCCCTTGGTCTTTTTGCTGCAGCCATTTTGTGCCGGCAGCCTTGCGGAACCAGGTAAGCATGGGGTCCGGGGTCGGGGATGGTCTCGGGAGGGGAAGAGGAGGGAGGCCAGGCTCTGAGTGTTTGTAGGGTTTCCAGGTGCCCGGCCTCCTGGCTGCAGGGGGGGAGATCAGAAAATACCGGACATCTTAGGTGTCCAGTATTTTCTCAGTTTTTTTTTACCGGACAGGAGGTGAAAATACCAGACTGTCCGGGTGAATACCAGACACCTGGCAACCCTACTCACCAAATAAAGTGAATTCCATACTCTTCTCCTGAACACAAAGAAATCCATATTCCATATTATTTCCCACCCTTCAAAATATCCATGATTTCTATATGGTCTTCCGCCATCCTATTGCTCCTTCCACCCACCTCCTCAGTTCAGTATGCTTCACCCTACCTGACAGCTCAGGAAAACGGTTTCATGGGTAGGCTTCTCACAGCTAGAGTAACAGTAAGCAGGAGAATGTCCTTCAACCCAGCAGCAATAATGGGAGACAAAAGCCAGCCTGCTGCCTTTATCTGCAGGGTAGGTGGCTGTGGGTGCCCTATAATGGTGAATTTTAGGTAGTGGGCATCCTTTCATAGTTGAGGTGGGTGGGGCTCCGGGACTGCCAGGGATAAGATAGTGCCACAGGTTCCCTGAAGTGTTGGTGGGAGATCGGAGGGAAGGAACGAGGCTTTTGGCTCACTCCCAGTGCTTGTTCTTTAAACTTTGGAGAGGTAGGCCTATGGCAGGAATGGAAAAGAGGAGGGCTGCAATGGGTGGAGGCTGCTACTCAGTTCAGCTGCAGCTTGGCTTTGCCTCTTCTCCTCCTCCTTTCGGGAGGCAGGGGGGATAAGGGGCTGAACAGTGTATTTAGCAGTGCATCCTCAATTCATTCCTACTGCTGCTTGAGGGGGGTGCAAGAGAGAAGCTTCTGTTACAGAAGCTACTGTGGCAGTGGCAGGTGTACCTACACAATGCCAGCCCACTGAGTTTCCAAAGCTAGCTCAGCCCAGCATCAGATTTTTATGGCCAGTCTTCATAATTTAAGTAAGCCTGTTAAACAATTCTTTCATACCCTCCATCAGGGGTAGTGCTAGCCCATTGGGGGCGTTAGGGAGTAATATTTTTGGACCCCTTTCCCCGCAATACATACTAATAATTAACTGGGAGGCCCAAGAAATAGCGTAGCCTGCTTATGCCTCTACCCACAAATGTAACTTTCCTGGTAATACCCTGGTAGCAGAAAGCCAGCCTAAGAATTTTAGGAAAGGCTAATAATATGGGATCTGATACAGGAGAACCACTTACACTCATCTTACATTGGTGACTTAATTGGAGTTTTCCTAATTTGCATGGCTGGTAAAAGGAAAATGTAAATGGTAATTCTCTAAGTTACCTCTCAGACATAACCCCCTCGTTTTACACACTAGGGAAGAAGAGAGTGCGTGTATGTATGTGTACACATGCTTAGCTCTCCCTCAGCTTCCTGCTATAGAAGGGGAGCACAGCTGAGCCCTCCCAGCGGGTTTACGTGGGTTTAAATTTTCAATGCTGTCTTTGCAAGGAGAAGGGGCAGATCTTTTACTTTTTCCTTTTGAAAGAGGAGACAGAAAATGTGTCATGGGGCGCAGAGGCTGCCTTTGTTTCCACAGGCCTCAACAAACACCTTTCAGAGCTCATCGGTGATTCCATACCTTCCACACCAACCAGCAGAGGTTTCCTTTTTACACAGTAGAACACATCTCCAGAGGTCTGAGGCGCACTGCACCTGCTTAAGTTATAATGCAGGCATATGGTTATGTGCCAGAACCACATGTTAACAGTCCTTAATGGAATGTTCATAATAGATCTTGTATCTTAATAAATGTTCGTGAGTCTTGGCTGATGTCTTCTCAAGACGTGTGATAGTGTTTTGGAATGGGATTAGATGATTGTGGGTGGGAGAATATTTTACAAATGAGTTACAGAATATTGGTACACTGATTAAAATACTATCAAAATAAAATTATATATAAAATACTGATTGCTTTTCCCAGCCAATATGCAACTGCATAATTTTTATTAATATTCTTATTAATATTTTGATATGTCATCTTCTAGAAGTGCCATTTTAACTAAGAAAAAAGTCAGCTTGTTCTATCCATTCTATTTTTTATTATTACAACACAAATAGCATTGTAACATCAACCATGTTAACTAATCAGTCAGAAATGTAGAACAGAAAACACTTCCAAGTGGCAGTCTGCCCATCCACTCCTGCATTATGCATAAAAAGACACTTTTCCCCCTCCCTGGAGGGAGGGTTCCAGGATAGCAGAAGCAGCTGGCAAACAGAGAAGGAAGCAACCATCCAGAGGCCATCTGTAAGTATTAGGTTAAATATTTTTCCTTAAGCTGTAACATTTTGGTATTACCTAAGCATAGTGTTTACAATTCACCAGCATAAATAGCTCAATCAATACTGCTGTCAAAAGTCTGGCACTAATGTTTGTATCGGACATCCAAACAGAAAGGTGTTTTAAAGCACTGGTGCTCAGGGCTTTGATCCTGCAACTGGATCAGCACAGGAAGATCCCTACTTCATTATAGACCCCAATTTGGATCCAGTGGCAAAAACAGGACCTACCTTAAGCAGAATAGAAATGTATCCTCAATAAAGGCTAAGAAAAACCCTCTCACCCAAATATAAATAATCAACAAAAAACGGAAATACAAAAAGCTATTTTATAAAGAGGTTTAGTTGTATATTAACTTTTAGCCTAATGGCATATCCTTCTCAAGCACTACAGGCAGCTTCATAAGTTATTAGAAATCTGCATATGCATACTTTAAAATATAATTTATTTTGTACAACACACAGATTCGTCAAGACTCTAAGAATAAGAATAGTTCTGTTTCTCAGATCTCCTTGCTCACTCAATGTGAAGAATAGAACATAAATTAGAAAGTTGAAAGCAACTCCTTAAAAAGAATTTGGTTTTGCTTTTTTAAAAAAGTTGGGCCTAGAACTCATCACTTCAGATGCTCATAAAATCAATCACCAGAATTGTAAAAAAAAGATAATGCAGTTATTTATAGTACCAAGACCTGGATCAATTTAATGTCCCACAAAACTCTTATTTTAGATTTCAGAAAACGAAAAACTTAGAATCTCAGCTGCAAGAAGCTTCTGGTTTGTTTGATATAGTGGAAGAAAAGCAGTGTGTAACTTCACCAACACAAAGCTGAAGCATACTGCACAGAAAACATAATATTCCTTTGAGGTTTAATTGTTTTCTTACTTCAATAAACTTTCCAAGAAATGTTATTGCACAGTTAAATTGCAGCTCAGACTAAGCATTTTTCTTAAACTTTCCAAGCACTTGCTCTGATGTTTCTATTCCCACCTTGTTGATAAGAGTTCAATAATTAAAACTAAGATCACATGTGCCATCTGTTTTCCATTAAGACAGAGAGTGGAAAGCAAATGAGAGGATATTTTAGACCCTGATCTCACAATAGGTAAGCACACGCTTAACTGTAAGAAGGCAAGAAACCCAGTATTATTTGTTCTTCTTAAAGTTCCAGCTTCCAGGGTCAAGTGATTATGTGACAATTTCAGCTGTCACTTAAAACACAGGGCACATTTTTTCATAGTTTCTTTATCGGAAAAAATATTCTTCTTTCCATATTCAAGGTATAATCAGAAAAACTGAACAGAAATAAAATAGAAGATATAGGAAGAATGTGGTGAGGAAGAAGATCAATGAGAAAAGCATTCACTGAAATAACTGATTCACAAAATCTCAGCTGTATAAACTGTACAAATCATTGAACGATCTGATAAAAATATTAACTTTAAAAACTGTTTGATTCTTTCATGGCATTTCAAATATCCTACAAGAACAGACTTAGAAAAAGCAGTTCTCTTTCACTGATCATTAGTTCATGCATTTTTAAGCTATTTACGTTCACTCTCGGAAAAAAATGCATTTTTATTTCATACTCCTTTTGAGTCCCCTTGATATGTGCTTAAATGACAAAAAGCACAACTTTTCCCTATATGGTCATGAAGATGTTCGTTTCCAACACTTTTATATATACAAGCTGAGCAGTCACACAAACAAATTATTCATCAGAAAATTCTTTCAAGTTATTTTTGTGGGATTTCATTAGAAAAGTATTCTTGGCAGTCAAATGAATTAAAAATTGGATCTATTCATATGTAAACTAAAGTAGTGTTTAAAGTTTTAAAATTGTCTCCATCAAGAGGAGACACGGAGATTAAGAATTTTTTTTTTGTCTGTGCTTAGCTGTGAATTTTTTTAGAGATTCATGCAAGAATTTTGAGGCTACTTACCCACTCTTCTTCATCATATTCTGAATGGTGAGGTATAGAGTTCTGCCGTTTGATCTGAGATGGATGGTCCTGATGCTGTGGATCACCACATTCTTCCACACTGTTTCTGGGCACAGTTGGGTTCTTGAGGACACAACCTGGACCGGCTGTGTATAGCGCTAAAAGGGCACTTCTGACTAGCTGATCCTTGAATGCATTCACAAATAACTTTGTCTAGAAAGAAAGTAATGGGTAGCTAGGCTTAAGTGTGTAATATGTCTGTAATTATTAAAATACATATTTTGTTTTGGTAGAATGGAAATTGATCACTATGAGACACAGAAAGGAATGTGTACCAACCACTGGAGATCAATGTCAGGTTCTGGAACAATGCCAGTCTCTGAAATTCCACACTTCTAAAAGTTAATGCAAAAGGCACAGTGTCTGTTATAAAGACCATCGGTCTATACAATCCTGTTGAATTCTAGTTCTAAATTTTCTCTGTAGAGAAAGGTTTCTATAGGGATAACTGGTTGAAACACTATCAATCTGCTGCTCCTTTAAGTGTGTCCCAACAAATATCAGAAGAAAATGTGATTCATTTCAGAAATTTCTTTCTATAAAAACAAACAAACAAACAAACAGATTATAGCACAAGGAAGGCAATGCTTACAAGTGGCACTGAAGTATGTGCACAGAGCATCAGCTCAGATCAGTGTTGGAATAAGTCATAGGCACAGGCACTACAGGTTCATGCTTAGGGAACAAACTTTTGGAGTTAATTATGCAATGGTGTCAGAATCTCACCTTTCCTTAAAAAATACAATTCTAGACCTTGATTGCAAGGACAAGTTTGAAAATGTGACCCAAGCATAAAAAATTAAGCTGCCTCTACAGAGAAACCCGAAGAATGGCTTTAAAATTGCATCACTCCCCATTCACCTAAGTAAGGTATTAACTAATATCATCACAGCAGGAGACTGAGGTGCAGGAGGATATGAGAGCAACAAGCTTGGCCTTACACACCAGTGGTGTAGGCAGACTGATACACTTGGGTGAGCCCCATTTAGGGAGGGTAAGCAATGACAGGAGGGTAGGGGCAGGAACTATTGGGGCCACCTGTTGTCCCCCCTCCAGCCACCGGTAAGTGATGGATGCTGTGTCCAGGGGCCCTGGAATAAAAGGGGAGCAGCTGAAGAAAAGTGCACCCCCCCTTCTGTGCTGCCCCTGCCAAACTGACTCTCAGGAAGGTGGCTTCGCTATGGCAACGAAGCCTCTTCTGTAGGGTGGAGCTGGCAGCCCCTGCCCACCAGGCTCCCAGGGAGGCAACCTTGCTGAAGCAGTGGGCTCTGCAATATGAAGCTTATTTAAACATCATACTGCAGAGCCCACAGACCATGTAAGATTTGTAGCTGTTACACAGTTAACATATTAAACAACTTTTAACACCCCTAGTGCAAATATGGGGACAGATCGTCTATTTCCCCACTCAATGAATGGAGTTTTCCCCTTCTGTGTAGAGCAGTGACTCAGCTATTTGTCAACACTGTCATCTACCACCTGAGCATGCAGGAATGTTTTCTGCCTGGTTCATGCGAGAGTGAATGGAGACAGAGCAGACCAGGGGCAGTAAAATAACTCTTTTCCTCCCCGGTATGCCAGCCATTAACAGAAAAAAATGATGCATCTAACACCCTTTCCATAAAGGAGTCTGTATCATGTTTTTCCTAGGAGCATCACGATCTGCAAGGGCCAGAACCAGTAAAGTGGCACAAAGCCTTTTCCCATGGATGGGCTTGGCCTCCTGTGGATCCTGAGCGATCAGCCAATTTGAGGCAAGGCCCTTCGTACTAGGGATGTACGCAACTCGTCAGAGACAGTGGGGGAGGGAGGAGGATAGGGCCCCCTCACAGACAGGGGCTGTTGCTGCCAAGCAGCCCCTGTTCACAGCAGCCAGGGCTGGTCACAGGCAGGGACTGCTCAAGAGAGCCAGTATCTCCTATCTACTCCAAGCCAGAGCACATCTGGATTGTGTATCCAGATGGTCAGCTGAGTAGTTGCATGCAAGAATGGAAAGCTTCTAGGTGTGCTTTCTGATCAGGCAAAGGCATTTCAAAAATTCACAAAGCTTTAAAGGGGGTGGGGGGGGTGGGGGCTGCACTGCATAGAATATTATTTTTTTCCCCTGTGTGTCTCTATGATGTGTTTATTATATTGTCTGAGAGCTACACAATCATTATTGGTTTTATCTTCATAAAACCCTGTGATATTAGAAGGTATTATTTGCTATTTTACATACGATGAATAGAGACAGAGAGAGATTAGGGTCAAGTGCCCACTATTTTTGGGTACCCAACTTGAGAGACATACCGCCTAATTTTTTTCAGAGCACTTAAAATTTTTATAGCGCTTTATGTTTTGAAACACAGCTGCAATTTACTTTAGATGCAGTCCTGAACTGAAAGCTCACGACTTCTGCAAGTCTTGCTTCAAGTGTCATGTTGGGCACCCAAAAAAAGGAAGAACACAACTGGTTGCAATATGTGAAGATTTTGGTGTAAATGACTTGGTTAGAATCACACAGAAACACTGTGGCAGAGGTAGAGTTAGAATCCACTTCTAGAGAATGGCACCCAACTGTTTTAACTGTAAGACCATCCTTTCTCTTCTTGCAATTCCGGCCTCACTCACTAGACACCTTGCAACTTTTGCAACAAATGAAGCAGGGTCCTACAAATAGCAACTTCCCTCACTACACAACGGCAATGAAACTCTAGAGCAGGCCCATCTTGTGAACAGAAGGAGGCCACAGTCCTGTGGAAAAAGTATTATGGGATCGTGGAAGAGCTGCATACAAACAAGGGAATCAAATCAAGTTTGTACAGGCAACCTTCATTCTGGCATTCCCTAAATTTTCAGTGCTTGATTTTGCAACCTCAATAATGCTTTTAATGTAACTGTTGTATGTGATATCCTTGATTTTTGAAGGAAACTGGAACAGCAGCAATTCCATAATCTAGCATCATACTGACACCCACCATGAGTCCCCAGTAGTTTCCAAATCCTTGGCCTCTCAGTACACATCTCTAGCACTTGAGTTAAGAGAAAACAGGTAGTAATAGTAGGCTGTTATCCACTAGGTGGACCAGGTAGTAGTGAAAAAGGAGACAGAACCTTGATCACTAGGTTTTACCACTATTTGCTAACTGCAGAGAACTATAGAGTTTCACAGAATCATAGAATATTGGAACTCGAGAAGTCATTGAGTCCAGACCCCTGCCTTCATGGCAGGACCAAGCACTGTCTAGATCATCCCTGACAGATGTCTAGCCAACCTGCTCTTCAATATCTCCAGTGATGGAGATTCCACAACCTTCCTATGCAATTTATTTGTGTTTAACCACTCTGACAGTTAGGAAGTTTCTCCTAATGACCAACCTAAACCTCCCTTGTTGCAATTTAAGACCATTGCTTCTTGTCCTATCATCAGAGGCGAAGGAGAACAATTTTTCTCCCTCTTCCTTGTAACACTCTTTTAGATACTTGAAAACCGCTATCATTTCACCACTCAGTCTTTTCTTTTCTAAATTAAACAAGTCTAATTATTTCAGTCTTCTCTCATAGGTCATTTTTCTAAGCCTTTAAATATTTGTGTTGCTCTTCTGTGGACCTTCTCCAATTTGTCCACATCTTTCTTGAAATGTGGTGCCCAGAACTGGACACAATACTCCAATTGAGGCCTAATCAGCACAGATAAAGCGGAAGAATGACTTCTCATGTCTTGCTCACAGTAGTCTTGTTATTGCATCCCAGAATCAGGTTTGCTTTTTTTTTTTGCAACACCATCACACTGCTGATTCATATTTTAACTAGTGATCCACTATGAACCCTAAACCCCTTTTAGCAGTACGCCGTCCTAGACACTCACTTCCCATTCGGTAGGTGTGAAACTGATTTTTCCTTCCTAAGTGGAGTACTTTGCATTTGTCCTTATTAAACTTCATCCTATCTACCTCACACCATTTCTCTAATTTGTCCAGATCACTTTGAATTATGACCCTATCCTCCAAAGCACTTGCAACCCCTCCCATCTTGATGTCATCTGCCAACTTAATGATCGCATTCTCTATGCCATCATCTAAATCGTTGATGAAGATATTGAACAGAACCAGTCCCAAAACAGACCTCTGTGGAACCCCACTTGTTATGCCCTTTCAGCATGATTGTGAATGGTTATTAACTACTTGCTGAGAACGGTTATCCAGACAGTTATGCACCCACCTTATAGTAGCCCCATCTAGGCTGTATTTCCCTAGTTTATTGATAAGGTCATGCGAGTGTGTCAAATGCCTTACCAAAGTCTTGGTATACCACATCCACCGCTTTTCCCTTACCTATAAAGCTTGATATTTTATCAAAGAAAGCTGTCAGATTGGTTTGATGTGATTTGTTCTTTACAAATCCATGCTGGCTATTACCAATCACCTTATTATCTTTCAGATGTTTGCAAAGGAATTCCTTAATTGCTTGCTCCATTATCTTCCCTGGCACAGAAGTTAAACTGACTGGTCTATAGTTTCCTGGGTTGTTCTTATTTCCCTTTTTATAGATGGGCACTATATTTGCCCTTTTCCAGTCTTCTAGAATCTCTCCGGACTTCTATGACTTTTCAAAGATGATAGCTAAAGCCTCAAATACCTCCTCTATCAGCTCCTTGAGCATTCTAGGATGCATTTCATCAGGCTCTGGTGACTTGAAGGCCTCTAACTTTTCTAAGTAATTTTTAACTTGTTCTTTTTTTATTCTAACTTCTAAACCTACCCTATTCCCACTAGTATTCACTATGTTAGGCATCCCGTTACCATCAAACTTCTTGGAAATTGAAATGAAGTCATTAAGCACCTCTACCATTTCCAAGTTTCCTGTTACTGTTTCACCCTCTTAACTGAGCAATGGGTCTACCCTGCCCTTGGTCTTCCTCTTGCTTCTAATATATTTGTAGGACATCTTCTTGTTACCCTTATGTCTCTAGCTAGATTTAGCTCATTTTGTGCCTTTGCCTTTCTAATCTTGCCCCTGCATAGCTGTATTGTTTGCTTACATTCATCCTTTGTAATTTGTCCTAGTTTCCACTTTTTTGTGTGACTCCTTTTTTATTTTTAGATCATGTAAGATCTCCTGGTTGATCCAAGGTGGTCTCCTACCATACTTTCTATCTTTCCTATGCAGTGGAATAGTTTGCATTTGGGCCCTTAATAATGCCCCTTTAAGAAAACTGCCAACTCTCTTCAGTTGTTTTTCCTGTTAGTCTTGCTTCCCATGGGACTTTATTTACCAGAAATCTGAATTTATTAAATCTGCCTTCCTGAAATCCATTGTCTCTATTTTGCTGCTCTCTCTTCTACCATTCTTAGAATCATGAACTCTATGATTTCATGATCACTTTCTCCCAAACTGCCTTCCACTTTCAAATTTTCAGCCAGTTCCTCTTTATTTGTTAAAACCAAATCTAGAACAGCTTCCCCCCTAGTATCTCTCTCAACCTTCTGAAATAAAAGGTTGTCTCCAATGCAGTGCAAGAACTTATTGAGTAATCTTTGCCCTGCTGTGTTAGTTTCCTAACATATGTCTGGAAAGTTGAAGTCCCCTATCATCACCAAATCCTGCATTTTGGATGATTTTGTTAGTTGTTTAAAAAAAGCCTCATCCACCTCTTCTGCCTGGGTAGGTGGTCTGTAGTAGGCCCCTAGCATGACATCACCCTTGTTTTTTACCCCTTTTAACCTAACCCAGAGATACTTAACATGTCTGTCTCTTATGTCCATCTCCACCTCAGCCTAAGTGTATACATTTTTAATATACAAGGCAACATCTCCTCCCTTGTTCCCCTGCCTATCCTTCCTGAGCAAGCTATACCTTTCTATACCAATATTCCAATCGTGTGTATTCAGGACTCCTGAGTTTAATTCCAGGTTATGGAGAGGCATATCCTCTAGGCATACATCCATCTGCCCCCTCCTAAAAACTTGTCTGTTTCCTTCTCCTGTTTTACTCCATCCCAACTCCAGTTCCTGTCTCCTTCCTCCTGTTCATCTCCACACTTCTTGTTTCCTGGTCCCCTCCCTCTTTTCACCTATTCACATACCTGGCTTCTGCTCCCCTCCTCAAAATGTTTCAGGTCCTAACACCTATTCTTTTCTTAACTTTCACCCTGTCCCCTTCCCTCTCTTCTCCTATCCAGTTACCTGCATCTCCTATCTACTCCCATATACCCTTTCTTCCCTCTGCTCTTTCCCTACCCTCTCCATCTTCACTCCTTTCCAGCTGCTGTATCCTCCTCTTTTCCCATTCCTCTCCAGTGTTGCCAACTCTCACGATTTTATCATAAAACTTGCAATATTTGGAGCTTTTTTTAAAGCCCCTGCTGCTGGCATTAGGAAGTTTAGAGCTCTGATGGCTATAGAGAAAAAGCTTGAAAACATTAGAAACCAGAAGACACATAAAAAGAACCCCAAATCTATTATTTTAATAAACTCAATATTTTATGTCAATCATATTTTTCAAGTCTTACTCTTGGCTGTGAGCTTTTTGTCTTTTCTTTTTAAACATTTGGCAATACTGCTCATCCTTCAAGCATCTGAGTCAGGCCTATTTCTCCTCCTCCTCTTTGCTGCCTGGGCTCTAACAGAGAAAGGGCATTGACAACACTGGAGAGAGAAATTGTCCCTGTTCTTAGTGATTACATCTGGCACAAGTGCAGAGATAAGTCCCACACAGCCCCTGCAGCCACAGCATGGAGTGTGTTCAGTTCAAATAGACTTTAGCAACAATATTTTCCTGAGTCTAACAAACTGAGCATGTGTGAACTAAGTTCAGAGCTTCTAACCCAGGAAAATTTGGGCGGCATTGGACATGGATGATGAATGATATATCCCTGACTCCAGGGCAACCCATCTCCTGCCAAATTTAAGAAGCCCACGCCTAGCATAGAGCCACTAAAATTTCTGTTAAAAATTATTACAGCTTTTTTAATATAGTCACAACAATTTTTTTTTTCCAAATCTCCATCTGTGAGTGCCTATATCATGTTGCTAAAGCTTTTTCAATACAGTCAACTTGAGACAGACACTTGGCATGAAAAATTTCAGCCCAGTTAAAACATAGGATTCTTATAAACAACTGGAAAATGTTGGGCAACATTAATTAAAGACAGCACTACAGAGAATTAGCTACCTTTCCAGAAATCTGTAATCTAGCAGATAGATGACCAGCACTTTCCCTGACTGGGTGACCTTGGGAAAGTCATTTTATTTCTTTGTGCCTCAGTTTCCCAATGGGGAATTTTTTTTATCTTCTCTGTAAAGTGCTTTGCGATTTACTGATAAAAATTGCTATATAGGAACTATGTATTATTATTAAATAATTATGGTATAAATGTTTTTACAAAAAATAAACTGAAGCAAGTGGCATAGAAATGGGATGAGCGCTTTCATTTTCCTTCACACAGACTCAAAACTGTTTTTGTAATTAAATTGTGTTCACGGGTCCTATGGATTAACAACAGGAATGATCCTAACAGAACGTTTTCTTATGTACAGCTAAATTCATAGAACACCACTAGTTATACATTTTTTCTAATCCCTACAAGACCAGTATGCACAAAGAAATGCAAACTTTGCAAATGCTTTCAGATACCCGACTAACGAATAATTTTGATAAAAATATAAAAAGGAAAAAAGGCTTAGCTAGAAAATGTATTCAGCAAGCCCATGCAAGCTGCAAGTGCTGATATATTTGTATATAGAGAAGGACCTCTTTAATTAACAAAAACTGTTACATAAAGTTTGTCCCAATGAATGAAATTAAAAAAAAAAAAATCAAAAAGAATCACTGAAGCAAATATTGAATGATATTTTATGAATGGTAAACCTTGCCCAATGCACTGGGAAAAAAAACAACCAAAATCCTGCATCCACTGCCGTAATGGGCTTTTTGTTGAATTTTTTGTCTGAGGTGCACCCAATAAAACTCTCTATGCCTAAAACAAAAATCAAAATATTTTTTTCTTGTATTTAATGCACTATTTTCTTTTTCTCAATCCCAGATATGTTTATTACTCACTTCCTCCTAACTAATATCTTTTGAAACAGCATGTCTGTATACACAGACTCACTCCAATGTTTCAAGTGATCCGGGTCACACATAGTAGTAATCCCAGCCCCAAAAGTGACCTCTCTGTTGGTTGCTGGTAAAAGGGTTATGCCATAACTGATTCTGAAGCAGAGTTCTCTGACTGCTAAAAAGGGAGCACAATGTCTACCTTCCTTATCTTAGGCTATTTTTATATTTCATGCTCTTTTTAAGACATGATGCTAATAGAAATAAAGTCAGAATGCACATGTGGGATGAATGTAGGTACATGCACTGGGAATAGGTTTTAGGATAGAAATAAGTTGTCTGTCTTCACATTGAAATTTTAATTAATGGCCCAAGCTGGTGTTTTCCATTCTTTTCAGAACAGCAGGCCTGGTAGTTCTATGAGTAGCCAGTGTCAGAGGCTGGATAATCAGAGGGAAATGATTCAAAGGGACTAAGAGAATGGTGTGCACCTATTGTTAAACTGCAAGTCAAAGTAAGCAATGGATACCCCAGACCAGAGGATTTCAGCGCCCGATAGATTGGTGGTGGTCAGGAGCTGTCAAGCACAACCAAAACTCCTTCATACTAGAGGTCTGGCGTTACAAGGTGACTTTCACTCCTGGATAGCCAGAGACCCATCACACTGGGTCATCTTTTCTGAAGGGAGTTTTTGTCCAGTTTATAAGTAAGCTCCTCTCCCAGTGCAGTGTTATTTATACAACTGTCTTCTGCCTCATTTCACAGGGTTGCTACTTTCTCCCTGCTCAGTTAGGCAAAGAATTACAGGAAGTGAGAGGCAGAGGAGAGAACCTGGTCAGGACTGAAACTATTTCCTAACCAGGAATGGTACTGAAATCTGCATCATAAAAATCTCTCTTATTTTTATCCCAGCACAAGTTTTCTCCTCCTCTTTTGAATCCTCTCATATCAGAGCTCTGCTCTTGCCAAGAGATTTTGCTATGGCTCCCTCCAGAGTCCCATCAATACTATCACTGAGTAGCCAGCAATCATTGCAATAATACAGTAATTGCTCCCATTTTTTCAGGCAAAATTCTGCTTTACGTTATGTCACTCAACTCCACCATGGCTGTATTACTCTAAATGGAGTTACTATGGAATTTGCACAGCTGTAACTGTGAGCAACATTTGGCTCCTCTTCTTTCCAGAATGTGCACTTCTTGTGTACTGCTTCCTTGTTGTCTTCACATTTCTTAGTTAACATCTGACTTCTTAGGCAAACGTGCATGCGCTGTACTTACACCTTCTTCACAGAATGAGACTGAGCTCAATATTCAAATGTCAATCTCCCACAAAGTTAGCGCTATGCTGCTCAACAGATCACAATGTTGCCTGCTTCACAACAGTTGGAGAGAAAGCGAAACGGTTACTGGTAGTACCATGAAGCCAGAGAGAGACCACATTACAGAGTGTATAGCGTATCAGGCTGTGGTCACAGTAACCAAACTGGCACAGGGAAGAGCTTCTCCCCAACTTCTAACTGCTTGCCACCAAACCCAGTCTCCTTTATGAAGGTTTATTCTCTTAAAACAGGCAACTAAAAACACAGAACCACAACCTTTGAAGTCACTCCTTTCCTAGAGCAGTTTCCTAGCTGTAGCCAGTTCTGTCTCCTTCTTTCAGTAGCTGCCCCAGGACTGCAGCCGGGAAATCCTGGCCCCTTGCTCTACCACAAGTTAGCTCCACTATACCAGGACTTCCCTTCCCCAGGCACAGCCTGTCCTAAACACTCCTTTCCACCTCCCATCTTCTGTCTTGTGCAGGCTCAGGTATAGCACAGCTGCTTTTAACCAGCTGAATTTAGCTCATTTACTTTGACACAGGGGAGCAGGACTTAGTTCTACTCACAGGGACTAGTTACCGTGTGACAAATACTTAATATTTACATAGCATGTTCAAAATACTTTACAGACATTAACTAACTAAAAAAGTGGGCTGTGCCCACGAAAGCTCAGGATGCCATCTACATGTTTTGAGAGTCCTTAAGGTGCTACTAGTCTAGTGGTGTTGTTGTTGTTGTTGAAGTTTAACCCCTCATTGACTATGTGCAGATGTTGGGTATTATCCTTAATAGACAGATAGGGAAACTAAGGAAGGAACATGAAGTGACACGCGCAAGGCTACATAGTGTAGAAGCAGGGTTAGACTCAAACTTCCTGACACACATTACTGTGCTTGTTCCCCTAGACCACACTGCCTTTCATGGTCATCATCATCATGCTATTAGCTCAGAGTTTATTCACAAGAATGGTCTCCACTAGAAGTGGTAGGTTCAGTAAGTAGTAAGAAGTTTCATGGAATGGGAACCAATATCCATTTTCATTTCTCAAAATTCAAGACACTTGATATTTGGTAGGTTCTCCGTGTGTGGCCACTAGAGGAAAATAAAGGCATGAAATAAAAATTATACTTTCAAATAAATGCTTGCTCTATAAACGCCAGTATTTCCGCCATGGAAAGCTTAAAGAAATGCTCGGTAATAATGCAAATGGAAATATGACTAGTGTGTTCTTTTCCTATGGCAACATTTTGAAGTTGATTTTAACAGAGCATATTTAACATTTCCTGATGCTCTGAAAGTCAATTTATGCAGAAAAAGACAGCAGCTAGGCATCTGCTCATTCCATTTTCCATTGCAGTAAAGATTTGAATCTTACTTTTTCAGAAAGCATCTTTAAAGAATTATTCAAGCTGTCTGGAGAATGCTGTCTTGCAGAATTAAGTAGCAGGTCTGCATGGCTTGATATGAGGGGCTGTAGATGATTGATGTTGCTGAGAACTTCTTTTGCCTTGGCTATGTTTTCAGGTGAATAGTAAATACACTGGTATCCAGTACTGTAAAAACAAATGTGGAGACAGTTATAGAATGCCAAAATCATTTGCATATAAATAGCCAGATGGTTAACTGTGCACAAGATCTGAGTTCTCACTATTTATATCAGAATGGTAGGTATTTTAAGCTTTACTGTACATATTTATTCACATTATTTAAATCTGTCTTTCTGATGAGCTAAAAAAAACAGTCTTTGCTGGAACACTCCAGTATTATTCAAGCTAATTATTTCTGTGGTGTTCTCCAAGATAATCATGCTGAGAGAGAGAGCGAGAGAAAGAGAAAAAGGAAAATCGCTGAATTTTTATTCTATAATTGTGGAGAAAAGAAAGTTGAAGTTCTCCAAAATAAGTTGTTAATATTAACTGATCAAGGGGGTCATAATATCAGTGATCTGCCCCCAAAATGACAAGAACAAGAGTTATTTCCAATGAAAGGTATCATATGTCTAATTTCACTAGACAGGAGAAGGTACAGAACCATGGAAAAAGTAGGAAATTAATTACTGTTAAAACACTTAAATGCTTCACCACAAACTCACTGATTTACTTTTTCATTGTTTACAAACTAGGGTTATTGATTCCTTGAGCTTCCTGATGAAAATGTATTCTGTGTTTCCTTCCCTAACCAAGCCACATCCTCTTTCATTTCCTTATTGCCTCTCCCAATCTATTAGTTCTCTTCCTTATTTCTCCTTTGATCTGTTGCCTCTTTCTCCTCACCACTTGTACAAGATCCTTCCTTTGCCACTCAGACTTCTGTATTGTAAAGTAAAACTAACCCAAGTCACACTGCGGGCTGTAGCCCTAACTTCGCACAAAGAGACAGCATCTGGGTTCTCTCACACACTGCTTCGCTCCTTTCGGCTCTGGAGCAGATTTCATTTCCCTTTGCTGTCCACTCAGCAGAGAATACACAAGACAAGTGTGTCATGAACTAGGGGGGGGGGGCAAGCTCGGCTCTAGTAGACTGGAGCTGAGCTGTACATTTAGATGAGAACTGTAGTATGTGAGTAACTATCTACAAAACTAATACTTGAATTAAGACAATTTTTAACCCTTCCACAACATAACTGGAACTAAAAGTTTCCCAAGTGGATCAGCTTCTGGAATGTTACTGATAACGCAACAGTGTGCCATTGTTCATGTCTCCTTTCCTTTCTGTAGTTTTTTATTTCTTCCTTTATTTCACTCAACATGATTTGAACCCTGCTCCTCCTGCTCTTTGCTTTTCCTGGCTCTTATTGCTTTCTCTCATTTAAATTTTCTCTCAATCCTCTATTTTTACTGCTTTCTCCGTTAGTGCATTTTCTACTGCCCTTTTTCCTTGATGGTTTTCCTCTCACTGTAGCCCAGATACAGCAAAGCACTCAAGCATGAGTTTACATTCCACTGAAGTCATCGAATCTTAATGCAAAGTACTTTGCTGAATTGCAACCTGAAATATCTCTGTAATTTGTTCTTCACTTTTGGTCTTTCATTGCAGCTTCCCCACTCAGCCTTATCTTCAATGCGGAGTTAGCCCTGATGAGTAGAGTCCTGCAAATCTGCAGATATCCATCGCTCATTTTTGCGGATGCAGATACAAGTTTTGGATCTGTACAAGGCTCTACAGTTGAGTAGAATCTAGGTCATCCTACCCGAACTGTGAACAGCCACTGTGCTGAGCCAAACCCAAATTACTGTGTCCTCACTGGTGCTGTACTTAACCATGCGTGTGACTCACTACTATGACTTGTGGGGGCACATCCCAGAGTTTTGTGCTGCAGTAGGCTGAGCTATTCTAGGAATAATTCTTAGTTAATTGGTGCAAGCAGAGGGAATTTTGGAAAGCACTTGAGTTCTATTAGCACTTGAGTGATTTAGCTTGTATCTTCAGGACAGGTTATCAGCCAGAGTGATCTGAGCTTTACAGTATATCCCCCAGATCTGTGTTCTTGGGGAACCAGAGCATGGCCACCTGTCAGCCCTTGGCTCTTGGGGAGCCAGGGGGTGATACTCCCCCAGGCCTCTGCTTGAATCAAAGACAAAGCAATGAAAAGGCAGGAAAAGACGCACCTAACCTCCTCCAGACAAGGGTGATGGGATTAAAGAAACACACCCGCCTCATCTGCATTGAAGACAGAACAGACACATCTCCATTAGCATACAGAATGGAGAACAGTTCTTCCAAAGCAGGAACCGCATTGACCTATGGGATATCGAAAGCAGAAAAGCACTGCCTGATGGGAAATCTCTGTTCCAGATGCTAATGAACCCAGGCCTGCTCACCCCCAAATTAGTCATTATCAGATCAATTCTAGTAATAGATCCTATTGATATCCAAAATATTGAAACTGCCCAGTTGCATTGTGAGCTCTTTCAAGGAACATCACTCATAGCCAGGCATGATCAGTTTCTATTGTCTCGCCTCTGTTTACCCATAAACATATCCAGTGTTCTCCTTGATCCACTGTCCTGTCCCTACAATAACACCTACCCTTGCTCAAGAAAAATTGTTCTGATACTTGGATGTAAACTCTGCATCAGTTCCATTGAGACTTCATCATCTCCTGCCTGATCGTGCTGGGGGTTCTGCTCTGCTTGTGTCCGGCCCTCTGGACCCTCAGCTCCCATCACCATCTGGGAACCCCGATGAGTGCAAGCTCCATGGAGTGGTGAGATCTCACACACACACACACACACACACACACACACACACACACACCCCTCTCTCTCTCTAGGTATAGCCTTCTGACCCTGTCTCATGTAATCAGTTATATGGTTTGCTAGCCCTAACATTTGTAATCAGTTTCAATTTAGATTTAATATTGTAACTGTTTTGTGTGTTAAATAACTTTCATTGTTATAAGCTGGTTGCTTCTCTCTCTTTATTCTCTCTCGCTCACTATTCCTCAGGGGTAGTGTTTGGGCTTCCCCATTCACTCTGCAACAACACTTCTTGTACCCAAGCTAAAGATCCCCTGTAGTGCCCAAAAATCCTGTGGTGTTTGCTCATCACATGGTTTACCAGCAGAATGATTGTGGTGTGAAAGTGGGGATAGGGAGGTGCTGAACCTGGGGGCATATGAGGATGGCAGCTTAAAGTGCTGTTAAATCCAGCCCACTGAGTCTAAAGGCACATGAGGGTACAGCGTGACACTGCTGTTAAACCCAGCCTGCTGAGTCCAGGGACATAAGGGGTCAGCTTGTGAGTGCTGATTAACCGGTCCTCTCAGATGTGCTCTGTTAGTGAGTGTGAGTGCCTGTGTGTTCCTAAGGTGGGAAGAACCCCATCCTGGGGAACATAGCTCCTGCAGGAAAGCTCCATGGCGGGGGGAGAGGACGGGGGAATTGGCAGCAGGGAGAATTCAGCTCCATATGAGAGCACAACTAGCACAAGCAGCACATGGATAGAATTATTAACCTCCTCACCCCATAAGAGTAACCCTAATAAATGAGCATACCCCAGAGGAATGGGCAAATCTGGTAACAGGGCACATCCCAGAGTTTTGTGCTGCAGTAGGCTGAGCTACTCTATGATTAATTCTTAGTTAATTGTGGGTAAACAGAGGGAATTTTGGGAAGGCACTTGAGGTCTATCAGCACTTGAGTGATTTAGCTGGTATCTTCAGGGCAGGTTATCAGCCAGAGTAATCTGAGTATCTGAGCCTTACAGTATTTCCCCATCTGGGACAGCTTCTTGCCAAAGTAGCATACAAGAAGTAACTGTGGGTTTGTTTTTGAGAAGTTGGGTTACAATTCTCATGCAATCACCCTGCAGGTTCCCCCACCCCCCCGCTTATGTTTCAGGGGTCAGTTTTGTCCCCCCCCCCAGGTGTTTTTTTTTACTCAAATTCCACCCAGGGTAATGATGCTCATCCTGGCTCCCCTGCTATCATTTTGTAGTTTTCATGGGGCCTTTTGACCAACCAGGCTAGTTTTGGCCAGTTTTCCTGGACCTGAGCATAACACCAACTAGCCATTTGTACGCGTGGATGGGAAGGGGCTGAAAGGTAAAAGCTGAGTAAGAGCCCAAGTTAACTATGCCATGAAGACATACCCTCAGAATTGCTGATGCTTTCTGTTCTTGATAGTTTCTCTCCAGTCCTTTTTGCAGATCTCTCCTATCCACCATATTGCAGGCTCCTCATACATTTGGCTCTTTAACATCTCATCACACACCATCTACGTTCTTTTTCCTAGGATTCCTCTTAGTATTCCATTTACAGCCTTCCCTGACTGCCCTCCCAAATCTGATTCCCATTAACTCCTGTAGTAGGAAAGCTAGACTGTGAGCCATTAAACAAATACCACACATAGTAATTAGATTTCCTGAGATATTTGAAGTCTTTCCCATTCTATATAGAGCCAATACAGCTTTCAAATAAAGGTATAGTGTAAACATTTTTGGTAACATTTCAATTAAATTCAGCAAGTAGTTTTTAGAGTCAAAACAATAAAAATGTTGCTTTGAGATTTTTGGAATTTCTTATATTTTTGTGTCCCCATACTAAAACACAAGGGCTTCTGCTTAATATTGTGTTGCCATGTCTCTTGAAAAGATTTCTGTACTTAAAGATTCACCAGAGACACATCATTTCCATAATTACCTTGTGCCCAGGATATTTTTCATAACTCAGTTTTCATACACAGACTTCATTACAGAAAAAAACATGCATGGGGCCCTGTCAATAAAGCTGATGAAAAAAGTGTTAAATGACAGGCACATCAATACAAAAGCTAAATGCAGAATGTTACAACTGAGACGAAATTTGTGGCCTTGGGGAAATGCAATGCCGTAGCTCCTGCATGTGAAATCAGCGGCACTGTAAAAATATATCCTTGAGATGTAAAGTATATAATTAGTGATGTATATATTGAAAGAAGACTATAATTATGTCTTCTAGGTTAGAAGTAAAACTGCTTATTGGAATGTATAACATAACTTTCAGAGAACAGTAATGCTGATAATCAAACATATGCATATTACCTTATGTGATCATCTGTGTTTTTAGATGATTTTTAATGCCAATGCAATAGTGGTAGAATTTGAATAAAGGTTATATTAATTACTTCAGCACTCTTAACTCTACGTTAACAAAGAGTTTGTTTGGGAAGAAGTACTGAAAGAACGTTAAAATGTTTAATTCTTAATGACACTCTATGTAACTCCAACTCCATTCCTGCTGTTAATTGACTCATTCTTGTAATTGAGTTAAATTGCTACCATCTGGGAGGGGGTTAAAATCTTTTAACAATGAACCTTTGACCCAGTGTTTCCCACCGCAATAACTGCTAATATTAAAATGCAGAACTGATAAGGTGCATGTTGCAGGAAAAAACATCCCTCACAAAAATAACCTGAATACTAGACTCAGATTAATTTCCTGGGTGCAATAAGCTTGCCATATTTTTATCAATTTAATGTTCCTGGTATCTTTTCATTTATACATGAGCAAAATTAAACTCATAAAAATACGGGAAACATTTTATCCAGGAAATAAATCTGAATCCACTCTCTATGGATTTTCAATCAAACCTATGGGAGTTGTGCACCCATCTTCCCCGCTGAATTTCACTGGAAGCTCTGCAACTAACTTCCTGAGGCCTTCTTTTAAAAACCCAGCTCAGAATGCTAAATCAAATGGAAGAGATCTGTGTAAGCATAAAACTTCTCTCTGTCACCAACCAAAGTTGGTCCAACAAAAATTACCACCTCCCTCCACCTTCTCACTCTAATATCCAAGGACCAACACAGCTACAATATCACTTCATAAGAAGTAAAATTCTATGTTATAGCTCTCTGTGTTAATGAAGTCATCCTCAGTTATGGCCAAGACCATATGTTGTGGTTTGGAGATGGAACGTGCAAAGCTTGCCTTTGTGTTGCATTCTATCCCACCAGTTCCGGGCCAGTCCCCAGCATAACTCAGGTCAGTTTGCCGGCTGTTCCGAGTGCCCCCAGCTGTCAACGTCCCTAAGCTGCTTGGGGCAGCCAATTGTCACCTAAGGGTAGGACCATCCTGGGTGTACTCCCTTTCCCCAGCCCTATAGAGCATGGGCATGTGAAAGGTTAACAGGTTAACTGGTAAGCATTACCCTTAACGGGTGAAGCTTATTGGTTTGCATTAACCGTTAACTGGTGGGTGTTGGAGCAGCTCCCTGCCTGCTACAGGCAGGGGACTGCTCCAGCCCTGCATGGGGCCCACTGTGGACCAGAGCTGCTCTGGTCATGTGGGCGCCCCACAGACAGGGGACGCACCAGCGGAGTAGAAACATAGGGGAGAATCTGGCTCACAGCAACTAAGCACAGTTCTTCAGAGAAAAATGTTGTGCTTGCACCTCAACCAAATCAGAAATTTAATTGTGCCATTCTGGCAAAGTCCTTCATCAGGAAAGTGTGGAGCTTCAATATTTTTAGGGGGAGCATGCATGCTACACTTGCCTTTAGGACAGCGTTTCCCAAACTATGGTCTGTGGCCCGGTACCGGGCCGCGGGAAAAAAATACTGGGCCTCAGCATGGCTGCTGGGAGGGGAGCAGGGCGGGCTGGCAGGAGGTGTGTGTATGGGGGAAACCGGCCACTGGGAAGCAGGGTTGGGGACAGCAGGGCTGTCCGGCGGAGATTGGGGGGGAGGGGTGCTGGGCAGGTGGCCAGTGGAAGCAGGGCTGGACGGGGCAGGGACGGGGTGGGGGCTGGCTGGGGAGATCGGGAGAACCAGCCTCCAGAAGCAGGGCTGGACAGGGCAGCGGGGCTGGCCGGGGAGATCAGGAGGAGAAGCAGCCGGCTGGGAGGGGAGATGGTGGGGGACCAGCTGGCGGAAACATGGCTGGATGGGGTAGGTGGGGATGCCGGAAGCGGGGCTGGACGGGGAGATCGGGAGGAGAAGCGGGGAAGCAAATTGGCCGGCAGGAAGCGGGACTGACCCGGGCACATGAAGACCCGGGCACACGAGTGAGTCCAGCCCCAGGGATTCCATTTTGCCCCCTCTCCCCCACGCTCCCTCGAGTAGTTGTGAACTTCCTGGCTGGTAGACACACTCACGCAGCGTGAGCACATCTACCAGCCAGGCAGTTCACAGCTACGGACTGATACACCTAATTATAATAAAACTTACCTAATTAGAAAATACCTGATATTTTATATGTCCAGTATTTTCTCAATTTGTTTCCTGGACAGAACCCTCAAATACCGGACTGTCCGGTACAAAATGGACACCTGGCAACCCTACCCCTCCTTGCATCCTCCCTCCTAGCCGGATACCCTACCCCCAATCTGCTCCTGCTCCAGCCTCCTGAAGTGCCTGTGCAGCACCGGGTCCCTGAAGCCCTGGCCCAGGCTGGGCAGAGGATGCAGCCGGGTGAAATGCTGAAAATTTATTCATTTTTAGTTCTTTTTTTTAATATGCGTTTATATTTTAGGCTGCAAAAAACAGTACTGAAAAAAAATGGGTTACAATTAAAGTAAAAAATTTGGGAAACCCTGGTCTAGCCAGCTTTCTATTCATCTTATAGTACCTTTATCCAATCCGTATTCCCTTAACTTGCTGGCAAGAATATTGTGGGTGACAGTATCAAAAGCTTTGCTAAAGCTGGCACTGGGGGTTTTGGGAGGACCAGAAACAACTTATTTGAATATTCATCATTTGCTCAATGAATATGCAAATATGCAAATGAATGTTACCAGTCCTCCAAAAGCTCGTGAATGGATTTACTGGCCCCCGTGTCAAAAAGTTTGGGAACCCCTGCTTTAGGATGTTCTCTCCTCTCCCTGATGGCTCTTTGTGCTGGCACAGAAGAGAGGATAGAGCCATAGCTTTACTTCCTCCATGCCACTCTCCTACCCCTATGAGGAAGTACACACCAACAGGTCTGCCAAAGGCAGCAGTCCCTCTTCTCTCACAAGCACAGAGACTGTAATCACTGGCTGCCCTGATGTTAGACGGTTATCCCTTCTCTGATACACACACTCATACAGCTGATTGCGACAATCTGGCCCAGAAATCTAGTTAACAGAATAAGATTTTGATAAGATTTTTACATACAAGATCAATGGTCTGGCAAGCTGCTGAGGTTTTCTGGTAAAATTTCTAGTGAATCTGTTGCACTTACTTTATGGTCACTGCAAAAATGCTGATATCTCCCCATCTATACACACACATACATGGAGAGGGAAAGTGAACAAAGAGCAATGTCTCCCTGAAAAGTGCTGTGTGTGACAGGCTGTGATTTCCTTTTGAAAATAAAGGCTACAATTAGATTACACACAAGTCATTACTATTTCAACATTACTGGGGTTTTCTGTGAAAACGTTACCATTTCACACTCCTCAGAGAGAGGAGATGAGTTGAAAGTTATGACACACAGGTAACAGGAACCCTGTAGACTTTTGTTTTAATGAAACCGCTGGTAACAAGTACATTATTGGTTAAAGATACAGACCTTATTTAATAAAAAAAAAAAAAAAAGGCCATTTAGACCATATAAACCCAAATTGAGTAATTCTAGCTTTTTAAAAATTGTTTTTCCACCTTCAAACTTATTTTAGGAAAAACTAGAAATATTTCAAGGTCCTTGTTAAAAGCTGGCAGTTAAAAAAAAAAAAATCTCTAAACAAATCATAGCACCTTATGTAGACTCTGGGGCACCTCTGTTTTCCTTGACGGTTAGTAGTAGAGCATTAAAGGTCTTATAATTACATACTAGTGTGTTTTGGCTAAAGCACAGAGCACCAAATTAGCTTTTAAATGAAAGGAAAAAAAGTCCTTTGTGTATCCTGAAAATGATTTATGAACACTTAAAGCGCTGAAGCATTACATCAATATAACTTATAGCAAATCTAACTTCATGTTCCTGCACAATTCAGTTCTAAAAATAATAGTCTACTCTGCCACCTAGATTGGTGAAGACAGGTCTTTCTGTTTACTGGAAGATAAAGCAACTTGTATTAACAGAACAATAGAAGACTGAGCCTGAACGATTGATTTTCTTTCTCCTTCTGCTAGAAACTACTGTTTCTTAAACAAATAAACAAACCCTGCACTATAAAACATTTTAAATAAGTATACTATCTACAAATTATTAATACAGCACAGCTACACTTTATAGAAAGTAATGATATACAACTCTTTTTGCATTGCTTCCTTTGGTAAAATTTCTTGCAATTAATTTTATATTCGCTGTTTGGTTTGACAATTAAAAATGCAATTATATTCTCACAAGCTACAGCCAATGGACCATAACCTTGATATTCGTTAACTCTACCTCTTATCATTTCTACTCAAGGGGTAGACTTGAATCCAAGTCAGGACACCTAGTTAAAGTTTGGCATAATTGTAAATAGGGATGTAAGCGACTGACTGACTAGTTGAGTATCTGATAAGCAAAAACTTATTGGATAGTCGACACACTAGTGGACTAGTTGCTCCAACCCCCCTTGCTGCCTCTGCAGCAAGAAGGGGGGGGGGGAGAAGAGGACGTGATGTTGTGGGGAGCCAGCTACAGCTCAGTGGGAGGGGCAGGGGCGCAGCAGCGGTGTTCAACCTTTGAAATGTACAAGAGCCCCAGCGGGGATTCTTGTACATTTCAAAGTGGAAGGTCCACATGGAGCCTGGGGCCAGTGGGGAACTCAGAGTCCCCCATTGGCCCCAGACTCCACGCAGCATTTCAGTCTTTGAAATGCACAAGAGCCCCTGCTGGGGATCTTGTACATTTCAATGGCGGAATGCTGTGCAGCACTTCCGCCTTTGAAGTGTAGCAACATCCAGGTGGAAATTCCATCGACTATTTGATTGGTTGCTTCATCTAATTTTAACATCCCTAATTTTAAATAGGTTGATACTGTTGGATATTTCAATTAGCTGCATTAATAATCAGAGAGAGGAGTCAAAAACATAGTAGGCACTTCCATCATATGCAGGGACAATGTTGCTTAAAAGGCTACAGAGAACCTTCCCAGGTTGGCTTGTGAGGTTCTCTCTTCCACGTCTTTTTAGGTGTTCAACACAGTTCGCCTCAAAGAAACCATTTCTATATCTTCATTTTTAGCTGTCCATTTTACGTTTGCCTGATATTTCCAGGTTTCAGTCCCTCCCCTCCAACCAAGGCTTCAGAAAGATGCTCTCAGTGTAAAACAGAATATTTAAAGCTACCCATGGAAATGCTAAGTATTGTCACAGAATCGTGATGAAGCTCAATACACCTGCATACAAAATAAAGACATCTTTATGACAGTAATTTTTTTTTCTCCTTTGGTGAGAATCAGCACTTTAAAAAAAATATTTCCCTTTGCCTTCAAATGTTGCGTATCTAAAGTTTCTTTGCCTTGAATATTGAGGTATGAGAGATTATTTCAGGCTCATTTTATTGCTTCACACAGGAAAAACCTGCAGGGGGCCAAATGAGGACGACAAAAAATAAATAAATAAATAAATCAGTGAATTTTCCCTTCACTATTTCCTCAGACAGATGTAGCTGCGGAGGTGTGGACTTAGGAATGAACAGGGGACCCATGGGCAAAGGGCCTCTGGAAAGGAACTGTGGTATCTGGTCTTTTGCAGTAAGAAAATATGAAAGTAAGGAGGTGACTGCCAACCCTCTTGTCATTTCCAACACCAGATGCAAGCATGGAAGTTCCAACAGGAGACTCTCTTGCAAGGGCCGTACATAATTACAGGCCCTTGTGTTCTCTTGAATACTCCAACATGGTCCCATTTAATCAGTTATGTTTAACAGGTTAACATTTAACCGGGTTAACTAATGAAAAAGGGATTTTACATCCCTACATCTACTTCAGGGGCAGGGAACCTCCAGCCTGCAAGCTGGATCTGGCCCTGAATTTGTTCCCACTACAGTAGGGCTGGATTAAGAAAAGGTCTTTAGTGCTTGTACCCCTGGGTCCAGGTATAAGGGGCCCCTCGCAAAAAGATCTCCAGGCTACCAAAAGTCCAGATCTTTTTGTAAGCCCCCCTTGGATGGCAGGTACTAACACCTCTTTCTTAATCCACCCCTGCCAATATCTGTCTGCTCTCTCTGGGGGGCACAGAAACTGCTCTCAAAGTGAGATAGTAAACTTCTTCTGAAGTAGCGTCATGTAATGTAATATTCAAAGTTGGAATATTTTCTTGTGATCAAGAATTTGTAAAATAAATCTTAAATTTGAAAACTTTTTGTAAGGCATGACTAATAGCTAAGGGCATACTGTACTGATCATCCTGATTAGCCCTGAATTAAGATACAGGCTCCACACATGCATAGGGATGTGAACGACTATTCGACTATTCGACAAGCAAATGCATATCGGATAGTCAACTAGTCTATCAGAAAGAGGCAGCAATGGAGGTGGGAGGGATGAGGGGGTGCTTCAAAGTGGCAGCTCTGAGGAAGGGGAGGCGGGTGGGATTTGGAATGGACATGAGCAATCACTCGAAGAAGAAAGAAGGGTTACTTATCTCATAACTGTTGTTTTTCAAGATGTGTTGCTCATGTCCATTCCAAATCCCGCCCACCTCCCCTTCCTCAGAGTAGTCCAGTAAGAAGGAACCCAGGGGTGGAAGGCCAGCAGCGGTATATATTGTCCAGTATACCGGCACCACTCCAGGGGGTTCCCCTGCTGGCCCAATGGGTACTGCTAAGGGAAAAATTTCCGATGACATGTGTACGCTGCGCGCGCACACCTACATGGAATGGACATGAGCAACAGATCTCAAAGAACAACAGTTATGAGGTAAGTAACCATTCTTTTCATTTTACTCCCTTGGCATCAGAGAGGTAGAGGTGGAGTTCCTGCTGATAATTTAAAATGCCTTCTGCATTGATGAATGACTAAAGAAAAATGCAAGCTGAGTGCATTGAGGTGTTAATTCAAAACCTTTTCTAGGTGACACTGAAACAAACAGTTAATCTGTATCACTTCCTGTTTCATTCTCTAATACTGAATAATAACAAACTTTGTTGAGCATTGGATTGAAAACGCAATTGCTCTTCTATGGAGAATCACTGGGATCTAGAGTAGTGAGCATGCCAGTGTGAGTTCGAATCCAAGTGACACTTGTTGACTGCATATGTTTGGCCAGGTCATTGAAGCCCTCAATCTGAAAAACACTGACAACTGAGAACTACAATTGAGTTCCGTGGGAGTTGCAATTGCTCAGAACATCTAAAGGGCTCCAATTCTACAAAACATGCATAATTCCATGCTTAGTCAACAAAATAATTTAAGTGCCATGTTGAATGTGCATAAGTGCTTTACAAAACTGGGGCTATAATAAAACCTTTTCTCGCTCTGAGTCTACTTTCCATTTTTCAGAGTGGGAATAATAATATTTTCTTACTTCACAGGGGACTTGCAAAGATTATTTAACATTTCTATGAGCTTCAGGGGATAGCTGAGTTAGTCTGTTACAGAAAAAACACAACAAATGGTCTGGTAGCACTTTATAGACTAATGAAACATGTAGATGGTATCATGAGCTTTCATGGGCACAGCCCACTTAGCTCATGATACAATCTACATGTTTTGTTAGTCTATAAAGTGCTACCAGACCATTTGGTTTTTTTTGAACATTTCTATAGTACTCTGAAAAAGGGAAAGTGGTAACTATAGATACGATACATATAACTATTACAAGAAACTACACTGAAATGTAGTTACAATTATTCTCCACTTAGCACAAGGCACTTTTAGTCATGTTTCCAAGATTAAGTATTCTTAGGCTTCCTGGAATACAGAGAGAAAACATTATTAGGGCTTTATTGTTGAGTTCAGAGATAAAAAATAAATCTAGCTAAATAAAATATCCCAAACAAATTTAAAGCAACCTACTGAGGAGGAGAACTGTTTCATGTAAACTGCTTTAACTGGTCCAAACACACTATTATGCATTTAATAAATAAAATTTACTATTTGATTAGCAGATATCATATTAACGCAACTTAAGCATTATTTTTCTCATATTTATAGAAATACTTACTTTCTCCTTTCCGCCTCAAATTTACTTAGCAGTTTCCGAAGACCGCCATTCTTAAATCCCTGATAATGTGCTGCAGGGGCTCCCACTGTGATGACATCGTACAGAGCATCTGGAACAGGAATAAACAAGTAGTGAATTTGCATGTGCATACATATGTGTAAGGCATGGCTACACTGTCCTAACCACTGTCCTAACCTCCAGGTATAACTAAGAACCAGAGTCACAAGGAGGCCAAGAGAGCTGATCAATCTTTTGACACAGCTATGAGCACACTTAACCAACTGAGAATTTTACCTGATTTATTGATAGCTTAATGATATGTTGCAGTGTAGAACAATATGTCCAAGCTCTGTAATTAACTGAGGTACAATGCAAACTGGCCTTTTGTGTATTTCACTTTATTGTGTCTTTGGTTGCTTAATTTGCCATCATGTTGAAATTCATAGATAATATAGTCAGAAGGATCATTATGATCAACTAGTCTGACATCCCTTATAAGACAGAGCGTAGAATTTCACCCAATGATTCCTGCATCAAGCCCATGACTTTCAGTTGAGCTAAAGCAGTGGGTCTCACTCTAGGGTCCGTGAGTAGGTTTCAGGAGGTTTGCCAAGCATGGCCAGTATAAGACTCACTGGGGCCCAGAGTGGAAAGTTAAAGCCCCACCACATGGAGCTGAAGTCTGCAGTCCTGAGCCCCATCATCTGGGGCTGAAGCTGAACTTAGCTTTGTGGGAGGCCCCAATGGCAACTGCCCTGCTTGCTAGGGGTAGGGAGAGGACACTCAAAGAAAAAGGTTCAAAATCCCTGAGCTGGAATATATCCTTCATATAGGCATCTAATCTTTATTTAAGTACTTCAAGAGAAAGAATCTTCCACTTTCCTATATAAATTTGCTCCAATGGTTAATCATCCTCATTTAAAAATCTGCTCCTTATTTTTCATAGACCGGTAAGTCTAACCTCAGTACCGGGCAAATTAGTCGAAACAATAGTAAAGAATAAAATTGTGAAGCATGTAGAAGAACATAATTTGTTGGACAAAAGTCAACATGGGTTCTGTAAAGGAAATCCTGTCTTACTAATCTATTAGAGTTCTTTGAAGGGTTAACAAACATGCAGACAAGGGGATCCAGTAGATATAGTATACTTAGATTTCCAGAAAGCCTTTGACAAGGTCCCTCACCAAAGGCTCTTGTGTAAATTACATGGCCATGGGATAAGAGGAAGGTCCTTTCTTGGATTGAGAACTGGTTAAAAGACAGGAAACAAAGGGTAGGAATAAATGGTAAATTTTCAGAGTGGAGAGGAGTAACTAGTGGTGTCCCCAAGGGTCAGTCCTAGGACCAATCCTGTTCAACTTATTCATAAATGATCTGGAGAAGGGGTAAGCAGTGAGGTGGTCAAGTTTGCGGATGATACCAAACTGTTTAGGATAGTCAAGACAGAAGCAGACTGTAAGGGACTCCAAGAAGATCTCACCAAACTGAGTGATTGGGCAACAAAATGGCAAATGAAATTTAATGTGGATAAGTGTAAAGTAATGCACATCGGGAAAAATAACCCCAACTATCGTACAGTATGATGGGGGCTAATTTAGCTATGACAAATCAGGAAAGAGATCTTGGAGTTATAAGTGGACAGTTCTCTGAAAACTTCCACACAGTGTGCAGCGGCGGTCAAAAAGGCAAATAGGATGCTAGGTATTATTAAGAAAGGGATGAAAATAAGACCCGGAATATCTTACTGCCCCTGTATAAAACTATGAGTACGCCCACATCTTGAATACTGTGTACAGATGTGGTCTCCTCACCTCAAAAGGATATTTTGGCCTTAGAAAGGGTTCAGAAAGGGCAACTAAAATGATTAGGGGTTTGGAGCAGGTCCCATATGAGGAGAGGTTAAAGCGACTGGGACTTTTCAGTTTAGAAAAGAGGAGACTGAGGGGATATGATGAGGTGTATAAAATCATGAGTGGTGTGGAGGGCCGATAAAGAAAAGTTATTTATTAGTTCCCTAAATAGAAGAACTAGAGGACACCAAATGAAATTAATGGGTAGCAGGTTTAAAACTAATAAAAGAAAGTTCTTCTTCATACAGCGTGTAGTCAGCATGTGGAACTCCTTGCCAGAGGAGGCTGTGAAGGCTAGGACTATAACAGAGTTTAAAGAGAAGCTAGATAATTTCATGGAGGTTAGGTCCATAAAGGCTATTAGCCAGGGATAAAATGGTGTCCTTGGCCTCTGTTTGTCAGAGGCTGGAGAGGGATGGCGGGAGACAAAGCGCTTGATCATTGTCTTCCGTCCACCCCCCTCTGGGGCACCTGGTGCTGGCCACTGTCGGCAGACAGGATACTGGGCTAGATGGACCTTTGGTCTGACCCGGTACGGCCGTTCTTATGTTCTTATGTTCTTATGTTCTTATTTGAATTTACAGTAAAACCTGTGTTATCCGGTACGCTCAGGGCGTTCCGGTTATCTAAAAATTCCGATTATCTGAGGGTCCCATCAACCTAGGAAAAACCAATGGACAATAATAGTAAAACTTAAGTTTTTAATATTGGTAGTTTTGTAGTGTGAGGCAATTAGTCTCACATTTCTATTTTGAGTTAAAGATGATTAGTACTTCTTAAATCAAATTTTTTTAAGCCGATCATGGTAAACCAAGCCAGGCCTGTGCACCTGAAGATGTGACAGTATTGTGGCAGGGGGCAATGCCGGTTAAAGTTTTCTGGTTAACAGAGTGCCGAAAAACAAAGGTTTCAGTGTACTTAGCTTCAGCTTCCTGACATTGGATTTTGGTATATATTTTGCCTGCTAGATTAGAGAGCCTTCTCCTATCAGAAATCCTTCCATATGGGTACTTAGAGACTGCATACTTGTCATTTGCAGCCATTTAATATTCTAAGTTGAGAAGCTAAAAAATAAATAACTTCTTGGACTTTAGAACAATGAAACATTTGTTGCTCTCTATATACTTACTTTCTTCTAAACTCTTGTGGAGTCCACATGGATTTCTTCTCTGTCTTATGGGAAAAGGTGAAAAGTTTTAAAATGGCCTCTTTCTTTCTTAGCTGTAGCCAGTTATCTGCTGGCCCAAACTATAACAGACAGAAGTCTGATTTCACCTGCACATGAGACAGTTAGATGTCTAACTGCTGCTGTTTACACATGCATTTTAATCACGGCTGTCATTTGGTGCCCATAGTTGATTATAGGTGAGATAACGGAGGCTTTTCAGGCCTTTTAAAAAATCTGGCCCAAAGGAATCATAAAGGGATCTTTTTCCAACTAAGACCAGCTATATCCACTGATGGAGCCTGTCATTTAAATGGAACCCTGAAGAGTCTCAAAAGCTCTCAGATTTCAAAAAGATATTCAGTTTATGACTCCAAAGTGTGCTTTTTGTGTGTGTGGCATTTTGATGAAATAAGACCCTGTAAGCAAGAACTGCACAAATGGGTTGTATGAGCTAAATTTCAAAGAAGAGACATTTCAAACTTTTTTTACACTGATATAGGGTTGTTCTTCTGAGATAATTTAATGCTGAAGTCAAATAATTTCATTAACCTCAGTAGTCCATTCATTGCAGGCCCATCAGAGTTATATCCGTAATATATAAACTTTTATAATAACTGATATTATTCCGAAATAACATAGTCCACATCTACACTTCAAGCAGTTACTTCAACAATGTCAAAATAATGTCAAGCTGGGGGACTTCTTACTCTGACTCCTGTAACCCTTATTTCATGAGTAAGGGAAGTCGGAGGAAGAGTGCTCTACTTCAGACTTCCTGCTGTGTAGCCAGTGCCAAAAGCTGAAATAAGCTATTTTGACTTAAGCTACACAACTGACGTAGCTCAAGTTGCAGAGCTTATTTCAGCTTTAACCCTGCTTTGTAGATGCGCCTTAGGTGTAGAACTCTCACTGATGTCAATGGGCGTTAGTCACCTATATCTCTCTGAGGACCTGGAATCAAGTTCTTATATTACTTAGAACAATGGTGACTCTAAAAACTGTGAGGATAACTGGATAATTTTATCTGATTTTTGTAATAGATAACTCATGAAATATGGAAAAGGGAAGTATTCAGGAATCTAAACTCCAGTGGTTTTGCTTTATTTTATATTGAAATAAAGTCAACACCCATGGTGGTCACTAATGAGAGCTCACAATACAATATTTTGTATTACCATAAACTATTTTTGTAAATTCTCACCACAGTTATTTTGGAGTAAGTTGTGGTAAGGGTGATAAGAGGAATGAGAAGTGACGGTCTATGAAGGAGTCTACAGAAAGGGATCTAGGGGTCATAGTGGATTACAAGCTAAATACAAGTCAACAGTGTGACACTGTTGCAAAACAAACAAAAAAACACCCCACATTATTCTAGGATGCCTTAACAGGAGTGTTGTGAGAAGACACAAGAAGTAATTATTTGCTTCTACTCTGAGCTGACTAGGCCAACTGGAGTAATGTGTCCAGTTCTGGGCACCACTTTTCAGGAAAGATGTGGAGAAACTGAAGAAGGTCCTGAGAAGAGCAACAAAAATTATTCAAGGTCTAGAAAACATGACCTATGAAAGAAGACTGAAAGAATTGGGTTTTTAGTTTGGAAAAGAGAAGACTGAGAGGGGACATGACAGCAGCCTGTAAGTACCTAAAAGGGGACAAGGAGGAGGGAGAAAAAAAATACATATACTCTGAGGATAGGAGAAAAAGCAATGGGCTTAAATTGCAGCAAGGGAGGTTTAGGTTGAACATTAGGAAAAACTTCCTGTCAGGTTGGTTAAACACTGGAATAAATTGCTTAAGGAAGTTGTGGAATCTCCATCATTGGAGAAAGTTAAGAGCAGGTTAGACAGAAATCTGTCAGGTGCTCGGTCTTGCCATGAGAGCAAAGGACTGGACTTGACTTCTCAAGGTCCCTTCCAGTTCTAGTTTTCTATGATTCTATGAAGAGTCATTACATAGCCTCCTGTGTATATGCCAAAAACTGGAGAAACAAGGAAACATTTAAAAATACAGCTTAAAATTATTATTTCAGAATGTGAGCGAAGAGAATGTAAAGGAGTAGAAAATAAAGAATGATTTATTTAAATCCCATTACTTTCATAATACTATTTGCATTTATAATATACCCATCTTGAGCCTCTGAAAACAAATTAAGATCTTAATATCAAAAGAAAACTCTACCCCAAGCAGAAATAGAAACGGTCACAGTCAAATATTTACTGTCAAGCCAAAGCTTGGAATAAAAAGATGTCTTACTGCCTGCCCGAAAGGTCAAACAAATAAGCTTTTGAGACCAATTCCAGGGCTCAGTGCCTCTTCTCCCAAACCTAGCCCAACTATAGCAAATGCATCAACAGTTCTCAGCTGTTAACATAATGTGTAAGTTAATCCACTGTTTCAAAGATCACAGTAAATACTTCATATTACAGTCAGAAGCAAGCTGGAAGCCTATGTTGAATATACTTGAAATCAGAGCTGGTTGAAATTTAAAAGCCAAGTTCTGGGGGAAAAAAAAAAAAAAAACATTGAAAATTCCAAGTTCTATTCATTTTGCAAAGCTCAAAATGGACTGACAGCATTTACTTTTTCATGAACATTACTGAAAATACTGTCTATGGATTTTGGTTCCCAAAAACAGTTGTTGGTAAGCAATGCTGATAATATATTGAATATAAATTTCACTAAAATATAACAAATGTTGCATACAAAAAATTAGAAAAGACAACTGTTTATAAACTTTTTTCATACTAGAAGCCATTTTTCTACAAATCAGTTAAGTGTGCAACTACTTTTTGTACTACTGGAAACCTGTTGGTTTTCAAAGAAGCTGTATGTTTTTGTAAAAACTTATTGTTGCCCCCTAGAGGTCACAAAAGCATCAGTCTCTACATCTGGTCCACATCTGAAAATAAAAGGTCCCAATCTCATTGCCATACTTAGAAAACAAACAAACCCACACTCCTGACAATAACTGCTACCTGAAAATACTTTAGAGTTGGGGGAAGACATTGAAGTAGCTAGTTATCAGATTCTATGAACATATATAAGAAAACTACAAAGGAAATGCACAGCAAATCAGTAGTACAAGCCTGGATTCTCAGGAGTGTGCATATTTCTAAATGGGTTAGAGTCTAACAGCATCCTCTTCATCTCTTACGAAGGGAAAAAAAAAAAAATCTATAAAAACGTGGTGGCTCTATTTCACATGATTGATTTCCTGTGAATTAATGATATAGGTATTGGAGCCCTTTGGTGTTTCCTGTTCTCCATTTCTATGTTCCTAATGACGTTGCTGGGATACAGTACTAATAGGAAAGTAAACAAAAGCTGTGGCAACAGACGCAGTTCCTGCAGCATCATAATAAGAGCAAAATATTTATCTAATAAAATTGACAGAGAATAAAATGTTATTTTCTGGCTTCAGGCTGTGTTTGTTATATTGGCAGTTTAAACATATCTATATCTCTATATATAGTATATTAAATGGGAGTATCCATTAAGGTTTAAACTGAAGTGCTGAGAAATCCAGACCTCTATCACTATAAGCAAGTGCACAAGTACACACACATCACATGGAAAGCTACATTTTCAGACATGAGTGACTAAACTGCAAAATTGGCATACAAATAGTGATTGGGGGTGAAAATCCACCCCACAGAAGTAACTAGAACAAGGTCTACTAAAATTCTACAAGCATTATTCTGAGTATTTAAAGGGACTTTAGCGATGCACAGGTTCTAGGCACAAGAGTGAGTTTCACCTTTTTTGCATGAAAATTAGATAATTGTGCAGATAATCCACTCAAATGAACACATGCAAGTGTGGAGTATTTTAGTAACTCATATTTGAAAATGTAGCTTTAAGAGTTTGCAAGGAGAGCTCATTTGTCATGTAGAAATATAAAATATACAAAATATGGTATGTCACCAATTCTGCACAAATTTGCATTTGTAAGTGCCATCAAACATTCCTCCCACGTAATCTCCAGCTCCAGCCTTTCAAGAACTGACTTTGGGCATCTCAGAATGAAATACTAAGTAAGACACATTTCACAGATGGAATTAACACCAGCCTTGTATCATAACACTAAACAAGTCTGACAGTTTCAGGGTTAATGACAGTTTAATGACTCATCAGCTTCTTTAATCACTATCTCTATTAATGTTTACATGATAATTTTTTTCTGTGAACCTCTTGCGATATGATAAATGAAGCACAACATGTGGAAAGACCTAGTGGAAGTCAAAGTGCAGCTTAGCACAAAAAAGATTAGCAGTTACTACATACTGCTTGGAGCATAAATTTAACACAATCCGTAAGTCTTTAGTGCTTATCAAATAAAACCAGTTTCAATAAACATCATACAATTTGACAGCTGGATATGCTATATGTTTATGAAGTATTATATATACACAAGGGGAATAAGCATATCCCAATTCTCAGAGGTTTATTATTATGTGTTATTTGTATTGTGTGTGTGGGATACTGGTCCCAGTCAAAAATGAGTCCCCTTTCTGTACAAATGTGATAAAAAGAAGGTCTCTGTCACAAAGAGCTTACAATCTCAAGTCCCAGTGTTGCAAAGGTATTCATGTAACAGACCTCCATGCTGAGTCCCACTGATTTTGATGCAGGGTATCTTTGCAGGGTCAGTGTTTTACATTTGTAATTTTAATTTGGTTTAATGGGAACTACATACTCCCATCTCATTCAGATGAGCAAATTTTACAAAAGAAGCTTCCTAGAAACAACAAACAGAATATTTTAAGTTATGCCTAAGAAAATGTAATCCATTCTTAAAATTGTATCCATTTTAGAAGAAGAGTCTAATATTTGCCTGCTTGTCACAACGCACAAGCTAAGTGGAGCCAGGCAGATAATAGAAGGAGGAGAAAATACTAAGGAAAAATTCAGGTACTGCAAAATATGGCTATTGATGATTCAGTAAAAGGTACACTTCTTTCTGAGTCTCTCTTTAAAATAATATATACACAGCATTGTACTGCTGAGGATGATGCCTTCATCCAAGATACAAAATTAAGGTTCTGAGCTTTTCTGGTGTTAAAAAAGTGACAGTAAAATGTCACAGGATATTGGCCACATTCAAATGTATGTACTTTTAGCCTGCCTATCCAAATCCTATGTGATTTCAGTTAATATGGAATTCTTCATTTCTTGTACAAAATTGTTGTTTCAGTATTATGGTTTATTAGTAAACAGTACCCACATTTCAGCCAAAAGATGGGGATGTTCATCAGCAGTAGTAGGCAATACAATTCCTATATCTATAGTTTATACAGTGAGTAGGGGTCATAAAATACTTTGCGATCAGTTGAGTATGTGTGCTGGGAAAATGTAAGATCCTTAAAAAGGTGTGATTTCTGCATTTGTATTGCAATTTAGAACAAAATGTCATCAATTTACCAGTTGATCAGTAAGCCTTGACTTTCTCACTGTAATAGAATTTGTCCAAGGGGAGTGGAGGGATTTGTGCATATGTCCGTCCCATCAAGGCATGACTCACTCAGCTGCAGGTCTCTGATGGTAAGTGAGTGTTTCCAGAGCTAGTGCTAAGCATAACCAGGCTAAGTAAGCAATTGCTTAGGATCCCAGCACCTCAAAGGGCCCCCTATTCACTTGTCATTATTTGTTCTGGGGAGAGCACCACCTTTGGGTATAAGGAGACAGGGGGCTGTAGACAGGGGAGTTTAAGAGGGAGAACAAGAGATCCCGCCACTGAACAAGCTGCCAGGTGAGTGTACTAGCTTTTGGAGTGAGTGACTTTGCTCGACTGTTTGAATTTTGATTCTGATTTCAGGTGATTTTTGTTTCAGTTACTGTGACAGTTGGGATTTTGAGTCTGGAAGTGTTTGATCCTTTGTTCCCTTGATTGCCTTTGATCAGCCTCAGGATCAGTCTTCCCCTGTGTGACTAACGAGGGGGTAGGCCTGACCTAGGCGAGCAGGCTTTAAAAGCCAGAGGCAGAGTGATCAGGGGAGCAAAGTGGACAGAGGGCTTCAGACAGGGAAGTTTAAGAGGGAGTTGGACAGAGGGAGGCCTACTATGGTCAGGAAGACCTGGAACATCTGTGCCAGCACTGTGCGGATGAAGGAGTTTGGAGCGCAGATGGTATTCTCTTCAGTCCTTCCTGTCAAAAGTAGGGGCCCAGGCAGAGCAAGGTGCATCCTGTAGGTGAATGCCTGGCTGCGAAGATGGTGTCACCAGGAGGGCTTTGACTTCCTCGACCACGGGATGTTATTCCAAGAAGGACTGCTAAGTAGGGATGGGGTTCACCTTTCGAG
This sequence comes from Rafetus swinhoei, assembly GCA_019425775.1. Lineage (NCBI taxonomy): Eukaryota > Metazoa > Chordata > Testudines > Trionychidae > Rafetus > Rafetus swinhoei. The sequence goes on along the minus strand of CM033449.1, from coordinate 88,332,914 downwards.
GAAGGGGAAGACCATATTTGGATGCAGACTGGTTAACCTAGTGAGGAGAACTTTAAACTAGGTTTGATGGGGGCAGATGACCAAAGCCCACAGGTAAGTGAAGAACATGGGAGATGGGTCAGAAATGGAAGGGAGCGTTGACTATAATAGCAGAGAAAAACAAGGGACAACACAGAACTTGGAGGCAAGATCAAATCAGTATCTTAGATACCTATATACAAATGCAAGAAGTATGAGTAATAAGCAGGAAGAACTTGAAGTGCTAACACACACACACAACGATGACATAGTTGGTATCACAGAGACTAGGTGGGATGATACACACGATTAGAATATTGGTATAGAAGGGAAAACCTTACTCAGGATGGATAGTTGGGGGGGGAAAAAGGAGGTGATGTTGCCTTCTATATTAAAAAAATATACACTTGGACTGAAGTGGAGATGGACATAGAAGACAGACGTGTTAAGTGTCTCTAGGTTAGGTTAAAAGGGTTAAAAAACAAGGGTGATGTCATGCTAGGAGTCTACTACAGACCTCCTACCCAGGTAGAAGAGGTGGATGAAGCTTTTTTCTAAAACAACTAACAAAATCATCCAATGCCCAGGATTTGGTGGTGATGGGCGACTTCAACTATCCAGACATATGTTCAGAAACTAACACAGCAGGGCACAGACGATTCAGTAAGTTCTTGGACTGCACTGAAGACAACTTTTTATTTCAGAAGGTTGAAAAAGCTACTGGGGAGAAGCTGTTCTAGATGTGATTTTAACAAGTAGGGAGGAACTGGTTGAGAACTTGAAAGTGAAAGGTAGCCTGGGTGAAAGTGATCATGAAATCATAAGAGTTCATGATTCTAAGGAATGGTAGAAGGGAGAACAGCCAAAATAGAGACAATGGATTTCAGGTTGGAAGATTTTTGTAAGCTCAGAAAGCTGGTAGGCAAGGTCCCTGGAGAAGTAAGAATAAGAGGAAAAACAACTGAAGAGAGTTGGCAGTTTTTCAAAGGGACATTATTAAGGGCCCAAAAGCAAACTATTCCGCTGCATAGGAAAGATAGAAAGTATGGCAAAAGATCACCTTGGCTTAGCCAGGAGATCTTGCATGATCTAAAAATCAAAAAGGAGTCACACAAAAAAAGTGGAAACTAGGACAAATTACAAAGGATGAATATAAGCAAACAATACAGGTATGCAGGGGCAAGATTAGAAAGGCAAAGGCACAAAATGAGTTCAAACTAGCTACAGACATAAAGGGAAACAAGAAGATGTTCTATAAATATATTAGAAGCAAGAGGAAGACCAAGGGCAGGGTAGGCCCACTGGTCAGTGAGGAGGGAGAAACAATAACAGGAAACTTGGAAATGGCAGAGGTGCTTAATGACTTCGTTTTGGTCTTCATAAAGAAGTCTGATAATGAAGGGATGCCTAATATAGTGAATGACAGTGGGAAGGGGGTAGGTTTAGAAGATAAAATAAAAAAAGAACAAGTTAAAAATCACCTAGAAAAAAGTTAGATGTCTGCAAGTCACCAGGGCCTGATGAAATGCATCCTAGAATACTCAAGGAGCTGATAGGCGGTATCCGAGCCGATCATCTCTGAAAAATCATGGAAGGCAGGAGAGATTCCAGAAGACAGGAAAAGGGCAAATATAGTGCCCATCTATATAAAGGGAAATAAAAATAACCCAGGAAACTACAGACGAGTCAGTTTAACCTCTGTGTCAGAGAAGATAAAGGAGCAAGTAATTAAGGAATTCATCTGCAAACACCTGGAAGATAATAAGGTGATAGGTAACAGTCAGCATAGATTTGTAAAGAACTAATCATGTCAAAGAAATCTGATAGCTTTCTTTGATAGGATAACGAGTCTTGTGGATAAGAGAGAAGTGGTGGACCTAGACTTTAGTAAGGTATTTGATATGGTCTCGCATGATCAATAAACTAGGCAAATACAATACTTAGATGGGGCTACTTAGAAAGTGGGTGCATAACTGGCTGGATAACCATTCTCACAGAGTAGTTATTAATGGTTCACAATCCTGCTGGAAGGGCATAACAAGTGGGGTTCCACAGGGGTCTGTTTTGGGACCGGCTCTGTTCAATATCTTCATCAACAATTTAGATATGGGCATAGAGAGTATGCTTATTAAGTTTGCAGATGATACCAAGCTGGAAGGGGTTGGAACTGCTTTGGAGGATATGGTCATAATTCGAAATGATCTGGACAAACTGGAGAAATGGTCTGTGGTAAATAGGATGGAGTTTAATTAAGACAAATGCAAAGTACTCCACTTAGGAAGGAACAGTCAATCAGTTTCACACATACAGAATGGGAAGCGACTATCTAGGAACGAGTTCTGCAGAAAGGGATCAAGGGGTCATAGTGGACCACAAGGTAAATATGCTGGTGGATACATGTGCAGCCTTTATTTAATTATGTTTACATCCATAAAATACATCTAGCATGAATGTTCTGAAGCATCTGATCATCATTTAAAAAGTTTAAACAATACAGTAGCCGAGTCAGACAAAATTTCACTCACCCTCTATTAAGTTAAAGACTCTGTTAAGCTAATTGCACAACCTTGCAATCTCTTCTTAGATGGAAGGCCTGAGAGAACAGACAGGATTTGCACTATGTGTAAGGAGTGCTAAGTGGTTCATGGGTGAAGCACATTTTGAAGTCAAGAGTCCTTCATTGGGAAAACCCTGACACCAGTCTCAGGCATCTAAGCTCTGTTAATTAGAAAAATGCGATCCTGAAAGATGCTACCCTCCCACTTCACTCCCCAAACAATCCCTACGCCTTGCAAAAGGGATTCATCCTTCTGCCATACAGCTTCCACCTCAACTGACATCTCCCTTCTGTTAGAGTAGGATGATCTTGTACACACTTAGCTCCTCTGTTGCTCTGGAACCACTCAGAATCAAGTTAGATAGGACTCTAAAGCAGTCTCTCTCCCTCAGGGCACACTTTCCACAGGGCATGCCTCCTTGGCTTCAGCATCTCCTGGCTATGACCTTGGAGCAGTCAGTACCCCTGTTCACATCAGGTGAGTCCAATGTGTTCACATGGATGGGACGGTTGAGAAAGCATCACATGCCCCACAAAGGGCCATGAGCCCCACCGTTCCAGTCAGCAGTGATTTTCAGCCGGTGGGGTAAAACTGAAAAGTTTATTAGTCATCAGAAACACTGCTTAGAACAGATCTTGTTAGTCCAGAAATTAGGAATATGCAGCAAAATAGACCTTAGAAGTACCCAGAGCCTAGAACTATCCACCCCTGCTCGCAGAGTCCCAAACCAGAAGACTGACCAGCTTATAACAGTTTAGCCTCAGTCATGCACAGCTGTCCTCCATCTTTTTCTCAGGCAAACAGGTCACCTAGCATCACCTCTCAGTTTGCTTTCCAACACCTTCAACTAATTCTTACAGAGGATGGGCCCTGGCAGTCAGCTGTCAGAATACAGCCAGATGGTAGTCACACCTGAGTTTTAAAGGCCTGTTTACAACCTCTTGTCCCACAACCTAGATATTTAAGCAATAAAAGTAAACTGAGGGGCACACACAGTATTCAGAGAAAACATTAAGAACATTCCCACCTCAGCACACCCCTTTCTAGTAAAGCTAGAATGACGTGATACAGCCTAAAAAGCAGTAAGGGAAAGAAGAGAGCTCAGAGAACATTCCACATTACATTGGAAATTAACACAAATCATCATGTGAGAAATCACCTCGTTTAAAATCCCATCACTTTAGCCCTATATCCTGACTCTGCCAAGTATCAAACTTTAACAAATTCCTTTATAATGAACTCTCTCAGCAAATCACTTTCTAATGCAAAAATCATTATACACATTTCCTGCAAAATAAGCCTCACAACTAGTTCAGAAACTAGTATGGAAACGCCATATAGTACTCAACTCCCTGGTAATTCAAGGAAAACTCAGAACAAAAATAAATATCCTACATTTGAAATCCTAGTTCACTGTCAGTCCATAAGCATTATCAAAAACTCCATTGTTTCTGATGATGGTCATTTTACTCAGTTATACCCAGCAGCTGCTCTACATCCACAACTTCCATTGACTTTAACTGTAGCTACAGCATTTCTAGAAATAAGGCCTTAGTATCACTAATTATTCATCTCAGAAATAGATCTTTATTAAAACAGAATCCTCCTAATTTCTCTAAAGGAACTTGGTACAATTGCTTAATTTCTCAAAGTCTATATTCAGTACCAGAATCTCACAGCTTCATACATCACACTAAGTTGATATCTTGGCAGCTAGTAAAGCCTTAAGATGGATCACTGCAATCAGTTCTACATTCTTCATAAAGCTTTAACATTGGGCCAAATCTTGAACTCTTCTCAGGCAGAATACTCAATAACTTCAGTGGGCATTTTGCCTGAGTAAGGATTAAGGATTTGGTAGATAATTTTGATAGAGAATAAAGCTTTTTTTATTGTACAGGTGGTACCTTCCTGGTCCGGCACCCTCAGGACCTGACTGGTCCTGAACCAGGGAATTTGCTGGACAATGGGAGGTGAATGCAATGTGTGTGTGTGTGTGGGGGTGGGGTGGGGAAGAGTCCTGCTTCCCCCTGGCCCCTCAGAGCTCTGCTTTTCCCCAGCCAGCTCCACTGTCACCCAGGACTCTGTTCCCCCCACAGCGCCAAAGGAAGGGAGCTCTACTTAGCTGCCACCCAGGGCTCCACTCTTACGCTGGGGTTCCACTCTCCCTGCAGTGGCTGGGGACTTCACTGTCATCTGCAGCTCCATTCTCTTCCCAGTGGCTTTGCTGCCACCCGGGGCTCTGTGCTCCTGATGGTGGCTGGGGGAAGAGGGCTCTTTTCTCCCCAGCAGCTCTGCTACTGCTTGGGGGCTCCGCCATTGCAGACAGTTCCACACTCCCCCCAGTGCCCTGTTGCCACCCGGGCCTTTGTGCTCCACCGAGTGGCTCTGCTACCACTTGGGGGTCTCTGTGCTCCTTCCAGTGTTTCTGTGCTCCCTCTGCCAGCATGCTCCCATACAGCAGCCATTCTGCATGCAGCCCTCAACCATGATAGGAAGCTACACTCCCCCTCAGGAACCAGGGGCTCTGTGCTCATCCCAGCCACTCTGCTGCCCCCGGGGCTCTGTCTTGACCCCCTAGTTTGGCAACGGTTCTGGCCCCAGCTCTACGGCTTATCCCTGTGACACTCTTATGGGGGTCACCCGAGGATGCCGGACCAGGAGTGTTTCGGACTAGGGGAAACTCCGTAATCCAGAGTTTCAACCTGTAATAACTCTCAGTTACTCAACATACAAGATATATGCTATAGAAAGTAAGCAGTGCTCGTTCTCTCCAGAAACATCTCAAACAAGGATCTCTACTGCTTAAATATCATAGTTCTGAAAGCTTAAAAAAATTGGAGTACAACCCCAAGGGTTTAGCGCAAAATGGAAAGTGAAACCTTTTTCTGGCTCCTGAGCAGCAGGTACGTGTATTTTTCAAAACTGAATTTTGAATCTTCATTTTGGTTTTATAATGAAACTTGTGACAGCTGGGCATGTGATAAACCTTCTGGGTGAAACCATTCCCTGCAAATCCTATTGCATGCAAGCACATACTTAACACATAGGACTTCATAAAATTCATTGGCCTTGTTTAGAATTTTGTCTTTCCATAATACTGAATGATCTTTTGATTGCTCATTGATTAGGTTATTGGCTTAGTTTGCCCACTTAGAACTCTGTAGATTTGGCAGGCTCTCTCTCAAGATCAGGCCCAGTTTTGTCAGAATTATTACTCCAGGAGCCCTATGGGGACATAGCCATCATAGGAATGCTCACGCTCAGAGAAGATCTAGCGTGCCTGAAAGTATTATGATTGCAATGATTAGCTCAATAGGTAAAACAATCCAAACCAAGTAAAGCAATGCAATATAAAACGGTCAGAGCTATCAGTAATAGCTATCAGAGCTATTACTAAGTACAAACTCACTATCCCTAGGGAGAGCTCTAAAGGTTGAGACAGATCCTAGGCTAACTCTGGCATGCTGATGAAGAACTTCAGTGGCTGTACCTTAGCTCTGACCTTGTGCTTTATAGACCTTGTTGGTCTTCCTCATGCATATGTAATCGTGGATCTTCTCTCCTTTAATGTTCTCACCCTCATAATCTTTGTGTGCCCTCATTTTATAGGTTAGTGTATTAATTAAGCAAAATTTATTAACCCAAATATCAACTGGATTACCATGGCAACTATTAGCTAATGTTCCCCTACCAAGAACAATCAAATTGTACAAATTACCTTCTTGCAATTACTTATGAGCACTCTGCAACACTTATAATTATGAAAAAAACCAATAAACAAAATCCAATGCCATCTTGTGGCTTATGGTCACTATTAGTTTATTTTAATATGTTAACTCTTTGAGCGATAACTTCTATTCTCGCTATTAGGCCTTATGCTAACTACTAAAACATTCTTATAAGTAGGCCTATAAACAATCCAGATAGTTTACTGTATTTCTGTGATCAATTTCTTATTTTTATAATAGCTGGTATAACTAGAACCCAATATTGTAGCCACGTAATAAACTACAACCGTAAAGCAAAATTTGAAGGGAACTAAATCACATGAACTGAGACAGTTGAAAAAGTTAATTTAGAGTAGAGCTGGTGAACAATACACAATTTATTAAGTGAATTCAGCCCTTTTTCTTCTTCATGAATTCATCACCAACAGACCGAATTTGGGAGACATTTGTACACTGCCTGAAATTGTTAACTGAATATTTTATACAAACAAATTCCAGCCTGTGGATTACTTGTTAATAGCATATTACAAGTATTCCTTTTAATGTTCAATAACCATAGCCAAACACTTAAGCTTTGTGACTGGGATAACCAGTCACAACATATTCTTTTATGTTCCCTCATCAGCTGACCTTAACTTCATAAACTATTTCTACTGATGTTTTATGATTATATACATCTCAACAATGGTTTAAAAATTCATTTTCCACAAACATTTTAACCAACAAAGCTTTCCACAGATGAATGCTGATCAAAAGCAAGCAAAAATAGTCACAAACAGAGCTTAAGCAAAATTCTCCTTGGAAGTCTCTATAATTTTTGTGAACAATTTTTCTCTCTAATCTCCCAACCTTAAAATCAGTGTAAACTCATGCCAGCAAATTGTACACAAATCTACAGAAAAGCCTACTGTACAGTATTACTGAAAGGGAAAGTAAGCCATTTAACTATGTTCCCACCATACCACTTCATGGATCATGTTGATTAGTTTAAACAGCGTGTGCCAAACCTTGGTTCCACTGGTGTCAAAGGAAAATTTCCCAGGTACTTCAAAGTAACCAAGATATGGCATTATATGAAATAAGTGTTTTAGTACTATTGAGAATATAGTGCCTACTCTGAAGGCCCACCTGTCTGAGCACCATTCTTCTTTGTCAAGTAACAATGGTTTAATAAAAGAAGAAAAAGGAGATTTTTCAATAGCAGTGCTATGAGTTAAATTGCATGCAGTTTATAAAAGGCTATACAGGAAAACAGATATCCTGATTATACATAAACCACATTTACTGTAGTCAGTGACACAATTAGGATATTTCTCTGGAAGATACTTTACCTTTCAACCGAGGACTGTACACATGCATTCTCTGCAGATGGAGATTTATTGGAACAAATTCTAGTGTCTTTTCTCCTTTACTACAGCTTGATTTGAAGGAAGATCCTGGAAAACAAAAGTTTAAAGAATCATTATCTTAAGCACCCAACAGATGTTTTGTCTTTTTTAAATGTGAGGACAGTACTTGTATGTTAGTGGCATTGTTTAATTTACTTTTAATGTGTAATCGTATATTAAGAAAAGAATGGTTTGCTAACTGTGTCCCAGCGTGCATCCATATTCCACTCAACAAAACAGCTTTTAATTTAGAGAACAATCTAATTTTTCTTCTTATCTGACAGACATTTCTGCTGCCTAGAATTGGTCCACAGCATGTTACAAATGATACTACGGTTAATGTATGTTAAGTTTATATTGTGCTAAAAATATAGGGGCATGAAGCTATGACACTACACATTTCCACTAGCAAATGAGAACTTTTTTTTAAGATTAAAAGTAAAATAAAACAAAATAAATGCACTGACTATTGTTCTTTCCAGAAACAGCAAACAAAATTTTTTGAATTGTTCACATTTCAGTAGGAGCCATAAGCCTTCTTTCTTTCTAAAATGACAATGTGATAATCAGTTACTCACAATGTGCTGAAAAGATCTAACTATATAACTTCATAATAATCACATCCAAAATATGAGATGAGTAACTAAGTATAGTTATTTTGCAAGTTTCAAGGAACACAGTCAATGATGGCAGGCCAAAAAGCTAATTTATACAGATGATTTTTGATGGTATGTATATATGATGCAGTAGCTTGTAATTTTCCTTTTTTATGCTTGTATGTTCTTGTGATTAGGCACTGTATTGAAAATTATCATTATCTGTAGTGCTTGCAGAGAAATGCTACTCTAGCTTTGATTTTCCAATATTGCATAGGAGTGTGGGCATTTTTTTCATGTGCATTCAAAGTCATTTTGGAAAAAAGATTCAGGAATTATAGCAAAATTAAATTTGCAATTTTAAAGGTACAAGTGATATTTTGAATCTTTAATCCTACAATTCCCTCTAAACAATGAATATGAAATAATTAATAAACCAGCTTTGCATATTATATATATAGATGTATGACCACAGCGACTGCCAAACCTTAGTTTTTCACATGTTAATTTCAAGCATCACACTTCTTTTCTTGTTCTCTCTCTGCCCCCATATTCAAATAAAAAAGAAAACCCAGGACAAGTTAAAATATGCATTTAATTTTATTCTGCATTACTTATTTAATTGAAAAAGTCTGGGGACACATTTCTGAAAACAACACGTGGAAAGATGAATCCCTTTGTGCAAGAGAAGAATGCAATGTAGTCTACAGGAAAAAATACTGAGGTAGAAAAAAAATTTAAAAAGACGACAAATAATGGGTGGTAATAATGTATACAGGAACCAATAAATGTTTTGTTCTACAGAAACAAATTAATACAAGATATGAAAACATGAGTGCTTAACTGACAATTTGTAAAAATGAAAGGAGGAAAGATATTATGAAATCAGCATTAAGTTTAAAGTGAAGGAAATGCCTGTACAGTTTTGGTTGTGAAGGGGAGTAGGAAACACACTAATATTGTCAATGAAAGATGGGTAACCATCACCACTGTGAGAGTAGCTATAAATCAGCAGCAAGGCTTCCTCCTGATTCCAAGATGTCAGATATTTGGTATTGGTGCACTTAATCAATGAAAAACAGTTGGTGGTAATTCTGGCATACCATACAAGTCTAGCGGTTATCATGGAAGACATACCAAGAACTTTACAGGTTTCAGTTTTTAGACAAGACTGTAAAAAGACTCAATTTGACAGTAATCAATGTCTCAGAGGAAGCGCTTAGCATCTCACAGTATCTGGCTGTAAGACATCTGTAGCCAGACAGGAAACCCGCCCCCCCCTTCTCCCTCTGACATCCTTGGGAGAGAGAATCCTTGAGAGCGAAACTCTGTCTTCAAAGGCTCCAGGGTCTTCAGAGGTACTGGAATAACAATGGCCCTGGATGCTAGACAGGAACCAGATAACAGGGACAACTGGGCCAGCAGGCGATCGGGGCCTCGAGCTGCCCTTGGCTGGTACCAGTATTGATACATCTACACACAGTCCCAGAAGAGGAATCTGCCGCTCCAACAGAAAGAATGTCCGGCCCTAATGATTTAGTTACCTCCACCTCACAGGAGCAAATTAAGCTTTGGACCCCCTGTGGGAATGGGCGTCACAAAGATGTTCCAACTTAATTGGCATTTTAATGACAAGAGAAGCGTCTACATGACCACAGGGGTATAAAGTGGGGCCCTGTGCCCCACTCTAATTGGAGATCCACCCATATACCTGCTGGTCAGGCGGTCTTGGACCCCTGAGACTTTAGGGATGCCTTCGTCTCGTATCAACTGCTTCCCATTGGGATTGAGAGAAACGCTGGCTTCACCGGAGTAAGGATCGCAGGGGCAAGAATATACCTGCTAGGTGTCTGTTTGTGTACATTCAATAAGAGCTCAGAGAACCAAAAAGGTTCCATGGTACCTTTAAGTGACTGTTATTGTAATTTCTGTCTTTGTAGTGGCTGTGTCATCTGTAACACAGCAGTAACATTTAACAGCTAAGCTTGCCTTGTAACAATAAAATAGTAACTGTTTAAGCTTTAACCTGACTCCCCCTGTTGCTGTAACAGAACCAAACACAATCAAAAGAACCATAGCCGGTCAGGGGTAAACGCAGTAAGAGCTGAGCGTTGAGTCATGCTGCCTCCACGGGGCAGACTCTTGGGGCGCCTGTCAGCCTCCCTGGCTGCCCGCTGCGAAGGGACTCTGTCCTAGCAGTCAAAGACTCGGGTGTGATAGGGCTCACAGACCACTCACTACCCCGGCCACCGGCTAATAGACATCAAAGAGTACTTTTGCATACATAATTGATATAACGTAGAAAGAAACAATTTTTTGAGGGGATTGTGAAACAGAACAAAACATTCTGTTTGTGTGTGAAGATATGTGTTAAAGAGAGATAAGGAGATATTCCTAATTACAGTGGAGGTGTTACACACACAACATTATGCTCCGTAAATCTGAGGGATTGGGACTAAACTACACAACAGAGAATAATGAAAATATACTGTTATATATAGGACCATCAAACTTCCCAGATGAATTAACTGATTCTTATCCCCCTAGTTATTATACATAATGGTGTCTGTGTTTTGGGTCAAAAGAAACTGTATACTATGAATGTGCTGAGAAACTAGCATAACTTTTATTGAAGAGATATAAAAGCTCCTATCAATAAAGATGGTCCCTTTAATACTGTAATTTCATTGTCAAGACTCAATCAAAAAAGTACTATATCTCAAGATGCATAAAAACTGTATCATACTTTATGTGTTACTGAAGAAACAGTAAGTTGATCATGTAATTAAAGGCTGCATCAAAAGGCTATTAAGAGGTGGGTAACTGGGTAATCACTTAGTCAATGCAATTTGTATTCACTACATGGTTAGTCGATAATGGAAGGCGCTCAGGAGCTACTCCTGCTGAGGCTCTGTAGTTTAAACGTAATAAGAGCCATCTCCTACTACATTTTAACTGCAGAGCCACAGCAGGGTTAGCTCCTGGACCTGGCTTGCTCAGTCCCAGCTCACACTAAGTCCAGCAGCCCCTTTACGCGCAGCGGCTGTCCGTGGGGGACTCCCAACTTCCTGCTGGGACCCACCCCACCCCACAGACAGGGGCTGCTGCTGGAGCAGCCTCCCCTGCTCCCCCTCCCCCACTGCTGCCTCTGTCATGGTGCTGGGGGGGAACCGGCTTTTAAGCCAGCTCCCCCCAGCACCAGCTTGTGCTTCCCCTTCTCCACCTTGCTCCTCTGGTATAGAGTCAGAAAGGGCAGGGGAAAATGCTAATAGTCAATTAATCAACTACTTTTTTACATCCCTAATACATAAGGGGTTGATTTCAAGGGGCAAGATCCTCACCCCCCATGCTGGGCTTTTTACACTGTACAAGACAGCCAGAGAATCACAAAGGAGGCTCTAAAAGCCCCATAGCTTTTGGCCGAGGGGAGGGGGATTTCATTGGGATAAAAACTATGGACAGTGGCTTCTTGAGGGACACTTTGCAAGCCCTGGCACAGGAGTGTATCAAGAGATTCCAAGCAGATCTGCAGCCCAGGAAATGCCCATAATTCATATAGCTGGGGGGAAGGGAGAGCAGTTGTCTACATTAAACTAGGGGCCTATCCAGGCCCTAGACCAGCCCAGGATCTGGTGGGCACAAAGGTGTCATAAAGCCACCTTAGCACCTGCCCACACACACCAGGCTGAAGTTTTATCTATGCTATGCCTCTAATGTTATAACCTGACTGCAGAATTTATTTGGGCAATGCTCCTAAGCCCCGTCCTTTTCACACACCCAAGTCACTTGAGTTAAGTGGTGCTTCAAGAGGGGGCTAAGCAAGTACAGCTAAACATTTGGGTTAAAGCCTTTCACACAGATTGGTAACCCAACCACTTTGCAGCAGGGCTGCAGGCTAAAACCACTTGAATGCATGACAGTACTCCAATGCCTTCTCACAATTCCCCACGTGCACCCAGAAGAACAGACAACTTCCTACATAATTCACTGGGACAGAATTATAGAGTGGTTCACCTTACTGCAGCACATGCAATCCATGAGATGTCCCCTCAAGAACTCCCAGCGATGGATGCTGGGAAGTGCAGCACCAGTAGGGACACAGTAGGTCAGGTATGGCTTTGCTCACACCCAAGCTAGGCTAACCTGCAAATCACCCAAGCTAACTCTGAAGAGGAGACATACCCTTTGAGGCACAACACAAGGGGGGCAAGCTTTCCTGGACTTTTGTGGCATTAACTGGGCAATATCTATGTCTAAACATGCATTTTAGGAGCTTGATCCTGCACTGCTCTCCGGTTGCATCTACACAGCAGCGTTATTTCAGAAGAACATCCATTATTCTGAAACATCAATGCGAGAGTCTACACGGCAATTCCGTTATTTCAAAGTAAATTTGAAATAACAGATGGCTTATTCTGACTTCTGTAAACCACATTCCACGAGGAATAATGTCTATTCCAAAATAGCTATTTTGCAATAGCAATAGTGTAGATGCTCCACTGCTGCTATTTTGAAATAGCTCCTCCCCAGGGCCATTCAAAATAATTACTCCTCAGTGCCTCCTAAATCTAAATCGAGGTAGCACATCTACATCAGGGAAGCCTGCCTCGGACTAATTTTGAGGCTTCCCTGTAGTGTAGACATGGTATTTCAAAATAAGGTATTTTGGAGTGTTTCTTCCAGAATAGCTTATTTCAAAATAAGCATTCAGTGTAGATTTACCCTTTGGCTGTGTCTAGATTACATCCCTTTTCTCGAAAAAGGGATGTAAATTAGATACTTCGAAATTGCAAATAAAGCTGGGATTTAAATTTCCCACGTTATTTGCATAATGGCGGCCGTGATTTTTTTTTCCAAAATGGGGCTTTTCAAAAGAAAAATGGCTATTTAGACTCCTGAGGAGTACAGGATCTTTCAAAAAAGGGTTTTATTTTCGATCGATCCCCGTCTAAATGGCTGTTTTTCTTTCAAAGAGCCCCATTTCGAAAAAAAAGCAGCCACCATTATGCAAATGAAGTGCGGGAAATTTAAATCCCAGCTTCATTTGCAATTTCGAAGTGTCTAATTTACATCCCTTTTCCGAGAAAGGGATGTAGTTTAGAAACAGCCTTAGAGACTACAATCCAGGTTTGGGATCTCAGTATGTAAAATTATATTTATTATAATATACATGCAGTGTTCAAAGGGTGCTACTGACTTTTAGAGCAAATACAAAGGCACGATCCCTACCCTGAAGAGCTTAATTTTACATGTGATTCAATGAGTGAAAATAAAAAACAATAAGGAAGATGAAGTGAAGAAATTAAAATGGTCACAGCAAAATATTGTATGGTTACTTGTCTATGGTGTATGCACACACTTCAGTGATTCCACTGAACTATGTTCACCAAGGTGCTCAAATGCAGTTTCCATATTACTGACTTTTCAAGATTTATGTTTAATATGATATATTCTTTTTTATCTTGAAAAGGACAAGTTTTCTTAAAAGTGCTATGGGTTTTTACTGACTTCATAATAATTCTGTGTTTGTTGCTTTGTGTATGATGATATATGGGACACCTTCAAAATGCAGTTAAAGTAATTCAAAAACTGTGTCGGACTCAACAAAGGAACATAGGAATTGCCATAATGGATCACACTAGTGGGTCATCTGTTCTAGTAATCTTTCTACAACAATGGCCAGTACCAAACACTTGAGATGATGGCAGATGAACCTTTTGTCTAATGGAACCTCTTCCCCTGCACTTTCAAACAAACAATTCTCTGATGTTTATACAACATCTAGTCTAATGGAAAGTTATTCTGAACAGAGGTTCTATGGGTGCTAGCGTGTAAGTGTGTGGGAGTGGGGGGAGGGGGAAGGAAAGAGACAAAGCGTGTGTAAGTAAATATAATCCACTCTTTAGTGTTATAGTATGCCCAACGGAAAGAAGGAAAAATGGTACAAGTGATTTTTTTCACATTTTGGAGAAGAAAGACTTGTCTCAGAAATATTTTACACAAGGTAACAATTGTTATAATTACTTGTGTCCAGTTCAGCACACAGAAAAATTATTCTGCTGTGCATTGTTTGTAATAAACATTCACTTTAAAACTGTGGTTACTCCATTTTTCTCAGGGTAAATAAGAGGCAGTTTCATTAAATGAAACCGAAGGTGCTAGAGATGGAATTGGGTAAATACTTTCAAAAACTCTCAAATAGTTTATTGGAATTTTTAAATGAATTTTCCATACGACTGCTCAAGATCCTATTCTATTTACTCCCCACAAATATTCTGTGGGCATGCTGCCTATACCCACACAGAGACCCACTGATTTTAATGGGGATCTGCAGCCAGCATATGCACAGCAAATTGTAGAACTGGACCCTTAGCAAACACATTAACTGCTGGGATTGTTTGCTGAAATAGCAAGTTTAAAGTGACTAATGCAGCATAGACCTGGAAAGCAAATCTCAAGCATCTAGATCTTCATATGGACACCTGAAACCTGCTTTTAAGCATTCCACTCATTCAGAGAGAAAGCAGAAACAATTATGTGACCTATGTATCCATTCATAACAAACCAAAATGTTAAATTATTGAATACTTGTAACAAATTACCCAGAAACAATCTGTGTGCCCAAACCTAATTTCCAGAGATTATCATAGGCATTAAACAAGTATAATAATAAACAATAATGATATTCAGGAAATAATACTGAATGTCAGGTAAATTAGAGAAAATTGGAATCTGTACATGGACAAATTGTGAATTGCCAAAAGTGTTAACTGAAGGAGTAAATTATCATGCATTACTTGCTCAGCTCTCGTTTGGGGTGAGTTTTGCCGGTTGAGAAAATGGCCAATATCCTTTGCATGTGGAACACAGCAAATTTGTCACAGATGATATACTGAGTTTTACATGGACAAACTCCCCTCTATGCACTGCAGTCTATTAACCAAGTGCTGTGCGGTATGCTTACAGAGCCAGTGTTAAGCCAACTATCCTTGGCACTTCATATCAGCACACAATGCCTCCTGAATGGCAAAAGGAGAGAGTTGCAAATAATTGCACTTTTATACCTGTGGTGGTAACATACAGAAAATGCCTGATGACAAGGTGCCCAGTCAAAGAGTTCAATTCTTTCCTGGCACACTGTGGGTAATGCCTCTAACACATCAGAGAGGAGAAATATGGGATTTGCCGCTAGCTGATATGCCTCCTAAATCAACCCCTTTGACAGATGTTCTTGAAAAGGTGGCTCCAATTTTGTTGTTACACTTTAATATCTTTAGTGACATGTTGGTTGGAATGAAGAAGTTGTATGCCAGGGTGGGAAAGAGGCAGCTAGCGGGATGGATCTAGCCTGCCAAGCCAGTGGCCACTTCGCTAACACCCTTACTACATAGCAGGAGCAGCTGCTTTAAACAGCAGGCTGCTAATTGCTCTGTAAGTTGGGCAGGAGGAGAAAGCTTTGCATACTGTCCTCGCCCCCTAGCAAAATCTCCAAGCTCCCATTGGCTAGTTTCTGGCCATTAGGAGCCGAGAAATTTTGCTGAAGGCAGGGGCAGAAAATTAAGCCTCTTCACTCCCCTCTCCCCCCGCCCCCCACTCCCTTCTTCCCTATGCTCGAACAGAGCCATGTGGAGCAGCTTCCCAGCACACAGGCAGAGAGTCTGCAGAGTTGCTGGCGCTTAGGTAAGCGCCTCCCAGGCAGAGCCTGCCTCTGGCACCCCAACCCCCTCTCCCCCCAAGTATTTGCCCCAGGCCACCACCCAAACCCTCTGTACCCCCTCTCCCTACATTTTTCAGGTCACAACTTCATCTCAGACCCTGGACCACTCACACCCCCATCCCACAGGCCAGGACCCTTTCTGCACACATAGCCCTCCCTGACCCTGCACCCCATTACTCTGCCCTACGTCACCACCCAAGCCCTCTGAACCCCCTTTCTCCCCTTTTCCCAGGTCACAACACCCTCCCAGACCCTACATACCCTCTTACACCCTTCCCCCCAGGTCAGAATCCTCTCCCGTACCTATAACCCCTCCTGGACCCTGCACCCCAAGCCCCGGCCTCAGATTTGAACCCCTTCCTTCATCCAAACTCCCTCTTACACCCCATACTCCCCTCCTGCACCCCAGTGCTCTATCCCAAGCTCCCTTCTACACCCCACCTGCTGTTCCAGATCCTGCACCCCCTCCACAGAAGTGTGGCCCTTGACCACCTACCAAAATCTTGGAGTGCCCCCCTATTAAAAATTATTGTCCACTTCTTCACCTTCTGTTTGTACGATTATATGCCATGAGAATGTGAATTGAAAGTGAATTGAGGTGCATGAAAGATAGTGCAAACTTCACTTTTTGCCAGGAAATATGCTCAGAAGTAGGATACTACTAAGCGTTGCAGAAATGTTGAAAGAACAAGCTACTACATTTTTCCAGAGTTATTTATATGGGAACTGAACGCACAACTTTTAGTAACATGACAGGATTTGGGTGTGTAACTCCTAACTGAACCCCATTGCAACATGCAACTTATACACTTAATATACAATCTCTCCTCTCAACAACCACTCCCATTGTGGATTATGTTAAATTCTCTTTGAATACACCAATGTGAAATAGCCATTACACAAGATATTCATTACCTCTCGTGGAGGATAGAGACTATTTCCATACCTGTATGTTTCCCAAGATCTGCTAAAGTGTCCTGGTACATGCTCAACATCTGTTCACAGTGTGCAATAACATTTTTACGCATATTGTCCCAATGTGGAGCAAGTTCTCCCAGCTCTTTTAAGTCCTGATTCCTGCATCAACAGGGGGAGAGGGGAAAGATGGCATTAATCCAAATACAGTATGTAAAAATAGGCCTAATTCAGAAAACTAGTATTTAATGTTTAGAAACTACTAATCTGGTCTTTATATAATATTTCAAATAGGTACTCTATTAGAGAACTAAAGCTATTAACATTCCATGACTGTTTTGGGAATGATCTGATTTCAGCCCACTTGCTAATGGATGCTTAATTAAGAACATTAACACCAACTGTGTGAATAAAGGTGCTGCTCACTTTGGTAAAAACAAGGGGTGGTCCTGTGGCACCTTAAAGACTAACAAACTTATGTGGGCATAAGTTTCGTGGGCTGGAACCCAATTTGTCAGATACATGGAGTGGAAGCTTCCATTTAGCAGGTATATGTACACATGCAAAGATGGGTTGGTTACATTACTATATCCCATGAACGCTTATACCCAAATACTTTGTCTTTACGTTGTTACAGGACTCCTCATATTTTTTGCTGAAACAGCTCACTTTGGTGTTTCTGTGAAGTATTCATCTGGCATAAATGCATGAGTATGAGAACTGAGCTATTCCCTCATCCTTAGTAGGGTGGAAAGGGGTGTGGACAGAAGCTGTCAGTTAACATACATTCACAAAGTACTGCTAACTGCCAAAGTAATGGACAAAGTTCAGTGAGCAGCAAGTACTTCAGCTACCAGTGGTGTCAGTTCAACCATTAAATTTATTCAGAAAAATATGTATAAATTCATACACACATGAATACATATTCAAAAACCAAACAGCTTAACTGACAACCATCCTTCTTTCCCCCTACTGCTGAATCAGGATGCATTCCTCTGACTGCTTAATCTCCATCCTGGCAGATACATTCCCTAGGTCAAAACATCAACATTGCGGAAACCAGACATGTCACTAAAAACCCAAAAGGAAATCCTTTAGTAAACTGTTTTCCTGTACGTTCTTTGGAGGGCTGATTTGAATGAAACTGAGATCACTTTACAAACAAGCACAGCTACAGCGTATTGATCGTTCGGTATTGTTCCCTATCTGCTACTTGAGTTTATCCAACAGTTACAATTCAAGTTTTAGTTTTGGGAGCACTGCTTAACAGAAGAAAATGCACAACTGTCATTATCACAGAAAGTTAAATATCTCAGCTCTGCATCAGACTGAGATGTTCACAAGAAACTGTTCCTGATTTGCTGAAAGTCCTTAGATGTGGAGACACAAATTCTATGAGGGCTCCTTTGTAACCACTTTATTTCTTCTGAAGTAGAAATACTTCAAAATAAAAAAGCAAAGCAAAACAAAACAAAAATGCCAAAATGGTATTAGCAGTTTTGAGAAAACACTCGACATCTATTCGAAACACTTTTAAATAATAACTCTTTTTTGCCATTATTATTTTTATATTTGATTTTAAAAAGCATCATATTTATATAGGTGTAAATCTGCTCCCCTTTAAGTCAATAGCAAAACTCCAACTCAAATTGATGTCAGTGGAATGAGTCCTTTTAAAAAAAAAATTCATTATCGATGTTACCTAGCACATCTTAGACATGAAAATGAAGATAAATTATCTTATTTACACTTATCCTTATTGTACTATTTACTTTTATACTTCGCATGAATGGTGAAGCTACAGCGGTCAGTTTCTAGCCAGTTTCACTTCTGGATCACATATATTAACAGAACACTACAGTGCTTTGGTTGTCAGCATTTTTTTAAAGCTGTTTTCAGCTGCAGTTAAATAAACATGTCCATTAATATTGGGCCAAATCCTTGTGGTTTCCCTTAAATAAGAAGTAGAGGGTTTGGCTTAAGAAGCTATGAAGAACTTTTTCATTTTACCAAACCTACATGATGATGTTGAAGAGTATGGGTCCAATGCTGGGTCTGGTTTAACTCCACCACTTTTCTTTTCCCCCTCACGTACCTCTTCCCCAATGCAGGTTTGCCTGAAGGTTCATTCAGTTGCTACTGCAAGTTTGAAGACTGCTCTAATTCATGCCTAACTCCATTGACCTTAAAACGACTGTTATAGGGGATAGCTGAACATGACTCAAGAGCTTCTTAACGCCAACTGGAAGGCAGTTGGTTACAGGAATCTCCTGAATCTGGTCTATACATTCTGGTTACCAAGAATCTCATGTGAGGTCTTAAATGAAAGCTGGGGTCATACCGATTAATAGTATAATTGTGATACATATGTAAAGATACCGTGTAAGGAGTTAAGTATATACACTGAAAATACATTCTGAGGCCATGTCTCCAATTACTGGAGGATCAACGCTTTAGCAAAGGCCCACTAATTTGAATGCTGATAGCACCCCGTCAGCATTGGCACTCCTTGCTGTCACAAGGAATAAGGGAAGTCTATGGAAGGGTTTCTCCAGTTGACCTCCCACTGTGGAGCTGCCCCCAGAAAATCTATGCAAGGTACGTCAACTCCAGCTATGCAATTCATGTAGCTGGAGTTGCATATCTTGCATTGATTTTCTCTGTGTAGACCTGGCCTTAGAGCCTGCATCAAGGTCTGAGTCACCAGCATAAGTAAAAAAACAGATTTTCTGTCAGACAACATATGTCTATTCTCCTTCCCCTCACTCAGATGTAAATTAAGGATGTAAGCTAACACAAAGAATGGCTATTTGCATTCATGAGATATGAAGTGAACAGGGAAGCGGTGCACAGGAAAAACAAGTCATGGATGGTTATATTGTCTCTAAGTATAGACAATGATCTCTGGGGAAAATAAGTAGAAGGCAAAGACGACATCTGTTCTTTAATAGGACTCATGCTATCTTTTATCAAATAAAATTGGAAGCATGAAGGTTATCTGAAGTTTAGGATGGAAGTGGAAGGCAGTTGGTTACAGGAATATTCGTGGCTTTTGCCAATATTCCTTCGTTTAATCATAAAAGATAGCAAACGAGAACACAAAATAAAGTTAGCAGCATTTGGACATTTAAGATTTTATTACAACTTTTCTCTGTACTCCTTCCATCTAGTTCAATGATTGTAAGTCATTACAATTCTTTGAGTTATGGTTAAAAATACTTTATGATGCCCATGTTATATGCCAATTTTTTTGCAGCAAATACGTTTTTTTGGTATAATTTTAAGAAGCTCTGAAAATTCCTCTTTGCTTTTCAACATTAATCTTTGCTCCAAAGGAAAAAGAGCTACATAATTTGGTTAAATTATAATCCTGTGTTCTTTAGACACTAGGGAAGAGGCTGTCTAAAGACCAGAAGTGCAATTTATCAGAAGCATTTAATTTACACAGGATATTTCTCAATAGATAGAAGAAAGGATTTTCTCTAACCCACTGTTTATCAGAAAAGACATACACAGACTTGTGCACTAACATCTTTTCAATCACTGCACATTTTGATGCCTTTAAAATGGACAGAAAAACATTATGTTATAGAATAAGGTTTTTAAAAGTCCTTTAGCGTGAAGACAAATAAGTCATTCAAAGTGCTAAAAAGTCATGAAAAGTGTCTTCAACAGAGCCTTTTCATCCTAGTCCTTCTGCTGTGGCTTCAATCTCTTCTGTTCTCATTGCAATGGCTCAAGGGAAACAGTCTATATCATCACATGCCAAATTCAAGAAAACCAATACCAAAAACAAATTATCATTTTCTCTACCACACTTGAGTATTAGACAGGGAACATACAAAATTATATCCTTTCTGAAAAGGGTCTCTACTTTACCAGTATTCTGTGACATTCTAAGAAAGTATTAAGAAAACAGACAAATGGATTATGAAATATTTATTTTATTGGCTACTATACTGGTTTGTACAAGAAAAATGTACTGAAGGCAGAAGAGGACAGACATGCCTAATGTAGAAGGAAAGCCTGATTGTGCTATCTTCTTATCAAGGAAAGAGGGTTCAAAAAAAGTTCAACAGTTTATTCTTATAATTTGCTTATGAACTGTGACACTAAGGGTGAAATTCAGTCCTGGTGTAAGTGGGTGCAATTCTCTTTCAATCAAGGCTGAATTTGGTCCCCAGGATGAACAGAGATTCTAGTGGTTAATTTTGAAACATATGATAGAAAAAGCTTCTACTGTTGTATCCTCATTCTCTCACCATTCTGAATTATCAGCGCAAGCTGTTTCACTATTGCAGAGTTGTGCTGTGTTAGCTGTAGACGTATTCCCCCCCCAGAATTTATTATACTTAACTATATAAACATATCTTCCTTATCTGCTATCATCAGGTTTGAAAAATGAATTTGCTTTTCTTACAAGAAAGAGGGACAAAAGCAGAAACAAACATCAATTTCCCTCATACCAGAGTCAAAATTTGCCAAAAACCAATGCCAAAAACAGAGCAGAACAAAATAACCAACAAAAACTGAAAATCCACTACAAAAGCACACACGAAAATATACAACTGAACTCATTTGCAGATGTACAACACAAACATGCAGTCTTAATAACTGACTCAAAGTTGCAAACAGGAAAGCAAAAGATCAGTGATGAATCCTCTAACTGACTTTAAGGGCTCACAGGTACCTTCCTTCCCCCTCAAGATTTACAGGTACCTGAAGCCCCACAAAGAGGTTAAAACTTGAGGGAGGGGAAGATAAGTTGAGTATAAGGTTAGGTGAGAGTAGGAAGGTTAAGACAAAACTGTTCAGGTGAAGCCAGTTTTCAAGAAAACAAGATTTACTGTTTTCAGAAATCTCCATTTTTTTTTTTTTACTAGTTCTATGAGCAGCAATGGCAGCAAAACATTCTACCAGTGATCTGGGCTGCCAGTGCTTTTAATGTCAATATTAACCTAAAGCTTTCATTTTTTTCCAAGTAATTTCCTAGGCTTTTTCCTTTTAGAGAAATCCTTCAAAACAAAACAAAATAAAAAACACAAACCAACCAAAAAACCTTGTCCAGGTGATTTACCATAGAAATCAGTTGCTCATCCATGTATTATGTGGCCATTCCCAGCTGCTCTCTCCCCACAATCATAGATAGGACCCTACCAAATTCATGGTCCATTCTGGTCAATTTCACAGTCATAGGATTTCAAAAAATAGTAAATTTAATGGCTTCAAAGATATTTAAATTTGAAATTTCCTGATATTGTTAGCCATGGTTATCCCAACCCAAAATGGGATCACAAAGCTATTATAGGGAGCTCACAGTATTGCCACCTTACTTATGCAGTGCTGCCTTCAGAGCTGAACAGCTGGGCACTGAGCACTGAAGGCAGCGCCGCCACCAGCATCAGTGAAGAAGTACAGGTGCCATGCCATGCCACACTCAATTCTGTGCTGCTGCTGGTGTGTCACATGGCCTTGGGAGCAGTCCAGGCAGAAGAAGAGGAAGTCCTGTCCCTGCCCAGTTTCTCTAGGACTAACAGCTGGAGCCTGGCATTTAGGAGTTAAAGGGGCCTCATGCTGGTGGTATGTTTGTGCAGCAGGTGGCCAGGGCACACCCTCCCCCCACCCCAAACATGGGGCCCTGGACAAGTCACACACTTGCATCTCACTTCTACGCTGCTGCTGGCACTGCCACTGCCACCAGATCTGGGCTCCCCGTAAACTGATCTGTGGTCACTCAACTCTGTGAAATCTGGTCTCCTCTTCAATAGCCAGATTTCACAGTCCATGACGGATTTTTCAGTGTCATTAATTTGGTAGAATCCTCATCATAGAATCTATAAGCTGCCAGTATTCCTACACCAGATTCCTGCTCCTGGTGGGGCATCTTTACCTTCCCCTTTTCTGCCAAAGCACAGTGAGCATGTGCGCGCGCGCACACACACACACACACACACACACGCGCGCACGCGCACGCGCACGCACACACGCACAGAATAACCCTACTAGCAACACTGAAAGTACCTGCCATAGCCACAGAGCAACTGCAATTTCTGTTCATTTCTTATGGAAGGGATGAGGGGGAAGCAGAGGCATGGATATTTACTGTGTGCACTTCTGGGGAAGTGGACTACTCAGAGAGGAGGCTGGGGCAGCAGATTTCTCCTACCTCTACTCTCCTGGATCCAGCAAGTGGACTAGAATTCTTCTCCTCCGTGGATGCTTGTGAAATTATTTTATTCAGCTTTGGCGCGTACACAGATGCCATGCTGATGGGTGCCAGATAAGACAGACATATTTCTATTATTTACTCTTTCAATCTCACCTTCTTATTTCTAATAAGAGTACTAAATTACAGTTAGAATGTGAACACCTGTTTTTTTTTATATTATATATATATATATATATATATAAAATTATAGCCTCACACAAGAAACTCATTATTACAATGCAGTAATAATTCTGTAATGGTTTTGGTAATGTTAATGTACAAGCATCAATAATGAAATAATCATTTGCCATTTTCAATGGAATGGTAATGAAAATTAAGGAAGCAACTGAACTGAGCAGCCAGAGTAACCCGATTTCAACACTTTATGTTAAAAATCCCCACAAAACCCAGGTTTGTATTCCTAAGCAGAGGCAGGCTATCCATTTAAAAAATACATGAACAATATTTAAGAGTAGAATTAAGTATTACTATAATTCATCTAAACTTTATATCATACCCCATCAACATAACATCTGAACAGAATCATACAAACAATGGACTAGAAGAGACATTGAGTTCAATTCCCTGCCTGGATATTTTCTAGACCATTCCTGACAAGTGTTTGTCTAACCTCTTAAAAATGTCCAATGATGAGATTCCACAACCTCCCTTGGTAACTTGCTTGACTACTGAACTACCCTTAAAGTAAGGAAGGGTGTTCTCGTGCCTAATCTAAATTACCCTTGTTGCATTTTAAACTTCTTATCCTATACTCCATGGTTAGGGAGAACAATAGATCGTCCTCCTCTTTATAACAATTTTTTACATACTTGAAGACTATTATGGCAAACCTTCCCCCCGCCCCACGCAAGTCTTCTCCAAACTAAGCACTATTTTTTCTGATCTTTCCTCATAGATCTTTATTTTTGTTGCTTTCCTTTTGGACTTTCTCCAGTTTGCTCTCATATTTCCCAAAGTGTGGTACTCAGAGCTGGACATAATATACCAGCTGAGGCCTTATGAATGCTGAGTGGAAGAACTACCTCTCGTCTTGCTTACAACATTCCTGATAATACATTCCTCAACGATGTTTGCTTTTTTTGCAACAGTGTTTCATTGTTGACTCATTTACTTTGTGATCCACTAACTTCTAGATCCTCTTCTGCAGTTCTCCTTCCTAGGCAATCATTTACCATGTTGCATGTGTGCAATAGATTATTCCTTTAAGTGTAATAATTTGCATTGTCCTTATTGAATTTTATCCACTTGATTTCAGACAATTTCTCCAGTTTGTCAAGTTCAGTTTCAATTCTAATGCTGTCATCCAAAATGTTGCAATACCCTTCTAGGTTGGTATTCAGTGTTCCCTGACAGCTGAGTGCTTGGGCAGCCACCCAGGGGAGTTTAAATGCCGCCCAGCTGATTAACAGAGCACCCACATCCAGGATAAAGTATTTCTACTGGTAGTACACATCTGTGCATGCCTTGGTGCACATAACAAAATTTATTCTGCACGTGGATGGAACACACATGAATTCCTTGCACATGGAGGGAACATTGTTGTTAGTCTCACAAAGGTTATAACTGTGTTGTCTAAGCCATTATCCAAACCATATATGAAGATATTGAACAGAACTGGACCAAGGACAGATCCTGCAGAACCCCACTCAATATGCTCTTCCAACTTTACTGCGAACTATTGATAACTATTATCTGAGTTGGCTTTGCCAACCATTTGTGCATCCATCTTATAGTAAGTTCCTTTCGGCTATACTTCTCTAGTTTATTTATGAGATGATCATGAGAGATAATATCAATAGCTTTACAAAAATCAAGATTTAATCACCTCTGTTGCTTCCCCTCTACTTAAAAAACTTTGGTATGTCACAGAAGGATATGAGGCCTTATCCCTTTATCTTCTTCTAGATGCTTATGAATTGTTTGGTATCCAGAAACACAAAGTTAACCTGACTGGTCTATAATTCCCTGATTGTTCTTATTCCCTTTTTAATAATTCCCTGGTTATAATTCCCTTGTTTTATAGGCCCTTTTCCAATCCTCTGGGATCTCTCCTGTCTTCCCCGTTCTCAAAAATAATTGCTAATGGCTCTGAGATCTCTTTAACAAGTTCCTTAAGTATTCAATGATGTATTCCATTAGGCCTTATCTACTCAAAAACTTATCCAAACTTGTTTTCCTGTATTAGCCAAAGATCCTACCCCAATTACACTGATGTTCAATGCTAACCTATTAGTGAAAACTGAAATAAAAAAGGCATTTAACAATTCAGCCATTTCTGTATTGTCCCTTAGTGTCTTTGCCCCTTTATTGAGTAATGGGCTAACCCTATCCTCAGTCTTCTCTTTAAATTTCTTGTATTTGTAAAATGTTCATCCTATCCTTGGGTAGAACAGTCTCACGTTTTGTCTTAGCCTTTCTAGCTGTCCACACATGCGTACATTATTTTATTTATATTCATAATTTGACCTACTTTCCACTTTTTGTAAGGGTGAATATCTTTAGTCTGACTAAGGGCTGGACCCACCAATGCTGACAAGAGACATTTTACCAAAGACTTCAACAGAAACAGGACTGAGGCAGTGCAGAAAAACTATGGCCCGCTACATCCTGTTCCAGTAGCAAAGAAGGGGGGTAGTTGCAAAAGACCATGGTAAAAATTCTTCCACTGAAGGAGCAGCATAGAACCAAAGTATGCAGCCCCAGATCTCCCCACCTTGCAGACTGCACTGAAGCTATGCTAGGGAGCAAAGAGAGTGAATTGTAGCCACGGCAGCATCTATGGAAATTCTCTGCTGCAGTGCAGTCCATGGGCAGGCAGCTGTTTCAGCCGTGGCAGCAGCTAAGAATATGAGTGGCACAAAAGTGGATTTAAAGCCACCTTTTGCTCTTGCCCTCCTTTCCCTGAGCTGTGTTTTCTGTTATGCTCCTTGGAAGTCCATTTCAATTAGATAGTACATTCATATTGGAAAATTGTACACAACACTACATTTGAAACCTGGTATGCTTTTAACTAACAAATATAAATTAATTATAGGAAAGTGGTTTGTATATTCACTACTCTTAGACTTAATTCCAACTGTGCAATGTCTTATTGCTTATATCGTAATAATCCTCCCCACTGATGCTGCTAGGCCTAAAGCCAAGCTCTCTATGGAGCAGTTCACATCAGGTCATGTGTTATTGTTATTATAAATGTTAATTATTCAAAATATTTATATTAGTAATCAAACGTTGATTCCCAGAAGTTCAGAGCCACGAGTATATTTGACACAATACGCTCTTCAGAATGTATAAAGTCACTAGAGTCTTAGCAATGAATTGTTCTGATTATGATCATAGCTATGAATTCTAATCAGTCAATGAGATCACTATATTTCCCTACCTATTTCGTAAAATATTTTAGTTTACCTTCACCAATAATCATTTATATTACCTCAGGTAAGAAACACTGCCCAATGAAAGGTATTAACAGTTTTTATTTTATAGTTTTGTTATCCTTACCTTTTCATATCCTCCTTTATGTGCAGGCTGATCAATTCCTTGGGAACATGGAAAGAAAGGGTGCTCTCAGACATCTGTTCTCGGATACGCAGCCACTTATTGTCAGAAGTAGGAAATCTATACAACTTACAGATTGGGTTTTTTAACACTGTAGAAAAGAAAAAAAATATGGCATTGCTTAATTGTAGCTATATGTTTCTTTCCAAAGCTACCCTCATAGTTTAGTCCAAAAACGTAGTTATTTTGTTCTCCCTCTGTATTTCCAAACTTAAGTCCAAAGATAAATGTATTATTCATTGAAAGCATAGCACAGAAGGCTGTACTACCCAGTACAGTAGATAATTAAATTCTACCTAGTACAGAAGGTTTTTGGTACATTTATCATTAAGAATGAATGCTCGCTCTCGCACACATTCATGAGACAAAAGTAAAAAAATAAACTTAACTGATGGATAAACAGACAGTGAAATCTCATGCAAATGGCTGATGATAGTATCAGTAGCCATGTAAAAGTCGAGTTAAACTCCCAAATTTCTATATATTTAAAAGTGAAACCACATGGGTAAGATGTAGCACATCCGAAACGATTTAGATATTGTGGTAAATTCTTTCCTAGAAACACATATGTAATGGTCATTAACACAAACAGGCATTGTATATGTACTTTAGGAGGACAATATGCCCCACTGATCTGTCATATCCCCCGTGGCATGAAGTAGCGCCTCTCCACCCCTTTGGCTATGGGCACAATAGAGGCCAGAGCCTGCCACAGCACCTTGCAGACTTATATGCAACAGGCTGGGGGCTTGGTCCTGCAAGACACTGAGCACTCTATCCCTACATCCAGCAATGGGCTTACCGTTGTACTTAGTTGTACTGTTGTACTCAGCTACAGCAAGCGCCAAGGTCTCCACATCTTGCACATTTGCACCTAAAAACAAGCATGGGTTTTTTTCCCCTCTCAAGTCTACTACACTGTCATAATTTCATGAAAATTGCATTCTGATGCTCTATAATGAGCCTATGCAATTTTTTATGCTCTCCTTATCTCTGCCCTTGTGTCCTTTTTTCCCTGTTCTCTACTGATTCTTCAGAAACAGCACACAGTGTAAACACAGAAAAAGATAATCTTTTCTTTTACTTCCTAGATACACAAACACATATCACTGCTTTTTAATTCAGAATGACTTTAGATAGCAATCCAAACCCTCCAACAACATCTCTTCATCAAGCTACTGATCTTTTCACATTACTGGTAAAAGCTACCTTGGACCAGCCTCTCATCGATTCTGCCACTCACTATTGTATAATTCAAAGAAATGCATTACCTGTGATCACGCTGAAGAAACTATTGCTTTTAAAAGCATATCAGCAAGTGGAGCTTGCAACCTACATGATAATTCTCTACTGTGGGAAGCACACTCTCCTATTATGGCCTACATACACTGATTCATGCAGCACAAATAACAGAGCTATAATAAACAAAGGCCAAACCATCAATGATTCATAAATGCACTTTAAAAAATGAGACTTGTTATGAAAATAAACACTGCAGAAAAGGACTGAAAACAATGAAACTAGAGGATCTACATAAATGAGCGGATAACTGGTGGGCAAAGTTACAGCCCACTTCACACAGAACTAATGTTGCACATGCTCATTTTAAAATAGAGCTTATTTATTTTCAGAAACTGTCCTGTTTTTGAAGAAATGTCATTAAACTACTCTTCCTCCATGTACAACTTTAGATCTCTGAGGTACCAACGTCTGTTTTAAAATACATTTATTCTAAATTAAATTACTTAGGATCAAAAAATAATTTTAAAAAGCAAACATAATAATCCTTAATAACGTTTAGCATAGATGAAGAGCAGCATTTTTTGTCTATAAATCTCAACGTATCTATGCAAAAGTAATCAGACATTATTATTTTCATTTTATAGATGAAAAAACGGGCACACTGAGGTTGCATGTCTTGACCAACGTCACAAAGTATCTCTTTTTCTAGGGTTACCCACTAGGGCAATCTATGAGAGACGTCTGGGACGGGGTAAGCATATGTTCAAAATATTACTTGGTTCAAACGCTATGGAACATTTCCTATTTTTGCTCTTGCATCATGACCAAGTTTATGAAAGATTTTGTTGACAGCACTGAAGTCCTGTCTTAATCCATAAAACTGGTAGTGCATGGCAGTGTAAGATACCCCATCAATGTTCCTTGACTAAGACAAGAAATGACATGCTTCAGATGTAAAAGGATAAGTCAATATGCATGGCTGATTCTGTTTTGACTCACGAGCAGAGAGCTGCCAATATATGTGCAAGTCTAGTACTTACTGTACTGTTCACTATGAGTTCATTTCCTATGCTAACCTAAACGTGAAAAGCTCAATACCATAATTGTGTTATCGGGCACCCCCTCTCTATGTAACTTTAGAATATTTAAAGCATTTTCAAGAAGAACCTGTAAATTTGCACTCATGACATACAATAAACAGGCAAATGAAAAAACATCCCAAATTTATTATTGTTTAAACCCCATTATTTTTAAGCCAGTCTCAGGATTTTGAAGGGGCATGCCTATGGCTTGTGAATGTTAGGCCTTGGCAATAAACACATTTAGCTTTTGTAAATGTGGACTATCCCTGAGTAAATTTGCTTGTGCAAACACAATAGATACTTAACTGCTGCATATGTGCATAAAAATACTGTTTGTGTATTCAAACACAGAAATCTTTGTGTGTAATGCGGAAAAAAACTTTACAGAAGGGGCCACCTTGAAAATTTGGCTCTAGAGTTTTCTTTTTGCATTTTAACAGAGTTTAGGCAATACAAAGACCACTGAACAATTGTTGCTGCTGTATTTTCATCCTACAAGTGCCTCCAATGCTGACAAATGGCCAAAACTTCTACCCATGAGCTCATGAGGAACATTTCAGTTGAAAACTCTGGATCATATACTGCACACCTTTGCTCAATGCAGGAGTCCAAGTAGTCTTATTTCTAGCTTTACCAACTCTTGTAACTTCTTTTAAAATTTTCAGATATTTGGAATTTTTCTCAAAGTCACAGCTCTTGTAGTCAGGTGATTATGTAATCTCACCTTTTTTGTTTTCTTTGTCTTTTTATGCAAGTTTCTAGACCTCATGGTTATGGAGATCACTTTAAAAACAGAAAGCCAGGAGGCAAATAAAAAAGCATTCCAAATTTATTATTGTTTAAAACTCATTATTTTAAAGCCAGTCTCAGGATTTTGAAGGGGCATGCCTATGGCTTGTGAATGTTTAGGCCTTGGCAATAACATTTAGCTTTTGTAAATGTGGACTATTCCTGAGTAAAGGCTTGCCCAATCCTATGCCCCCTACATTTATAACACAATTGTTAAATTTATGTAGCGAGAAGCTTGTTTCTGTATTAACTTTCAAATCATTTCATTGAGCAAAATGGAAAAAGTTCTCTTTTAAAAGTGCATCTACATGTGAAAGCTTTCTGATGGACATTTTGAAATAAATTACTACAGTAACTGAAACTGGAGAAAACTGTTATTTCGACAACATTTTCAGAATTGTGCAGAATTTTAAGATATTTTGCACAGAATTTTTAATGTTTTGATGCAGAATCCCCCAAAGGAGCGGGTATATGCAGTGCAGTATATGCATACATGTGCATATGTGCGTGTGTGTGTGTGTGTGTGTGTGTGTGTGTGTGTGTGTGTATGCACAGAACACATACACAAATATGAATACACAGACACATTATTATACACATTTACACACAAATATGCATACATAATGAGTGAGGTATATAGAGAACATATATGGGGGGGAGGGAGAGAGAGAGAGAGAGAGAGAGAGAATGAGAAAGATTCATATAAACCCAGATAGTGGAGGTGATAATAGTGTAATAAACTGTAGATCCATGTAATCAACTAATTTATTATGCATATTTGATTCATAGGTAAAGTTCAGGTAAATACCTAATCTCCCCCAAATAGCTTCAATTAAAAAAAGAAGAGATTACTTACCTCGTAACTGTAGTTCTTTGAGATGTGTTGCTCATGTCCATTCTGATTAGGTGTACGCGCGCCGCGTGCATGGATTCCGGAGCTTTTTTCCCTTAGCAGTATCCATAGGGCCAGCAGGGAGCCCCCTGGAGTGGCGCCGGTATACCGGTGCATATATATCCCTGCTGGCCCCTCCACCCCCTCAGCTCCTTCTTGCCGGCTCCTTCCGACACGGGGAGGCGGGTGGGACGCAGAATGGACATGAGCAACACATCTCGAAGAACTACAGTTACGAGGTAAGTAACCTCTTCTTCTTCTTCGAGTGCTTGCTCATGTCCATTCTGATTAGGTGAATCCCTAGCCGTATCCCCCCTCTGGAGGCGGGGTCGGAAGGTGACTAACTATGCAATTATCCTTCCGCAAATCTCAGAACTGCCCTCCCAATGGCAGCATCCTCCCTGGCCAGTTGCGTAATCGCATAATGCTCCACAAAGGTATGCACTGACGACCATGTCGCTGCCCTGCAGATTTCCAAGATTGGCACATGAGCTAGGAATGCCGCCGACGTTGCCTGAGCTCTCGTGGAATGGGCCGTTATGCGCGGTGGTGACCTACCCGCACCCTCGTAGCATAGCCGAATGTAGGAAGTAATCCACGAGGATATACGCTGCGCTGAGACTGGCAACCCTTTCATTCTTTCTGCCACTGAAATAAACAATTGAGGTGATCTACGAAACCCTCGCGTCCTGTCTATGTAAAAAGCCAACGCCTCCTAACATCCAGGCAGTGCAAAGCCTGTTCCTGGGTGAAGCGTGTGGCTTGGGGTAAAAGACCGGTAGGTAAATATCCTGGGAGAGGTGGAAGTGCGAGACAACCTTGGTAGAAACCCTGGGTGTGGACGCAACCTCACCTTGTCTTTAAAGAACACCGTGTAGGGCGGTTCTGAAGTCAGTGCTCTAAGCTCTGACACCCTCCTGGCTGAGGTAACGGCCACTAGGAAAGCTACCTTGTAAGACAAGTGCTTCAGAGAGCACGATGCCAGAGGTTCGAATGGCAGTTTCATAAGGGCAGTCAGGACCAGGTTAAGGTCCCAAGGTCTCTCATATGGCATCATCCCTTCAGAAACCTTTTAACCATAGCGGGAGTAGAAACCCTTTCCCCTCATCTCTGGGGGCACTCTTTCTATAGCCCCTAGCGCCAGCAGGTTGGACACCTCCTGCCGGAGAAGTGTCTCATGAGAGGGGTCCCTGAAAAGGGACAGGGAGGGAGGGTGGGGGGCAGGGTAGGAAAGGAAGGGGATAGTATACCCCTGCTTTACCAGGTCTAGAACCCAGCGGTCCGACGTGATCTTTACCCATTCCTGGTAAAAAAGGGAGAGACGGTCCCCAAAGGGTGGATGGATAGGTGCAACTGGTACTCTGCTCTCCGGCGTACCTTCAAAATGAAGGCTTAGTCTGGCAGCCAGGTGAAGGCCCAGCGCCTCTCTCGGAGTCCGACCGAGGGCCTCTACGCCTACCTCTAGAGAAGTCGGGGCGGCTATTTTGGCAGCCCCTTCTACGGCCCCTATCAGTGTTTTGCCCCCGTTGAAAGGGCCTGGGATAGTTTCTAGCCTGGAGGGAACGCCTCTGAGGGGCCGGGGTGTGTATCCCTAACGACTTCAGTGTCGCTCTCGAGTCCTTCAAGCTACGAAGCTTGGAGTCAGTCTGCTCTGAAAACAGGCCCGACCCTTCGAAAGGTAGGTCCTGGATAGTGGTCTGCACCTCGGACGGGATACCTGACACTTGTAGCCACGCACTACGCCTCATGACCACTCCAGTGGCCATAGTGCGGGCAGCCGAATCGGCCGCGTCCAGAGCCGCCTGGAGGGACGTACGCGCCACTGCCTTGCCCTCCTCCATCATGGCCCCGAACTCTTGTCGGGATTCAGGGGGAAGCTGGTTGCCAAATTTTTGCATTGACGCCCACATGTTAAAGGCATAGTGCCCCAGCATCACTTGCTGGTTTGCTATACGTAGCTGAAGGCCCCCCGTGGCGTAGGCTTTCCGGCCAAGCAAGTCCAGTTTCTTGGGCTCTTTCACCTTTGGGGTGGGGCCCGGGGGCCCTTGACGCTCCTTCTGTCCCGCGGCCTGCACTACTATCGACCCCGGGGCTGGATGGTTAAAAAGATGCTCGTGCCCCACTTGAGGCACGTAGTACCGCCTCTCCACACCTTTCTGGGTTGGAGCGATGGAGGCCGGTGTCTGCCACAGGGTCTTTGACAGCTTGTCCACCGTCTTATTCAGCGGGAGTGCCACTCGCCCAGGGCCCGCTGCCGTCAGAATGTCCACCATAGGGTCTTGGTCCTCGTGGACCTCCTCGTGCTGGACCGCTAGGTTAACTGCCAACCTACGGAGCAGCTCCTGGTGCGCCCTTGCGTCCATTGAAGGGGGCTGAGGTGCAGAGTCCGCCAGAGCCTCGTCCGGCGATGACGATGAGGACTCTCTCGGAAGGACCACCTCTTCCCCACCGGGCTGCGCCTCCGATTCCTTTCCGGAGGAAATGTCCATCTGGGTCAGGCCCGGCTGGACCGTGGCCTCTGTCCTTGGCCGACTACATGAGGCCTAAGCATTGTCGCCGTAGGTGGGCTCTCCTCAGGCGGAGGGGGCTCTTAATGGGGTGGCTGATGGGGGCGCTGCTCCTTCGGGACGACCCAGCCACCGACACCGCAGGAGGGGGCCCCTGGGCCTGGTGGTACGCCCAGGGCATCCAGAATGGCCACTGGGGTTGTCCCTGCCACTGCTGCTGGTCCGCTGAGTCCCGGTGGCCTGATCTAATAGTTGAACGGGATCTATGACGGGATCGGGACCTGTACGATGACCGGGCTGATGTCACCGATTCGGCCTCGGACTCCGACGAATAGTCCGAAGCCGACCAGGGAGGGGCCGATGACGCTTGCGCCCTTTGCTGCGCCGTCATGGCCGACTGCTTGCCCCTGTGTTCCACACGTGGTGCCAGAGGAGGCATAAGGGGAGGCACTTGCTGCAGCGGTACCGTGCCTAGCTGCATTTGGTAGACCAGTAAATATCCAACCGGTGCTGCCATTTGCTGCTGCACCACGGTCTGTTGCGGCACCGGAGCTCCCAGGGTGTGAGCTGGGATCGGAGCGGGGAGAGGCAGCAGCGTCGGTGCCGCGTGGGGTGCCGGCTGCGGTGCCGGAGCTGGTACGTACTACGGTGCGGGGCCCTGCACCGCCCACAGGCTCGGGTGCGGTGTTGGCCCCGGCACCGGTGCCGTAGCCGTATAGGCCATTGGGTGCCCCGCTACCGGGCCGTCGGTGCCGCAAACGCACTCGCTCCCAGTGCCGGTGCCGCTGGGCAGCCGGTGCTGGGGGCCGAGGCTGGAGTCTGTCCAGTCTCCGGTGCCGATGCTCTTGCCGGCACTGGGAAGTGCTGGTGATGCTGGGCCGAGGCCTGCACCTCGCCCAGGGGGTCCCACGGCCCAGCTGTCGGAGCTTGCTGGGGGGCGGTTGAGCCCTGCACCGGCGCAGTCCGCCCTTGCGGCACCGGGCTCTCTCTTTCCTCCGCGGCCATCTCAATGAGGTCCCGGGCCACCTCAAAAGTTTCTGGGGTGGAGGGACGACGGACCTCCCCTATCCCCGCGGCCTGCCCTGGGCTCCTGCCCTTGTCCGGGCCGCACCTCTTCTTTGAGCCTTAGGGCTCACCTTCTGGGCACTCCTCTCTGTCGAGCGTCCCCTTGAGGCCTTGGAGCTTCTCGGTGCCGGGGACTGCGACCTATGCCTCGGTGCCTTACCAGCCTCCGATCGATGTTTGGCCGACGTGGGTGCCGCTGACGGCGTGCTGCGGACGGAGTGGGGGCGCTCCTCTCCCTGGGGCTGCAGTGCCGACTCCATTAGTAGGAGTTTCAACCGGGAGTCCCTCTCTTTCTTGGTCCGGGGTTTAAAACTCTTACAAATGGAGCAGTTTTCTGTTCGATGGGCTTCTCCCAGGCACTTCAGACAGTCGGAGTGAGGATCTCCACAGGGCTTAGGTTTAGAGCAGGAAGAACAGGGTTTAAAGCCCTGGGGCCCTGGCATGCCCTCCCCTCACGGGGAGAGTCCCGCTGTGCTCCTTTGTTCAACTAATTACAATATTTACACGTACTTATCTACTACTCAACAGTGAATTAACAACAAACTCTAACTATGATACAAAACGGGTAAGAGAAACAGCTGCTAAGAGACAGGCTAATGGCCTTAAAGCATGCTCCAGCTACCGTCACGGGCGGTAAGAAGGAACTGAGGGGGTGGAGGGGCCAGCAGGGTATATATGCACCGCATACCGGCGCCACTCCAGGGGCTCCTGCTGGCCCTATGGATACTGCTAAGGGAAAAAAGCTCCGGAATCCGTGCACGCGGCGCGCGTACACCTAATCAGAATGGACATGAGCAAGCACTCGAAGAAGAATTAAGCAACCAGAAAAATATTTCTCCTTCTCTTCTAATATGTGGGCATTTCCTGTCTCCCCCACAAACAAAACAAAAACCACCAGAAGCCAGAATGGTCAAGACTCATTTCTGGATCTGTAGCTGGTTTTTTTATATACAGAATTGTCAGTTTCAAAATCCTGTGTCTCAGTCATGCAGAAATATAAACAGTAGCTTCATAGTGTTACAGAGAGCCTTCCCAACTTTATTCCAAATTCACAAGGAACATATTGTGACATATATTTATAAGGAAAAGCAAATATTTTTAAAGGTTTCCATGACTTCTATGAGTCCCTTTAAGTGATCTGCCATCAATTGAATTTAATTTAACTAGACCCACTAAATAGATCCCTGCTGCATTAATTGCAGCAGCACTGGTCTTCCTGGAGACAAATCTACTTACTGCTAAGGGATATAAATTCCTATGTTCAGGCTGATAATACTTGTATAGCATGCTGCACCATCATGCCATATCTCTTAGTATAATGAAAAAGAAATGGCTTGAACATAGGAACTCTGTCAAACTTAAGTGAGCTCCAGATAGGGTTGCCAGATGGTTGAAACAAAAATACCGAACACCCTCCCCCCGTCCCTCCCCCCCCCAAAAAACACCAGGAAAAAATTCTGTTGAAGGGGAAAAAGGGGGGGTGGGGGAGGAGACCAAAGTTGTTGGGGGAAACGAAACAGGGAACAGGGGAGCTGTTAAGCACTAAGACCCAGGGGAAGCATTGCTTCCTCTAGGTCTTTTGTGTTAGCAGCCTTGGGGAAACCAGGTAAGCATGGGGGCTGGGGGTGTTGGGGGCCGGATGCTGAGTGTTTGTAGGGTTGCCAGGTGCCCGGCATTTTCGCCTCCTGGCCAGGGAAAAAAATTCAGAGAATACCAGACATCTCAGGTATTCTCTGAATTTTTTTTTTTTTTTTTTTTAAATCGGAGAGGAGGCAAAATACCGGACACCTGGCAACCCTAGCTCCAGAGCAGATTCTGAACTCAAAATGCCCTGCCAGCACCCCCTTCCTTTTAAAATTGCAGGTCTTTCAACATATTCTCAACTAACATTGTATAAACAGCAGGAGAGGAATACTCAGGATTCAAATCGTGTGCGTGAAATTGATATCAACATCAAGTCATAAATTCAGTACTTTTTATAGCCATTAATGCAATACCATACATTACAAAAAAATAAAATAAAAAAAAATGGTGGGCCGCATCCAATGCCCATTCAAGTCAATTTGAGTCTTTCTACTGACTTCAATAGGTATTGGATCAGGCTCCAAACATGGGAGTATTCAGCAGAGTACCAGTAAGTCTAACATTTCAGGGCCAGTTTCTGAAAATCTTTCCTCACACAAATAGTCAACTGGAATGCTCCAGTGAGTGAAGACAGCTTCCAGGAGTAGCTTTTTCAAGATACCTTAAATCTCCAGCAGTTCTGAAACCCTTCAAAACTAGTTTTATTGTATAGCAGCACATTGTCTTGGAATCAAATAGAAATCTACTCAAAATGCATTAGAATATATACATAAAGGAATTACAAACATCTTATTCTTTGAATTACTAAAATGCCCTTTGACCATCTTTTTTTAGTTTGCTTTTATTAAATATTCAGTGGCCCGGTGCTTACAGAAATGCAAATCTTAAATGGGGCACTTTTAAAAAGTGCTCTGTTGAAAATCATTGTATGCATGAGATTTTGGTGGTTTTCCCTAAGTTCTCCCACTAACAAAGGTAACCTAATAGAATATTATAAGCCTAATTATTTTAAGAAGTTTTCGATGTTATAACACCTACCTGCATTTAATAAAGGTAAGCTGTCTTTACCACTTATGCCTTCAGGTGCTGTACATTCACACATCAATGCACACTACAAGAGAAAAGATATAACACTTTGAAAGGAAACAATCACAAATGGAATTTTTCAGAAGTTGCTGAAAGGAAATGTGAAAGTTAAATATGAAAGGCCTTGGGCAAAAAATTTGTGATAAGCTATATTTCCAATCCTGTTTTGTGAAACAATTTTATTTTTAATTACTAATTTGCATTTTCCCTGTACAACTCACTTGTAATTTTTAATAACAGGTTGTAACACTGGAGTCTTTGTACAGAAGAAAGAAAAGCATGAAGGACTGTCCTAAAATGCAGTAGACAGAAGTTTCCAACAAGACAATAGCAGAGTCTAAAATAATTTCTGATGACACACAATTTCAAAGGAATTTCTTTCAACAGAGCTGATCTCAAAATCATAACAAAGAGGTAGCATGATTTACTACAAACGCAATTTGGATTGAATCAGGGTTGGGGGGAACAGGGTGGGAATTTTGTTTGTTTATTTATTTATTTATTTTTGCTGTCCTCTTATTGACATTTCTTTCCTTACTTGATCATTTCATCTTTTAGTACTATTGATAGAACCTCTGTAATCTGGAATTTCCTAGTCCGGCAACACTGCTGGTCTAGCATAATCAGCAACTTCATGGATGCGCGGGGGCCGGAGCACTGAGGAAGGAAAACTGGAGGGTTGGGACCAACAGCGTTTCCGGACCAAAGAAGAATGGAACCTAGGTAGCCCAAGCAGGTGAGCCCTGAAACCAGGGTGCTGCGGGGTCTGGCAGCCAGGGCAGTGGAGCCATGGTGCCCCAGGGACCAGAATAGTGCAGCCACAGTGCCCTGGGGGTCAGAAGCAAGAGCTTGGCTGGTTGCCAAGGGCAGAAAGGCCAGCACTGAATTCCCCTGGTCCAGGAAATTCCCTGCTGCAGGACTGGTCAGATCCTGAGTGCGCCAAAACAAGAAGGTTCTACCTGTATTTACTTCTATATAATCTTCTCAACCATTTTAAAGGTTCCTCTTCTGAGCTCTAATGTTTTAGGAAAGCTGTATTTTAGAATCTTGCCAACTTCCCCTTTGAAAGCCATCTCACAAGCTTCCTTTATTGCCTTTAGCTCTAAATCCTAAACAAGACAGACTGGCTAAGCACAACTGTTCTTTGTATCATTCTGTTTAGTGCCGTATGAGAGAGAAGGAACCTTCCATCATGTTGGGAAGGCTGACAAAAGTACTTTGCAGTTGCTACTGAAACAGTGAAGCAGTCATAGGCTCTGGGGGCTGATGCCATTTGTCCATTCCACAGGGGCTGGGACGGAGGACAAAAGGATTCAAAGAACAGCAGATATTCTGCTCTCATCTCTGCCCCTCCCACGGCTTTCCCAGCCTTGGCCCTGCCTGCCTCCCATGCTCTGTGCCATGCAAAAAGTTATGCCCTTCTGCTCAGCAGAACCACATGGGTTTCACTGGCACAAGAGTGTAGCCAAGGAGTCAGTGATTTGATTAGCATAAATTCTTGTTCAAAGTGAATATTTCAGTTTTCTCCCCCTCCATTTCAAGCTGACATTGCACGAAGGAAAATGTTCAGGGCTTACTAACATGAGGACAGAAACCTCTACCTTACTCTGAATTCTGAATGATACTAACAACCTGATCCTCACATACATATAGGAGGATTGTTGGCACAGTTGGGCCAGGACCTGTGGATCCAAAGGGGCTCAGGGTTCCTGGCCACCATCATGGCTACTGCAGCAGCGGTGGCTGGAGCCCTGGCTCTTTAAATCGCTGGTGGAGCACCACACTCTCCATGCAGCATTGAGGGCTTGGGGTGGGGGGGGAGGGGGCACATTCCGGGAAGCATGGAGGACTGGCTGCTCCCAGCCCTGCCCCTTCTGCCCAAGGCCTCGCCCCTTCTGGGAGCATAAAGCCAGGCCCACCCCCATCTTGTCCAGATGCCCATTCAGGCTGTCTGTCTGTTACCCTGCCTTTGCCGTCAGTTTCCTTCTGCCTGAATGACTGGTTGTACAGACTTTCAGCATACTGATCATCAGTATACCCAGTTCAAAACTAATTGGTTGGGGTATTTCAATATATGGATGAGGAATCCATAAGTAATGAAGATGACATTTTCAAAAGTTGTCTCAAACTGCATCCTCAGCTGTTCGCATCCACAAACAGGAAATTGGGTATAAATGTCCCATTTAATTTACACATGCAAATAACCCATTTACACACACTAACAAATGCATCTCACAAGACCACTGAAACTATGGCTGTAACAAGTTTGTTGTGTTCTTCTGTCAACTCACCCCAACAAGAAGTATTGCCAGGGAGATACCTGCTGATTCACTATTGTAAGTATAGCTCATTAA
Source organism: Rafetus swinhoei (assembly GCA_019425775.1). Taxonomy (NCBI): domain Eukaryota; kingdom Metazoa; phylum Chordata; order Testudines; family Trionychidae; genus Rafetus; species Rafetus swinhoei. The sequence goes on along the minus strand of CM033449.1, from coordinate 88,293,603 downwards.
GTGCCTCTAGTAAGGAGTGGTTCACACTACAGCATTAGGTGAATATATGCGTTAGGTCGAATTTATTACTTGCATGTCCACATTTGAGCCCTTTCTGCTGACCCAAAGGGCTTGCAAAGCAGATGCTTGTTCTCCACCTCAGCCAGAAGTGTACCATTAGAGTTGACTTGCCCAGGTTTAACTAGGAGTAGTATAGACAAAGCACTGTGTTATTCAACAGGATTGACCTTCACACCAGAAGACAAGGGAGTCAAACAGCTGCTCTAGTTGTGAACCTTCTGTTTCTATGAGCAGCTGCATGCCATTCTAAGCAGGGATGCCACCAGTACCCCCTAAACCCTCTGTGGATAGCTCCCAGGACACAGACGGTTTTGGGCAACAACGAGGAGGACACTGTTGATGAGGAGGATTCTCTACATCTTGGGGTCCTTAAACCATTTGAGGACTTCAATATCTGAGATATAGGTGAGAGGATTATTCCAGGAGTGGGTGGGTGAGATTCTGTGGCCTGCATTGTGCAGGGGGTCAGACTAGATGATCATAATGGTCCCTTCTGACCTTAAAGTCTATGAGTCTATGAGGAGGAGAATATGTAGCAGGGAAGTGGAGAATACATTCTCTCCAACAGCCATATAAGTGCACATTTGTACCCCCACTATAGAGGTTAAATGCAATTGAGTTTAACATAAAAACAGCCACATTGAGTCAGAACCAAAGATTTATCTAGCCCATCTAGCCAGTATCCTGTCTTCTGACAGTGGCCAAATACTAGGTGCCCCCAGAGGGAATGAACAGAACAAGGAATCATGAAGTGATCCTCTGTCACTTACTTCCAGCTTCTGGCAAACAGGCTAGGAACACCATCCCTGCCCATCCTGGGTAAGAGCAAATATCTAGTTCTTTTTTGAACCCTGTTGAAGTCTTGGCCTTTACAACATCCTCTGACAAGGAGTTCCACAGATTGACTGTGCATTGTGTGAAGACGTACTTCCTTTTGTTTGCTTTAAACCTGCTACCTATTAATTTCATTTGGTGACCCCTAGTTCTTCTGTTATGGGTAAGGAAGTTAAGAAGCAGGTAACTGGCTAATCGTGTACTCAATGAGGGTAGGCGCTCTGTCCCAGTTTGCGCTGGGTCCAGGAACTATCCCTGCTCCAGCTCTGCAGTTTAAACATAGTAGGAGCTAGGTGTGAAGGCAGCCCTGCTCCTACTACATTTAAAATGCAGAGCTACAGCAGAGCTCCCAGGGCCGGCACGAGCCAGGGCTAAGAAGTCCCAGCTCAGGCCAGTTCCGGGACTGCTACAACTCTGCTTCCCCTGCCCCTCAGCTCCCCCCCCAACTTCACACAGCACTGGCTCCTGCTCCTCCCTTGCTGCCTCTGTATCAGAGGCAGCAAGGAGAGGGGAGGAAAAAGCAAGTAGTTGAGTAGACACTCAACTAGTCACTTACATCCCTAGTTATAAGAAGGAGTAAATAACTCTTTTATCCACTTTCTCCAAACTAAACCTGATGTTATAGACCTCCATTGTATCCCAAAGAGTCATATCTTTTCCAAAATCCCAGTGTTATTAATCTCTCCTCATCTGGCAGTCATTCCATACCTCTAATAATTTTTGTTGCCCTTTTCTGAAACTTTTCCAATTCCATATTTATTAATGTTTATTAATGTTATTGTTCCATCTGAGGTACACAACTGGGATACAGTGGCAGCCAGTCTAGCTATGCAAAGGGTGCTCCATGGAAAAGGTTATTTATGTGCCTGGGGATGGATTGGGAATCTCCATGGATAGCTCTACAAAGCTTTCCCAGAAGTACTCTGCAATCCTTTGCAGAAGATTTCTGGGAAGGGCTGTTGTATTCCATCTACCATAGTAGGACACTTTTCCACACCATGCCAGTATTAAGCCATCTGGAATCACTGCAGCACACAGCATAGGAGCAAAATGTCCCAATCTCTGCTCAGATTCCTGCAGCAACTGATCACTTTCCAGCTCTGTTACTCTTAGGAGACCAATATCACACATGGTTACCTTGGTGAAATGGGAGAAGTTTCTAAGTTTTAGCATTGAAGTAATCTGTCCCATTAAACACTCAAGCAACATCGAGGTTGCTGTAGGAAATGGGGAATATACTTTGCAGCCATTAATCAGAGGGGTTTGAGAAGCAGCAGCAAAAGATCACTCCTACCCTTTCCTCTGGGCTTACTGTGCCTGCCTGCAAACTAAACTGGGCTGCCAACACTCAGCCTTGTATTTTAAAGCTAAGTATGTGCTGCTTGCAAAGGGTTTCATTCATTGCAAGAGTTTATCTGCTCTCAACAATGTAGGTTCTGTAAGTCTACCCTAATGGGTTTTTTCCTTGCACCTGGAACCTTGTCTGAGGGTGCTTCCCACACACCAGCACACAAATGCTGTCCCAGATAAGAAGGAAAAAAAAAAGATGGACAAAGGAAGATATATTCTGTGATTTGAGCTGTTCCTCAGAGGCTGATAAGCCTCCATGCATTGAGCTTGGCCAACACTGATGGAGGGCATGTGCACCAGCCAAAAGGGCAAGAAAACACAAAAGGAGCAAGAGCAAGAGCATAACATGCAGGCGGATGTTGCGGCTTATGGGGGAGCAAACAGACATGTTGAGATATCTTACTGAGATGCAGGAAAGGCAGCTAGACTTTAGAGCAGCGGTGGGCAACTTGCAGCCTATCCAGATAATCTGATTGTGAACCATGGGACGTTTTACTAACGTTGACTGTCTTCAGGCACTATGCTCCATAGCTCCTAGTGGCCCTGGTTTGCTGTTCCTGGACAACTGGAGCTTCAAGAAGCAGTGGCCAATATGTCCCTACAGTCCCAATACCTGCAGGCACCACCCACACAACTCCCATTGGCCAGGAACAGAGAATTACAGCCACTGAAAGCTGTTCATGGTGGTGCCTGCAGACTGTCAACATCAACAAAATGTCTCGTGGCCTGCAATCCAATCACCCTGATGGGCTGCATGCATCTCGCAGACCAAGGTTGCTCACCATTGCCTTAGAATCCCACTGTACCCAATGATGAACCAGTTGCCCTCTTCACTAAGTTTCATGTCTTCCTCTCACAAGTGTTCAAGAATGTGAGGTGGGAGTTCTGGTTCCATCTGTATGAAGCTCCAGGAGAGAGTTCATGGATCAAAAGGGTCTCATTCCCACAGCTTTGTTTGCTGCTCAGTGCAACTGTAAGCTATGTGTCCTTGTCCCCCCTCCATGTTATCAGGCCCCTAGACCTGGGTGATCTTTGCTATCCCTTGCTGTCTCTCTCCAGTGTATGTTAGCATAATAAAAATGCATGGATTGAAGCGGTACATGTAAAAAGAGGGGGCATGAACAACACAGAAGGGTCACATCAGCATTGGGTCATTCATGAGACCGGTTTTCAAAGCCTCTTGGAGACATGGTGCACCTCACTGTGCTTTTGTTATTTCCCTGGTGTCTGGCTGCTCAAAATTAGCACCCCATCACAGTTAGGGAACCCCACTGCAGCAAAGCCATCCATTATATCCTGCACATTTCCCAGAGTCAATACACTTCTATTAAGAAGTGTATTGACTGTCCTGGCTACTCGGATCACAGCAGTCCCCCACGGTAGATTTACCCATTCCGAACTGATTTCAGACTGACCAGTAGCAATCTGGCATTGCAAGCGTCCACAGAGCTTTGCCACTCATTTCTCAATTGTCAGAGCAGATATTTTGGTATTGCTGCACTTCAGGGCTGGGGAAAGCAATTCGCAATGTTCCATGAAAGTAGCCTTACGCATTCAAAAGTTCTGCAGCCACTGCTCCTCATCCCATAGCTACATAACTATGGGGTCCCACCACTCAGTGCTTGTTTCCTGGGCCCAGAAGCAGCATTCCACCATGTCAACATGCCCAACTGCCTCCGGCAAATGCACATTGCATGTCATCACATTCTTCTACACGACTGCTTTTGGTTAGGCTCTGCAAATACCACAGGATCATGTGCGAGGTGCTTGCGATGCTTACAACAAACAGTGTACTGCTGAGCGGGGTCCATGCTTGCCATGCTATGGTATTTGCATGGGTAAACCCAGGCTTAGGAAAAAAAGGCACCAAAATAATTGTTTGCCATTGCTTTCAGGAATGGAGGGAGGGAGAGAGGAAAGCACATCATGGGAGGCTGGTGACGTGTACCCAAGACAACCCACAAAATATGTTTGTCGCATCTGTGAATGGGACAAAACCCCAGAATTCCAATCAGCGGCAGGAACTGTGGGATAGCAGCTCTCAGTGCATTGCTCCATGAATTGATGCAAGCCCTAGTAGTAAGGACACACTCCCCCAACCGAATTGTGGGGACAGGCAGCACTGACTTTGTAAAATTGGAGGCAGAAAAATAAATTTGACCTAACTTTACAGGGTAGACTTACGCTAAATAAGGTGGTTTGGCAGCATGGGGAGTGGTCCTCTCACAGCAAAGGAATCCAGATCACAGGGCTGAGCTGCACCAGAGAGGAATAGCCTGGGGAGGCATCTTGGGCTTATTATTAGTAAAGCCAAACCCAAGTTTTGACCATTCACAACTTTACTACCTTTTATCACATTCTGACCATTTTCAGGTAGTGATCAATTATGGTTGATTGAGGTTTAAATGAGTACTTTTGTTCTAGCCAAAGGGACGAGGAGGGGAGAGCATGAGGATAGAGTATCATTTGGCACAGCTCTATGCAAACAAATTTTGAGTTCAGAGACCTGAGCACATACATTACACTTCATTCCAGAGCTGATTTCTCATTTTACTTTTTTGAATAATGAGAATTTAAACCCCAGTGTAGTATTAGTAATATAGGCATCTGGCACCACAGATCATTCCAATTTAATTTGTGCAGTGAGCTGGCTGATTTCCTACCTTTTGTCCCTGCACATCTGTTGTGATGTGGTCTGCTTTCCCCTCTTCTATCTCCCCCATCTTCACAAGGCTGACATCTATGGTACCAACTGTCTTTCCACCATCAGAAGTCCTGAAACCAAAAATAATTACTATTAAAAAGTTATATTCTTCAGCAGCCTCTAGTCACATCAATACAAATATTCATGTCCGTGTACATTTGCTTTTCTATTTATTTTGTAGCCATATTCATCTGTATTTATCTAATTTTCTATTACTATAAAGTAAATTGTAACAATAGGACAGCAACTTTATTTGCCCAGCACTGCTTATAAGAAGAACTTTCCATATATTAGTTACAACTCTAGATGGGTGAGTGCTGTCTAAAAGAAAATGGAACTATTCTACAAATACCAGAAATGTGCTAACTGTTCTCCTGAGTAGGGGCAGGTCTACACGTAAAAAGCTACAGCCGCTCTGAACAGCACCATAGCATGTTAATGAAGATGCTACCTATGGGAGAACTTCTCCCATTAACATAATTAATCTGCCTCTTTGAGAAGCAGTAGCTATGTCAGTGGGGCTATGTCTAGACTATATCCCTCTTACGAAAGAGGGATGCAAATTAGACAGATCGAAATTGCAAATGAAGCCGGGATTTGAATTTCCTGTGCTTCATTTGCATAATCACGTCATGGCGTTTTGAAAAACGCTATTTTTTTCTAAAGTGAAACCCGAAAGGCCACTGGCACCAGCTGCTGGGAACTGCCAGAGCAGTGGTTGCTCTAGCCACCCAGGGACTGCTTCCAGGAGCCACCAGAGTAGTGGCTGCTCTGGCCACCCCAGAGACCACTATTTGGTAAACCCTTGTGACCAGCCACACCAATTGCTGCCCAAGGACCACCTGTGCATCAATGAGTGCAGCTGGTCCTGAGCTGTTCCAGCAGTGACCCCTGAGCCAGCCATTCGGCAGCCCTGGGATCAGGCATAGTGGCTCATGCAGAAGTCATGGAGGTCACGGAAAGTCAGAGATCCGTGATTTCTGTGACCCCCATGACAGACACAGATCCCTATTTATGACCATACAGGTGAAAACGGGGAGCTTGAATTTGTTATGATATGATTAGAAACAGGACTAGAGAAGGGCTATATGGTTGGCATGTTGAGAAAGAATAACATTCAGAAGCTGAGTAATGTTAGGAAATAGTTTCAATTTTTTTTAGTCTGAAATACACACATTGTTAGAAGGATTCTCAGAGAAAACAATGTATGTGTCTTCCTCAATCTTTTTATAGTGCCTTATAAAAAACGAATCAATCCTCACATATGAAGCAGTAAATAAATATTAATTTCCATACGTTAGGAGGGAGATTAAATGGCTCCTGGAATGGTGTCCCTAGCTTCTGTTTCTCAGAGGCTGGAAAAGGGTGACAAGAGGGATCATTTGATGATTCCCTGTTCTGTTCACTCCCTCTGGGGCATCTGGCATTGGCCTCTGTCGGCAGACAGGATACTGAGCTAGACGGACCTTTGGTCTGATCCAGTATGGCTGTTTTTATGTTCTTACACAAGTGACTGCCTCAGGCTAATAAGGGCTCTAATCCTGCAATGAGAACCTGTTGATTGCAGTGGAACTTTGTGCTGTTCTTGATTTTACACACTCTGAGGAGTCCCAAAAGAAATCAATGAGCCCGCTCACAGAGTGGAAAGTTAAGCATATACTTGAATGAACACGATCTGGTTCACAGTAGTAATTTGGAACATTTTCCTGTTCCAACAACACATTCTTAAAATGTAGTGACCTCTGTGTTTTAAGATAATGTTTACTTATTAGTTCTAGCCATTGTTATCTAAAATGGGAGACCCTTAAAATGTTTGTTCTCTGACAGTACAGCAATATAATTTTGCCTTCCATTGACTTTGTAACATTTTATATAAATCTTTGTGTGTAATGTGGGTTTTTGTTTGTTCCATGAAAATAAGTTCATGAAACAAAAATAAAAACCAAACGCAAACAATCCAGCAGCTCAGCACACAAACCCTACATTAAAAGACCAATGAGCATGCAATAGGGATGGAAATTAGTAACAGAGAATCAAGTTTTCAGTTTACAAACGGTATTTATCATCAACTGTACATAAACAATTTTAAAATTCATGAAAAATAATTTGCAAGTGTTCTTTTAAAAAAAAAAAAGGTAACACTTGTTTAATGGATTCATGGCAGTTCCCTCCATCCTTTGAATTGCTACAGACTGCAACATTTTTTTCATTTTTCTCCTTCTTATGTCAAAATTGGCACACATAGACCAAGCTCCAGTAATGAACAGATAAATCAATCTATGAGGAGAAAGGGAATATGTAATGCAAACTACTTCTGCCAGGTCAAATATACACTTTAAACCTCGTGTATCAAGTCCAGTGCAACTGGTAAAAGACTGAGTTCGTTACAGCGTAATACATTTTGATCAGCATGATAAAACTTCTATCAGACCAGTTAGCCTTAAAAAATTAACCAAGCATTTTAGGCAGTGATGAATTTAGTTTCAGTCCAAGGGGATAGAAAAGATTAAAATGTTTCATTCTCCCAAGTTAAGAAAGTAAAATCTTATGCTCACTCTTTGCAGGAAACAAAATTTTCAGGCTAAAAAATAAATCTGCAAGCATGTTTGAGCTTTCATGGTTAAGATGTTACCCATGAAAACTCATGATACTATACAATTCTGTTAGTCTCTAAGGGTATGTCTACACTACAAAGTTAATTCGAACTAACAGCCATCAGTTTGAATTAACTTTAATAGGGGCTACACATGCAAATTTAATTAGAAATTTAATTCGAAATAGCGGAGCGCTTAATTCGAACTAGGTAAACCTCATTCTACGAGGAGTAACGCCTAGTTCGAATTAAGTAGTTCGAATTAAGGGCTGTGTAGCCACTTAATTCGAACTAGTTGGAGGCTAGCCCTTCCCAGGTTGCCCTGGTGGCCACTCTGGGCCAAACCAGGAAAACTCTTCTGCCTCCCTCCCGGCACCGGAGCCCTTAAAGGGGCACGGTCTGCCCACGGTGCCCGTGCCAGTTGCAAGCCTGCCAGCATCCAGCCAACAGACCCTGCACCTGGCACGGGATGAGCCAGCCACCCGCTGCCACCCAGCCCTCCGCCTCTTCCCAGGACCAGGCTGGCGGCTCCCAGGAGCCTGCCCAGGGCCGCAAAAGGCGGGAGCCCACCTGGTCTAGTGCAGAGATCATGGACTTCATCGAGGTTTGGGGGGAGGCCTCGAACGTCCACGATCTCTGCACTAGGCACAGGAACGCGGCCGTCTACAGCCGCATGGCTGCCAGCCTGGCCACCAGAGGCCACATGCGGACCCAGGAGCAGGTCTGCTGCAAGATTAAAGACCTGCGGCAGGCCTACTCCAGGGCCTCCCAGCCAGGGGCCGACCCGGAGGCATGCCCTCATTATGAGGCCCTGGACCGCATCCTGAAGGCTCACGCAGTCCATGACCCCCGGGTGGTGATCGACCCCGGGGCAGAGGGCCCCATCCCTGACACAGAGGAGGATGCCAAGAGCCAGGAGCCTGCAGGGAGCCAGCCCAGGACCCCCGAGGCATCCCACAGAGCACATCGGCTATGTCGTCCGAGGCCGGGGAGGGCTCCACATGTCAGTGCCATCATGCTCCCCTTACGTGTATGGGGGGGGTGGGTGGCGAGGGAGCCCAGGGACCGTGTGCCTGGGCCTTGCCCACCATGGAGCAGCAGCTGGGTGTCATGCAGGGGCCCTGGCCCGTTCCCCACACGCCGACCTCGCCTTGCAGAGGGGGGCTGGGTTTCACCCACTGTGAAGCCACTTAATTCAAACTAGTTGGAGGCTAGCCCTTCCCAGGTTGCCCTTGTTTCACCACAACTGCCACACCTGAGACTGCAGGGCGCACCACCCCACCTGCAAGAGCCACCCGCACACGGGCCAGCAGGCGCACCTGCAACCTGGAGGACTATCAGCGGCGGCACCTGCGGCTACTGGAGCACCAGCTCCTCACCCAGGACCACTGGGTCTGGGAGGACCTGTGGCTGCGGCAGCGGAGCTTGGAGATGCTGGAGGAGCAGAGCCGTGCCCTCCGCGGCCACCTCCAGACCTTGGTGGACAGGTTCCAGCCTCCTCCTGCTCCAGCCCCTGCAGCCGCCCCAGCTCTCACTCCTCCTCCCACCCTTCTCCCCCTCCCGCTTCCTCCGCACCCCCTGTCCCTCCTGCCCCACTCTCCACACCCACTCCCCGACGCCCCCGCACCCGCAGTGCTGTGAGACAGGAGAGCCAGCAGGACCCCTAACCCTGAGCTTTCCCTTCCCTTCCTCCCCCTTCCAGCTCCCTCCTCCCTCTCTATTGTACATAACCTGGTTTTTTTTTTGGCAAAACAGGTGTTTTTATTTTACATTAGGAAGGGGGGTTAGGGAGGGGAAAGGGGAAGAAGGGGAGGGTGCAAGAAGACCCCAGTGGGGCATGCAGGGAGAGTTCAGTCCTCCTCCACCTGGAAGCTCTCCCACAGGGCTTCCCGGATCTGGATGGCCCCCTGCTGGGCCTCTCGGACGGCGGCGGTGCGGGGCTGTGCGTACTGGCCAGCCATGTGGTCAGCCTCAGCCATCCAGGCTGGCAGGAAAGCCTCCCCCTTCCTTTCACATACATTGTGCAGCACACAACATGCTGCCACCACAGGAGGGATATTGTGCTCGGCGAGGTTGAGGCGGGTGAGGAGGCATCCAAATCGGGCTTTCAGGCGGCCCATCCCCTCCTTGCAGCCCCTCTCCCCCCCCGGCCCAGTGGCCGGTGAGTGCCGTACCTGCATGAGCACTGCTCCGACGGTGGATTTCCCCACGCCGAACTGGTTCCCGATGGATCGGTAGCGGTCCGGCATGGAGAGCTTCCACAGGGCGATGGCCACACGCTTCTGGAGGGGGATGGAGGGCCTCATGCAAGTGTCCCATCGCCGCAGAGCAGGGGCAAGCCACTCGCAGAGCTCCAGGAAGGTGTCCTTCATTCTGAAGTTCTGCGTCCACTGTTGGTCTCCCCAGCGCTCCAGGACGATGCGGTCCCACCAGTCGCTGCTGGTGTCCAGATGCCAGATGCGGCGGGGCATGCTGGCGTCCGGGCGCTGCTGCGGCTCCTCTCCGGCCCCAAGGGAGGTCAGGGGGAGGGGCAGGGGGCTGACGTGCACCAGATGGTGCCAGGCAGCCTCCAGCCATTGCTGGCAGGCTTGCAGCAGCAAGTCCAAAAACTGGAGCAGAATGCCCAGGGCGAGCTCTGGCTCCATGGTGCCAACTGCGCCGGCGTCCCCAATGGGAACCACTGACACAGGCAGGCAGAGAGGAAACTGCTTTGCTGTCCCTCGGCGAGGTAGGCAAGCAAGCGAAAAAGCTGAGAACCGGCTGTCCAGGGGGGTCCCTTTAAGCACGAGCCTCAGATAGCCTCAGACAGCAGCCACACAAAGCAACTACTGACCTGATGCCCTCCCGGAACCGGTTTCAGCTGCCCTTAAATGCGACCCAGCGTCCAATCAGTGTGGATGCGCTATTTCGAATGAGCAAAATGCTAATTCAAATTAGTTTTTGGGTCTAGATGCGTTATTTTGAATTAGCTTATTTCGAATCAACTAATTCGAAATAAGTTAGTTCAAATTAGTGCTGTAGTGCAGACATACCCTAAGGTGCTACGGGACTATTCTTTGCTTTTACTCTTTAACCTTTCATTACTGCAAGCTGGTCTGTGTGATTCAGGAGGTATAAATGAAGTCTTCAGAATTGGGCTCAATTCGCAAATGAATTGATTAGAGAGTCACCATGGTCGAGGGAGCATAATGGCACATATGACCAAAATAAAATCAAAATAATAATGGAAACATTTTCGACAGAACACATGTAAATTCCTTCTCTCTCTCTCTGGGCTGTTGCTTGTTTTTTGTTCTTATCCTATCCTCACAGAAACATATTGGCACTAGATACAGAACAATATGCAACAGCATCAACATATATTTATATTGTAGTTCTAGTTGTACAAATGTTAGACTAATAAATCAATGCTTAATTTTACTTTGTTAACCTGTTATGATGGATGTCCTTTTCTAAACATCTCAGCATTCAGTAACTAAAGGGTTGAATGCAGGTAGCTAGGAAATATTGTGTATTCCTTTTCTGGGCATAGGTATCCCTGTGGTTCAATTAATCTTTTTCAGGAGAACCAAGGCGACAAAAATCTTGAGATTTGAATTGAAAGGGAATTTGCTTGCTGCTTTTCTTTGTGTGAGTTTTAAACCGGGATCTGGGGGTAAAAGACCACTTGAACCACAGGGATACCCATGCCCAGAAAAGGAATACCCATGCCTAGAAATAGACTGGACCTTGAAGATGAGGCTCTATAAGTGATAGGGCATGTTTAGATGTGATTAGGTTATTTTCTTTATTTAAACTCTCAAGAGCCTCAGCCAGCTCCCTGTCTGCCTTGTCCCTGCTCGACCCTCAGGAAAGTTGGCTGCAGGGCCATGTGCTTCTGTGAATGCTGAGAGCGCCAGAGGAGGGGGCAGAGGCATCTCACACTACTCCCAGCCCCAGGAGCTCCCATGGGCCGGTTTTCCGGCCAACAGCAGTTGCCTGTTTGTAGGACAGGCAGTATGTGAATTGCCCCTCCCCCGGCTTGCAGCACACATGGCCCCTGTATCTGCTGTGAGCATGTACAGAGGCAGGGACTCTGGTTAAGGAACCTGCTGGGATGCTGACTGGGAGCCACCCAGGTGAGGTCTCCCCACCAGAGCTTGCCTCTGGCACCCCAGCCCCTCTCTCCCCCCAGCCCTCTGCCCCCCTACTACAGCCTTATAACCCAAACCTTCTGCACCCCTGCTCCAGCCCCCCCATAGGCCTTCCCAGACACTGCATCCGCTCCCGCACACCTCCTCAGGTCACAACCCCCTTCTAGATCTTGCATCCTAATCTGCTATCCCCCCCATCAAGCCCAACTCCCTGCACCCCCTCCTGCTCCAGTTTACAACGCCCTCCCAAACCCTGAACCCCAGACTACAACCCAAACCTCTGTACTGCTAACCCCAGGTAACACTCCCCTCCCAGACCCTGAACCCCCCTCCTGTACCCCAGCTCCCTGCCCCAGGTCACAGTCCCCTCCTTCAACCAAACTCCCTCCCAGATCCCACACCCTAATCCCTTACCGCAAGCTCCCTTCTGCACCCAACCTCCATCCCAGAACCCCTGCACCTCCTCCATTAATATAAGTTGACCACTTACCAAATTCTTGGAGAGCCCCCATCAAAAATTATTGCCCACCCCTGCTCCAGAGGCAAGGTATTTTTAAGGTCTCTTGTGGACCCCCCCACCTCCAGCACTCAAAGTGTCAGAGTAGGGACAGGTTTGACTCCTGTAAAATTAGTATTTTTGAATGCCACTTACATCCTGGTAAAATGGTCAGTATTACAAGCTGAAATACATAAGAGCTAAGTAAAGCTTCAAAAGAAATGTACACTAGAATAAAACGAAACACTGAGATCTTGATACTGTGGCCAATCCCTCACCAATTTAATCTCCTCACAGCAAATAGAAATGTTAAATCAGAATATGAAAACAAATCTTGTTGTCGAATGCTACAGGCACACAAATCAAAGTTCTATAAATGTCCAGGGAGAAACCATCATTAGCTGTGTCAGACACTATGAATTTTAAGTACCATTAGTATGTGAGGGTTTTCTGACAGACATGCTATGCATTTAGAACTCATATGAGAATAAAATCTCGCTTAGAGAGAAATGAAACAGTGAAATAAACAAACAAACGCCTTCAACATAGGCAACAAGAAATTTAAGCTCTATGTTGGGGAGCATGGGGTACTTGTGGAGGAATGCAAAGGCAGAGGATGAAGTGTTGTGATTAAAAGGCAAGAAAGTTAAGTTTAGTGTCTGTTTTGGATGGACAAGTGAAATGATAGATACATTAGTGACTCTGGAGATGAGAAGATGTTGTGGGGGAAGAAACAATAATGTATGGTCTCAAGTTGTAAGTGTGGAGAAGCAAGAGAACAGTTAATGATGCCTTAATTGAGAGGATAGTTGACTATGAGAATGGTGATTATAAAAGGTAGCAAAAACAAATGAAAACTAATGAAAATCCCTGAAGAATAAATCACTCAAAAGTTAAGACATTTAAAAGTTAATGGTTTATTTGCTATTAACCTGTATGTTTTATGAATACACATTTGAAAAATTTAGTCAACACCATACTATGGTGTATATTTAATAGGGAAGACAAGCAGCAGACATAGTAATATGTTCATATAGAGGAGACAAAATCCCTGCCGAAATCAGAACATTTTATTTCTTGACTTGTATGTTGATTTGGAAATTTAAATTTTTATTAACAGTTGGTTTTGCATTTAATTTACTAGTTAATTTAAGATAGTAGCACAGCTTTCCACCTACTATGCCATCTCAGCACTGCTAAGCTGCTTTAGTAGTACCTCCTTAAACTGAGAAGGTCCTTATTTTAGTAAGACATAATACAGCTACTTGCTTTTCAAGAGAAGTCTTTAACTTGGGAGGTACTAATTAACACATCCATCAGAACAGGGTGATGTTGACTAAGGCATCTTTAACTCAACATGTCTTAACTAAGCCATTCTTATCACTGAGTCCTTAGCTAAAGTACCTTCAATAGAAGCTCTCTCACCATCAGACAGTTAACTAAGGAGACCTTACCAGAGACCTCCTTATTTCCAGAGGCCTTAAGCAGCCAACAATCTTTACATTGTGCACGTTACCTACAGGACACATTGTCCATAAAGAAAGAGTTTTTAGAGTACTATAAAATATTGCAATTTCAAAACTTAGTATCCAACATTCCAATCACATAGCTGTGTTATTAAAACTAATGACTCAATATTGGTGTTTGTAATATAGTCCAATTTAGAATGTGTATACAGAGGTGAAAAAAAGAGCAAACAAAACAAGAGAAAAAAAATAAAGAAAAATCAATGAACACCAGTTTGTGCACCGCTGACCCCAGGCTCCACGCAGTGTTTCAATCTTTGAAGCCCACAGAGGGCTCTTGTACATCTCAAAGGCGGAATGCGCTAGTCCTTATCAACTAATCGAGTAGTCGACTATTCCTGAATAGTCGACTAATCCCATCAACTTCTATTAGTTAATTCATCAACATTTAACATCCCTAGCTCCGTCTATACTACTGAGATTTCAGTGACACAGCTGTGTTGCTAAAAATCGGGCAGTGTAAATGCTGTTTGTCAGCATATTTGCCAACAAAATATTTCCTTCCTCTTTGAGCAGGGTTCCTGTTGTCAACAGGAGAATACTCCTGCCACCAACGAGCCTTTTATACTGCCACTTGGCACAGCGAAGCTTTTGTCTTTTGGAGGGGGTAGAGAGGATTAAATATCTGTGAACAACAAAAGATTTCACTCATTTGGCAGTGTAAACAAAGCCTTACTCTCTTGGGCCTGGTAGGACTAGGATTTAAAGACATGATGTCAGCGTTTGATATCTAGCATTTGTAAAAGTCTAGTGGCATTAAGGAAAGAGAAACCAGCTCAGAATTCTTTAAAGGTCTTGTGTACCTCAGGTGTTATTCATGTTAACATCAAACAACTAAGTTCCGGTCTACACAAAGTCTTGGCATTTTGGCATAGCCAAAACCAAGATGTGGTGGTGATCTCACAAGAATTGCTGGACATCTGAGTAATATTTGGAACCTGGGCTGTGTAAGAAATGAGGACACGTTTTGCTAAGCATCTGCACTTCTATACATTTATTTAAATTGAAACAGTTCCTACACAGAATCTCCATAACTCCCTTGTAAAAATAGTTATAATTTCACAGGCAACCACCATAACAGAATGATAAGTAGCCGAGGATTTTCAGAAGTGATTAGTGATTTGGGTTGCCTCAGTTTTAGGATGTCCAGTTTGAGATACCTTAAGGAGGCTTGATTTTTATGAAGTGCTGAGTATCCATCCTGAGATACTCGGGCCCTTTTAAGAGAGGGTTACTCACCTAGTGCAGTAACAGAGGTTCTTGGAGATGGTTATCCCTGTGGGTGCTCCACCTTAGGTGCTTGGGCACCATTGCATACCTAGTCAGATTTAAGGTAGCAGTGCCCTCCAGCAGGCTGTGCACACGAAGCAGATGGCATACAAAGTGCCGCTACTATGCATGTGCAGCCAACCGTCCCCTCCTTTCCTTCTCTGCCGCAGAAGCCATTAATATCTGAAGCAGAGGGGAGGAAGGGCAGGTGGTGGAGTACCCACATGAATAATCATCTCAAAGAACCTCCGTTACTACAAAAGGTGAGTAACCCTCTCTTGTTCTTCAAGGAGCGTTCCTGTGGCTGCTCCACCTTAGAGGACTATATAGCAGAATCTGTGATCGGAGGTGGGTGCTTTGGTCCATGGTCAGAATGGCATGCCCAAATCCAAAACTTTGGGATAGGTAATTATCAAGGGTATAATGTCAAGCAAATGTGTGGGTGGAAGACCACATCGTGGATCAGCAAATGTCCACAAGAAGTACGTTACTGAGGTAGGCTGTAGAAGCCACCATGGCACTTGGGGAGTATACACGTAGTCGCAATGCAAGGTCTTGGTTAAAGATGGAGTAGGCCAACCAGCTGCTGTCCACACTCCATCTAGCTTTTGGGTTGAAATTGGCATGCCCAGGGATCTCTATGCTGTGGATACAAACAAACAGTCTAGGTGTTTTGCGGATTCCCTCATCCTGTCCAAATCAAAGGAAACGGCTCTGCACACACTGAGCATGTGCCACATAGCCTCTTTAGAGTTGGCGTGAGGCTTTGGGAAAAAGACGGGTAGTAATTAGGTTCATTGCAGTGAAAAGATGTGGAACCTTTGGCAAAAACTTTGGGTGTGGTTGCAGAAGAGGAAGTTACTCACCTTGTGCGATATGATGCATGTCCCTGTAGGTGCTCCACTGTTACTGTTGGTATCGGGTTGTCACAGTGCCACGGATCAGAGTTTTCCCTAGCAGTAGTCAGCTGCACCATGCATGTGCATCAGACACCTCATGCCATTCGTGCCTTTCCCTTCACATGTGCGGTCCAGCTCCTGCCAGTTCCTCAAGAACCATTGTTACTGCACAAGGTAAGTAACTTCCTCTTCTTCTTCTTGAGATGTCCCCGTGGGTGCTCTACTGTTGGTGACTTTCTAGCAGTACTCGGGAACACAAGGTAGGCGGGTCTTGGAAACAGTTTAAAAGCTGTTGATAGCACTGCCGAGGCTACTGATGTATCTTTAGTTAGGTGTTTGGAGAGATAGCTTAACATTTCATAAAGTTATGGTTTGAGGACCATGTGGTTGCATGGAAAATGTCCCGGAGGGGAACTCCTCTCAGGAAAGCTGTGGATGTTGCTATGGCTCTTGTGGAATGAGCCCTGTGCGCTCCCAGAAGTGGCTAGTTTCAGATGGCATTGGGTAATGCAAGACATTATCAGACTAGAAATGAGCTGGGATTAAATTGGTTCACCCTTGGAGTGCTCTACTAGGGAAACTAATAATAGTTGTGATGTGTGAAAAGACTGGGTTCTGCCTATGTAAAAAGTGAGTGTTCTGTACATGTCTAGGGTATAAAGAATAGCATATTATCGGGATGTGTGTGATTTAGGGTAAAAGGATGGAAGAATGACTGGTTCATCACATGGAAGACAGAGCACACCTTTGGTATGAAACAAGGGGGAGGTCGCAATATTACATGGTCCTTATTAAAACTGGTGGTACTGCCATGAGGGCCACAAGCTCACTGACTCTTCAGGTGGATGTTATGGTGAGCAGAAAGACCACCCTGATGGTCCTCACTGAAAGTGGACATGTAGCCAGTGGTTTGAATGGAGGTTGGGTAAGAGTGTCTAGCATCATTTCAAGGTTCCACACTGGTGGTGGTGTCCTGTGTGGTGGATTAAGGTTGCAAAAGCCCTTGATGAACCTCTTTGTGATAGGGTGTGCAAATACTGAAAAGCTGTGTATCAAGTCGGGGAACATGGCAATTGTTGCCAGGTGGATTTTAAGGGAGGTAAAGGCTAAGCCAGATTGTTTTAAGAGAAGGATATAATCTAAAATTTAGTGTAAAAGGTATTGAGTACAAGTCAAGATGTTTGTTATTGCACTAGGATGCAAATCTATGCCATTTTTTTAAGGTAAGTGGAATGTGTGGTGTACTTCCTGCTATGCATCAACACTTCTTTCATGTGATTCAAGCAGAGCCTTTCAGATTTGTGGAACCAACAAGGAGCCAGGCTGTCAGATGCAGAACATGGGGCTGAAGTTGTAGCAGCATTCTGTGGTTCTGGGTCAGTAGGTCATGGAGTTTGGGGAGGGGATAGGGTGGCTGGGGAGACATCGGAGAGGGATAAGGAAAACATTTGCCATGCCCAGGAGGGGACCATGAGTATCATTATTGCCCCATCTCTGTTGATCTTCTCGAGGACTCTTGGAATAAGAGGAGTTGGTGGGAATACATAAAGTAGAGGGCCCCTCCAGCTGAGTAGAAAGGCATCCCCTTAATGATCTGGGGCCATCTCCTGGCTTGGAGCAGTACTGTGGACACTTTGCCTCCTACAAGAATGTCAAGAGGTCTATCAGAGGAGAGCCTCACTGACAGGAGATAGGTTGGAGCACCTGATGATACAATTCCCACTCATGATCTGGTGCAAAGTATCTGCTCAACGCGTCTGCTGTGGCATTGTTGATACCAGGTAGGTAGGATGCGACTAGAGTGACTTTGTGGTGGATGCATCGGTTCCATAGACACAATGCTTTGATGCACAGGGAACAGGAACGGGAGCCGCCCTGCTGATTTATATAATATATTGTCATACTGTTGGCAAGTATTCCAAGAGTAGTGTTGTAGATGCGCACACTGAAGTTTTTGTTGACTGCCTGGTAAAGGAGTGGGATTGGAGGAAATGCATGTAGGAGAGATGCACTCCAAGGTACTGTGAATGTGTCCCCCAGAGTGCAAGCCAATGCTCACATGGGAACAGTACTGTGGACACTTCTTGTTGGCACTGGTTGCAAATAAGAATCCTAGGTTGCACTACTATTGGGAATCCTCATTGATTGAAAATCTGTTGTAGAATACTGGGGTCCATTTCCCATTCATGATTGGAGCTGAACTGTCTGCTGAGAGTGTCTGCTGAAAGATTGTCCTTGCCCGGAAGATAAGAGGCTTGTATGCAAAAAACGCTGTGTGCAATGTTCACAGGCAGACAGTCTCCCTGCATAGGCGGTAAGACCTGCCACCACTCTGCATGTTGATGAAATATATTGTGGCTTGGTTGTCTACAAAAATCTGCACTGTGTTGTTGCATATGAGATGAAAGAAATGTTGGCACACAAAGTACCACCATGAGTTCTAGTATGTTTATGTGCAGGGTGGACTCTTATGGGGACCAACGACCCTGCGTTGTGAGAGGTCCTGAATGCACCCCCCACCCCATTCAAGGAGAGAAGCATGCATCATGATGGTCACTGCCTGGGGATGTCTGTGGAAAAATACCCCAATGCACATGTTTTTTGGTTTTGCCCACCAGTCCAGCGATAGCTTGATTTTGTTTTGGATTGAGACTAGCTTGTTGATACTGTTGTAACAAGATCTGTATACAAACCTTAGCCACTGCTACATGGGCCTCACGAATAGCCTGGCATAGAGTACTACTGATGTGGCTGCTGCCATTAGACCTAGCAACTGAAGACAGGAGCTGGCTGGAACTTGTGGGTTGATTTGGATCAGTGCAATAAGGTGGACTGGAATCTCAGCTGTGGAGGGAGGCTATAGCCTGAACACAGTCAAAGTGAGCCCCAATAAACTCCATTGTCTGGGATGGTTGTAATTTGCACGTGGATAAATTTATCTGCGGCCTGAGAATCTGGAATAGATCCCTGGTTAGGGAGACCACATTTTGGGGGTCCTCACTCATGGTTGCTTTTATCAAGCTATCATCGAGGTAGGGGAATTTAGACACCCTTTGTTTGTGGAGATGCACTCTGACCACCTTTGAGAAGACCCTCGGAGCTGTGGAGAGTCCAAACAGCAGTACTGTGTATTGGAAATGGGCATCACCCAATGCAAATCTTGGGTATTTCCCATGTGCTGGATGGATAGATACGTGAAAATACACATCCTGGAGGTTGAGTGTTGATAACCAGTCCCGCATGTTTAAGGCTGGGATTATGGTGGATAGGATGACCTTCTTGAACTGCTAGGGTCATATGCGACTGTTGAGCCTTCTGAGATTGAGAATTGGTCTCCATCCCCATGACTTCTGTGTTGTGAGGAAGTAATGGGAATAAAATCATTTACCCCGTAGTGATGGGGTATGGGTTCTATGGCTCCTAGGTGGAGCAAATGTTTGATTTCTTGAAGTAGGATGCTCTGGTGAGATGGGTCCTGAAGAAGGATGAGAAAGGTGGGTGGGAAACTGGGACAGAAGAATAAGGGATAGAGTATCCGCCCTTTACGATGTCCAGTATCCACTTGTCGGTCGTGATGGAAACCCATTGATGGTGTTACCTCAGTTTGTATGTTTATTGGTTGTGTGTATAGGAAATTGTGAAATAGTGTGGTTGTGTGAGTCTGTACTAGCAGGGTTAGATCGAATTAAGGCCTGATTAAATCAAACTAAGGCAGTTGGTTCGAACTATCCATCCTTAGTTCAGACTAAGGAAGTTTGCCAGTTGAACATTTCCTGCCTTTCTGAGTTGCACACGGTACTAGTGCTTTGCACCCCACCTAAATGCTGTGCGCTCAGTACCAAATGTTTTGCACACGGCCCAAAATGCTCTGCACTCGGCTCAAAATAGCTGCACACGTGTCAAAATGTTATGCACCCCATCCGCAAAAGAGTGCACTCAGCACCCTTGGAATTTTCCCACCTGAGAGCGCTTAAATACTCCAGTTGAATAGCAGTTCGGGTTCCCTGTTCTTTTTGGGTTCCTGGTTGCGTTTGGGTTCTGTGGAATGTTTCTTTGTAGTAGCATGAATGATAGAGTGAGTGAGAGGGAGTAAGGGTGTGAGTGTAGACAGCATAGTGTTTGCGTGAGTGGAGGGTTCTATTTTTGGGTTTTTGTGCCTGTGGAGTATTCCTGGGTGAAAATCATTTGGATCCCATTGGATTATCCTCGGAGAGCAGAAGGCCTTCGTTCCATAATCCACATCCCATCCAAACCAGAGGGCTTGATTCCAGGAGTGACATCGAGGGATCTCCTCACTGTTCCTCTGCCACGGCTTACAACTAGCCAAGGCATAGAGATCGTGAGCACCTCAGCTGTTCTGTGCCACGTGAATGTAATGTATAGCCCTACTGTTTAGGGGTCTTTACTATCTACTCTGTCTTCGGGGATAGGGAGGATTATAGAGTTATTGTCATATGCTGTTCTGTATATCAAATTTTATAATATATGGTTTGGCCCTAAATTGAGACTCAAGAGTTATTTGGTAAACTACGCGCCGGTGATAGATATGGCCACGAGCAATCGGCCTCAGGCGATCCCTTCTTCTGGGACTTGGGACATTTACCATCTTTACCACAAGTCAGGGCGTGTTCAATTAGGTTTTTAAATTAATCGTTACTGCGTCCCAGGGTAACAATGGTAGAAAGGTAAGAGGCGCTGGTGGAATAGACAGTGGGGCTGAGGTTGCCTTAAACGAGCAGGTGTTATTAGACTCTCAACCTGATCTTCAAAACATTTGCCTTGAGGTTAAGGGCTGGGCGTTAAGAGGGCTGGTCAGGAGTCTGCCTCTGTATAGTTTGGCATTGCCTTCTCCTACTATTGAAATGCCTCTGGCCTTGAGTGAAAGGCGAAGGCTTGTAGCATTGTGTAAAGTATCTGCCCTGTGTGTATTTTGTTGCAGGGACGTGGATGCCAAGCATCTTTAATGTAGCCAGTGAATCCTTGAGGGAATGGAGTGATATGTCAGTGGTGTCTGTGAAGAGTTTGGAGCCTGGGAAGGAAGGTCCTCAACTGTGGCCTGTACCTTATGGGGGAAACTGCAGAAGTGATAAGAAGGTCATCATGGCTACACAACAGCCATCGCTATTGACCAGGATGCTGTGTCGGATACATCTAGAGCCGCTTGCAGAGCCGTATGAGAGACCAGGGTGCCCTCACTGATACCGGCCTTGAACTTTTCCTTTTTGTCATTAGGAAGGCTGTCAATAAAATATGAAAGTTGCTTGAAGATATGATGTGTATATTTTGTGAGCATTGCCCATGTAGTTGGATATACGCAGCTATAATGATGCGGAGGAATATGCCTTTCTACCCATGAGGTCTAGGCACTTCCACTCCTTACTATACAGCGTGGTTTTAGCTGTGCTCTGTTTTCCCCTCTGTTTAACCGCATCCATCACTAGAGAATTAGGGAATGGGTGGGAAAACAGGAAATCAGCACCCTGCAGTGCAACATAGTATTTATTTATGGTCAGCTCTTTTGCAGACCAGTGGGATTGTGGCTGGCATCTGCCAGATCACCTTGGCTGGGTCCGTTGGTAGGGCCAGCTTAGCAGACAGGGAGGCATATAGTATGCTGGTCAGCTTATAGTGCATTTTGAGATGGCTCACCAGGGAGACCTCCAAAATATCCGATACCCTCTTGGATAGCTCCTGCCATTAGTGGAAGTCATCTCCTGCTGTAGGAGGAGGGGGCATTAAAGTGTCATCAGGGGAGGATGATGATATGTGAGTTGCAGGGTGAGAAGACACGGAAAAGTCCTGATCACTGAGGCTGGCTCATCTTCCTCCTGGTTGGCTGACCTGTCCAGGGATGGCAGGGAGATGGCTCTTGATAATGCCAATGGAGTTGGCTGAGGCTGTACCAGCTGTGGTTGCTGGGCTTGATATGATGCCCAGGTATCCCACTAAGGCCAGTTGGTTGGCAGTGGCACAGGAGGGGGCAGCCATTGAAGTGGTTGCCATTGCAGAGCTGACTGTTGCTGCTGCTGTCGGTGCTTTGGGGAGGAGTGCCTTGGGGTGTGGGTACCGACCAAGAGCTTATCATCCTCATCACTTGAATGCAGTGGTGCTGAAGCTGCAGGAATGGAAGGCGCAAACCTGCCAGATGTGGGCATGCCATCGGCAATGAATAACTGGGTTGTGGGCACTGAAGTTACCCTGAGTTCCTCCGCAGTAGTGAAAGGGAGGGGTGCAGAGGTTGCCCGTGCCATCAGCAGCGTGGAGGGTGTTACCACCACAATCTGCAGTGCTGGTGGTGCTGGGTGGGAGGCCGCCCATACCGCATGTTTATGCCTCTTTGGTCCCGGAGGTGGCATTGGTGCTGATGGTGCCGAGTGAGGCTGAGATTTCTTCAGTGCTGACGGTGCCTCAGCTGAGGCTGATTTGGCCTTTGCTTTGGTCTGTGCCAAAGCGGACTCTTTCTTTATATATAACAATTAACTGTAACTAGAAACCACCACCACCACGGAACACTGTACCTAACACTACTAACAACAAGAACAAAATAAAGTTTGAAAAACTGGAAAGCAACTGCATTTCTGGCCAACGCCAGCTGTGCTACAGAAGGAACTGAGGGGACGGTAGGCTGCGCATGCATAGTAGTGGCACCACGTGTGTGTAGCCTCCTGTAGGGCACTTCTACCTTAAATCGCCAACTACGCATGATGTGGCGCCCAAGCACCTAACATGGAGCACCCACAGGGAAACTCCTCAAAGAAGATGCTTTGTTATTTTTATAAATTGAATGCTCTATATAAGATTTTTAAAATCTTGGGCAAATAAATAACTTACACGTATATGGAGCCTGTCACGTCACAATGAAACTTTACAAAATGAGGGTCCAAAAAGAACAGACAAAAAAATCCTTCACTTGTATAGTTATTCTGTTTCATGCCAGAGGGAGACGCAAGACCACACTATGGTCCCAAACAAGGAGACAGAGAAGTAAAACAAAAGGCAGTGTCCATGTTTAAAAAAAGAGAGAAGCTATTTTAACAGGCAATATATGATTACATCGGCTGAAATTTTGCAAAGACCCCATTAACACCTAATTTCTTATGTAGATATTATCATGAGCTTTCATGAGTTGTGCCCATGAAAGCTCACGATACTATCTACATTTTTTGTTAGTCTCGAAGGTGCTGCAGGACCATTTGTTGTTTTTTAGGTTTTTCAGTTACAGACTAACACGGCTACCACTTGGAGACTAATTTCTTATGTAAGTTATGGTGATATCTTTGTCACTTCTAACAGATAAGCAGCACAGTGTTCCTTACACAAGACTAGGCTTGGCTTCACCACTCATTCACAGAAAAGCATGTCATTTCAGACTTGTCTACACTAGAAAGGCTGAAGTTTTAAATATACCAATAGGGTTAAGCAGCAAAACCAGTTTGGAAAGCCAAATAAGCTATAATAGTTTAAAAAAAAAAACCCACCCAAAACCAATATAGCTACACTGATACAATTTTTCTAGTCTAGACTGGGCCTTAATGGAAAACACCACTTCCTGAAATAGCTTGAGTTGTGCCAGATGCCTTTAGATATAGAAATATTCACAAAAAATGTGACAATATCACAATATGTGCTCCTTCTACTTTGTGTTATTCTCAGACTTCTCACTCAAACACCTAAAATGAAGGTGAATTCTGTATTTCATCAGTTGCAGATATTCAGATAGACCCACTGTAGGTCTACAGTACAAAGTTAAATCAGCTTAACTACCTGGGTGAGGTAATTAAGCTAACCTAAACCCTAGTGTAGCTGCTACTAATTTGTTGAAGGATTTATTTCTCTATTAATCTAGCCACTGCCTCTTGGAAAGGGAGATTTATAACAGTGATAGAAAAATCCCTTCCATCACAGTATTAAGCATCCACGTCGCAATGCAGCAGTGGCAGCTATGCTACTATAGCATTTCTAGGGCAACATATCCTCCGTGGATCACCACAGATGATCAATAAAAGAAACTTGAACTTGCCACTGCTGTTTTACTACACCAGATATTTGTATATCATTTTACAACATTATGGTCCAGATCCTTATACAAAGCTCCAATTTGTCTGCAAGGTGAGATAATTCTCGTGTTACTGACAACCAGCCATACTGAACAGATTACATTTTAGACATACCTCTGGCAAGTAAAAGGACTGGAGATTTTCCCCCCTTAAATTAAAAACTTCTCTCTCTCTTACCTTGGATTCTCTAAGCTAATCTCATAGGTGCCAATGTTCTATAGCAGTGGTGGGCAACCTGCAAACCACTGGGAGTGCTAAGGAGGCTGTGCCTGTGGATGGATAATGTCAGCAAAAAGTTTTGCAGCCTGACAGTGGATTACCCTGATGGGCTGTATGTGGCCCACAAGCTACCTACACTGTTCTAAAGGAATATTATGAATTCAAAGTTGTTGGGCCAAGTTCTCTGCTGAAGTCAAGGTCCACTTGGCACAGAAGGGTATAGGCAAGAAAGCCAGCTGTGGCTTTCTAATTCTCAGCTCATGCCATCATTGGCTCTAAAACAGGTTAGAGGGCTAGCTAGGAATAACCAGAACACAATGTGCCACTGCTGCAAGAGGGGTAGCATAGGAACCAGCTATGCGGACTCTATGCCTGCCAGGGAGTTTCTGCTCTTTTGTTCCATCACAGCAGTGAATTTGCCCCATAACTTTTGGAATTGAATTTTAATTAATTGTATGTTGGTCCTGAAGACTATATCTCAGGGCACAATGGAGTGCTACATAGGCCAACAAATGTAGGAAGTCTTTTGGAATCACATTAACATACAACTACAGTAGAGCGGAGAAAATGGGCTCTCACCCCCAGCAGTGAATATGTTCAGACAGCCTGAACAATGCGCATTTCTCCACACATGCTGCTTTGATTTGTACTCTGAGTTAATCAGTGTCCCTTTTTAATCTGAAGGAATATATCTATCATTGGTAGCAAACATGGTGTTGCCTATGTAACTATTGGGTACTTCCCATGAGATTATTTATTTTTTTTCCAAATACTACTCAAAGTCAAATAAGTTTTTAAAACTAGTTACTCTTCTGTTTTTACAGTATTATGGTTTTACATACATATGAGATGTCAATCAAAAAAAGAATATTAAGATTTTAGTGTTGCTTAAAGGAATTAAAACATGGATTCACTTTGCCTCTTTTACAACCTTACTGATAATTAATAAATATTTTGAATATAAAAATTAAAAGTGATAATTGGTTCCCATGGCCATAACTTCACAGATAAAAAATGTTTTATGAACACAAAGCAAAAGAGAAGCAGAGTACATATTTGCATAGTCTTGTAAATTATAAATGAGAAAGTTGAGAGAGTGCCTGAAAAGGAGAATGTATAACTTTCAATTGTTCCAGTCTCAGAGCAAGTAGTGCAGACTAACACATAGTTCAACACAAATTCTTTTCCCACCAAAGGAGCACATTTTGAAAGACATGAGCACATTTTCTTATGACAAATGTATTAATTATTTTCATCTATGAACACTGTCGTCTTTGTGAGTCATGTGACACCCAGAGCCCATGTCAATTAGCAGTATGTTTTCAAAATGCCACCAATAACAACAATGTTAACATTTAGGGTAAACGAATGTCACTTTTTAAAAGTTTAATTTATTCACTTCCATCACTGCTTCAATATAAGGCTAAAGTTTTGAGTTTAAAAAAAACCAGGCTTTTTCCTCAGCTTTCCTGGCATTATGCCCAGTGTTTAAAGCCTAACGGTTGTCCATTTGCCTCCTGTGGCATAGCATGACAAGAAGCATCTAGGAAATAAGATCAGACTAGGGAAAATTTGTCTAGTTGAACACAGACTCAAATTGATCGCCAAGGGACAGCAACAGTTCAAATAAACCACAGGTTGCACCTCTATAAACCGGGACACGCTGGTCCGGCAACTTCTTTGGTCCTCTTGCACCACGGATGTTCCAGGAGGAGAGAGTATTGGCGCACTGCTGGGAGGCTGGCCCCATGCAGGGAGAGGGAGCACAGAAGCTAATGCGATGTGGAGGGGTGGGGAGCCAGGAAGCTGACATGCTGCTGGGGGGATGATGTGGGGGAGCTGTGAAGCCCAACATGTGGCTCAGCTGGGCTGGGAGCTGGCACATAGCTCAGCTGGGTTGCTGGCATGGGGAGTAGCCAGGAAACCTGGCCTGAAGTAATTTAGACTGGCTTAATTCAATCAGCCATCAGTGCACCTAACTAGGTTTGGTGACAAAAGTATGGCGATGGATGCATTTTTATCTCTAGGGAACATATACTGCAAAATTGAAATTTAGAAATATTTAGCCTGCTGAAGATGACTATTTTTTCCTATTTGGCAAATTTACCATTTTATTCACCAGTTGTTACTATTGGGAACTTCACTACCTCGTAATGGTGGTGAGCCATAATTTAGCCCTTTGGAGTTTTCAGAATGGAAACTCTGATCCAACAACTTTAAAGGTAAAGTTCTTTCAGAAGACATTGTTTTTGGCCAAGTTCAAAACCTAACAAAAAATTACAACCCTCAAATTGTTTCTGGCAGGTTTTGATAATTATTTATACATATACACATTGCCCTAAATGCTCATTTGGTGGACAGTCTAAAAATATACATTTTAAACATTAAGACCTGAAATACAAAAAAACCCAAAAAAACAGAAACACCACCCTAAAATGAAGTGACAGACTAAAAGCCCTATCAACATCTCAGGAAGAAAGTTCCTTGGCTTATATCCTTAGTCACAGCCAAGAAGAAAAAGGATGGGAGAGAACAGAGAAAGAGGGCATTTGGAGAGAAATGGAATTTCATTAGAAACCAGAATCACTAAGGGGGATGTGTACACTGCAATAAAAAACATGAGGCAGCAACTGCAGTTCATAGGGCTCAGGTTGTGGGGCTAAAAAGAGCAGTGTTGTGGTTTGGGTTTGGGCTGGAGCCTAGGATCTGAAACCCTAAGTGGAGAGGAAGGTACTCTGAGGCCCTCCCCGCTTGAAGTGTTTTAGAACCCAGAGTCCAGCCCAAGCCCAAATCTCTACACTATTGGTGTTAGATCCCCTCCCTCAGTCCCATGAGCCCAAGTTGATGGACCTGGGCTCAGAATCAGCAATGCAGGTTTTTCTTTGCAGCAGACACATATCCCAGCCATCCCCCAATCCAGGTGTCTTTCACTACCCTGGGCACACCAAAAATGTCTTCTGCCTGTCAAGCAACAGGGGACACAAGGCTACTTTTTCAAAATCTACCATAACATTGTTTAGGTTGTGTTTTTCCTGAGCAAGAAAATGTTAAAATGTCAGTAAAAAGGAAATATAAACCAGATTAAAGGACAAGACTTGTATCTACTTTGCACTACACACAGCTAGTCTCAACTCCCTGAATCTCTGCCTTGCTCTGTTAGAGTTCTAGGATAGGGTAGCCTCAGGGCTGCTATAACCTAACTTGCACCAGCTTGCAAAGGTCTTCCCAAGTGACTGTACCTCAGGAACAAATAGATGAAGCACAGTTTCCTGGCAATGCACTTAACAGACCTCTCCCATATCCCTGACAACAGGGATGCTGCAGGGAGGAGAATGCCAGGATGATATATTTTACTGCCATCGAGGAGGTGTGGGCAGTTTTCTCTGCTTCTGTACTGCTTGGTGACATAGGGTATGTCTACACTGCAGAGCTTTTCCAAAAAAAACTTCACTTATGTCCACACTGCAATCATGTTCTTTAGAAAGAAAATCAAAAGAACAAAGGGGATTTTCTGACATTGGTAAATCTCTTTCAGAAAAAGGTGTGTGGGGACAGGGAAGAGGGAGTTCTTTCGCAAGAAGAGGAAAGAGCACAGGTGTCCTCCTGGTGGCCACTCCATCCATAGTAATCACAGCTTAAATGCGAGATAGCATCCATTCAGTGTAGATGCTATCTTTCGAAAAAGCAGATAGCTTTTTTTAATGTGCTTTTGCTGAGTAGACGCTCCCTTTCGGAAGAAGTTTTTTCGGAAGATCTCTTCCGGAAAAGCTTCTTCCGAAAGATGCCTGCAGTCTAGACATAGCCATAATGAGAGAAGAGCAAGTCTGTGCATCTGGCCTACAGAAACAATTCAACAGTCATGATTTTTTTCCCCCTGAAAATAACTTTTACATTTCAGCTCACTGATGTCTTCAATTTAATGTTCTGGAGTTCAACTGGAATTATTTTCAACTGCTGCCTTTTAATATTAAATGTACATAAAATGTTTGAGACAAAAACAAAACTTTGCAAAAAGCAAACCTACAAAGGTCCAACCCAGACCAAGTACCTTCTGGGAACCCATTATACAATATGAAGAATGAAAAAATCAATACACTTTGTCAATACACCAAGATCTCTAAACAAAGCAGCATGCACCTCCTCTCTGCTCCCATGTATATATGCAACTCCTGTTACTTTTAACAGAAGTACAGGTACATAAAAGCCAAAATTACGTTCTCTCCAAAAAGCGTGCTGAAGGTCCTTGGCACAATGAAGCCACTGCTGTTTTGATGAATCCATTTGATGAATGCACTTGGGCTATCTATGCTAAGACAGAGCATGCAGCCCATGTGCCATAGGGTAGCCTTCTGCTGCGTCTATATGCTGCACTTCTAAGGAGAACAGGAGGAGGAAGGGGTCAGAGGATCTAATATACATATAGTTCTTAACTCCAAATATACGGCTCATGTCTCAGTGAAGGATCTATCCAGATACGTAGGTAAATATATGGTCCCCTTTTTCCATACTGTCTGATGGACTCACAAAAAGTCATGCACTTTTTTCTCCCAACATCCATGTTGGGTAAGCAGCAGTAGTATTTTCAGTGGTGCAGATGGGAGACAGGCACAAAGAGTTAATGAGTTTGATATATAGAAATGCTGAGCACCTAAAACCCATATGACATCAATGGTAGCTGCGGGTGCTGAAAACCTCAGAAAAATCAAGTTCTAATGGCCTGTTCCATAGCCTTTGAAGTCAATACACATTTTTATATTGGCTTTAAAAGGATTTGATTTATGCCCTGAAGGATTTGCCTAAGATCATACAAGTCTGTATCAGATCTGGGAATTGACCTCTGCTGATTCCCAGCTCATTGTTTTAAACATAAACCCACATACTCCATCCTTTCTTCCTGTAATATAGCGCCACATCTAAAACATGGGGTCTGTTCTCCATAGCCTTGTACCTTGTATAGTCATATACATTTGTGAAGAGTTCTGCACTGCAATTCTGATTTGGTAGCATTTCATACCTACTTTACATACATGGAAGTGATCAGAGAAGGAACGGCAGTAGTGAAACAGGCCCAGGGTATTTAACGTAACTAATATTCAAACCCTGGCCACTTCATAACTTTTCTATTCCAAAACATTATAGTGTATTAATTAAGTGAGAATAAGATTTCAATTCCCTATTGTAGGAATCTTTGAAAGGACTCTCCCCAATTTAACTGCTCTGCCATTTTTCTATGGGAGAATCATATCAAAGAGCGAGTAACCTTTTCTAACCTGACACATGGGATGCCCTGAATAATTGGTAATTCTCTTTAGCTTTGTGCATAGTAGAAACAGAGGTACTTGAGGTTGACATCTAATATACCTGAGCTTCAAACACAGCCAAGCAGCAATCATTAAATGTCATTGGTTATTAGTTGGAAATGGTTTACAATAGACAAAAAGACCTACCTCAGGGTAAGGGTCAACTGTTGCTCCTTTGACTTTACCAAGTCTCCTACTTTAAAAGTAGTCGAGCCCAGAAAGTTTCGCTACAAAACATAGGGGGAAAGAGAGAAAGGAGGATATCATTAATTTCTCAAGTTTTAATCGTTTCATTTTCAGCCCGTGTCTGCAAAACTGTCTTTAGAAGTAAGAGAAATTTTCAATTGGAACCCACTGGCATGATGTATTATCCTATAGAATGCCTTCATACATCTGACACCATTTTCAATACTGTGTTAAGCATGGTTTTTACAGACAGGAACCCATCTTTGTCATTAAAAACAATCAGACTGACAATCTGACAAATAGCAGTCAGTAAAATGTACACCCACAGGAAAAGTTTAATTTGGTTTGAAGGGTTCCCCCCCCCCCCATTCAAGTGTGTATCACAACAAATGTTAAATTTTAAATGTTTTACCAATGTTCTTCTTGCTACAGTAATTCCTCAGGCCCTTAGGCGTTATCTTTGCACTTGAGATATTAATGTATTTGCTTCCTGGAGTTATTTTTATGTTGGGCTCAATACAAGTTATTATTAGAAAAGCTGTATTTTCCAAGTTAAGAGCCATGCTTATAAGAATTTTTTTTAGCTACTTCCAACCTAGGGTGGACCAATATTATTCCAGTACAAGTAAAGGGAAATCCAGCTACATTTTCTAAATTCTGGTTGACCAGCTATGCTTTATGTTGTCTTTCTTCCAATGTCAGCCTTCTGCATCCTCAAGGATGTTTATGCAAACAGCAAACTCAAAACATTTTTTCTTTTTTCCTCAAGAGAACTTTTTACTCTCTCTCAACACTCATACTTCTCAGCACAAAATCTTCATATTATCAGTTGTACAAATGAGTCTTCTTATCCCAATAAGAAAGAAAGAACCTGAAATCTTCTGCCATGATTTTTTTTAAATATGCAGCAACTCATGTGAATAAAGTACAGATATATTAATTAAGTCACATAAACTATGAAAATAACTGAAAACAGGCACAATTTTTGCATAAAATCAATTTTATTCTTTATTCATTTTGTAAGGATAACAAAAATGAAAGGTCTAATACAGGGGTGGACATTAATTTTTGGTGGGGGCCACTCCAAGATTTTGGAAAGTGGTCAAAGGCCACACTTTTCTGTAGAGGGAGTGGTGGGGTCTAGGATAGAATTTGGGTGCAGAAGGGTGCACAGGGTAAAGGGATCATGCCAAGCCACTGGATCTGGCCCGCAGACCACCCTGCCAGGACCCTCAGACACACCCTCAGCTATGGTTTAAAGTGCAGTCCAGGTGTCTCTTTGCTCCAGAGGTAGAGGGAGGCTTCATGTGATCTCCCGGCCCCCCAATCCTCAGCTCCTATTGGCTGGAAACAACTGGCCAATAGGAGCTGAGAGATTGGCCTGGGGGATGCAGCTGCACAAGCCTCTCCCCACTCCCGGAGCTGAGAGCCACATGGAGGGAGCATCCTGCAGTTTTAAGTGATCTGGAGATGCAGCAGGCAGGGAGTCGAGCCCAGCCTGCTTTGGGGATGCTGCAGGGCTGCTGGCCAGAAGATGCGTAGGTAAGTGCCTTCCAGGCAGAGCCTGCCTCTGGCACCCCTGACCCTCCCCTAGGTCACCATCCAAACCCCTCTACTCCAGAGTACCACCCCCTGCCTCAGGTCACAACTCCCTTCCAGACCTTGTACTCCCTCTTACACCCCTCCCCTAGGCCAGAATCTGCTCCTGCACCCAGACCCCCCTCCCTGACCCTGCATTCCAATTCCCTGGCCCAGGTCATAACCCCCTCCTTGACCCAAACTCCCTCTATAACCTCATACCACCTTCTGCACCCCAAGTTCTTACCCCATGCACCCTTTTGCACCCATACTCCATCCTAGATCTCGAACCCCGTCCACCAAAAAGTGTGGCACTAGATCACTTTAGAGTGGCACCCCACCAAAAAATTATTGCCCACCCCTGCTCTTGGTGCTACTGGTACACAAATTAATAGTGATAATTCCTTGTATGAACTGAAGGGGTGAAGAATAAGCATTTTGCCTATTTGTGAGTGGCCCTTCACAAGCCAAGGCCCTAGACCACTGCAAAAAGCTCTCAGTGGAATGAGCCTTGGTTTTCATATCTGACTGCTTAGTTCAATATAATTGTTCAGAGTCCAAAACATTTTTTTCCATTTCATATCCTTCATTTAAAAAAATACTTTCAAAATAAAAAAATGCTAGATGTCCCAGTGATCCAATGGAAATGGGTTACTCTTCCTTGCAATGGGCATTGAATTTGAAAAAGTGCCTTGTGGATAGCTATGGCACCAACCGGGGGTTACATCAAGATAGTATATTACATAGGAATGTGAATTTTATGTAAGTTACCAATGTAACTATGTTGACTAGGCCTTGGACGCCTTTTCCTGTGCTGGTGTAGATGTGCCCACTTTACTCTAGGTCCTCAATTGCCATGCCAATTACAAACCAATACAACTTTGCATGTGTGGTTTAGAGAGGTTTGAAAATTGAGATTTAAATAACCTGAATTATAGAATAGCTAGAATGCTCCTCCATAATTTTGCTATTGCTGGCGGGACAAATTACAGGAGATTTGTGCTGAATAGTTTGATTAATAATCCAATAATCACTTACCTAACCAAAGAAAAAAGAAGGAAAAAATCCCATGTCTGCAGGAGCCTCATGAAAGGCTGAAATGCAGATTGTTCCTTAAGATTTAACTCTGCAGCCATATTGCACATTTTTCAAATGCATCTTTTTGGCATTATGCCAGGGATAAGCCCTGGTAGTTCAAGAAGGAGAATCAGTACCTCAGGATAAAAATCAACTTAAAATCTTTCCAGTCTATAGTCTGCTGTTTGCCCAGCTGTTATTTTGCTATTAGTCAAAAGCAGGTATGTATTATATATGTTTTGACTCCAGGCAGAAAGAAGCCAAAGTAGGCACTGGTGCTACACTCAAGCGAAAGTGGTAAAATGTGGTCCAGCCAGAGTCACCTCTCCCTCTTCCACTCCACTGCACCCAGAATTGTGCAGAGAGAGTTGATAGTGTGTGATCCCACTGGGATTCAAGCATTGACTCTCTTCCCAGCCATGAGGTCTTGGGCATAGAGAGGAGCCAGCCAAATACTCTAGCAGGAAGGAACAGAAGCAGCTAAAGCTGGAATCTCTGGGGAAACTTTCAGTGGTTTTGAGTGAAAATTCTTTGTCTTGCACTGATTGGCTGTTTTCACCAACCCTCTCCTTCCCTCCCTTTTACTCCACACCTGTCCTCATTGTCCTTTCCCTGTGCCTTGTTCCCCTCACTCCCTTTCCATTGATTTTTCTTTCTGTTTAGCTTATCCACATCCTAAATGAACTTACCCCTCAAAAATATCATGCAACTAAAATGACATTTGCTGCCATCACATGTGTTATGCCCATCTTCCTTTCCCCTCACATCTGTCTTGTCTATTTAGATTGTGAGCTCTTTAGGGCAAGAACCACCTACTTCTCTGGCTTTGTGCAGAGTCTAGCACAACAGGACTCTGTTTTTGGCTGCCTCCTAGGCACTACTGTAACAAACATGCTTAAGTTATACTAGAAGTAGGTATGGTCCCATGACGGAAGGTCAGGCAAAGAGAAAGGGGGGGGGCATACAGATTCTGAATTCCAATGGTGAACAGAGAAAAAACAAAGCAGAACCAGCATAATTTGCTAGCATGGATTTATTATTATTTATATATCACTATCACAAGTAACCTTGGTACTTCACATGTCCCAATTTACATTGTTCGCAAAGTTTTTTGATTTAAGGATTTTGTTTTAGTGCTAATTCCCTTCCCATTCCAATTCCTATGTCTCCCTTTTCCCAGACACAGAGAAGAGTGTCTATCAGCCTGTGCATGCTGCCAATATGCAAGAGTGATTCTAGATACCTTAGCATGCAACCTGGGAAATCTTTTATCATTATAAAACCTTAACAGGGATGTTCTTTCTCTTCAAGCCTATGGAATTTCAATTTTATCTCTTATGCACACAGCTAGCCCTAAATCAGGAGAAACACAATGTTCCTCCCCCAAAATTAGGCCAGTATCACAATAAGCTCCTAAAATATTATCAATGTCATTGCTTATTCAGACTAGGGATGTTAAATAGCGAGTAACTGACTAATCAAATAGTCAATGCATTTTGTATCTACTATTCCAGTGCTTCTCAACCTTTTCTTTTATAAAGTATCCCTTTTAAATAAATTATAAGTACCCCCAGTACCTACAGTTTTCAGACAAATTTTTTTTCTACCATTGCAACACATTTGTTTAAACAACTGAATCGTAGCTGGATGGACGATGAACTTTTTGGGTGTAAAAAGTACAAAAATAATAAAACGCTGTAAAACTTAAAACAAAAATTCAGTTTTCTCCAAATTTCAGTTGTGTTGATGTACCCCCCCAGACTTTTGAGTACCCCTAAGGGTACTTGTACCACTGGTTGAGAAACATTGGACTATTCGATTAGTCAATAGGGCACCTTCGCCTTTGAAGTGTAGCAACAGCCCTAGGGTGAAAGCACCCTGTGGGACTCCCCCCACTGACCCCAGGCTCCATGCGGCGCTGCCACTTTCAAATGCCGCATGCAGCCTGGGGACACCCCAGCTGGCCCCGGGCTGCACACGGTGTTTCAAAGCAGCAGCGCCGCGCAGAGCCTGGGGTCTGATCCCAGGCTCCACACGGCGTTACCGCTTTGAAGTACCCCCACCTCTTCCTCCTTGCTGCCTCGTTCTGACAGAGGCAGCAGGGAGGTGGGGCGAAGCGACTAGCTGACAAGCTATCCAATAAGCATAGTCCTTCACATCCCTAATTCAGACACCAGAAGAACTGTTACAGCAATGCTAACTGACCTTCCATTTTTTCAGGTATGCCGATGGTGGGGGGAGGAGGGAAGGGAAGAACTGCCCCAGAGTTTGCTAATTCAAAGGGGCCCAGCCCAGGGCTTCCAGTTGCCGCTGCTGCTACTGTGGCAGCCGGAGCCCTGGGCCCTTTAAATCAGCGCCTGGAGAGTCGTAATGTATGCTCTGTGCAGCTCTGAGGGATGGGGAAGGGGCACACAATGTTCTGAGCAGTGTAGAGGGCTGGCTGCCCCTGGCACCGCTCGTTTTGGGAGCATGGAGCTGCTCCCCTTCCTCTCCCCCATCTTGCCCCGTGGCCCATGGAGGCTATTGGCACCCCAATCTTATTCCTGAAACCCAAAGGCCATGCTGGTCAAGGGAATGTGAGCCCAAGCTCTTTATCTAACCCAGACTTCTTGCAAGACACTAGCAGTAACTTTAGAAAACTGGCATCAGTATAAAAATTCTCCTCAAGGAAAAATCCTGAAGTTTGGAGTCAAGGAAAAAATGTGCTAGAATCTGTCAATCTCTGCATGTATTACCGCTGTCATCTATTAATTTAATCCACTTCTAATGCAAAGTAAGTTGATCATCTCCCTAGCTAATAGAAATTACTTACCCCAACATCTGTTCTTGGCTCCTTGTGTTCTGACAGGACACAGGTGCGGACCTGGGAAAAACAAAGCAGATGTTGGTTTGGTATTACTTGAAAGGGGAATAAGAGATTTGCTTATGGATTTCTTTCCACTGCCTTCTTACATTGTGGAGGGCTATTTCCATTCCAGTACATTTCTAAACATTATTTTCTTTTAATAATTTACCGCTTCAATTTTTTTGGCATCACGCCCAAGTCCTATTTGAGGAACCCATTTATCACTCTGAAACTTCCTGATTCTCTGCAGGAAAGAGGACTCTGCTCAACTGCTCCTTTCATAACTTTAGACCTTTAGTAAAATGACTGTTAGGTTATAAAATATTTTACAGCCTCTTTACCTAGAGTCATTCTCAGCAACCTACTTTTTCAAACAGTACAACGCCTTGTGGATATGAAAAGGTGGATTATATTGCAGTTTCTCCTACAAAAGTCCATGGTCTCATGTGATCACAGTTAAACACTTCACATATGTATGTATGTATCTTGGAGTTTTCTAGACCCTAACTTGGACTGGTTTAACCAAGGGCATGTTTTAAACCAGTTTAGTTAAACCAATACAAGTATGTGTGTTGATACTCTTCAGTTTAAAAGTTGCTTGTTTGATTCTTCCACAGAAGGTAAATACTTACATGGAAACTGAGCCAGATAGAGGAGGGAGGGAATGTTTTGTACTCCTGTGTTCAAAGCACCCAACCAGAAGGTGGGAGACCCACAATACAATTCCCTCCTCTGAACAATATTTCATTATTCATAGTTGAATAATTTCAACAGGAGAGACTGAGGAAGTCCCATATCAGAATACCCCATAGTTCAATGGTTAGAGCACTCTTCTGAGAAGTGGAAGATGCCTGTTCAAATCTCTTTCTCCCCCCTCTTCCCTGGAACAGAAGACGCAATGGAACCTGACAAGTGCTCTCACCACTGGACTCCACTATCATGTCCTCCTGCTGTGAAATTCTGAATGGGACCTGATCTGGTAGGTGACCTCTGAGCATGCCTGCTGGATTAGGTAACTCAGGGAGATAAATATCTATTTTCACCTGATCTGTAAATTGTGCTGGGGCTTAGGCAGGAGGTTGGCATCCAGATGCCTAAAGGAAGGCAACAGCATGCAGAAGCAGAAACGTAGGTGCAGAGGAAACTTTGACTGTGAAAAATTAGGCACTAAGTGAGTTTAAGTGCCAACAGGATTTTCAGTGGAGCCAAAATTGGAATTTAGGTACCTAACTCTGGGGATTAGGTGCCTTAGTATCTTTGTGGATCAGTGTTACCCCATTAAGGGATAATCTGATACCATGCACTTATCTTCTCCCCACATCTCCTTTGAGTTTATCTGTGTGCCTTGGCATTCATGGCAGGCACAGTCCCTACACTTCATTTTAAGAGTAGGGCCTCTAGCTGTCCATGACCCCTTTACAGGATGCAGCTTCCTGATGTGCATAACTATGCTTCATTTTCCCAACAAAGACCAAGCAAAATTTGGCCCAATATTAATCATCTGTTTTTCCAAATACTGATACTTGTTTGTATTTTTAATATTTATATAATTTTCTTATGTGTAATCTTTGAATAAGAGTTGAAACGAAGGTATGTCTTTCTAAACATTTCTTAAGTTGGCATCTGTGATAAAAAAAAAAAAAAGACCCTCATTCTTTAAAACTCCCCCTCGTCCACTACTTTATCTGGGAGTTTAAATATGAAATATAGTTTAAGGAACTCTTTCCTTAAAGGTACACAGCGTTTGGGGGTGAGGAACCTCTCTTCTCAGGCAATTGTTACGCTAGATTTTTCACAGTAAGAAGAATATTTCTTTCATAAAACCCTGGAGACAAGCAGGAAAAAAATGTTACATTTCACCCTCTGAAGGAACAATCATCTAGTCCACATTAAGAATTTATAGGAAGCCTCATTTGGATATTATTAGATATTCCTGTGTGTTTCTATAGTTATAAACTTGCAGTTCAGAGGAATACTGCTTTTAGGCAGACCACTTATTCCTATTTTTCACACAAAAAGTTAATATTTAAAATTTAGAGTAGTTGTAAACACTGCATGTTTTACAGGTGAAAATAAATTAATGTCACTTTCTCTTAAGGCATGTTTTACTTAACATGTTTGGACAAGACTAACAAGTTTCTGAAAGAGGAAAAAAAAAAAGATTTTTGCACCCTTGACATGCAATGGCTTGGTCACAAGTATCAGAGGGGTAGCCATGTTAGTCTGAATCTGCAAGAACAACGAGAAGTCCTGTGGTACCTTATAGACTAACAGACTTATTGGAGCATAAGCTTTCGTGGGCAAAGATCCACTTCATCAGATGCAAAAGTGGTTACAGTTAGTATACATTTTTAACAAAGTAAATCTGTGAAATAGGATAACTAAAAAGTAACACGTGGTCCAGAGTTGCAGTGATGTAATCCCCTTTTCTTATTAAAAGGATTATAAACAATTAATTTAAGTAATATGGGCAAACAAATTGTTTAAGAACTACAGCACAAATTATCCCTCCTTCACTGATTTCTTTGGAATTGTGTTTTCCAGATTCCTGTTCAACAAAACTTTCAAGTCATGTTTAATTTTAAGCATATATGTAAGTCTCATTAGAACTGTGGTTCAACTGATTTGCTTAAATGAAGTCCTTGGGGACAGATGAAAAAAACCTAAGTAGATGGTGAGTTCTGCAGAGTACTTAATGTCCTCTGCTGTCACAGAATTCGGTGGAAGTGGAGAGGTCTCACATCTCACACAACTCAGAACATTGTAAGACTGGTCCTGTACTCAATCGTACTGTCCTAATTTAGGAGAGCATGTAAGCACTCTCTTGGATAGAGAATTATTTCCTGAATCGGGACCTATACAAGGCAGGGATGGAGGAAACACATAAAGCTCCAAACCTACAGTGCAGACTGCTCTGTGGTAAACACCCAATTTCTTATACAGGGAATTAATCAAATACATGAAACAATTTCTGTTGAGGGATTAGTTAGAAAAATTGTCAATGAGTTTATTTTTTATTTAGCTGCGTTCACACACCTTTCTTGATCACATTAGAATGTATATTTATGCAAGCTAATTTTTCTTAAGACTAATGGCCAGAGAACAGCTGCTTTTTGTTTCAATAACAGTATTCATAAGTGAATATAGGAATGCTTATGATTTTATTAGGACTGCTCAGAATTTTAATCGAAACTGTTCTTTCATAAACAAACAGTTTTCAACTGAATGAATCTAACTATCAAAAATGCCTGTTTTTTTGTGGAAATTGTCAGTTTGTCAAAAACTGGATTTATTCAGAAATTCCATGGTACCTCATGGGAGAGTCAGTTGAATTGCTTAGCATATCTATTTTCCTGTCTGGGCTGGGCTCCCCACTGGATAGCCTCTCTCATGAGACTCCCATGATTGCTTGCTTCCCCTCACAAAGAGGGGAAGCCAGGATGCATCAGAGAGATGTAGTCCAACTGGGCAGGCCAACCTACAGAGGAAAATGGGAGCGCAACACATCTTAATTACATCTTGGATGAGACATTGTACTGGCATTTTGCAGTTCAATGATTCTGACTTTTGGTCAAAATATTGTTTTGGGGTTTTTTTATTCTTCATTCAAAAGCCAAAATGTTCCAATCAAAGCAGAACCTATTTTTCAGCCTGTTCTTTCATTTATGGCTGGAAAGACACACTTTTTTTTTTTTTTGAAGTTTTGGATAACAGTAAATATAAACAATAATATGACAATAAGACTTTACAAACAATAGTAAATAGTCAAACAAACAGTCTCAACAAAAGGGTGACTTGCAAACAACTCACAGGCTGAAAAATATTTACATATATTTTCCAAAAAATTATAAATAACCAATACATTTGTCAAAGTCAAGGACTGTAGATAATTCACAAAAAGGAAGAAAAGGTAATTCATCAGATTACTATGAATAATTCACCCAGCTCTAGACTCAAGTCATGATAAAAAATGAAACAGAATTAAAAAAATGTTTTGAAAAGCAAACAACTTCACAGAACAGTTCATAACAAAAACTACTGCTACATTTTGGAATCTCATTATAAATAAGAAACCCTCACCTTTGCAAGGGGATCATTCGGCAAATCTAAAATAATTTTCTACAGCTATTTTAATCTCAGATACATGTTACACTATCAGGGGGTATGTTTTTCTCCAAATTCATTCTCTGTTTTTGAGACTAAAAGAGTTTGTATCCTCTGCTCTGGAACAAGACGGAGCAAGCCTTGAAAAAATTACTCCTTTATATTCAGACACAATATGTTTTTCAAGCCAGCAGAAAAAGTAAGATGCAGTGCAGTTCTCTGACTTGTACTTGCTTGGTGGGTGAATGGAAGGACTGTCACTATTATAAATTAGAAAGACCAAGTGTGTGAGGTAGTATCTTTAGTTTCAGTGCTCGCCCACCTTGTCTCTAATATCCTGGGGCCAGCATGGCTATAACACTACAAACAAGTACAAATATTCATTAGAAATTTTAATCTGTTTACCACACAAACACAACATAGATCACAAAACAAAGAATCAGGATTAACATTAGAATATAATCCATTTTCAAGTGTATGTACCGCCAATATCTAAGTGTCAAATTTGTCCATGTATAAAAAGTTACATTCAGTTTCAAGTATCCTTCCTGTAGTCCTTTACCAAGATGTAAGAGACAATATTGCATTATTAAGCAAGACATTTATTTTGGTCAGTCACAGCAGACTACTTCATACCTACCCTACCTTGGAGAACAGTTGACTGAGCCATTCTCATTACCAACACCTCCCCAATGCTATAAAAGAATTAGGATGATTTAAAAAAACCAAAAAAACAAAACAGACACTACTTTTTTTATTCTTTATATCTTTAACACAAAATTGGCAATTAATTCAAAGTGGCAGCGAAAGAGCATTTCTTTTCTTATTTGTCTATTTCACGCCTGAGTTAAGTTCAAGCCTCTCTTCAAGTCAGTTTATAACTGAAGGCCTGGTTGTATATAGTGTATTTCTCTTCACAACTTTAAATCATAATAATATTCACAGGCTAGATTTAGCGCTCAGTAACATTGACGTAAATCTTGAATAAATCCACTAGCTTCTGAAGTAGTTCATAGTACTTATTACTCTGAATTACACATGTATTGTACTGTTCATACCTTCTATTATCTGCTCTAGCCATCTCATAATAAGATTTTTGTCACATTTAGGTATTATGAAAATACATCATGAGGTGGAGGAGTAAGGTACACTGCTGAAATATTCTAAGCCAGTGGTCTCCACCTTTTTAACCACAAGATCACTTTTTCAATTTAAGTGCAATGTAAGATCTACCTCAAACCCAAAGACCCCTACCTTGCTTCCTTCATGACTCTTCTTTGAGGCCCTGCCCCTGCTCCACCCCTTCTCCAAGGCCTCACCCTGCTCACTCCATTCCCCTTCCTCCCCCATCCTCACTCAATTTCACCAAGCCTGGGTAGGGGATTAGGGTGCAGGCTCTGCTCAAGCCAAGGGATTTGGAGTGTGGGGAAGGGGCTCCGAGCTTAGCCCAGGGCAGGGGATTGGGCTCCAGGAGGGGTTTCAGGATGCAAGCTCTTGGAAGAGTCTGGGTGCATGGGGACTCACATCTGGGGCAGGAGGTTGGGTGAAGGACGAGGTTCAGGGCTGGGACAGGGGTTCAGGAAGCAGGCTCTGGCTGGGTACCGTTTAACAGACAGTTTCCGGGTGATGGAGCAGAGGGGTGAAGGCAGCTTACTCCTGCCCTGGCCCTTCACCTCTCCTGAAAGCAGCTGCCATATACAGCAATGGCTCCATCGTGCCATGTGCTGTCCCTCATCTACAGGCACTGAGCCCACGGTTCCCCATTACTGATCAATGGGAGCTGCAGGAGTGGTGTCTGCAGACAGACAGCACATGGAGACCTCCTGCTCTGCCTCTCTCAGGGGCTGCAGGGACATGCTAGCCACTACCGGGGACAGAAATTACCACAGGGATAATTAGTCCAGCCACTACATTAGGCATTTTAGAACTCACTACTCAAAGAATTAAATTTAAAATGTAAAAGAGAAATGAAAATTATGAAATGCACAGACCAGTCAGAAACCAAAAATAACACATTTTGCAAGCAGTAAAAGTAGTAACAACAGCCCACCAAGTATGCGTTGGGTTGGGAGATGAGACTGAAGGACAGTGTGTGTTTGTGAGAATGACAGATACACACACAGTGCATGAGAGTGATAGCGATTTGCATTGCCAAGCTCTCTCCATCCCCTTCCTCTATGTATGGAGATCGGATACAGAAGAGGGGAGGAGGAAGGACACCCTGACATCAGCACTCTCCTCCTCTTCTCTCTCACACCCTGCATGGCAAGTAGGAAGCTCCCAGGGGGGAAGAGGAGGGCAGGAGCATCATGTGTGGAGGGGCAACTGAAGCGCCAGTGTTTGATAGATTTCTGGCCAAACCAATCAGAATCACCTGTCAGAGGCTCCAAGATCTACCAGTAGATCTCGATCTACTAGGTGGTTGTGGGGTAGTCTGCACTACCCTGCCTTGGCAATAACTGGGGATGTCTGCCTTGTCCAAAGTGTGGATTTCTGGCCTGTTTCAAGTCTGGTGCGCCAAAGCACACAGGCAGGGCCCGAGAGAGTCAGGAATTGTTTTGCATAACAATGCAGATTTAGCCTGGTACGCAAGACCACATCAAGAACACAGGACAAGCAGCCTTGTACTGGGGACTTGTTTCTGATAAGCGAAAAGTACAGATGCAGCCATGAAACTGTCAACTGCGCACATAGCAGGATTTACCCCAAATAGGGCATTGGGCATTTTACGTATCCTACACAATACGTAATGAACTGGTAAATATTATTAGCACAACCAAGTCTTTCTCTGCTATAAATTGGGTTTAGTAAGAACAATCGATAGGAAGGAATGGGCAAGATTGACCCACACGTCCTGCTCAATGTAACCAGAAGTAACTAGGCCCTTCACACCAGTGGCCAAGTGCACGGCATTCCACTGTGTGGGAAGAAACAGAACCACGGCCTCCTGCCTGGCACTGCAGATAGCATACGGGTGAAGTGTAAGTGAATTAGGCTTTATTATTGTATATAGTAGGTCTTTTAGTAATTGCTTTTGCATTGCTTTGCACTGCATTAATTGCTTTAGAATTTATACAATTTAAGATTTAAATTGTATAGTAACTGTTCTTAAGGCTTGTAAAACTTAAACAACTGTATTAACTGCTTAAAGCTCAGAATAAATAAGAAAGTGGTTAAGTAGCTCTGAAGTGTACTGGTTCCCCTAAAATAAATCGAACCACATGACAGTGGTGACCACTGTTCTAAGCTAATCTACAGGCTTGGCTATGCTAGCTTTTTCCAGTAAGTCTCCCATTGATGGTATTCCAGATATGGGCAGATAAGGCAGTCATTTTCATTGACAGTTCTACTCCCATTTTATCTGGACTTACTCTGAGACAACACCTTTTCTGCGTGGACACTTTCTGCACTAGTTTTGACTGGTATGGACATTTTGACTGGTAAGCACAGACACTGAAGACAGAGCTAGCAGTAATAGCCTCTACCAAAGATGCATATTGGGGTGGGACCATACCTGTGCCACCCACACACCTGCAGAGCTTGCCAGAGAATGAAGGGAATGCTGGCTGCACCTTCCTTTAGGGTGTCAGAGCCAATGCTGCAGCAGAGTTGACC
This sequence comes from Rafetus swinhoei, assembly GCA_019425775.1. Taxonomy (NCBI): domain Eukaryota; kingdom Metazoa; phylum Chordata; order Testudines; family Trionychidae; genus Rafetus; species Rafetus swinhoei. Next base: position 88,250,758 of record CM033449.1, on the reverse strand, counting down.
AGAATCTTGCATCAATCTCTTGCTGCAGTACAGCAGCTCTACATACTCCTTTCCTCAGTCTAGCTACATCTATAAAATGCCATGAAAACCAATTGTGGCACATAAATAATAAGTAATACTACTACTGCCATGAATAGAAAAAAATTTAATTGCCATAATAAACATGGTAGAGAGAATAAGACTGCTGGAGGGTGTAGAGTTGGCCCAGGTGTCAAACTAATAAATTGTCACTGCTGCATGGAAGGGGTCTGGAATGAATACAGATGAATGGTCAGGTGCCATAAACATCAGCATTAGGGATGAATTAGCTCTTATGACAAGGAAGAGGTGCAAAACAGTGAAGAAGTTTACTGAGGACACAAAAATGGAAGAGGTAGCAGAACTCAGTAACACTTTGTTTCCTGATGGTCAGTTTCATAAAACTTTAGCATTTCTGGTTCAAGACGGCTAACTGAAACCCAAGCGTTGAAACCACAGATAATGAGATCACACTAAAAACAAAAACAAAACAGAACCACCATGGAGACACTGGTAATTAATTTTCCCTACAACTATGTTAAGATTTGGAAGTTGTAACTTACTGCACAATTGCTGGCACAAGTGAAATTTTTCAGAATTTTTACACTAATTACACCGTATTCCCCAGCTTTTTTATTTATTTATTTACTTACAGAAGAGGCTCCCTTCTAATATAGTTTGTGAATTTATTTTTAACACAAGTTATTTACGAGACAATGAACAGTTGCAGATACAATAGTATTTCCTCTTCAATTAGAAGATTAACTCTTTACTGGACAGTTTAAATAACTTCAGACAGCAAAGAAAGACATTGCACTTAAACAGCTGAGTCAGAAACTAGTTTAGGGAACAGCAGACATGACTAACACAAAATTTAATACCAGAGAAGTGGGAAATAAGAAAACAGGACTTATAAGATTTCCACCGTACCTCTGTGCCCTGGCACAAGGTGGATTATGTGTCTGCTTTTGTTTGGATTGGGTTACACGAAGGGCTACAATTTCAAAGAAGATTAAATGTATGTACCTGAAATGCCCAAACGAAAGGGCAAGCATACTGGCATACAGCTCAACATTTTTAGTAGATGCTGCTTAAAGGTCAGATTATGGCTCCTCTTATGGAGCACTGGATACAGTAAGGAACATTTCACCCTACTTCCGCTTGCCACCCTCCCTCACTGCATTAGCCTGCTAAGCTGTGGACAGAATCTCCTCCTCCTCCCAGGAGCAATTTTCAAGAAAGATGAGGAGCAGGAGGACACGGAGTTTTAAAGAGGGGTCACAGATTGCTCTCCTCAACTCATATGCAACTGGCAAGTCTCAGGAGATATTCTATTTCTGTGAGGCAGAATGACTCCCAATACTTCCCCCAGGGCAGTTTGTATCTGCACCATACCCAAATTCAGGGCGGTGGCTAAATAGTGAAAAGAAAATGAAAGACACAGATATTTCCCTAGTGAGAACTGAGGTCAGCAAGATTTGAACCAATAGTATATGGAACTTGTATAAATAAAGGAGAGGACAAAATAAATTGGTAGTCATGGATAAAAGTCAGGCGAGTACATTAGCAACAGTTGGGGTGGCAAATGTGCACCTATGCTTACAAAAATAATTCCATGCTTCCTCAATCATAAAGCAACACCCTTCTGTTATCATTTGCTTACCTTTCCCACTATATAAAAAAATATTGGAGATACATTTCAATGCAACATATTTAGAAAACTTCATTTTGTTTTTCTTAGTGTTATGCTAAAAAGTCAGCCATAAGCCCCTTCTACCAAATCAGTCATACAACAATATAAAAGAACAAATGGAAAGGCCAAGAATATAATTGCAGGGATTATGAAAATCATATCTTAATTATAACAAAACCACTGTATCTGATTCTCTGTCACACAGCTACTCATTTGACAAATAACTTATTCTTGAAGACACAGACCAAGTTCAATTTGTATCGCACAGTAAAAGTAAATACGAAAAAGCTGTCAAGTCTGCCTGTGTAAATCCAGATAATTTAATAGGTTTTCAGTATATGCAATGAAAAATATGAAAGAAGGGGAAAGGCCTATTTATTTAACTTGCTAATAAGGTACACAGTATGAGCAATATGTTCATTTTTAAACTACTGTATTTGAAAGAACATTTTTTCCACCAATAAAGATCTGACAAACTATAATTAATGTATACGAGGGGATAAAAGTAATTTGAAGAAAAATGTTCTTGATAAATTAAAGATAATTAACAATTGAGCCTCAGCATCATTAAAAATAGATATTCACCTGATGCTATTAATTAATTTCTTCTTTACAAAGACTCGGGTACAGATCTTCAGTGGGTGTAAATTGCTGTAGCTTCATTAACTTTAGTGGAGGAGGGAAAAAAAAATAATCACACATTGTTGTACCTAGCAAAACTACAATTAAATACAAGTCCACACTCTCTGTCCCCATAACTTCCTTTTGACAGTGGAATCACTTTCATTGGGTTCTGGGAGTAGATGCAGGCAAAAATAGACGACCTTGCCACGTGGTTTCAAGGCATGTCTCTCAGACACCAAATAAAAGAAAACAGCAACCAGAGGTAGATCAATCATTAGGCAACTGAGACACTGGCCCACTCAGAAAAATGAAAAATTAATGTAAATAAAGTCACGGTTTACAGCTGTTAATTTAACTGCACAGTAGTAAAGGCACCATTCACTGCTGTTAATTTAACAGCATGGCAGTATTTTCATCTCTTGGAAAAAGAATCCAAAAGGAGGCAGATGCTCAAATGCCCCACAAACTGCTTAGTGCACTTTATAATGAAGGGCTCTGTGGAGCTCAGTGATCACATACTGCTTAATGTGCTTACAAGAGCTATGCTGTATTCAGAGTCTGGTTCCAATTGGCTGCACATAACAAGAGTTTCACAGCATCTTGCCCAGATTCCGTCTGTTAAGATCAGCCCCTCAAGGCATAGCTACTTATACCACAAGCTCCAAGGCAGCAGCATAACTTCATGGAAGGTGCCCACAGTTCAGTAAACAGCCTGGCCACCACAGCAGAGGAATAACACTATTTTGAGGGTCTTTAATTGGTAAGCACAGATGACCTTAAAGCAAGTGACGGTGACCCAACTATAATTTTGACCTGCAGCAGCCATTGGCAATCACACAAGCTCTCAGACCACACACACATCTCCAAAATAAGGAAATGACATTGTACATAGTGAATCATCCAGAGCTTTTCACAGTGGTAAGCACCAGTTGATACAGTCAATATTGATCATTAACTGAAATGTACATACATTACTTGCAGTGGTTGCCAGTCAAGTTTTTTATGGCTCAAGAAAGCACTTAAATATTTTTGTCGTTATATTGCCCGATTTTCTAAGAGTAGAAAAAATATGTCAATGGTTTTCCACCTGTCTCCAGTTATTTTTTTAACAAAATAAAGGTTAATACACTGCACAACTTATTTGATAGTTATACACGAACATAGTTTTTTAATTTTACATACCATAGCATCATACTTCGTAGATTTTGTATCCATGAGAAAGTAGTATTTTTTCTTAAGCTGCTAATTTTCTTCACACAAACTTACAAACCATAGTGCAAATTAGAGTAAGGGATAAGTAAGTTAATGAACAAGAGAATGCTGTCAAATATTCTGAGTACAAAAACTTCTCTCTGAATTGCTGATGCACAGTGCACTATTATGCAGGTCATCTCACAAAATGCTGAAATGAATTAGCTCAAGTTCCTTATTCCTAAATGCAATAAATATTCCACTGTACTTTTGAACAAATAAAATTTTATTTCTGTGTGTGTATTCCATTTTACATGTTAAAGTCCATAGCTTATTGTTTAAAATACGTTCAAATTCTAGCCTCAGAACTCTTAGTACAAATCAAAGCATCCTAACACCTTCAATAAAATGCAAGCTACACCTAAGATCTGCACTTGATATCTGTGTTAACTGTAGGTATTCCTAACATTCTTAGTTCTTGAAAACATACACCAACATTCAATTAATGAATTCAAATAAATTATACAAACACAATTCAAACATTAAAACACAAAAACATTCGTGTGTCTCTAAGCAACCCAAGATCTTTCAATATTTCATACATAGTTTCCATAAGGCTTCCTGGCTTGGGGGAGCACTTGAAAGCTAGAATCTTAAAATTTTAAATTCTTTGCATCTGGAACAGCCCTGTCCTTGGTATACATGTTCTAAATCTTCTTACTTTAAAATCTGGTATTCCTTCTTTGTTGGTGTCTAGAGAGTCCGATTATAGAAGGACTCCTACATTGAGAAGCAGTTTCAACTAGCTTAATTATGTAATAAAGCAACAAAGCTATCCACTTGTCAACTCCCTGAGAAGGAAGAAGCAAAGAACTGTCAAACACAATTTCCCAGTCAAAAAAGCTAAATACTTTTACATTTCCTTCATTTAAAGTGAATTTCACTGCAAGCCTTCTGCAGTAATTCAGTGCCAATATACCTAATCCATGTTATGGACGAACAACCTGCAGCGTTATGTCTACACTAAGGAATTGAAGCAAAAGAATTCCACCTGAGTTAGTACTAGTTCAACTGTATCACTGAGAGCTCTCATATAGATGGGACCCCAGATGCTTAAAATGGCTTTATCGCTATGTTAGTTAAATCTGGTCACTGTTTGTAAGCAGTGTCCTACATGAAGGCTAATACTGTAGTCAAGTGCAACGTTTCCAATGGAAAACATGTTCTAAAGATAGACGAGACATACTACATCTTTGCTTCATCTGAGAATATGAAGTCCAACATATAACATTTTATATCAAGTGTCCCCAAGGAAAAAAATACCACAAAAAGTTTGCTGGCCAGGAAACAATAAAAGTAATTAAAAAAGAATGCCATCTTTACTGTGCATCTCTGTGATAAAGTCACTGGGAGCCTAAATTGGAACCAGAAAAAAATATTTGGGGATTTTATTCACTTATACAAGCCAGAATGTTCTACAAGAGCAAGAATTAGTCTAGTCAAATAGTACATAACTCCATGTTATGTGAACACAACACACACACACACACACACACACACACACGCGCATATTTTACTTCTATGTCTAAATCAATTGGCAGAGTTTCAAATGTGAGTTGCCAAATTATGGTAATTTGTTTTATTTTAAAACATAGATCAGCTTATAAAAGTTCCCCTTTTCCACTTGCTTTTAAAGCAGACACAGCTCAACAGACATCAGATGTGGAAGAGCTCAGACATGTGGGAAAGGAGAAAATGTGTGCATTTTACTGCACAAGGCAATGTGTCAAGGCTTTTGGGGGGGAGGGAGAGGCTTACATTTCAGATGATGTTGGGGGACAGGGAACGCATCTGAAAACCAAATGGAAGTGGTTTCTCTTTTTCATTTTAAACACTGCATAAAGAGGGCTAGTTAGTTTGACAGCCCCCTCAGGAAAAAAAAAATTAAGAGTGACTTGGTGGGACCTAAATTGATAGAACGTAGCTACTGTATAGTATTGCAACACTTAATTATCCTAAAATTAATAAAAACTAAGTGCTTGATCCCACAGAAAGACTTGCAAGCCAGGAAAGGTCACAGATTTCAGCTCTGCAGGTGGTCTTAAGCTATTCAATTGAAACCCACCAAAATGACTCCTCATCCCCAAAATAATACCTCCTCCACTCAAGTAGCAGAGCTTCCTGGGAGATACAAAACAATCTCCAACATCCAGTGCTTACTCCCATCAAAACTCCAGACACTCACCCACAAACACCACTTCAGCAAGGGAAAGTTAATGTGCAACTCTAATATGCAGAAACTCCTTCATGGATAGGCAGCAGTTGCAATGCTAGGGGTGTAGCCTCAGAAAGTCAGGAAGGAGGTTTAAAATAAATCCACATGACGGAAAGCCCTTTCATTTTGGAAGGGGTTTCTAATTGTTGGTGAGCTGTGTTGTTTAAGGGGGCCCAATTTTCTCCTCCAATTGGAGCTCAAAGGAAACAATTCCCTCTGGATCACCATGGTAACAGGGATATAGGGTTAGACAAGCAGACAGATAACCATGTCAGTCAGAGAGACCACTTATGTCTAGCCCATGGTTATACCTCCCCAGATAATAAATCTTCCAATATGACAGAAAGAGCTGCTAGGCCCCATAGCACTGCTTTTTTTGCAATTCTCTGACATTCAGCCAATTCACTGCTTTTTTAGGTCAGCGGGGGATTTTCCTCCTCGAGTTCCTGGATGTTGTAGCTAGGATTTCAGTGTATGGAAGTCTCCTTAGGCCAGGGACACACAGCTTTGGAGAAGGACGTATTAGTTGACCATTGAAAGGGGGAGACTTCCTTATCAGAATGAAAATTAACCTTCCTGAATTTGCAGGTTGAGATGCTTCCAGAGCTTCGGCATGCTGGTATCCGAGGAAGGGAAGGCATTTCTGTTGATGTAAACCCTGTCAGCGTCATGTAAAAAAAACAACATGCCAAAATGTTCAATAAAGTGGTTTCAAAGTCAAAGCTGGACAAAAGCTCCTTTCAGTGTTGTATGGGATTCATATTGCTAGGGGCACATAATAGACTAAAAACAGACAAATACTCAGCTGTTATTTGTAGTTCCCAAGAACTAGAGTGCTTCACTGAGAAAAAAGAGGAAAGAAATTACATTTACTAACGGAAACTGCTAAATTACCAACTAAAATTATCTCTGCACATCAAATAAAGTCAGATTTTACTCACATTAAACAGAATCACTGAAGATCATAGAACCATATGCTAGGGAGAAGGCTACAGAAGCAGACTCAAAAAACTCACTAGCATTTTGTAGGTCCTGGCCACATCATGATGAGGCAAGATCAAATGCAATCACCATAATATTACCAATAGCTTTTTACAACCTGGAATATTTCCGAAGGAGAAAGTATTCTGCAGCAATAAAGATTTAGAGAAACCCCAATTAACGCAGCTTTAATTCATTCTGCATCCTAAAGACAGTGTGTGTTTGTGTCACCTCCTCCTCCCCTAAGAAGTGTGTGTTACAGAGTTTTATGTTAATATGTAAAAACTAACCACTGGTGACATGAATCTATTTGCTCCTTTAAGAATCTATTTTATGCTATTAGGTAAAAAAAAACCCCATCCAACCTTCAAACCTTCATACTTGAAATTAGTCACCTAAATCTATACATACAGATATCCAAATAACTGGCCTGTTTTGCAGAAGCACTGAACACCATAAACTTCCATTGAATACAACCCTTCTGTGCAAGTCACCATTCTGTAGGGAGATAAGAAACTGGAAAAAAAAGTCACTGCTGACAACAGAAGTGATTGGGGTAGTGGAGACTCCCTGGTAACTCAGGCTATGTCTAGACTACAAGCATCTTTCAAAAGAGATCATCTAGACAGCAACCAGTATTTTCAAAAAAGAGCCGCTTTTTCGAAAGAGCTCCTAGGCAGTCTGGATGCTCTTCTGAAAAAGCACTGTTTGCGTTCAATAACGCCTTGTTTCGAAAAAGCATTTTAGAAAAAAGGCTTTATTCCTCATAAAATGAGGTTTTCCTCGGTCGAAAAAACTGCCATGTTCTTTCGATTTAGTTTCGAAAGAATGCGGCAGTAGTCTAGATGCAGGTGAAGTTTTTCCGAAAAAAGGTCACTTTTCGAAAAAACCCCTGTAGTCTAGACACCCTCAGATAGAAGGCCAGAGTCTACTCTGAACCTTGAGCTAACAGGGAAGTCTAAGAATAACCAAACACCACTCTTTTCCCCATTGCTTGTTACAAGATAATAATGAGGAAGCCCACACATGGCACCACTTGTTTTGTTTTGTTTTTTGGTATCAGAGAAGTTGTTATTCATAAATGTGTATATAATGAATGAGTGTAAATATCTTGATCTTCAAGACATTTTTCAGAAGAGAATTTGAGTCTCAGTATCATATTTTCCATAGTGAAGTGAAACTCTTTACTTTTTTATATTGTCAACTTTCTTTTCAAGTGTTATGTAACATAAGAGTGCTTTTACATATGCAGTATTAAATTCTTGCAGAGCCTCTGGTTAAAAATGAATAAACTATGAGCATTCTACTTTGAGGCTGATAAGTAGGGCCAGGAGGAGGGTAGTCATGGCTGACAGCAGTGAGCGATAACTTCAAATTCTCATTATTCACAAAATCTGAATGAAGTATCAGGTGGGCTGTTCTTTGTTTCAGAATCTACATTTTTCTCACGTAAATGTTTGCAACTTAGATTAAGTATCAAATACTTAAAAATATTTAGCTGAGAAAAAAATTTCCCAGTTAGATTCATTAGTTTCATTCCTACCCCTTCAGCAACAACTTTTGGTTTGGTTCAAAACACATTAACTGCACACAAGGGGAAATTACATTACAATTGATTTCCCAAAACAATTCATAAGGGTCACCTGGCAAGTAGTTTAGGTTTGCAATTTGACTGAGCTTCCATTTGTTAGAATGGAAAGGTAGGTAAATCCTTGCTTCTCCCTTGTGAAATGCAACACCTGGAAATGCAGAAATTAAGGACAATATAAACCCTGCTTATGCATGACCCTGAAATATTATACTTGCTCTGCTACTCCAATAAGGCACTTACATATGATGGGATTCCATTGGGGTAGTGAAATTTAACAACAGTAATTATGAGATTAGTAAAGCACAACATAAAATGTGCTGCTTTTCTTTTTCCTGTCTCTTGGGCTTCCTCTTCAAATTCCTCTGCCCTCCCTCCCCACTACTGACTGACTAATAGAAATTTTTACTAACACATCCTTCATTCCCTCCAGAAGTGCTGTGTTACTTGTACTAAGAGAATGCTCTCTAACTCACTCAGTGCTTCCTCCACAACAGGAGGAACTGCTGAGCGATAAGAGATTTTTTTCATCTTCAAACATCAAGATATGCAAACTAACCCCAATGATGGGAACCAAAAACTTCAACAAACACCCCATTAACACACACACACTCCCTGTTCACTAGTGTTTCCATACTATTGAACAAAAAGTGAAGTTTTAAATCACAAATACTTCTAGTATATATTCTTAGCTGGCTTTATTGTAACACTGGTTATGCTGTTAAAAAGCTGCTGAATAGCAATTCTGTAGGGGAGAATATACCTGTGCAGCAGCCCATATTTCACATGGGACCAGGATTAGTCTTCATGTAGGTCTTCGGTCAGGTTTAATTACAGACTCCATTTTCATCTGGATCTCACATTTTCAGCCACATAGAAAGGCACTTTTCATCATGAAAAAAAAAATCTGCATTTCAGGTTCACCAGAAGTTCACCATGAAATGTTGATTCATTAATGGTAAAAATAGCAACCAAAAAAAAAAAAAAAAAAAAAGTGTATTTGAACTATATTCCATTAGGGATCATAGTTTTGATGGGAAAGTTTTAATTTTGGTCTGGAGTCTAATTCAAGGAGAGTTAGAAGTATGGGATAAGAAGGCAAATCAAAAGGAACAGATTTGTTTCATTTCCATGCCACAGGCAAAACTGGATTTCAGGTATTTGTTATGACCATGTCAAGACATAGCAACATTCTGGGATGGAGTTTGGCCTGGGTATTTGTGAGATGCAATTTAATAAATAGTTATTAATTTTCATTCAAACTATCAGTTGAGGGGCAGACAACCCTGTTTGCTCACAATATTGCTGGCAATTCTACAAAATTGATTTTTTGACAGGTTCCCCTTCTATATGTAGAGGAGAATACATCAAAGAGTGGGAGCAACTGGCATATTCCTATTTAATGGGAAATAATTATGAATTACATTTAAACACCTTTAAACTCACTCAAGAAACCTTACAAAATGATTATAAACTCTCTACGTGCACAGTAGTAATTAAATCTATCACTGAAATACAGACATCTTACTGGTATAAAGTGGCAGCTTTTCAACAGTGCACAGCACCAATACACAATCTTTTTGATCCAAGTGAAATTATGGGTGAGCTTTAGAAAGACTAGGTACTCCACTCAAGGTAGCAAGAATATCAGGTCTAACGTGCCTAACTTTTCTAATAAATACCATGTTATCTGCATTGCCAGTATGAAAAAGAGCACCTCTAGTAACACAGTGGTTCCACAGCCTAACTCAGGAGCATCAGTACAGAACTGGCACAGAGGAAGCTTTATCATCGTTTGTAGGTTTTGTAAGAAGCAATTTTAATAATCCAATTTTGTTGGAGGTTTCAGAACCAAAAAAATAGGGAAACTGAAAAATGCTTTTACAACCTCTCTTGCACATGATGTAGTAAACCTGAGCCAAGACATTTGCTTAAACCAAATCCAACAGTGTTCACCATGAGTATAATCTGAGCCCTAGAAGAAAAACTACTTTCTCCCAGCAGCTGAAGATTTGGAAGGTGTCCACCAAACATCCTTCACAAGTCATGTGTACATAAAAGATAACATGACATTGTAATTAGTGCTGTCAGTAAGAGAGATTTGGATCTGCTTTCCATAGTATTGATTCTTATCTAAAGTGAGAATGGGAACAATTAAGACAAAGAGGAAGATGACAATGAAAAAACTGCATTTAAGACTGACGTGGAGAAACACAGAAAGCCAATAGCTAGTTTTGAATCCAAATTTGATTAAAAATAAGTTATTTCTAAATATAAAGTAATATATATGAAAAAATCATATAAGATGTTTTTACTTCCTTTTATGATTCGTATAGTGCAAAAACATATTTTGTAAATGTTAGCTCAATCAGGCAATTCATCCAATTTGTAAGATTATTCTAAAACAAGGTATTAAGTTATCAAGTATCATTTATTTAAAATAAAATATTTTACAATAAGTAAAGAATTTTAAAATGTCACATACCATACTCTGAATATTCCATTCTTATTTTTTTGCCATAATAAAACTGAATGTATATACAATCTGTCATGAGGATGCAATTAAAACTTTATCAGACTTACGAGGACTAATATAAATATATCAGTGAATGATGTATTTTGTGATGAACCAATAGCACTTATAATGCTATAAATGGAATTCCACAACCAATTCATTATAAAAACAAAGCTGTTAACTAAACAGAAATGTTTAAAATTGATATTGAAGTTGGAGTTTCACCCCAAGACAAACCTCCAAAAATATCCAGACAAACATTAATTTCACATATGTCCCCTAATCTTTCTTATACTGTTTTCCAGTTCAAAAGTTAAGTTTTTAAAAAGGTTATTCACTTATAAACTGGCATTAAAGTTTCAGGACCATATTCACCCTTGTGTTTCATGTTTTACCATCTTTTAACCATCTTTTTTATACTTGTAAGGCTGGCAGACCAAGTGCCAGTTCATGCCAACGGCCAGAGCCTCACTAAACACGGACATATTTAATAGCTGGAAGCCAGTCTGGCTAACTTGTGGGTTAATATAATACTAATATTTATTTGAGCTAATAAGAATGTGTTTAGTGTTTAGAGTTTAGAGTTTATGGATGCTTGTAGGATGCTACGTACGTGTATTAATCCTACTTGTACTCTCTCTCTCACGGTATAAAGTCATATTAAGCATTTGCATTGCAAACCTCTAACTGTGTAACAAACAGAAATGAAACATTACTTAAGGCACGGGGGCAGTAATTTTTGTAGGGGGGGGGTCACTTCACGAATTTAGGAAGTGGTCATGGGCTGCCCCCCAAAAGTGCAGGGCCTTGGGTGGAAGGGAGTTGTTTCCTCTAGGTGTGGCCCACCCCTGGCAGGGGGAGGAGACTTTGTATGCTCCCCCGCCCCCCAGGCCCTCATTGGCCTGGGTCGGATGAGTATGTGAAGTCTTTGCCTCCTGCCCCTGCCCTGACAGGGGCATGTGGCACCTTGAAGGGACCACCAGCTGTTCTGAACAGCTGGCACTTCCTTCTAGGCGCTGTTTGCCCAGAGACAGAAGGAGATTTTGCACACTTCCCCCGCACCTTGATTTGCCTGGGGGTAGGGGACCAGCAGGGTGGTCATGGGCCAGATCAAACAACTTGGCAGGCTGGATCTGGCCCATGGACTCTATCTTGCCCAGCCCTGGTTTAACAGAACTAACTGAGAGCTCCAGGGGAAAGGACAGAGCCACTAGAACAGAAAAAAAATGAATAATAATTAGTGTGTGGGGGGTAAGGACGTTAGTTGGGGATACGAGTGTGAGAAAAAGCAGATCAGTGGAGTCCCATGCAAATGCTCATCCTTACCAACACAGTAAGCTAACTGGCTTGAGATCCTCAACTCTTTCGGCAGTTTCTTGGGTCCCAGCCACAGAGAAGCTGATGAGCCTCTTCATTTTTTCTACACTATCCTGACAAGGGATGTAAGTGACTAGTCAACTAGTGGCTTCCCCTCCCTGCTTGCTGCCTTCATCAGAGAGAGGCAGCAAGGGGAGGAGCATGAGCCAGCTTAAAAGCCGTTTTTCCCCCCCAGCACCATTTCCGTGGGGGTGGGAGGCAAGGGGCAGTAGGGAAACGGTGCAAGGGGGGATTGAAACTGTCCCACTTGTGCCGGTGCCACTGCTGACCTCTCCCTCTGGAATGTACAAGAGCTACCTGCGGCTCTTGTAAATTTCAACGGAAGAGGCACAGAGGGGAACCTGTGCCAGCAGGGACTGCTTTGCTCCCTGTTAGCGCAGGTTCCTGCTGCCTCTCCCTTTGAAATGTACAGGAGCGCCCATGGCTTTTGTACATTTCAAAGGGAGAGAGGCAGAGGGAACCATGGCGACTCTCCCTCTGAAATATACAAGAGCTGTGGGCAGCTCTTGTACATTTGAAAGGGAGAGGTGCAGTGGGATATCGAGTGCCGCCCCGACTAATCAAGAAGCTGATGGAAATTCCATCGACTACTCGATTAGCTAATTTATCAAAATTTAACATCCCTAATCCTGACCATCCTCAGAAATTATCAGGATACTGGAGTTCTACACAGGAGCAAGGGACCTTAATGCCCTTTACATAAAACAGGATGAGGAATTGGTTCAATGGTTTCAACATATTTTGTGTATATAAAAAATATACATGCAAATATAATGAAATACATAGATATATGCTTAAATACAGAATTATACAAATTTACAGAATATATAAGCTTAAATCATGGCCTGTATGTGTGATATAGTATTACCAATCAAGATTATTTGAATTTATTACTCTGTTTGAAATTATTCCAAACAATGCTAGACTATTTACATCTGAACTGTATTTATTATTTAGTCTGATTTCAGATCATTTTAATTTCCAATAAAAACCAAGTACCAACAGCAAATAAGTTACTGCCTTGTATGGACTGCTTTAAAAACAGAGATAGTGGCTTCATTCCAACAGTTCTATAAACTACGTTATATAAAAAGATGTGGATAAAAGATATTATTGTGTAACACCGCAATAAGCTGTTCACCCTACAAAAGTTTCAGTCCAATATTGACTTAATTACCTTTTAAAAAAGAAAGATAAAAGGACATTTGCATTTGTATGGCCAAGGCATAGTTAATTCCATGAATACGTATGTGAGGGATTCCCAAATATACTAAATGAAAGTAATGCTACACATTAAATAAAATGGTACAGTAGTCTAACATCTTATTCAGCAATTTCTGGATAGTATATAGCCTTCCCTATTTTAGCCAAACTTGACTGTCAAAATATATTACTAATCTGACAGTACAAGGGTTAACATAGCTAGAACAACCAGTTTTCTGTTATCACTTCAGGTTTTTAATGCATATCACACTCTTCAGTTTGCCTTTTGCAAAAGGCCATCAATAGAAATGTTGAAGCTCATTATTTCAATTGCTGTGACAGGTATAAAAAGAAAGGAACAGAAGAAAACACCATTTTCTTCACTTTATAAGAAGAACAGTACTTGGTTCCAGGGATGGTCATAGCTTTAACTGCAAACCGAGTTTAACATGCTGCAGTGTGCATAGAATTGTGTTCAAGGATTCTTCAGTAGTACCATTACTTTTTAGTGAATTGTGTGCTTATAACAGTTTCCAGATGGACATCTTTGTCGACTGAAGTACTCGATCCACAGAACAGGTACAGAATAGGCAGTGGCAGCAAAAGCATCTCATGGTGCTCTACTCCAGTGTTCCTCAACCCTCATTTGGAAGGACTCTCTCTTCAATAAGAGGACTGTTCACTTTCATAGACATGAGGGTACATCTAGACCACCCGCTTCTCTTTCGAAAGATAGTCTAGACAGCCATAACTTTTTCGAAAAAGCAAACTGCTTTTTTCGAAAGAGAGCACCCACGCAATCTGGATGTTCTCTTTCGAAAAAGCCCTGTTTGCGGTAAAGAACGCCTTTTTTCAAAAGCGCTTTCGAAAAAAGGTGTTCTTCCTCGTAAAATGAGGGTTACTGCTGTAGAAAAGATCACCGCATTCTTTCGATTTAATTTCAAAAGAACACGGTGGCAGTCTAGACGCAAGTGAAGTATTTTCGAAAAAAAGCCACTTTTTTTAAAAAACCCTGTAGTCTAGACAGCTTCAGTTCTGGAACTTTCTAGTCAAGCTGGCAATTAGTGTTAATTGCTGTGCTGGCAATTCTGGGAGAAGGACACCTATGATGGACCAATACCATCAACCCTTTTCATATAGGCCACCAAACAGCCAACTGATTGAAACAATTTTGGATCAATATCAACATAGGCTAGACTCAACTACTGGACACTGGAAAGTATAGGAAGCTTTGCGGTCAGGTAGCTGGGAATCGGTTGGGCGATTAAAAAACACTTGATAAACTTACAGGAAATTCCAGGAGTATCTGGAGGAGCTTCGTAAAGAGAGTTGAAGTGAACTCAGAGTCTGTTTGAAGATGACTGTAGGAAATCAATAATTGTCCTTAGTGACCCTCCAACGTAACTTGGCCACAGTCTATATTTTGGGACAGATTCTCTGTTTAGTTCAGCTCAAGCAGTGCAAACAGTGGAAACCACTTACCAGCCTTGTGCTGGCAATACTTCAGCAAGCATACAATTGGCAATGAGATCTTCTACATTATCCTCTCCACAAACCCTGGGGCAGGGAACATATCTTGGAGAAGGAAGAAGGGATACTGGGGAGAGCATTGTCCTTCAGCTATTTCCAGTTGGTCCATGGTCTTTTTGGGAAACTTCTCTGCCATGCTTGGATAGTAAATCTGGGATAGTAAATCAGGCAGAATTTCCTCTTAATTTTCCCTTGGGTGACTGTGTGTGGGAGAGCAGTCATCCTTTGTGATGCTCTCCTCTTGGCTCAGGTACAGCCATTCAAACTTCCATCTTGCTCTCCCTGCCTGTCCCACAGTGTGGCCCGAGAAGCAGGCAATGTAGCAGTCATACTTACTCCCTTCCTTGGTATGGTCTGAACAAGGTACGAATGAAGTCTCTGCTGACAGCTAGTGATGAGTTAGGAGGAAAGGGGTTCAGGGTCAGGCTGGAGTTACATCAACACACCTGCTTTGCCTAGACCTCCAGATGACAGAACTGTGTTGCCAAAGTGATCAATTTCAGCTGGTGTTGGGTTCCAAATCACATTAGTATTGAATGCAGGAGTAATGAAATGTTATTCTTATAGCACCAGGAAAGGGTAGCAGCACTGTGCTTAGCCTGTCCTGATTGAAGGGACAGGCTCAACTTAATTGAACTTGCTAAGGAGGGAGTTTAGATGCCAGAACCCACTAGAGTGAAAGACAGGAGCTGGGGATAGAGGTTCCTGCCTTCTTGTGTGGACTCTGCCTAAGTCACAGATAACATCTGACCTGCCTTCTTCACTGTTTAAAGACAGAGCTGATTAGGCTCAATTGTATATCTTGTGTTAAATGAGTAGTAGAGCCAAAACCACAGAAAATCAGGTCCAGGTGCTAAGCCTTAGACTGGTTGCATGACAGCATCTCCACAGAAGAGACTGCCCAGCCTACATTAGCAGTGAAGTTTCTCCATGACTGGAACTTCAAAAGACCAACTCGCAGTCCATTGCCTCATCATCCCACCCTCAATATAGTGGGTAAATTCATCACAACCCATTTTTCCTTCTGGAAGAACACTAAAGGATGTGGCATTAAAGAGCCACTGGCAAAACAGGATCCTGGGACAGTCTGAGAGCTCATGAGGTGACATAAGGTCTCCTCACTGACAGTTATGCACCCCACTGCCCCTGCCCCCATCTGCACCAATCTCAGGGATTCTACCATTTGTTTCGGGTGGCAAGCCCCCTTCTACCTTCACAGGAGTACAGACAGGGCACCCATGAATAAAACCAATATTTTAGAAGACCAGAAGGCAGCTCCACAAGCATAAAACTGATAAACTTTCTGCCCATCCCTGGGAGTGGTCAACGCAAAGATTTAAAACATCTATCACTTCATCCTAATGTATCAAAACACTCTCTATTCCACCCTATTCTTTTGGGTGGGATCAGTCACATATCTGTTTGAGTTTTGACAGTCTCCCTATAACCAAACTCCCAATTACCCCACGAGAGTGAGACTCTTAGCTCTGCATCAATGCCATTATTTTTTGTCTTTGAGGAACTCAATATCTATGCCACTGGTTCTAGGGGTTTCTTTGCCATTGCCTTTAGACATACTTGAGCACAAGCAGGATTGACTCAATATTCTTCCATTTTTGTGACCCTCCCATCTATCTATTATATCAATAGTCAGTCATGCTTTGCCACCCTGGAGACTGGCAATTCCTGAAATATTATTTGCCTGCCCTAACAACTCTCACTAAATCACACCCTTCCCCCACACAGAGATAATAACATTTGCCTCCTTCAGAGAATCAATGCAACTTTAGATAGTATCAAAAACCAGGCCCTGCTTTTATTCAGAATTCAAAAATGTCAGCCACAAATTAACCAAATCCCTAGAGCTTTTTCTGCTTTTAGAAAGAATGATTTCACTCTTCTCAGATGCCAGACCAACGTACAGAATGGCAAGACTCTGCAGAGGGAAACTGATATTTATGTCTCAGCCTTGCTAGCACCAATGACGCTTGCACAACAGATGTTATTTTTTTCAGTGTTTATACCCTCCTGTAAAACAGAAAGCTTTCCTGCTTGTCTGCCAAATTTCTACCACACTAGACAGTTTGCTAGTTAGTTGAAAACTACAGCTCGTAGGAAAGTTTCTTCTTTCACATCCCCTAATATATGCAATATGACTTGAACCTCAGTTCATAGGACACTAGATAAACGTTCAACAAGAAAATGTGTAGACAACCAACTGGAACATATGACTACACTTAGGAAGGAATAATCAGCTTCACAAATACAGTATAGGAAATGACCACGCATGAATGAGTACTCCAGAAAAGAATCAGGTAAGGGAGAAACAGATCACAAATTAAATATGGGTCAACAATGTAATGCTGCTTAAAAAAAAAAAAAAAAAGTGAACACTTTTCAGATGCATCTTCAGGAGCACCATAAGACAGCACAAGTAGTAATTCTTCCACTTTATTCAGCACTGATGAGGCCTTAATTGGAATACCATGTCCAGTTCTCGGCATTGCTCTTTGGGAAAGATGTGGACAAATTGGAGAAAGTCTAGAGAACAGCAACAGGTCTTGAAAACAGCTTACAAATAAAATTTGAAAAAAAATAAATAATGGGTTTGTTCTATCTGAAGAGGCGAAGACTGGGGGAGGAAGGACAAGTCATAATAGTCTTCACATATGTAAAAGCATATTAGAGAGAGCAGAGAGTGATACATTCTTCTTAACCACTGAGGACAAGGCAAAAAGCAATGAACTTAAATTGTGGCAAGAGAGATTTAGGGTAGACGTTAGGAAAAACTTCCTCGCTGCAAGGGTACTTAAGTACTGGAACAAGTTATCTAGAGAGATTGTAGAATCTTCACCATGGGAGAATTAAGAACAGATATATATAGACCATCCCCCATTAGATATTTGTCTAATACTTAGTGCTGTCTCAGTATAGGGGACTTGAGTAGATGACCTAGTGAGGTTCCTTGCACTTCTACATTTCTATGATTTACTCTGATAGTTCAGTATAATTAACTAGAGAAGTATTTTAACTAATGTGAAGGATATAAAATGCATTCATTCCTTTCATATTGTAATTATTGTAACTTTTATACGTACCTATTAATAGATTTCTAAAAACTATTTTAGCCATTCACCTTTCAGGTTGATAAAATTTAGCAGTTTCATTAGTGACTCTGGCAGGCCCTCCAGTTTAAAAAGGAGGAAATATTAAGCAAGCACATCTGACTAAGTTTTTGTTTTTTTGTTGCATTGCTTCTTCACGTTCACAGACCATCCCAATGACCAAACATCAAGTTCTATTTAACTATACTTATACACAACTACTAATAAGTTAATAAAATATAAAGTCCAGCTCTTTGTGAAAGCAATGTTGTGGAGTATTTATTTCAAGTGCATCACCACCAGCAACACCACTAGCATGACCACAGATCACCTACTAAACCCCCTCAAAATTCCTAGCTGGATTTCAGATCTTTATATAGCCATGCATTTCAGTTTACAAGTGCCCAGACTCTAGAGACCAACTGCTAGTACCATTACTACTGACACTAGTAAATAAAGTAAGCTTCTGAAGGAAATGGTTTTGAAGTTATAAACCTGGCAGATTTTGTCACCTGTTAAAAACTGTTCTTTAAAAATTATACTGAATTATTCATGTTTTTAACCTTTCTGCAATTGACAGTGTTACAGATGCTAAGATATCTCAAGAGCATAGCAATTGCTCTTGTTTTATTTAATCAAAGTAATAAAGCCAGTGTCATTTCAGTAATCTCTTCTTTTGAAGAATTACAGCCCACAGCCTGACAATCATTTCACCTTGAAAACTCATGTCTTTAAAGATAAGCAATAGTATACAATGTACGCCATCTAACAACCTGTTCTTATTGATCTTTGTTTAGTGTGTTTCCAACAGTTGTCTGTGTATAAAATACCAAAACCTGCTTCTAACTACTCAGCAAAAGTCCCCCTAGGAAATAAAACTTGCTTTTACTTCTTTCTATCTTACCTTCCTGCATCCTCCCATGAATCATCTAGCAGAATAAATAATTCTGCTCATGTACCAAAATATGTGAAGGTAGTCCAGTAGCATATGTCTGTATGAAAGAGTCTAAGCCAAACACAAAAAAAAGCTAAATGTGTTATAGTAAATTCTCAGAGAGCACTCTCTAAGTATTAATTTTCTAGGGAAAAGTAGAAACTAAACTAGCCAATATATCATAAAACATTTCTTAGCATGTTTGAATCCAGGACCTATATATTGTGTTTGCTCAATAAGACAACATATGTTTTCCCACTCCTAGAGAATGACATTTTCCCCTGTAATTAAAGATTTTGTGTACTGTATGCGTATAACGTAAAGTTGAAACTGATAAAAGTTTAAAAACAGGCTTTTTATTCCACATTATCTCTCGATACTAGCTACAGTATACAGTGAAACACATACAGAATATAAGGAAATACTGAACTGATGTACTCTTAAGTTGTTTCTTATGTATGCATAAATGCTGTAGTATTCTGAATGCAGCAAATAAAAAAAAAAGAAAAAGAAAAAATACTTATATTCTTTCAAACCCTATGCACCAATATCTGGTTACTAATGGTTCTATAAGTCAACAATGACTTCCCTGCTTTTCTAATTACAAGGAATGTGTTCTATTCTCTTGTGTGTATAGAAAACATTTTCTCACAGATTGCTTTGTGTTCTGGTAAATTACAGGAATTCCTGTACTGTACATCTGGAGTCCAGACAGCCATGCATAGGGACTGCAAGATTTAAAAAAAATAATCTTCCCAGATGTTTGTATATTAAAGTTAGCCATAATAATGTAAAGAGAAAGTGAAAAGACTGCAGCGAATATTGAAAGCAGAAGTCTCCTCTTGGGAAAACTGCAACAATGTAGGAAAAATACTACAGAAATGTTTACCTACAGTATAGACAGTGTGTAATAGTGGCATTCAAATTACAGCCTCTCCCCGAGTTACGAACAAGTTACGGACCAAACACCTGGCCGTAACTCGATCTGTTCGTAACTTGGACCCCATTGAGTTACATAGCGACCGTGCTACTCATAAGCGCGGGTCGCATTCGTAACTCGGGGACCGCCTTTACAACCGCTCCATGGGAGCTTTGGTTGTAAATGCGAATGGTCGTAACTCGACTGTTTGCAACTCGGGGACTGGCTGTAAACACCACTATTGCATAACCCCAAGGCAGCTAAAGTCTTGTTTCTCTGCACCAAAAACAATTACCAGCACAGATTCTCAGCACTAATATACCTAACTTCCTGCAATGAAGGGTTAAAAAAATTCAACTGTTACGGCAGTTATTCTCTTGGGACAGATTTTAGTTCTCTGCCCATAGAGGATGAACTCAGACCTCATAATAAAATAATAATAATAATAATAAACATCCTACCAGTATTACCCTTATTACTATGTGCTATTAACTGAAATACCTGGGAGTGAGAGACTGACACTTTACCACCCTAAAGTTATTTGGATAAGCTGTTAAGAAAAATTATTTTCAATTAGCAATAATTGCGCTTCAGATTAACCTCATTGGCTACGATACTGCCACTGCGCAAAGGTCCCCTCTGGTCATTGCTGTACACATAACCAAACTAGAGAAAAACTTTACCTAAACAGAGATGTGTCAAATTTTCCATAGGAGATTTGGTGGACAGAGATAGGAGTCCCCAGTACTGTAATGGTGCTTTGCTAGGAAATTAAAATAACCATTTCAGCACACATTTTTAGGCATTGTGGCCTGGCAATCTCCCTCTGGCAGTGGCATATACCTGATGTTTCAGAGAGAGGTGAAAAAAAATGCCTAGACAACCATGAAAATCTGCATCTTAAGCACAATAATCCAGTTCTATCCCTCGCAAACAATCAACATGTGCGCTGACGTAGGAAGCAGACATACCTTGTAACTTTTTCACCTAGTTAGTACACTTAAGTTAAATGTTAGTTTTGGACTAGTTATCACTTTTGCCAAAAGAAAAGCATGTAATTTTAATGTAGAGAACAGTAGTAAAGCTATGCTTGTTCCATCAGCCTGCAAAATGCAGAACTAGAGCTACACAAATTGATTTTTCAGTTCTCTTGCAGTTTTGAAAAATTAGGGAAGGGGGGGAAATCAGTTCAGGTTGAACCAAACCCAGTTTTTTAATATAGGGCAAATTAAAACAACAACAAAAGGTTTCAGATCAAACTAAATTTTTCATTGAAGTAGGAGCTAGAACCTAAGCAACTACTCTCCCAAGTGAGTGCCCTAACTACCAGACAAAGATCATTCTCATTTCCTCTGATGAACAACTTCAGTAGGATTGACTGGTAAAGACCCAAACAAGAAAAACGTACTGTTTGGTAGTTAGGACACGCACCTGCAAGAGGAGATACTTGGGCTCAAGTACCTGCTCGAGAGAGGCCATCTGAACTTGCCTCCCCCAAATGCCAAGTGGGAACCTTACTGACTAGGCTATTGATAATAAGGGGGATGCTGCTACTATTTCTTCCTCCTTGGTTTTGTGAATGGTACCTACATTCCCTTGTAAACCCAGCACCAAAATAAAAATGTTTCATTTTCATCATGTCAGTGTTGATAATGTTTCCCTTTTCCCCAGCCAAAGCAATTAACCAAAATGTAAAAATTCAAAAATCTTTCAGTCAATCCAAATCTACATTTTTCTGGTGGCGGTGAGGGAGAATTTCAGCTAAAAATTTTCATCCAGTTCTATGCAAATTAACAAGCTGTAGTGCATGATGCATCAATACCATTTGCTGTTAAAATAAATGGCTCTATTTTTGTTGTTGCTTTCAAACTACTACTAACAATAAAAATGCCAGCTGTATGTTAAACTACCTCAATTTTCTTGCAATAGGTATTTTCTGGGGGAGAGAAGGGATGTCTTCCATTAGCAGACTTCAAAGGGCTTTGAAAACCAATACAAATAATAAACCACACAATATCCTTGTGAAATGATCACATACTTTTATTCTCATTATATGCATAGCTCAGTGGCAACAAAGGTTGCTCGGGACCTCTGAAAATTAGGTT
Source organism: Rafetus swinhoei (assembly GCA_019425775.1). NCBI lineage: Eukaryota > Metazoa > Chordata > Testudines > Trionychidae > Rafetus > Rafetus swinhoei. The sequence goes on along the minus strand of CM033449.1, from coordinate 88,228,701 downwards.
TCAGTGTCTAATACCAAGATCTCGTGAAGATCCATGAAAATACTTCATTTTATGACTGCATGTAGTCTGACTAAAGTTAAAGTTTCTGCTTTTGAAAATGTTGAACAAAATGACTTGCTTCTGATAACACCGGAAGCCTGTCACTGAATCATGAATAAGACCATGGAACTAGGGACCAGGAGATCTGGGTCTCGAATTACAATACCACCCTCTCTTCCAACACACAAATATTTTGTACTCCTAACCATGGTTTTAATTAAATGTCTCTGCAGAGACCAAAACCTAATCAAAGGTGTCCAAAGAGTATGTCTTAGAGCAGTAGTTCTCAAACTTCTTGTCCCTTGTCCCACCTGGCTCAATGCAAACCTTTCCTCGGGTCACCAGTTGCTAATGGAAACTTGCCGTTAATTACATAAGTTACACCCAAGCTATTTTGCTAGTGCTGCAGCTAGGGAGAATGGTTTAATTTAACCAGTAAGAAAGGAAATATTAATTTAAATTATTAAACAGATTAAGTGTTTTAACTCTCATGTTAGTTTATCAAACTTCATTTTAAATAAAGTAAAATATTAATTTATGTCCAACAAAAGGATTCCATGTTTTCTTTATTTATGGCAGGGGTGGGGAATCTGAGTTGGCAGCCACTGACCCACAGAAAACACAGTTGGAGACCACACGAGTGAGAAGTATTAAAACCCCTCCAAAACCCCACAACCCTCACTGATGTAGTCCCTAGATGAGCTCCTCACTCCTGGGGCTCCAGCCCCACAGGGGAAGGGAGAGACATGGGGAGGACTGAGGTTCAAGGCTTTCCACAGGCCAGATTTACTCTCCTGGGATTTTGTGGATCCCCATAAGCTCTTGGGTGGGGACTACAATGAGGGGTTCAATGTATGAGACAGAGCTGCCAGTGAGTGGGATAGGCATGAGGATGAAGGATCTGAGCAGGAGGTGGAGTGCATGAGGGGGGTGAAGGTACAAGGTCTGGACAGGAAGTGGGGTGCAGGTGGGGGGGTGAGGGTGCAAGGTCTGGATGCAGGAGCAGGCCAGGGAAAGTGGGCAAGAGCAAGGGAAAGTGCAGGAGCAAGATGGGGGTAAGGTGTCCAGCAGGGGAAAGGGTGCAGGAGCAGGGTGAGGGTAGGGTTTCTGGTTGTGGGGAAGGTGAAGGAGCAAGGGAGGGTGCAGGAGCAGGCTGGGGATGTGGGGTCTGAGCAGGAGGGGCTGGGGGTACAGGGTCTGGGCATGAGGTGGTGGCAGGACACTTATTTGCCTTTGCGCTGCTCCCAGTACAATGTCCCAGGCATGGCCTCCCGCTGCTTCCATTGGCCAGATTCCAGTCAATGGGAGCAGCGGGGAAAGCCTCCAGGCAGCATGTTTATATGCTGCTGTTCCCCCAGCCAGGGGAGGGGGTGAAGGAACAGGAGTTCACGGAGCAGCTTCTGCATCCACTTCTTCCCCATGAACTGGATCACACAGCAAGGCTCAGGGCTTTCTTCCCTGCCCCCCAGCTGGAAGCTGGCACCTCAACCTTGCAAGGGGGAGAGGGCGCAAGGGCCAGCATGGGCTCTCCACTGTGACAGAAGGGAAAGGGGGGTTGAACTGGAGCCACAGACCACCTGGAAGGTGGCCATGGACCATTATTGGTCTGAGGACCGTAGTTTGAGCGCCACTGTTTTAGGTCCATAACTAGATAAAGTCATGGAGCTGGGCAAGGCTAGGTTTACACTGCGAAGATTTTGCAACGAAAGTGCTTCGACATGCAAAAGTCACCAAAAGTGAAAAATGGTCAAACCAATTTTTCTGCCTCCTACTGGCAACATTTCATGGCCACATTGCTAGCATCCTGTTGACAGAGCAAAGCAATGTGGGAAAGCATCCCATCATGCAGTGTTCTGGGAAGGCAGAGCTGATCCCTGCACTTCATGGGACTCCTTCGTAGCTCTGTGAGCTCTCTGTGCTAAGCAATGTCAAAGCAGCACAGCAATCTCTCCAGCCCTCTCCCTGCAGCATCAGTCTGCCTGCTGCGGTGCTCCTAATAGGGGAGAACAGTTATATTCCATTGATTTGTTTTTTGTTCCCCAAATGGAGCAGTTCACTCAGCTGTCAGATACTGCCTGGAGCTCTGAAAGGGTGGAGCACATGCCTGTAGAACAGCAGATATCACAAAACACTGAGCAGAGCCATCAGAGCAGGCATTGTGGGATACTGGCAGAAGCCAGTTCTCTGGACAAAAACAGAGCCTACACTGGCTCTTTGTTGACAAAGGGAGGGGAAAAGAAAAAAGTTTTTCAGAGTTGGAAGTTGTGTGTCACCAAAACTGAGTGTTTTTCCCCCCAAGAAAAGTCGCATTGCAGTGTAAACGTTCCAGTGTAGAGAACCCCAAAGATACAGAAAAATCTGAAATAACTTCCCCACTGTCTAAAATCCAACATACTACTTCGTGTGACTGGCTTCCTAAGCGAATTAGGATAATGTAGTCATTAAAAGAAGCCTGACTCTCACAGACCTCTGGACATACCATTTATCATAAAATAAGAACCTAGATTTTTCAAAGCCTTTGGAATCTTGAGACCTGGAGTTGCCAATTGTCCAGGTTATCCTGGGGATGTTGTATGATGAAACCTTCAGGAATACATCCAACTATAACTGGCAACTCTATTGAGGCCTGATTGAACACCAATTAAGTCAAAGTAAGTCCTTCCAATCACTTCAGTAAAAGCTGGATCAAGGCTACGGTACTCAGGTAAAGGAAATATAAAATTATCTAAAAAAATAAAGAAATGATTGGCTGCAGGGGCAGCCCGTAAGCCTAGGCTAACTAGGCAGTTGCCTAGGGCGCCACTGGCCCGGGCGCCCCGCGATTACATCACGGCCATTGACAGCCGTGCAGGCGGGGGGGTGCCGATCGTGCCTTACGCCTAGGGCGCCAGCTGCAGCCTCGGGCCGCTCCTGATTGGCGGCAATGTATTCCAATCTACGTATGTTGCACATGTCTGTGAAGTTCCTCTATAGTAGATTATTAGTAAAATGCCACAGCAATTCACACAAAATTAGTATCAAGGACCTGTATTTTCATCCTTAACTTTGAACTATGTAGCTCGGTAAACTTAGGTTATATTACCAAAATTATGTGAGGGGGCAGATTCCTTTCTTTTAACAGAAATACTGGAGGAGAGAGGGAAAGATTGACTTTGTGTATCCAGAGTGGAAGGAGATTTTAAAAACAATCATGGAATTTTTTTAAAAAGCAAATTATAGTGTCTTTCAATTTGATTTATGGTTGATTTTAAAATTTTTCCTCACAATCCTGAGTGTTAGCAATTTTTTAGAAAAAAAATTAAAGCCACAAGTTTTAAAGAAATACATCAAATACTTCAAGACTAACACGGCAGCAGGTATTACCTCAAATGGTGCTTGACTAATCCCCAAGAATTGCTTTGGTTGTTCATAAAATATTTGCCTCCCCAATCATAATTTTGTAGTTTCAAGGAAAAGATTTGGAAATTTACCACTTTGTTCTTCTGTTTCCTAACAGTAAATTGGGCATAAATCCTTTGATTTTGGTGAAATTATTCACAATTTACAAAAGAGAATTAAGATTAGACTCAGGCCCAATGCTTTTAACCATTTTCTTTACATAGTTGCTAAACAATACATGAATAACCAACACTGAACTAGTTAGAGGTATATGCTAATTGTGGGTAGAAACAAGTTGAGCTTGCATGTGGTAAACGAAACCAAATTGTGAATTCTGTAGCACTGTAAATAGACAACAGTATTTCTGAAGAGAGCAAGTCACCTAGATTGGTCTTTGTTTTTCCTTTGCCCATTAACCTACCTGAAGCCACAATTTACGGTTTCCATGTTACAATAAGTTAATGTGATAGTAGCTATTAAGTACTTCAGCCTTCTTCTTATCATTTAGTATATGTTCCCCTTCCACATCAAGGAGCATTTTCATTGGCCATTATCTCACTAATGTACTCAAAGCTTTCTCTTGTTCTTTTCTACATCCTTTGTTAGTAGCAACTCGATTAGTGCCTTTACCAGTCTAACATTTCCTTCCTTGTCATTACTAGTATCTAGCTCAGTATTCACCTTCACTTCTTTTAGGGTTAAAATATATACTTTAGCCAAGCACAAGCTCTGTTTCAATCAAAAGTTATTGGGCTCTATACAGGACTAATTGGGTGAATTTCATGGCATCTGATGTACAGGCCAGACTACCTGACCTACTGGTCCTTTCTTTTCTTCGACTCTATGAACCTAAGAATAGCAGAGCTCAATATTTCTATATCAAACCCTCAAGCTTAAGAACTTCATTCTTCAACACTTGAGACAACTAAACATTTATTTTTTCTCAACCATGAATTATTAACAAGAATGTCCTGGTCCAACTCATTTAATTATATTCCCTGTTGTAATGGGGGGCACTCACCTACTGAGTGTCTCAAAGTGCCTGAGTGTGGTACCACCGTCATAATCTTACTCCATAGCCCACTGAAGACTAGTGGCTGATCTTGATGGGCTTACAGTAGTTTGGGCATGTGGCCATGTCATTAAATCCAAATGAATCACTTCTGTGGTAATAATAAGCCCAATGAATCTCCATCCTGGTCTCTGGGCCCATTAAATTCAGCCCTCTGTTCAGACTTTCATAACCCCTATCCTCATCTTGGAGTTTATATCACTGTGGCCAATGGGAGGGAGTCAGAGCTGCCCACACTTCCAGGTTCCAAACCAGTAACTCTCTAAAGCAGAAGCCATGTCCGGTTCAATTAAGTTTCTTGATGCTTCTTCCCTGGGGCTTTTCCTACGCGTCCCCCTTCTTTGCTTCATCCTTAGCTCAGGTTTAAGGTTAAGGCCTCTCTTTCCCTGCAAACCTAACTCAGTCAAATGCATTCAGAAAAAAATTATGGCTATCCCTTCAAGCTCCTATGGCCAGAGCAAAGCACCCTTCTTAGTTCAGTTCCTGGCTGGGACCAGAGGGACAGTTAAAGCCCTGCAGCTCCTTTTAGCTGAGACTGATGGCTCTGATTGACACCTTCCAATGAGATCTCTTTAGGCAGGCTTTGGCGTCCCTCCTTTGCTGCTCTTTCCCTGCCACTTCATTGTTCTTGGGGCATGGTATAGTAGGACCAAGGGACTTTCTGTTGAGAGCTGCCAAGGTCAGGTACACCCTTACATTCTTTCTGCAGTTTCAACTGAACAGGATTTTGTTCTTTATTTCATTCCTAAGCAGTTGTGCAATGTTGTCATGTGCTCTTAAAACGCATTTCATCCAAGCTGTAGTGGATCCTATTTATCCTTCCCTCACTATTCATCGCTCTGCATCACGGCAGATGGGAGCAAGCGTCTAATGCACTGGAGGAAGCCTACAGCAGCTGCTGACATTCTTTATTTGCAACTCTATACCTCCCAAGCTTAAGTCAGATCCAATAGTAAGGGAGGAAATTAGACACAATAGGTCAGATTTTATGTTGGCATAACTCTACTGCCAATGATTGAGTATGTGGACATAAATGCAATATAGAGTGAAATACTTCATGACATCAGCTGTGTGGTTAATAAGAAATAATTAATACTCTGTTTTCTCTATGGGCTGCATTTTTTCCCCTCTTTTCTTTTTTTCTGGCAGGAGGCCTGGTTCCAGAGGTAATGCTCTGACTAGCTAATTAATTGCTTTCCTCTTTAGAGACAGACTTGTTGGTTAGCTAATTGAATCTTGGGTAAGGAGCCTGCTTCTTTTCAGGTCTTTGATTTCTAAAATAATCTCTAATATTTTTAAAGCAAACTAGCAAATTTCACTTACCTCAAGAAACAAATTGTGTGCACTTTCCTGGCTACAACAAAACCTAACGAATTATGGCTTCCACTGAAACTTCCTCTCTGCATAGAACCAGAGACCACAAAAGGAAGGTATCTTTCTCACAAAGCTAGCTGCATAAAGCCCTAGTTGATTTAACTTCTAGTCTCTCTTTTACAGCTGTATTATTAAATGTAAGTATTGCATACCTCAACCCTATATTTTGTTGATTTACTGGAGTAAAAAATATTAAAACATTAAAATCGCTATTTGGGAGTAAATGCTAATTATTTGTAAAAGTTTCTCTACAAGGTTCTCAAACTCTGTGTTCCAAAGTTGTAGGGTTTGTAGCAATAATGTTTATCTTGCTCAACTTAGTTTGAGAATTTTTTTCTAGATATGGACACCTTTCAAGAGGAGAAAGCTTTGTATACCAGAATAATTTAACAATATCAACTGACTTTTACAGCAAAAGACCGGCACAAACCAATTTATATTCTGTAGAAAAGAAATTCTTGGCATACTCACATAAAAATGGGTTCAAATCAATATCTGGGCATTACAGGATGCTAAGCTCATTGAAAGACAGGTTGGTTTTGGACTGAACTGATCTCCCAGGGAAGTTAATCCAACAGATTCCAGAAAGAAAGAAAGAAGTTAGTGTAGTTAGAGATATTACCTCACCTACCTTGTCTTTCTAATATCCTGGGGGTGACATGGCTACAACTATGCAACATACAAGTTCACAATGACACACATGACCTACAAGATCGTGTCTTAACACTCACACTCTTCAAGCATTTCAGATCAAATTCTGCCTGACTTTGTGCAGGGAAAAGGAAGGGATGCGTATCCCCCCGCATTTATGTGGATTGCAGTAACAAAGATAGTCTTTTCAGTCTAGGGAGTTTTAGGCCCACACAGTCGGTTTGCCCCTGGAAGTAGGTTCATAAGACAGTGGCAGGACCATAACCCTTTTTCATCTTTACTGGACCACTATCTGTTCTACAGTGAGCAGGTTGCATGCTTCTTTAGGATGGTGCAGTCCATGCAGCCTCAATGTGCAATGATACTCTCAATGACATGCCATGTTACCTTCTGCTCAAGCCATTTCCAAAATACCAGAATTCGGCCCTCTGGTCTAAGGACACTTACAAATTATGCTTTCATGCCTGTAAATACATAGTAAGCTCTACCACATACTATATTACTATCATGATAATGGAGGGATGAGTTGGAGGTGAATCTTGTCTTCCATACACTGTATTATTCATTTCCTCCTGGCAATTTTTTCCCTACCAAAACTGTTTAGATGGGAAGATAAAAGAATAAAATGAACCAATTAATATCACTAAATATTTTTCCAGTTCTAAAAAAAAAAAAAAAAAAATCTGACATTACTCCCTGGAGCCAGTTTTTATGCACAAGTTATAAAATCCTGGGAATGGAAGTGTATACAGGAAATGTTGACAGAGGTTGAATTTTACCAAGTCTGCTTTCATTGATATAACACTTTATTAACTTTTAATTTCTTTTATCAAGTGCTCCTACAGAACAAAGAATTAGAAGAAAAAGATCACATCATTTACAAAGAGACAGGTAATTGGCTTCAGCAACCGGCATAAATGAAAACGTATTTTTCATATAGCTAAGGATGTTAAAACGTGATTATCTGGCTAATCGTATAGTGGATACAATTTGTATTGACTATATGATTAGGCGATAAGCGCCTCTGCAGAGCCTCAGCAGAGATTGCTCCAAGAGCTGACTCGAGCCTGAACTGAGCAGTCCTGGCTCATGCCGGCTCTCGAGCCACCCATACTGCAGTTCTGCATTTTGAAATGCAGAGGCGCACCTGGGACTGCTCTGTCCCTGTTCGTGCTGAGTCCAGCCACCCCTGTTCACAACAGACAGCCCTGGCCACAGCAAACAAGGGCTGCTTGTGCAGTCCCCACTCGTGCCATTTCCCACTGTGCCTCCTCCTCCCCTGCAGCGATGGTTCTCCCCAGCACCAACTCCTGCTCCCCACACATTGCTGCCTCTCTCAGAGAGGAAGCAAGGGGGTGGGGGAAAACCAACTAGTCGAGTCAACTATGCGATGAGCATTTGCTTATTGGATAGTCGACTAGTCACTTACATCCTTATATTCAGCATTTAGAAAGTCTGTCAATATTTAAAAAACCAAAAAAACAAAAAAACAAAAAATCAGAGATCCAAGCTAACTGATCTTTTCCCTAATACTTCTTCTATTTATTAAAATGCTCTGGATATAAATACACTTCCTTTGCTACATATTTATTATTTCGTCACCTGTCTCAAAATTAAGAACAGCCAGTCTGTTGAAAAGTGAATTGAAAGGTTATCCAGATCCACTGTACCGCCCATCAGTGACCTGTATGCTCTGCTGAGTTTAACTTAAATGCCAATAAACATACAAACATAAATATCCAGTATAAGAAATACATAAAAGGACTGATGAGGTAACTGGGAATATACTATGAAATAACAATTAAACCTTGTTATTCTTGTACTGAATTCTAATTACACAATTTAGTAATGAACAACATACATGAAAAAACAGAAAAAAGTGCCACAGAAATGTAAATATAATCTCAAAAGGACAGAGTACAAAGACAGACACAAAGATATACTTCCGTTAGTGACTTTGAAGAATACAGTAACAATCTAGTACCTGCTGAAATATAATTGATGCACACTTATGGCAACACTCTTGACAACAGTAGCTCTCTTTATGCCATCGGACAGACTAACTATAAACCTAGAAGATCCAAGCTTCCCAATCCATCCAAAGGTTTCCCTGGTTTACCAATGAATCTCCTACTTTTGCAGGGTCATTGATCCTAACTATATAAAAACAAAGTGTGTGTCCTTGTTTAAAGATGTATTAACCAGGTGGCTGAACTCTCTCGGCAAAAATGCCTCCATGCAGTATCTTAAAAAACCTTGAGACTTGCTGCCTCTGTGCTAGGACCAGCACCTAGACATTTTATACCCCACAAGAGCAGTCACATTGGGGGCCCAGCACAGAGGCTCTTGCTTAAGCCCAGATTCTTTAAGGGTTATGGAAGTCAGTGCTGCAATGTGTGTTGTGTAAAGCCTCCACCCAATACAGTATAATGTAAATGTAAGTTTAGTATAATGTGAATGTAAGTTTTGTAACCTTTTGAGCTCTGTAACCTTTCATTATGTGAGAAAGATCAGAAAGATCCTTGTGATTCAGCATGATCCCACTGTTGCTCTTAGAAGTAATTAAAATATAGGTTGTGTTATAAAGAAGATATAATGAATAATTAAAAGTTTGTACTAATAGGAGCTTTGTATGAAATAGATTTGATACTTTTTGTATGGACAATTGTATCCCTTTTTCCATGTGTGAAACGACTGTGTAGTTCTTGGGGAGGGGGGAGAGCCTGGATGGCCCTACCTGGACAATAAATGGCGATGTCTACCTTACCATAGTGTGGATCTCTAAAAAGCAAAACCCAGGCCTGTCTCCAGTCTGGTGCACATAAGCACGCAGGCAAGGTTTGGGAGGCAAGAATGTTTTGAATTACAATGCAGATTAAGCATAGTACGCAAGACCGTGTCAAGAACACACGACAAGCAACCTTGTACTGGTACTTCTGTTTCTGATAAGCAAAAATGACAGTTGCAGCCATACAACTGTCAACTACATATATATCAGCAACATCCTGAGTACCAGGATGTACCCCAAATAGGGCATTGGGCATTTTGTATTTCTTATACAATACGTAACCAATCAGTAAATATTATTAGAATGACCAAGTCTCATTGGATTTAGTAAGAAGAATTGATGAGAAGGAATCAGCAGGATTGACCCACAGGTCCTGCTCAATGTAACTAGAAGTAAATAGGCCCTTTACACCAGCGACCCCAGTGCATGGCGTTCCAACGCATGGGAATCAAAGGAACCACAACCTCCTGCCTGGTACCGTAGGTAGCATACAGGTGAAGTGTAAGTTAAATAGGCTTTATTATTGTATTATAGTAGAACTTCTATTAATTGCTTTTGCATTGCTTTGCACTGTATTAATTGCTTCAGAATTTATAGTATTTAAGGTTTAAATTGTATAGCAATTGTTTTTAAGGCTTGTAAAATTTAAACAACTATGTTAACTGCTTAAAGCTTGCAATAAAGTGGTTAAGTCTCCTTGGAGTGTCCTGGTTTCCCTTGGATCCAAACTCATTCACTCCCACAGGACGGAGTGAATGAGTTTGGAATGTGATTGTTTGGAGAAGTAACAACGTTTAGGCCCAGCAGTTTCAGAGTCCAGACGGTGGAAGAAGGAATTGGAAAATTCAGAGACAAGGTACCATAAATTGAATCCCAAAGCAAAGCAGACCGATGCAGGACATTACGGATGGCCTTGAAGTGTTAAGAACAAGCATCCCTTTACAAACAAGAGAGCCTTGAAATAACACTGGGAAGGAACTACTCATGTCAGATGGCAAAGAAGAAGGACTTCCAGATAATCAATTACCATTTTAACATCTGTTTAAGAACTGATGCAGCAAAATTTATAAACTTGAAAGGGAGAGAAGTGCTATAAAAGATGGAATGTCTTGCATGAATCTCCGGGTCTTGTCTTGTCAAGATCCGAGCGCCAGCCCAGACCAAGAGAAGCCCCTGCTCCTCCCTGTGCATTTAACTCACCTGGCCAGTGAGTTAATGTTACCAGTCTGTTGCTCACTTTAAGCAAAAGCAAGACAGGGTTTATTTGTTTATATATAAGTGTATGGATGTATGTGAGCTCAAATTCAATCCCTTTTCCATTTAATTCAACAATGGCATTTGATAAAAGCAATTTTAGTGTAACCCTGGGTTGGTCTTTAGTGAAAATAAGGTAACAACGTCTAACTGATTTAGGAGCCTAAGCCTCATTTTCAAAGGGATTTAAGCACACAGGATTCTAAGTACCATAGACTATCAAAAGAATCTTGGCTCCTAAGAACATCAAAACGGCCATACTGGGTCACACCAAAGTCCATCCAGCTCAGTATCCTGTCTGCCAACAGTGGCCAATGCCAGATGCCCCAGACGGAGTGAACACTACAGGCAATCATCACGTGATCCCTCTCCGGTCATCCATTTCCAGACAAACAGAGGCTAAGGACATCATTCCCACTCATCCTGGCTAACAGCCATTGGTGGACCTAACCTCCTTGAATTTATCTAGTTTTTTTAAACCCTGTTCAAGTCCTAATCTTCACAACATCCTCTGCCACAGGTTGACTGTGTACTGCATGAAGAAAAACGTCCTTTTTTTGTATACCTGCTACTTATTAATTTCATTTGGTGACCCCTAGTTCTTATGTTATGGGAACAAGAAAATAACTTTTCCTTATTCACTTTTTCCACACCAGTCATCATTTTATAGACCTCTATCATATTTCCCCCTTAGACTCCTCTTTTCTAAGCTGAGAAGTCCAACTCTTTTTAATCTCTCTTCATATGGGACTTGTTCCAAACCCCTCATTTTTGTTGCCCTTCTCTGAACCTTTTCCAAATGCCAATATATCTTTTTTGAGAGGAGGCAGCCACATCTGTACACAGTATTCAAGGTGTTGGCATACCATAGCCTTGTATAGAGGCAATAAGATATTCTCGGTCTTATTCTCTATCCCTTTTTTAAATTATTCCTAACATTGTTTGCTTTTTTGAGTGTTGCTGCATACTGAGTGAATGTTTTCAGATAACTATCCACAATGACTCCAAGATCTCTCTCTTGTGCCTAAATCCCATCTAAAAATGTGATCCAGGTTCCTTAATCATTTAGGTCATGGGTGGCCAACCCGCGGCTCACGAGCCACATGTGGCTCTTCAAAGAAAAAATTGTAGCTCCCGCACCTGCGGCTCTTAAAAGGGCAGCGTGTTTGTTTGTTTTTTTGCTCAACAACTCTGGGGTTCCTTGAAGCGAAAGCAAGGGTTCCACAAAGAGCCGACACTTCCTCGCCCCTGCTGAAAGAGACAGAGCTGGAGTCGCGGCGTCCCATGCAGACTTCAAAATGGCTGGCCACCCCGATTTAGGCAGTGCAACACTGAACCCCATGATGCCTAACTACCTTTAAAAAAGAAGTGGGTTTTACCCAAGAAAGTTCATGATATAAATATATTTGTTAGTTTCTAAGGTGCCACAGGACTGCTCATTATCTTCAAATATCTTGGCTTAGGGTCAGATTTTCCAAGGTGTCTGAAAACACAGTAAGACACCTAAAGCATCTGAACAGATTAGATGCCTAAACCTAATGATATTAAGGTGCCCAACCAATTTAGATCTTTGTTGTTAATCCCATTGGGTGTCTATGTCCATCTACAGGCATCCACATAATTTTGCAAACCTGACAGTTATTCATCTTTAAGGTAAATTGTAGTGAGATTCAGTACAGACTAACTATTTTAAAGAACGCCAAATACATTTATAACTGCCAGGAGAACTCCATTCAGCAGAATGTAATTGCACAGTTTGGAATTTGGTCACATCTTCGAAGTAGCCAGGACCTCAGCTTTACATTTTACCCAGAACATAAACAACTCATAGAATTTATTTGGCTTTTGAATTAGACATAATAGCATTCTCCTGACCACTTACTCAGATGTAAAGTGCCAGCAAGTCCAAGGGACAGATCCTCAGCTAGTAAATCAAGATATTATCCAGGATGGGTAGGAATTATATCCCTAGCCCTACCCTAGAGGTTGGGAATGGGTGATGAGACAGGGATTGTTTGAAGATTCCTGGTTCTGTTCACTCCTCTGGGCTTCTGGCAATGGCCACTGTCAGTAGACAGGATAGTGGACTAGATGGAACTTTGGCCTGACCCAGTATGGCCATTCTTATGTAAGCTTACCATCCTTTGTAGTTAGCTTATATAAAAATAAAACTTCAAATTTCATCCCAATGTTTTTTTCCGTGTATGCCTTGTCCCTAGGGTTTCTATTTTAAGGCCCCTCTAACCCTGCCCTCAGAAAAGCGTTTTGTGCCTGATTCTTATCGCCTAGCACTTTGTGTGGTCATTATGCAAAAAAGTTAGTGAAAATGGGTCCAAGAACTTACCACTGCTGTAATTGATAGAACTTTACATCTACTTTGCACAGTGAGAATAACTGCACAAGGTCCAAAGCAGTAGAGTGTAACAGCCATAACTCAACAGGCCTTCAGATCACCAAAACTTATTAATGTCCTCCAACTTCAGTAAGAACTGTGCACTGCTCCCATGTGTAACTGAAATTTCTAAAGACTTGTTATGCATTATGAACCCTTTAGACATTCAGGGCAGTAGCATACTATGTACCTCAGTTTTCCTCTTCATAAAGCAGGAAAGAACTATAAGGATTTTTCATTAATTATACTGATAAAGCCTTCTGAAATTCTCAGATGAAAAGGCATTAGAGATATGCAAAATTAACATTACTGCTTTGAGGCAGCTGCAGCAGAGGCACTCCTAATGTAGCTTTACTACTCCAAGACATCAAGAGTAGGCACATGTGCTACATGCATAAGAGCAAGTGTGCTTTTTGGCACATACCCAGTTCAGTGACATTCCATCCCTTATATCTGGTACCAAATGCTCCAAGGAGGTTTTATTAACTTTTAAGGCATGCAAAGGACTTACATCAAAACAATAAGCACCAAATGTTGCTCTTCCACCCAAGCAACTAGTTCCAATGAATGTAATAGAGTTTGCTTAAGCAGAATGAACAGGATTTGCCTTGTACCTTTAACATAGGCTAATCTGGAGGAACTATCGAACTCAAAATCCATTTAAAAATAATAAGGGTAGTGACTAAAACAGACTATTCCTTGGACAATTAATGGCAGCAATTAGAGCAACAATGTATCATTGTTAATATCTCAAACAACTGTCAGAAACCTTAGGCATTTCTCTTAGAGACTGGCAACAGAACTAGAATTTTGCAGCTACTAGAGTGTATCAATGCCTCTGTCAACACCAGAGTACAGACTGAAATCAACGGAGAGTCTAAATGGAGGTAGAGAAATTATACACAAAAATATAGTTATGTTTATGTCTGTGGAGATTAATGACAATAAAAGTATATATAGCTAATGATCTGAGAAAATTCAGCAAAATGAAAACACTAGCAGTCTTAGCTTTTAGAAAACCCAGCAAGTTTTAGATGACAACCTTTAGATGTTGAGTTAAAAGAACCTTCACAAAATCTGTGCAGTGTTATACTTGAAAATACATGGAACATTTATTTCAGATGTGGGGATTCATCAATTAAATGCAATATGCATTCGTTATCTTAATCACTTAATACAGCAACTCATTACAGTGTGTGTGCACAGCAAATGCAGCAAGGTTCACTGATACTTAACTGTGAGCCATTTCTTTAATATATTTTTATTTTAAAAGTTAACAAAATATTTGGTAATGGAGGTTTACTCCATGTTATTAATATTAGCAAAAGTAATACATTTTTCCAGTTACTCAATGTGACTTCCCCAGCCATGCTTCCTGATTATACAAATTATGCAATATTATTACATTAAATTCAACAGTAATAAAAAATGTCATCCCTCTCCTGCCCATAGAGAGAACTTTACATTTTTGGTGAAATATTAAAGACTAAATGGCTCTAATAAAATGTTATCAGCAGCCTTTCATAGTTTCTAGGACTCATTAATTAGGAATGTGCACCAGCCAAAAAGATATAAATCACATGAACGTGCGACCACAAATAAAGAGCAGTACAATTACTCAAAATTACTACATTGGTGATAGGTGGACAAATGTAATTCACCATTATATGGATAGTCATTTTAAGTACTATTTGTTTGGAGCGTCAAAGGCAGGAAAATAAATTATTTGCACAATTCAGCATATTGTGCATAATGATAACATTGGTACATACCAGTCTGTTTTCTTCAAGAAAAACCAAGTACTCATGAAAAATTATATAGATTATAGCTCACAAGGCTTTATAAAAAGTATCAATATTGGTAGTGAAGTAACTATGGGAGCAAATAAAGTGCCACGCAGCCTTGGGCGGTGGATGGGTCTACAGAAGGTATACTCATTAATCCGCAGTGCAGTAACTCAAAAATTTAAGAGAAAAGGTCTGTCATGTTCATTTTATCAGAACTGTGCTACTTCCATTCTTGATGCGTGTCTTTGTACCTCTCCTTCTGCTCTCAAGCCAGACCTGCCCATGTTACTGTAAATTCAAGACCAAATAATTGACCTGATGCAACTCCTGGTTCTGACAGTGACTTCTTCAGTTGCCTTAGAGTTGCTAGCTAGTCATAGAGGTGCTGGGATTTATAACACACTCTGGAAATACAAGAGCCTACACAAGTGCTAAGTATATTGTTATTCTCACTACCATTAACTGGAGAGGCAAAAGAGGATAGCAGGACAGAGGTGGGAGATCTGGATCCTAATCCCAACATTTCCTACACGACCTGGGCAAGTGAGTGAGCAACAGCCTGATTTTTCAAAGCAGATCTCAATTTTTCTAGGTTCAAGTTTCTGCACACCATGAATTGTGAGCAGAAAGCTTTGATATATTATCAATCATTAGATGTTCATTTATGGGGGTAATACATTGTAGGTGAAAAACTGCTTTCAAAAATTCAGTCCAAAGTCCTAACATGCTTCCTAAGAGGAGTACTGCTGAATAGGAATACATGGGCTGAAGGAATACGTGGGCTGAAATATTCTACACAAGATAGCACTTTAAGAGTTGCTGCAGGTAGTAGGCACTATAGTTGTAATTGTTGTTAGAGGTTACAGACTTATACCGCTACCTCTCTGAGACTTGAAAAACTTGTATTTTGTTCTTAATAGCTGGCCTTGCAGTCTTAGGTATGTGCACACAGAACCTCCTGTCTTCTAGGACATAGCAATCAGATCATGGTCTTAAAAAGATGATTTTTGTTAACAAAACAAAGAAAATATACTTGGTTGCTAGGTGTTATAGGGCAAATGAAAAAAAAACAGATTAAAAAAAATACAGGTAACTGCTTCCCAATTTGAAGAGTTACAGTGTTAGTTACATGTAGTCCAACAAACCACAAAATAAAGAAAATAACCAGATCACATCTGACTAAACATCCCCTGTTCTAGTTTCATATCTGTTGTTTCAATATTTAGTTCTTCCCTGGTTTAATTCATGTCTCCCAGGCTCTCTTCTGGTCACACAAAACTAGAATAGGAAGGTCATGGCTCCCAATTCAAAAGCCCACACTCTGGTTCCATTGGCTCTCCTGGCTTCCTGACAACTCACTTCCTGCTTTTTTAGCATTCCGTAGACTTGTTTTGACCCACTGTCTATGGTTTTAACCTTTACAGGAAGTTTAGTTAACTGAATGACTGGAATGTCCAGAAAAGGGTAGTATCGCTCCTATTATCATCACAAACAGAGAGAGAGAGAGATACCTGACACACGAAAACACAGTTTTGTGCTAACAGGGATAAATTCTGCCCAGATATCCACTAATCTAATCATACTGACTCCCGCCCAGCCATAATAGCTAACTGCTTATCTGTGATCATGGTACATGGTCTTGTTCCATTGAGGTCAACAGTAGTTTTGCCTTTCAATATGAACAGTCTAAAACACAGGTTTCATGATCAAATCATTAGTCTTCTTTTCTTTTTTTTTTTTTCTTTTTTTTTAAAATGGCAGGAGTATGTAGCGCTCAAAAAGCACAGCAAAAGCTTTTTGCCCGATATTTTCACTCTTGTAGTTTATTGGCCCAACAGAGATATGACAATAAACACTACAGTAGAACTCTGCTTTTTTAACACCACTCTTTTGAATGACCAGTTTCGGACCATTTTTCCTGGAGCTAGGGATGGACAGGGACACAAGTGAGTTTGCAAATCAGATTAAAAAATGTAAGTATAATTCAGTAAGTTACAGAAAAATCCATATTCTTATCATAAAAATCCTTGCATGTACCTCCTATGACATCCCTATGGAGAATTAGGAGTGTAATGGACCAAAGTGGGTGAAAAAGTAAGCATGTGTGTCAAGGCATAAAACAACAAATGACGAAAAGACTAACATACATATGCAATGCACAATGAACTAGTATAATTCCATCCTATTCAGAAGATTCCTTCATAAACCCCAGAAGGGATGAAACATTGATTTTTTGTTTTGTTTTGTTTTTCCTCTGTTCAAATAGAATAAAATATTGCTAATACCTGAATCAAGTAAATTTTATTCAGCATTTTTTGGCATTTCAAGTTTCATGAGACCAAGGAGATTTCTGGGGATTGAGGAATTCCTCTTTAAATCAGACATGTTTTCATGACTTAACTCTTTTATTTAGTCACTTTGTGGTGAATATTTTGGACCCCTTATATTACTTCAGATGAATTCAGCACAAACATCTGGTTGTAACCAATGGTGATCTAGAAGAAAAAATCCTCTGTAGGGAAATACTTGTTCCCCTCAAATCATCTATATGCTTCTTCAGTTTGTAGTTACAGTTTGCTTTAATAAGTCTTCTTTCTCTGACCAGGTTCAAAAACAATATAACCAAATACAGTTTAATAGGGATTCTCGTGTACCAAGAAAGACAAGGTTTAGAGGTGTGGTAGCCCACTCCGGCAGGGAAAGGGTTACAAGCAAGTCAGAGGAGGCTCTGGTTTTAGCTATAATCACTACAGATTCAAACACCTGAATTATGAAGATACCAGTAATTATTTTCTCATGTGTCAGCTCCTTCCGATTACCTTTTAAATTTCCTGCCCATTTTTACAAGACTTTCATATCATTTACTCAGGAAGAATTGTAAGGTAACAGCAATTCATGATGCCATTTTTAATAAATATACATATCCTACCACCCAAAAAACCTCTGAAACGTTTAGACCTGTCTGAACAGAGCTGCGGAACAAGATCCAGGTGGGTTCAAGTATTATGTCTCTTTGGGAGTCTTAGCATGAGATTTATCGGTTTTACTCTTTCACGAATAAATAATTAAAATGAAGCTTTTTTACAGACCCACCATTCTTTAAAAGAGCAGGCACAACAGTTCGTATCAGCTTTAACACTTCTTGCAGTTTAAAAAAAAATAAATCTTTCTGTAGATATGGTGTTCACAAAAGTGAGGAATGAATAGCAATTGCTAGAGACAGGCGTAGTTCAGGCAGGTGATGTGCAAGCTTTCACATACATCTCTGCTAATGCATTTCAAATCCTGATGTGCAGCATCTCTGGTATTCCAGCCTTGGGCTTCTTTGGCAGAGATAGCAAATTGCACCCAAATGTGAGGCGATTTGGTGATATAGATCGACGCCCACTAGGGAACATGAAACACTGTCAGTTTGGATTTGGCTCCAAAGTTGATTTATTTTAAAATGCCACTTCTACAATAGAAGTTCTTCATTTCCAATTATCCCACTGCCAAGTCATTATTAAAAGGGATACTTACAATGGCAAGACGTTTTAAAAAAAAATATATAACGAATGACAACTTTTTGTATCAATTAAAATTGTGACTATTTACTTGGAATTTCAGACATGAAGAGCCACAATAAGAAAGACCAGCAAATAATTTTTTTTGGCCTAAACAAGCTCATATTGTAAAACATTTTAAAAGGGCAATCAGAAGCACAGTTTTCCCAGTTTCCCATCACTGTTGTTTAATAATTTGGTCTATTTTTATTCTTTGCTGTGAATAATAAATGGAGATGTTGAGATAAAAGAAATGAGGACCCCCCCAGGGCAGGTAGAGTGAGCTATTTGCCTCATATGCCTTCTGTTTCTTGTTGCTCTGCGAATGCAACATTAGGATGTCTGTTTGCATTTTACAAGCCCCTCATGAACTCCACCCATTGGTCAGTCCATCCAAAAAAAAAAAAAAAAAAAAAAAAAGGTTATTTCAGCATGCCAGCATTTCATTTCTGCATAAAAGTCAAAGGTTCACTTAAATTTAATCCCAGACTATACAAAGTTTCTCCTTTTGAAGCTTTACATAGACTTTGTACTTCCAAGCATTTTTTAAAAATGAAGAGTAAGACCTCACATATAAATTAAATAAATAAATAAATAAATAAATAAAATATGTGCCTTAGAAACAGAGCTACATAAATATCAACAAACTACTGTGGACTAGAGCATTTTGTTCCTTCCCTTCTCTGGGTCTGGAACTCTCCACAAAAATTCCATGCAGAGATTACCCCAGCATCCTGTTAAATAATGATAGTGAACACCATTGGATGGATCTCCTCCATTGCTGGTAGATCCCCTAGAGCCACAGGACGCAGGGTCTAGTATACATGCGCACACTGGCTTCCAGTGGACCCCAAGAATCATGGCGCCAGTTCAGACATGCTGTCAGGACCTACCTACTGTATTGCTGCCCCCCAAGTTCCCTGACTTTGTATAACTTTTTCCAGGTAACTTTTGTGGTACTAGAGATGGGATGAGGTGCAACCCTTCTGGCCTTGTATCTTCTTGTCATCACTTCCTCCTGCACACAGAACCTGGGGGGAGGGGCCTCTGCAGGGGCCAAAGACTGGAGCACCAAGCTGCAGAAATGCCTCAGCTGCTCATTCACGGGGAAAAGTTCAGAGCCTCATGTTGAAGGGTCTCTTCCACATGCAGGTCAGGAGGATGTCCCCCTGGCTAGGGTGACCAGGTGTCACGTTTTAATCAGAATGGCCAGTCAAAAAGGGAACTGGAAGGCTCCAATCAGCACAGAGGCCACATGGGGCTGTCAGGCTACCCAACAGGCTCCATCTGACTTCCAGAATCAGTTGTCTATGGACTCCTAAACTGAAGGATGGCCACAGGGGCTCTATTTGCTGCTCCCATGTCATCCTGAACACCAACACCTCAGCCAACGGGAGCTATGGATGTGGTGCCTGTGGGTGGAAGCAGCGTGCAGAGCCACTGGGCAGCACCTCCACTTAGGAGCTAAAGGACATGGCATAGCTTGCAGGGAGCCACCTGAGGTGAGTGCTGCCCTCATGCTTCTCCCTCACCTCCCCAGCCTTGGGCTCCCCTCCAGCACCCAAGCACCCTCCCAGAGCCCCTTCAGGTCCCTCAAGCCCCTGCCACAGCTTGGATCCTCCTCCTGAATTCTGAACCTGTGATTTTAGGCCTCACCTTCAGGGCTCACACCGCCAAGCTGATGCACTCCCCTCCCCTCTGCACCCCCCACCTCCTCATCCCTGGCCCCATATCCCAGAGCCCACTCCACACCCCTAGCTGATGCACTCCCTTTCCCCTACACCCCAAACTCCTCATCGCTGGCCCTACCCCAGAACCTGCACTTTCAGCCCAGAGCCCATCGCTCCTACATCTCAACTCTGACTCAATCCAGAGCTCACACATGCATCCCAAGCCCTGTGTCTCGGGCTTCACCCCATAGCCCCACCCTTGCTGATGCCCTCATCCTGCCCACACCCCAACCTCCTGCCCCAGCCCAGTGAAAAATGAGCAAGTAAGGGTGGAGGAGAGCCACAGAAGGAGGCAGGATGGACTGAGCAAGGGGGATAGAGACCAAGTGCTGAGATAAGACAAGGGTGTTCAGTTCTGCTCAATTAGAACATTGTCATCCCAACCATTGGTTATAACACTTTTCTCCAAGCCTCCATAGCAATTTTCATGCAACCCTCTCATAGCGTTTTCACTTTTTTTTTTTTTTTTTACTGTATCCCTTTGGTATATATGGTCATGCCTATTTTCTTCCACAATTTGATCTGAGGAAGTGGGTCTGGCCCCACGAAAGCTCATCACCTAATAAACCATCTTGTTAGTCTTTAAAGTGCTACATAGTCCTGTTTGTTTCAGCTAAACTAGACTAACACGGCTACATCTCTATTACTAAGGTAAGTAGATGTGATTTTACCCAGTGCACAAAAGGGAAGTTTGAGGAAATGAAAGGTTAAGACTTGCATAAGAGCACACCAGTGAAGCACGTCAGTAGCAGAGCTGGGAACAGAAGAACCCTCTTATAAAAACTATATACAGTAATTGTCTAAAACAACCAGTAGTCCTGTGGCACCTTAGAGACTAACATATATAGGATCATGAGCAAAACCCACGTATATATACACACTAGGAGAAGCCTGTCAATTGTAGGGCCCGTGTTAATGAAGCTAATTAAGTAGACTGGATGCATCCCATTCATAGCTTTTGATGTGAATATGCAAATGTGAAAGGCAGGAGAAATTACCTTTGTACTGTGTTAACCAATTAGTATTTTTATCCAAGCCCAGGTTGACAGTGTCAAATTTGTAAATGAATTCCAGTTCAGCAGTCTCCCTCTGTAACTGGGTGGTAAAATTCTTTTGTATAAGAATGTCTATGTTTAAATCCATTTTTCAATGTCCAGATGGGCCACGGGCCGCATGCAGCCCATGGGTGGTGTGTTGAGTAGCCCTGATATAGGGGAACATTTTAGCCTGTTTGAGACCCTCTGTTCAGTTTGGTTTTATGCAGGGATCAACACATGGCTCATGGGTTGGATCCTTTGAACATGGCCTCCACTGGGAACACACTCCACAATGGCAAGTCAATATAATGGTCTTTGGTTGATATATGTTTTAGTATTTAAATTCCTGGACTGTCACTGCTCATTAAAAGTGCTGTCAGATGGGTGGAAATCTGGTAAATATTGCATTTTATTAAAATCAGCAGAACTGACTTAAATGGGGCCTGCGTGTTGTGTAGTCTTGCCTTAATCTTTGTATTCATGCCCGTCAGTGTGAAGGAAGCTATTTGCATGTATATGCAACCACACTTAAGTTGCGGCCCTCGGCATGTGCTTTGAGTATCATGGTGGCCCCCGGGGCTTCCAAAGTGGAGTAGTCCTGCCCTACAGGTTTGTGTGTGTTACTGTTCCTGATGTGTGTCCATTTATCCTTTGTCACAGAAACTGTCCAGTTTGGCCATTGTACATGGCTGAGGGGCATTGTGGGCACCTGATGGCGTATATCACATTAGAGGATGTGTAACTGTATAAGTCCCTGATGTGGTGGCTTACGTGGTTAGGTCCTGTGATTACATCGCTTGCGTACATGTGTGGAGAGATTGGCAACAGGGTTTGTTCCAGCAGTAGATTCCTGGGTGAATATCTGAGGTGTGGTGTGTAGCTGCTGGTAAGTATTTGCTTTGGGAGTGGTTGGGGGTGATGATTGGCTTGTAGGCCATGAGTGGCCTGTCTCCCAGGGCCTGTGAGAGTGAGGGATAAATTTTCCAGGATAGGTTGTAGATTATCAAGGATGCGCTGGAGGGGTTTTAGCTGGGGGCTGTTGGTAATGACCAGTGGTGTTCTGTTATCTTCCTTGTTGGGACTGTCTTGAAGTAGGTGACTTCTTGGTACTTGCCTAGCTCTGTCAATCAGTTTTCTCACTTCCCGAGATGAGTATTTTAAGTTTTAGGAATGCTTGATAAAGATCTTATGCCGTAAAGTTGCGAGTATAGTGCGTACTTCCTCCCCCCCCCGTTTTTTTAACATCAAAGTCGGGGTGCGCATTATCCATAGGAGTTTTTTTCCCCAAAGTTTTCATTTGCTGGTTCTGCAGCACAATTAATCGCTGGACACCAAAGGTTAAGTTGATTTTTTATTAGCATCGACAAACAACTATATACACAGTTTCAAAAAGATAAGTTAAACAAATGAAATCAACACTGCAGCGCAAACAAGCAAATACCGTAAGTTAATTGATCTTCTACTCATCTTCGAAGCCCTCGAATTCGCGTTTGTTAGAATCTTCCTCAAACAGACTAGCAGTATCTTCCGGGGTATAGCCCTCGACATCTTCATCCAGGTAATACAAATCATTGTCATCTGCGCATACCAGTAATTCGCCCTCAGACGATTCATTGTCGCTCGGATCCATCCACAGGGCATCATCCTCGCTGCCATCCATAGCATTAGATATGCTGCATTTCAGAAACCCCTTCCTTATGATAGTGGGATCAAGTTCAACCCAGACATCCGCTATCCACTGGGTAACATCTTGCAGCGCCGGTGTCCGTGATATCGTCCCACCTGCAGTAAATGTATGTTCACCTTCCAACAACCAGGTGTTCCATTTCCTGCGTAGTGCATCTTTCATTGGCTTGTTAACTGTCACGTCAAGCAGCTGCAACATTTTGGTCATTCCACCAGGAATAACTGCCAAGTCTGTTTTGTCCTGCTGAAGCCTTTTCTTGACGGATGGCATACGATGACACCGAAATGCATCCAAAACTATTAGAAACCGCTTTTTCATAAGTCCACCTGGCCGCTTCGCCCAAACCGTCTGTAGCCAATCAAGCATTAAAGCTTCATCAATCCAGCCTTTAGGGTGAACACGCACGTGAATGGTGTTCGGGAATATAACATTCTTTGGCATGGTCTTGCGCTTGAACACAATACAAGAGGCAGCTTCGTTCTGTTGGCCACGCAAGCAAGCATTATGGTAAACCTAGACTTTTCATGGCCTGTGGTAGCAATGGAGACTGTCTTGGCACCTTTCACTTCAAGCGTTCTGTTGTAGGGATTATCGAAATTTAATGGTGTCTGATCTGCATTACCAATTAATGAAAGGTCGTAGCAGTGCTGCTTGCGTAGTTTTATGATAAACTTTTGGAACTGTAGTAGCTTGGTGTCTGAGTCCATGGGTAGCTTCTGTGCGATTGTTGTTGTTTGGCGTCGGACTGATAGGCTATGGCGATTCATGAACCGATTGCCCCAGCCATGTGAAGCTTTAAACCCGGCTGTGTTAGCGCACGTTTTGGCAATGGTCAAAGCCTTCATTCTAACCTCCACAATGCTAACACCACCGCCTTGCTGTCTACGCTCAGCAACCCACTCAACCAGCTTGGCCTCCAACTCAGGATATGCAGCGCTTTTACCTCGCTCAGACATCTTCATCCGAGGCAGTGCTTGCAGGCGCTCTTTCTGCCATCTCCAAAGCTGAATGTTAGACTCTGCTATGTCATCAAATTCACGGCTGGCAGCTCTGTTGCCATGAGCCTCAGCATAGCTAACAACTAAGTTTTTCAGCAGTCATGTAAGATCACCGACAACTCACAGCATCCTAAAGAGAGCATGGAAACGCTGAACACTGTATACTCGTGCGCTCACGCGTGATTACCCGGCAATACAAAAAGGCAAGACAAGACAAGACAAAACAAAATACGGCAAAACAAAATACGGCAAAGTTAGGGTGCGCATTATAGATAGGAGCTCAGTTTATGCCGGGAATTCTCATGTTTAAAAGGTAGGTGCGCATTATGCATAGGTGCGCATTATAGTCGGGATTTTACGGTAGTTATTTGTCTCTCTCTGTGGGATTGGAGCAAATCCGGTTGTATTTCAGGGCCTGGGTGTAGACAACTGATTGTATGAGATGTCCTGCATGGAAGCTAGAGCTATGTAGGTAAGAATAGCGATCAGTAGGTTTCCGGTATTGGGTGGTGTTTGTGATTATCATTTATATGTATTGTAGTGTCAAGGAAGTGGATCACTTGTGTGGACTGGTCCAGGGTAAGGTTGATAATTGGATGGAAATCCTTGAAGAATTTCCCAGGAATTTCAACTGTCTCCTTCCCACGGGTTCACATGATGAAGATGTCATCATTGCAACATAAGTAGAGGAGGGGTGCTGGGGATGAGAACTGAGGAAATACTGTTCTAGGTCAGCCATAAAAATGTTGGCATATTGTGGAGCCATGTGGGTACCTATAGCAATGCTGCTGACATGAAGGTATAAATGGTCCCCAAATTGGAAATAGTTGTGGGCAAGAACAAAGTCACATAGCTCAGCTACCAGTCTAAAAGAGTGTACTCCTACTGCAGTAAGCTGGTAGCGTTTGGGACTGTAACTTCAGAATCGATGCAGTATTTTTAATTTTCATATGGAGTCCTGACTCAGTCTAACTGGACATGCTCTCTTCCCAGCTATAATTTACATTAAAACTGTTTCACACCTATTTCTGCAACTCTGCTGGGCATATAATAGTATTATCTGACTAGTACTATATAATATTTCTGAAAAGAATGAATCCCTTTTAGCATTAACATTTGCTAGACCAACTTGTGAAAACATGGGTATGCTATCCTGAAATCCAATTCAAAACCTTTGATAAAGTTAACAATTGTATGGCTACATGAAAAGGGACAACCCAGTATTTTACACACTGCATACTATGCCTTTCTAGTGCAATGATCTAAAGAACAGCTGCAACCCAAACATTAAGACAAAGCTCTACTATCAAATCTTAAAGACAGTCTGACTTAAGTCAGTGAAACATAAATAAATTGGCTTATGGCAATATGGAGAGAAAATCGTTGTGCTGTGGAAACAGATGTCACTGTACATTTTTCACAATGTGGCAGCAGCCAGTGCCTCGTATGCATGGCTTCGCTTGCTAAATTTAAAAATTAATTCAGTGCTAACCTGAACACATTGTATTAACTTCTTTACTTTGAAAATGTAGCTGGAATAAAGTAGAAATAGCTTTGTTTTAATTAAAATTTTCCATTCATATAAAAACCTTCATTAGCAAAGCATTTTTTCCTAACCAAGGCAGACGAGGCATTGTAACCAAAGGCTCTGTTTCATTATGTTAAAAAGTTATGATTACAGAAAATGTCTCACAGCCAAGATGCACTTGTGGCCAACATAATGGACAGATGCACACACACACACACACACAAGTGAAAAAGTATGGCTAACACACACAGCATGTCAAGTACAACACAAGTGATACTAGCTGCACAGTACTTAAATATAATTAAGTCACACTTGTGTAAACTCAAGTCAAATGACCGGCCAGAGAGAAGGTAACTGCTTTCTGATTCAGGAATACAGACTTTGCAGGAATAATCTCAGATCGTTTTGAATCAACTGTTCAAAAAGGACAACTATAACAGCACTTCCCAGGGCAAAAAAATTCTGATATTCTCGCTATGGGAGCAACCTCTGACTTCAATGTGACTTCCTATATGAATAAAGTTTGACCAGGAGTTTTTTAATTATACTAGGAACCCAGTGAGGACAGTAGGACCAAAAAAAAAAAAAAAAAAAAAAAAAAAAAAGTGAAAATGCTGCCATCCATTCAGCTCTGACAGTTAAATTCCAACACTCAACAAACTTCAATACATGCCAAATATATCTTATTTCAACTATTTTGGCCTCAACTGAAGTAGAGGAGAAACAATGAAGGAATAACTAAGAGGGTGCAGGATAACAGCTTTGTTTTTTGTTCTCCCAACTATCTGGTCTCAAAATCAACTGTGGTCATTGATGGGTACAAAAATGATCATCTCTGCTTAATGTCATGCAGAAGGATAAATCACTGTTTTCTTCTAGCTTATTTACCAGAACGTATCTAAAAATCCCAATGATAGGAATCGAAGACACACTGTGGTTATCCACAAAATAAGGATTCAATTGTAATGTCTCTCACAACAGGTCTTTTTAAGAGCTGCACAGTAACACTCACCACTCACCTTCCTGCTGGAACAGAAGATGAGTCGTGGCAGCAGCAGCCAGTGGCCTGGTGGGTTTCTGGTGGCGGACGGCTGCCTTTTTGTTCCACCTGCAGCAAGGGTGGATGAGGTGAGGCTGTTCTGATGAGGCTGCCCCAGCATGCAGCTGCGGCTTTACTCTAGCTAGAGCCAGGGCTGCCAACAGTTCTATTTTTAGTACGGCAGTTCCACAGGGACCGGGACCGTGGTACTAAAAATAGCACCGTGGGTGCTCTCTGCTCCAATGCTGGCACGCAGTCCCACCCCAGGAGCATCTGGGGTCGGGGCTGCGGGGGCTTTTGGAGCTAGGACCGCAGTACTAAAAATAGCACCACGGCCCCAGCTCCAGCCCCCGCAAACTGCTTTCCACGTCAAAGGTAGAAGGGGCAGGGGGGAACTAAGTGGAAGATGGGGTGAGGAGAGGAAGGAGCTTGTGCTGAGGGGAGAGGAGAGGGCCAGGGCAGCAGAAGAAAGGGGAAGGCATCAAGGAGCAGGGTGGAGGAAAGAAATGTCAGGGGCCAAATGGAGACGATGAGGAAAAGAGCGGGGCGAAGATGGAAAGGAAAGTGTCAGTGGAGGTGGGAGAGGGGAGAGGACAGGGTGATGCTGGGAGAGAAGAGGGAATGGGCAATGGGGGCAAGAAGGAGGAAGAGGAGAGGGAAGGAGTGGATGCCAGGAGAAGAGAGGTTGAAAGGAGGGGTGGGCATGTGGAAGGCAGGGGATGGAGCAAGTCATGTGTGAGGGTGCAGAGGGTGGTGAGAGGGTAGGCACCAGGGAGCAAGAGAGCAAGGGGGCAGGTGTTGGGAGGGCAGGGGCACTGAGAGAAAGGGTTGGCACCACGAGGGTGCAGGTGCCAGGGGGATTGTGAGGTTGAAGCAGAAGGGCAGACATGAGGAGGGGAGGAATGGGCACCAGAAGAGAGAGGCAGGGCAGGTGAGTAGAGGGAGGTGTTAGGGGAGGGGTAGCTACAGATGATCAATGGGGCTAGAGGAGGAGTGGGCACAGAGGGAAGAGAAGGGCTGGTACATGCATCAAGGAGGATGGGGAAGGGAGCAGGTCCCCAAAGGGCTGAGCGAAGTGAAAAATGCAGGAGCCAGGACTGCAGAGGAGCGTGAGGGGTGGGGAGCAGCAGCAGGCACCAGGGGAGCAGATGGGGCAAGGGGAGGGTGGGAAACATGGCAGCAGAAGGAAAAGGGGGAGACTTATAAGATAACTTGGGTACCACAGCTGCACACATGCAAACAAACTCAATATTGCTGCACAAGACAAAATTCACTCCACTCATGAGAGGAAAAATCTTAGAGGGAACACTGCTCACGACTTGCTTAATGTTGTAATGCTGAGTCCCAGTTCCAATAATAGGTTACAAATGCTACATGTATTCATAACATATCTTTTAAAATAGTATGGTATATATTCCTTATGGAAAGTGACTATAAAATTTAGCAGGAATGAAATGTGATTCCGCACAGGAAGGCAATATGGGCTATAAAATTACTCTAAAAACATCAGGAATTTGAGAAAGAGTTTCTCTGAACTATCCTGCATAATTCCATAGCAGAGAAATATTAAATTCTATGGACTGTTTAAATTAAATTGTTTAAAAAAAAAAAAAGACGCGTTAAGTGATGTTCATTATCTAGGCTAGATTGTGCACACAGCCTTGTAATAGGGGCAGCATATAGCGGTGTCGTGCAATGGGCAGGGCAGCGAAAGCACTGCGCCTCAGGGCTCTTCCCCTTGCATGTACCATGCTGCCCACACCAGCAGCAGATTACTATTACCCACCACGTGGACTCAGTCGCTTTGTCTAGTGTGCTGATGAGGAGAAAGCAGAGTCAAGGCTCTACCACCCAGTCCTCATCCTTCTCTGTCCACTCCTCACCCACTGCTTCAAAGAGAGTGGTGCTGCTACTGATTGTGAAATAGAAGGCACACCATTTAGTCCCCTTTATGCAGTGCTTCATCTGTAATGAAAGAAGAGCCAGGGCTCACGCTATTTTTTTTAAACATTCACAACTGACTCAGCAAGCACAGATTTCTGTGCTCCAGCTGTAAAAAAAAAAAAAAAAAAATAAAATCCCCTTTCATTTGTGTGTTACATTAATACTTAATTTTATAAATCATGATATTGGTTCAACATCCTTAATATATTAGAAATAACTAGAACATAACAGCCATTCTGGATCAGACCTAAGGTCCATCTAACCAAGTACCCTGTCTTCTGACAGTGAGCAATGCCAGGTAATACAGAGGGAATCAACAGAACAGGTCATCATTAAGTGACCATTGCCCATTCCCAGCTTCTGACAAACAAACAGAAGCAAGGCACACCATTCCTGCCCATCCTGGCTAATAGCCAACGACGGACTGATCCTCCACCCACTTATCTAGTTCTTTTTTTAACACCATTATCCCTGAACTACAATCCATGCAAACTATACAGATACAAAAAAATCCAAACACCATTCTTAAAATACACACACATTCAAAACACAACTGATCTCTATGGGCCAAATATTCTTCCCAGATATATTGTTGATCTCCACCGGCCTACCTGAATTTACATATGTACAAACAACATACATCACTTCCTTTTCTTTTAAAGAAACACTTATGCACGTGAGTACTTCATTCATGTGAGTAACTCTAGTAGCACCATCAGGGTCTAGTTAAGTTGCGCTTTTATTTTCTACTTGAGATAATGAGCTTGGGCACTGTTACTATACATAGGCTTATAAAACCCTTACTCGTATTAGTGATTAATTACTCACATAAGCTGTTCCACTGATTGCAATAGTCTGTTCATGCAACTAACTGTTCACAGCATATGGGGTTATTAGTCTGGTCCTATAAGATTTAATTTAGATTTTCCTATGTCATACAAGATGTCTTATACCCTCCACTGTTGAGAAAAATGATAGTGCTGGAGGAGAGAAAGCTGTTAATATGCAAAAGATTAAATCAAAATGTGGTTATCCATTACCTTTTTAATCCTCAAACAGGGTTTAATATTATTTTGTTTTTACATGATGATTATAATATGATCAGTAACATATTTCTGGAAACATTTACAGTTCTCAGTCTATTGTATATATTCTCTGCTAGCAATTTAAAAAAAAAAAAAAAAAAAAAAAAAGCACACAATAGTAACCTTTTCTTCCCCAAAATTACCTGCATAGTTTCACAGAACAAGTTAAGTAACAGTACATGGTAAATCTGAAGAGGGAGGAGAGGAACATTCCTGTCAATTTCTCCACACTTTTCTAAACATCATGAAAAATATCTAACTATATTTTTAGAATCCAACAAAAACAACTCTGAGTAATCATGATATATATTCTCCAGTTTCCAATGTTGATAAAAGAGAGGGGTGGGTGAGAGAAGGAGGAAGCAAACATTATGAGAAAATGTCTGAACAGTTTTAAGCAAGAAAAGGGAGCTAGATACTTACTGTGTCCTGAGATTTATCTTTGACATCATAGACTGTTAGTTTTATTTTAGTCTCCTCATAGATAGGATATTCCAGTGGCAATGTCACACCAGTCAAAAACAGTGGGTCTCTTGTTCCCTGTATAGGGCAAGTAAACAGCTCAGATTCAGTAAGGTGGCAGCTGTGTACTGTACTGTACAGTACAGAATTATGGACAAGTGTGCAGAAACTATGGAGCTTTAAAGGAAATATATCTGCTACAGTAAAGAGAAACATGAACTGCCCAATGCTACCAAAGTCAGCAACATAAAGCTCATAAAAACTAGCAAATGATGACAAATGCCCTCATGCGGCCCTGTCACCATAGATCAGTACTCTTAATAGGGTTCAGTGATAAACAATTCTTTTTAAAATAAGATGTTTTATAACCGTGTTTCCTTAGGGCTGCTGTTATTGTGTACATAGATATAATTTGTGCAAACAACTAAAGATGGTGGTTGATTAAATCATCCAAAAGAAAAGCTCTCAGTAATACCAACACAGTTTCTAAAAAAAGGATGAGCTTAAGTATCATGCTGACAATTCACTCAATTTCTTAACCAATGATTATCTTCTCAAGTTAAGCATGTAATCATTGCATTTTGCAGGTTTAATGCCAAACCTACCTCAGACTGACTTATATAAGAACTCTATACCAACAGAAGTAGACATTCTCTTGCTAAGTATCTGGTTCAAAATGCATAGCATAATCTCCTAAACACTATTTTGACTACAGATTTTGGATATTACATTTTCTTTTTTTAAACAATACAACAGTAGGGTCTGATGGAATCCAGCAGACTGTTAGTTTTCTAATTAGCTTTAGCAATTTAAAATCATGCTACACTAACAACTACAGTCAGTGCTAAGATATGAAAACTTCTAAACGAGTATATGAAGCCATTGTTGTCATTTCTTTGGCATAAACATATATAGAAAGTTATTACATACAAACTTTGAATGTATTTTGAGAAAATATCTTTACATTTCCTAATAATTCAAAGCAAGTTTTTAGCATAACTCACATAACATTTGCCTGGTGTACGTTCCATTTTTAATGAAATCCACCAAGTACTAAAAAGGAAGTATCCTAACCACAGACACCCAGAGCGTGAACATGACAAATTCAGAGCTCAGTTCAGAATCCGGGTCGTCCCCATAATAGAAAATGAATCTACTTATGTCTGAATCATCTATTCCACCTACAGCCATACAACAAGCTTGACCGTCTGCACTGAACCATCCTGATCTCTTACAGGCTATTTGAGTTATGCAGTCTCAGGATGGCTGACAATTCAAATCATGACAACTGAATTAGCAGTCAGCTGGAATCAGAAGATCACACAAAGTGCTTATGAAACAGTCCTATGGCTTAGATTTATCACACAGCTCACTATCTGTTAAGGTAATTTTTAATTTGTTTGAAAGGGAGACTCTTTCCTGCTTTTAATGATCCTCTCCAATACTTTGTACACACAAAGTTATGTTTACGTTACATAGTTTGACTTATGAAGTTACATAGTTTGATTTATGTAGTTACCATAGAAAACAAACTTTACTGTTTATGGGATTGATATTTTGGGAGGGAAATTCAAACACTAGCAAAGCAACATCATGCAACTTTTGCTTCAAAACATAAATCAGATTATTAAATCTATACATATCCCTTATTTTCCAATCAAAAAATAAATAAAAACTTTTCAATCTGCAAAAACATCAAGTTTTCACTGAGGGGAGAATAAAAAAAAATGAAAAGACAACACACTACATAATGCATACTATATTCTTCACTGATTAAAATGTTTGACGAGAACTCATTGCCACTCATATGCTAGCTTAATTTTACATAGCTTTATTTCTTAATGAGAGCAAATATTTTCCAGATCATTCTAAAGCTATGTCTGAAAAGCCAGACTATTCTTTAGGTCTCCTGTTGGAAAAATAGACCTTTCATGAACAGGCAAGATCATTTCAGACTGTTTATCCTGGTTACGTGCCAAGAACTGCAGACCATTCTCAGGTATGCTTTGCTAATAGCTACAATAAAGCTTGCCTACTAAAGACCATGCACTAACTTGTTTCAGCTGTTCGTTTACTTTCTAAGGAAATAATATGAAATGTAGTAATGAATGGTAATGTAATAAAAGGAAGCTCACCTCCACAATTTCAGTGCTTGCATATCTCGTCAAAGTCTGTTCTGTTGGATGTACTACTGAGATCTGTACAAATGTATTCAGCTTCCGATCACGGGCACTAGCCACTAGATCCTTGCATGCTGGAAATGGTACAAGAGAAAACAAAACTCTAAAAACAAATCTGAGAGAAAACTCTGACATGGGACAAAGCAGACTAAACTACAGCTCTGGATTAAATAGCAGAAAGACTTGAGCTGATTTAGCAGAGGAAGTCTCTTGGAAGTACCTTACAGAAATAGGAAGTCACATGCTGCAGGGCTGAATTGAGATTTCATTTCCACTAACAACATTTGCAGCCCCTGCAGGGCTCCCCCTGCCAGATACTCATCAACTCTTTTATATGAACACATGCGCATGCACAGCTGCACTCTGTGACAGTGTGTAACTTCAAAATTAAAACATCTGCTTTCAGCTAATTTGCCATGAACTCTCTCTTTCTCTGAGAGAACCTTACTTGGTCATCTTTTGTCTGACAAGCTTCATGGTATTTGAGTGCTTTGGTAAAATTCTAAACCAATTAACATTTGTTGCTGATTACACTGGTTTAGATGTTCTAACACCACATTATCAATTTCTTGATTAGTTCTAATCATAGGGTAAAGCTGACAAAAATCAACTGTTATGTCAGTGACTGACAGATATAAATGGGAAGAATAATTGCACTCTGGCTATAACACATCATTATTAAAACTCATTTTCCTGGATAAATATGAAGGAATTCAGTTTTTAATTAATAATGATTTTCAATCTAGACTAAAAACTATGCAATTAGTACCTCACACAGCCCTGCAAGTGAGAGAGTATACTTTCCAGACCCAGTCTCTCATGTTTACAAAAAAAAAAAAAAAAAAGCAGCAGAAAGGGCTGCAAAAGCAGTTCCTCTCCCTTCCTTCAGCCATGAGTAGCAGAAGCACAGCTGAACTACTGTGCAGCAACAAACATGGCCAATAGGTACCAATATGAATTGGCTCCAGAGCTGGATGGAAACTACTATGCAGCTCTCTTCAGTTAAAAAAGGCTCCTAGAAAGTGGGGCATGATGGGATTTACTAATTTTTTCAATGCACCAGTAGTACCCTAGAAATCCCACCAATCCAGGCAGAGGTTAATTCCTGTTAAAGGTGATCTCAGGGCTTTACTGCCAGCTTGGAACTCATCTAAATGCAGCTGACCTTCAGATTCAGCACCTTACAGAAGAGCTGGGTTACCCTCCAAGCAGGCAAGCAAGCTACCTGGCTCTGATGAGAAGGCAGGATGGGAGTTCTGGAGAAACAAAAACATGCCTAATTTGGTTTGTATTTTTCTGCTCTGTGTTTGGAGTTTATTGTGTTTGGAATGCCTTATAGACCACATAAAAGGAAAGCAGCCAGAAACTTTCATTGTTTTTGTAGCATTATTAAATCAAAACCTGGAAACAATAAAGCACAAGCCCCAGAGGGCATTTTGAGGTTTCTGTTTAAATCTGGATACCCAGTGAAGTCTACTGTTAGACACTCTCACACTGGTCCTTCCATAGCTTAGTCCTGAAACCAGGAATACAAACAACCTCTGTACTCGATGAA
Organism: Rafetus swinhoei; assembly: GCA_019425775.1. Taxonomy (NCBI): domain Eukaryota; kingdom Metazoa; phylum Chordata; order Testudines; family Trionychidae; genus Rafetus; species Rafetus swinhoei. The sequence continues at coordinate 88,195,179 of CM033449.1, read as the reverse complement.
GTCCTCACAAAATGCCTGAAATAATAGCAACAGTGCCAAAGAGCAAATCAGCAGCAATTTCTGAAGCCACAACTTTAAAAGCTCACCAATTTACTGACATGTCTGGAAGTACTAGCACTGCCTTATCTCACTGTGTTATGATAGGGGGAGTAGTTATTGCTTTCCAGGGGGCCAGACAAACATCATCTGCCTGAAGGACAAAGTAAAACAGTCTTCAAGGAAGGCCCTGAACAACAAATCTGCTAAGGACTATGAGCAGCTGAAAGTGGCAATGCAAATTTCCATCACATTTATTACTCACAAGGTCCTGGTCGTAAGCCATCACACAATCTTTAAAGGGCAAGTCCATCCTCTGACACCGATCTGTGACTACCTCAGGAAATCTATTCAGTCTTCCAGGCAATGCGCAAAACTAGGTCACCAGCATAACCTGGCACTGTGGCAGAAGCATTCCAGGCCATGAACAACCAACCTGCTTTTACTTGAACTTACAAGTCACTTCAACCCACATACCAAGCATGGAAGGAGGAACCAACCCCCTAGAAATATGATCAGCCATCAGAGAATATGGGATAAAACCTCTAGGGCTATCAGAGGAGACATATGAAACAGACAAAGATATTTTAGAATCCTACCTGAGACCCTTCCGCTTGCCAATTACAAATGTAAGTGTCAGATTACAGAGACCAAAGGATTCCATCTGTTTGTTTTAGTTATGGGATTGTATGGGATAGTGGACAGACTTTTGTGATATGGCCAATTGGGTAGGAAAAAAAGAAAAAGATGACATCAAGTCTACAGAAACTCAGTGAAGACACAACTGAGAAATAACTGTCCGAGTCAGCAGACTGGCTGTGCCCAAACTCTGTCCTGGTGTGAATACTGTCAAATCACCTGTGTCCCCTGTGTCCCATGTTGTCTTATTCCTACAAGCATCCTGATTAAAACAGTGAAGGTTGGGATTCCTATTGCTAGTAAGGTACCTTGGATCATCATCATTAGGAGTATTTAAAAAACTGATGAGACTGAACCAGGTGATAGCAAAATTGGGAAACTATCATTGAAAATTTGGAGTAACATTTTCAACAATGCTTAAGTCTCACTGAAAGTCAGTGAATTTTGGGCTCTTAAGTGCCTAAGTCACTTGTGAAAATGGGGATGTAGACTCCTAAGTCACTTAGCCACTGCTGAAAATTTTACCCTTGACAATACTCTCAAATTTTATGCCATTATTTTGGGATCAAGAATAGATAAGTGATGCAAAGTCGGTGGGGGTTTATTCTCGGGTGAGCTTGTAAAATCTTTGCCAGACCTCACCACAAATCTGTTGTCAGGATCTCATGATCTGATGCAGAATCATGAAAAGAAAGCCTATCTCCACAGCTAACTTTAATGGTGTCATCACCTGAATGTCCAATTTTTTGTCATTTCCCCCTTTTGAAATGTAAAGCTGTTTGATCTGTTAGGTAGATTGAGATCCCAGACAAGCTAGTACCACCAACTCTCAGCACCCTGCATACCCAACCAGAGATCCTGCCACTAGCTCATGCTCTGTCTTGTTCAGACTATACAGGAAGGGACCATATATATTAACATTCACAACCCAGATTTTATTGGCTTGGGGCTCACAACACAATCACTTTCTATGCCTCCTGTTCAGAATGCCAATGCGTGGCAGCAAAGGGAAATTTCTAGATCCCATCAGCAGGATCCCATAGGTACACACATTATTGAACTTTTGGAAAAGAATTCACTCCAATGGTGATCAGTTACACCATTTGCTATCCTGAGGCCACATCACTTAGGCTAGAGCCTGCCCAGATCATGGCGAAATAACTCTATAGAGGACTTTGCTTGAAATCTGGTATCCAATGGAGATCTCACTCATGGCACTCACCTCTACACCTTGTCTAGTACTAGAAGCTTAGGATCACATTCCAGTTAGTCACTTTCAAGTTCAGTGCATCACCCACCCCCTACACAAATGGTCTAGTCAAGAAGTTAAAAAAACCACTCTGAAGGCATGTTGTGAAACTTTGTGGCGTCAATACAACACGTCATCTTGTTTACAATATGGAAAGTTCCACAGATGTCCACTACTTTTTCACCCTTAGAATTGTAGTAGCGGCTCTATACCTGGGAAATCCAGTATCTTGTTGCCTTCTCTCTCTCCCAGATTCTTTAACATTCTTTCGATATACAGAAATACAGTATGGTTCAGGACAATAACACCAGTTTACTGGTCAGAAAGCAAATGAATGAATAAATGTATCCATTTAATATAATTGAAATCTTACTATACCTATAAAAAAGTTTTTCCTGTGGGACAACAGAGTGATGTCATCATGTCACTCTGCATTCCGCAGCCCCTCCCTCCACCCTCAGCCGTTCTGGCTCCTCCCTAGTGGGTACTCCAGCATGGCCAGAGTGACACGACCTCCAACTTCTTGGGACTGTGCACTGAGTTGTCTCCTCCTCCTGGAGGGGAGCAGCTGCCAACCCACTGGTGCTGTTTCCTTGTTGATTAGGTTGCCTGTTTGTGGGAGGGGGCATGGTGTGTGTAGGGTGGGAGGAGGGGGGATAGGTGCATCTGGGGATGGGTGGTTCGGTAAAGAGGGATGGTGGGTGTGAGGGGATATTGGAATGGAGGCAGGGGACGGGTAGTGAGAGTGCAGAGGGGAGGGGCAAAGGAAGGATGGGGGTGTAGGAAAGGAGGAAAGAGGTGGGGGTAGGATAAGCACTGTAAGGAGGGGGAGGGATTAGGAGGATGGTGGGTGTAGGAATGGAGGCAGGAGGATAGGGGTGTAGAGAATGAAAGAGGGGGTGGTCTGTGGGCCATGGAGCTCCAGTCCCTGCCTCTTCCTCCCTTCCTCCTTCCCCCGCCCCCACACACCCAGGCTGGTGTGGGGAAGGGGAGAGCCAGGGCTGGTGTGGCCTGGGCCAGAGACAAGGGTGGGAAAAGAGCCTGGACCAGGGACCAGGGCTGGAGTGGGGAGAGAGCTGGGGCTCGTGCGGTCTTGGCCTGGCCCACCCCAGTGACTGGGGGAGGAGGAGAGCTGAGGTTGCCTACTCCCATAGTATACTATAGAAAAAAGTTTGTATGAAACAACCCTGACCTGTTCTCTAGGAGTATAGTCTTAACCAGAAGAGTAACATACAAATTGGGAGGGTGAAGATGAGATGAACAGTTTCCCTTCAGCCACACATGCACACACACACAGGCAGCGGTCTAGATTACTTTTCAACACTACCTATACTTGACTTAATTCTGGAAATGATAGAAAACTTAGTGCACTGAGAAGCAGCAGCCTGGAATTGCATATCAAAAGTATGTGAATTGATTTATCATGACCACTAACTCACGATTAAAAAGGCTCATATCATTCATCCCCACAATGACCTCATTTCTGCCAAGTCCACCATTGCACAATGAAACTTTAATGAAGAAGGTGCATTGAGAATTATTTTTTAAAAATACACGTAAGGGATATACAGAGAAAAAGATCTCATGCATATTAAGCCAAGAAAAAATGCATATAAACTATGGCTAAAATATACCAAAGGCCGTTCAAAGTGACTGACGTGAAACAGGTTGAGGGAATATGAATGGCTGAAAAGAGGCTTTAGAATATGATTACATCTATATGTTTTACAAAATATTGTGGGCCATATATGAAAACTGTTATAGTACACAACAGTTTAAAATGTCTTCAAACACACATTTCACCAATTTTATTCTTCAACACTAAAACTTCCTTTCCATGAAATAAAAATACAAAGGGAATATTTAAAACATCGTTTCCATGACTAGCCATTTCTGTTCCACTAATAACACTGTAAAATTATCCTTCCACAATATGCTGTATAAACTAAATAAGCAGAAGAAATGCTTTTCTTTGTCAATCAGTTCTCTGCTATTCCACTGGTACGCTACAAGTACAGGTTGTATCTCCCTTAACCAGGACTGCCTGGTCTGACAACATCCATGGTCTGGCATGGACCATGGATGTTCCTGGACCAGGGAGCCCAGGAAGAGGGAGGTCTGGTGATAGAGCAGTAAGGCAGGAGCACCGTGAGGGGCATGGGTGACTCAGCCGGGAGATGTGGTGTGGTGTGGTGTGAGAGAGAGACAGAGACAGAACATGGACAGCATGGCAGGGAGTTCTGGACCCAACAGAACTCCCTGGGCCAGGGAGCTCTAGCCTGGCCACAGCTATGGACCTCTGTCCCCAGCCAGACAGCTCTGACCTCAGCAGCATCCAAGGAGCTCTCTAGCCGTGTTCTGGCTCCAGCAACCAGGAAACTCCAGGCCCAGTCCCAGCAGAAGCCAGGGAGCTCTGGCCTGGGCTGCAGAGCTCCGTCCCCATCCCTCTGCTCCAGCCACAGAGCTCTGGCTCCAGCTGCAGAGCCAGGTGGCTGTGGAGCTCTGCAGTGGCTGCGCAGTTCTGGCCGTGGCACTGCGGCCCTGGCAGCAGCAGGGCTGGGAAGAGCCCCAGGGGCCTGAGGCAGCAGCAGGGGCAGGCTGGAGTCCTGGCCCGGTGGCAGCACAGCCCTGAGGGGAGGGACTTTCCCTGGTCCAGCAAATCTCCTCATTCGCAACCAGTCAGGTCCTGAGGTGCCAGACCAGCGAGGTCTAACCGGTAGTATCATTATTCTTATTACGCGGTCTATTTCAAAATGCATGTATGTTTCTACATCAGCATGTGTTTGACTCTTGAGCTCTGTCTTCATTCAATATCTTACTGTTCAGTATACTGCACTAACATATTGTTCTGCTCCCCCTCTCCCACTTTTAGGAGGTCTTTTTAGGAGATGTATCAGGACTGGGAAAGGGGAGAACAGGTTACGGTTATTCCTTGACATAGATGATCCAGAATTGAGGGTCTTGCCTTATGGAGTCAGATCAGAATCTAAACTTTCATTTATAAAACAAACAAAAGGAAGTTGCTAATCTTTGGGGTTGCAGAGGAAAGCTTGAAAACAAACCCAGGGTATCCATTCTGGGGATATCTGTTGCCGTCTGTACACAGGTTTGAAACAATAGATATGAATAGTGTCAACAGCCCATGAACAGAGCAGTTGACCAGGAGACTCACCACTTTGGGAAGCTCTGCTAAGAACACCCCAGCAAGTGACTTTATGGATTTGTAAATTCTTACTGCATAAACATCTCTAAGATATAGCTTTTCCTATCCATCTAACTGATTGGTGCTACTGTTGGTTTTCTTTGCTTTTCACTTTTCACTTTTAATAAAGTGTTTGGTTGTAAAATCCATCAGCATGTGAGTGCATAGAATACAAAGAGACAGAATATTTAAACCAAAGCTGTTAAAAAAAGTCTCAACATAACAGAAACTGATAATCCCTCACATTTCCCTTTTTATTCCCCATGCAAGGTTGTGGACATCCTTACTTCCCTTGCTGTCCTGGCCTCAGTGAGTTAATCTGGCCTGTAGAAAGCCCTGAATCTTGATCCTCCCTGCCCTCTCTCCCCCATGGGGCTGGAGCACTAGGGGAGTGAATTTGTCTCAGTTGGGGGCCACATCGGTGAGTGTTAGGGGAGGTTTTGGGGGGGGGGGGGGTTGGTCTTTTTGCCACTCACTTTTGTGTGGCCCCCAACTGATTTTTCTGTGAATAAGTGACCCCCCCTACCCCTGCCATAAATAAAGACATTGCTGAAACTTTTCATTTGGGACATACTTTATTTTATTTAAAACAAAGTTTGGTAAACGAACATGATAAAGCACTTAATCTGTTAAATTATTTTGATTTGGATTAATATTTCCTTTCTTACCAGTTTGCCGCCTTATGTTATAGCTCTAGTCGCCTAATATGAATAATTTAATATTTAAGGTGTTTAGAGATAAACCAAGGCATTTTGTTATCATGACACAGGGGCACGGGTTAGGGTGGTCCACAGAAAGTTTTGTACTGATCGAGGTGGGCCACGGGCCAAAAAGTTTGAGAACCACTGTTATAGATGTTTATTGCTATGCTTTTCCTGCCACACAGTTTACCCAGGTCACATGGAGAAGAGTGAAGCTGAATCATTCACTTCATCCGATACACTCTATCCTCTGCAGCCATTTCTGTCTCTTTGGGTAACGGACCCCATAGAGAGCTGCCTCTGTCCTTCTGGGAGGAAATGTAGGCGTGAAAACAGAGATTTACATGGCTTCCTCCTGCCAGTCACAATTGGACACTACAGTAACCAAGTTACAGTTCAGCAGAAATAGTATATAAAACGTAACATTTTACAGGGCAATGCCTGTAGTTAGTAGTGGCAGCATGCCCCGCCCCCCCATCTACACTTCCTGTAAAAATTGCAGAAAAGGGGGTTATAGCAGTAAACTAGGACATTAAGAGCAATTCCCGTGATTTCTGTAATGGAGAAACACTTTAAAACTATGATCACCTTAAGCAGTAAACTGATGTCAGTCAGGAAAAAAGTCACATAATTCATAGAACTTAGGAACTAATATAAACCTTACAACCTTCAGAAACAGTAAGTGTCAGTCACTGTAGAGTCTAACATTAAAGTCAGGCAAGCATATGCCAGAAGACAAAGGCTCCTTTGGAGAAATGCTATAAATATGAAGTGAAGGGAAACAAAGAATGAGCATGAGAGAGATGAGATGCCTGCTATACCCATACAACCTATTTACTTATGAAAACAACAAAACTGGTTCAAATTACCATTCTCAATACCACAACACTCACTGCTCACTTTGGTTGCCATTTGCAATATTTCAGAAATTATATTTTGTAACATCTTTTTGGCTGTTAAAGGTATATTGGGTGCCTGAAACTTGATAAGATTCTTCTATTTACAAACGCTAGATTTCTGCCATCTCAAAAAATACCATGAACAAAAGGGCAAAATCATAATCTAACACTGCCATAATCCTGCCTACATTGTAACTCAGCAGCATGCATTACATATGTAAGAAGGCGACCAGTCTTCCTTAGCTCATTGGAAGAATTAACAACAAATGGTCTGGTAGCACTTTATAGACTAACAAAACATGTAGATAGCTTTCGTGGGCACAGCCCACTTCTTCAGATGACCAGAGAGAAGCCTCGAAAGCTCATGATACCATTTACATGTTTTGTTAGTCTATAAAGTGCTACCAGACCATTTGTTGTTTTTTCTGTACAGACTAACTCAGCTACCCCCCTGAAGCTTCTGGAAGAATTAACACAGACGTGTTTAGTTTTAGTGCAGCTTCCTCTTGTAATTTAAAGCAAGGCCAGCGTTTGGTTGCACCAGGATAATGGGTTGTGTGGGGGAGGAAGCGCAGCAGGGAACTACTTCAGTCCCCGCTGCGCCTCTGCCTTTTAAATGTAGTAAGAGCTGCCTGGCTCTTACTACATTTAAAAGGCAGAGGTGCAGCAGTCTGGACCCTTCATGAGTGGGGAATGAAGCAGTTCCTGCTCATGCTGGGTTCCCCCACTGCGCCTCCTTCCTTATCGACTAATCGAGTAGTTGATGGAAATTCCATCGACTACTTGATTAGCTGATTAATCAAAATTTAACATCCCTATTGCACACATAACTCATTATTCCGGCACAACCAAACCTTGGCTTTGCTTTAAATTATAAGTGGAAGCTGCATACTAAATTTGGTGGTCCTAGCTTTTACTGTTTAAGAGGAGTTCTTGAACAGAGTCACAGGCAGATGAACAGACAGGCTCACCTTTCTAAAATATGTAGTAAGATAAGGAAAAAATACTTTACACAAAGTTCTTCTCTTCTCCCATTTCACAATCATCATCATCATCATCATATATTTTAGGTTTGCTAAATAAAGTAAATTCCTTTCCAAAATAAAGCGATCAGAAACAAACAATTCAAGACCTAATTAGTATATTCGATTCTTTTACTTTGGAACGTTCAGGCACCTTTCCTCAGGAAGATGAGATATGCTGCTTGATGTCCTTTAGATTACAAGCTCTTTGGCAAAGGGACTGTACATTGGGCTTAGGTACAATATAGATGTTAACAATAACAATAGTATTACAAAGATGACAACAATAAGGAAGTCATACTCTCAGCACCTCAGAGCTAACAACAATTAAGATTCAGAGGGGTAGCTGAGTTATTCTGTAACTGGAAAAACTTAAACAACTAATAGTCTTGCAGCACCTTAAAGACTAACAAAACATGTAGATGGTATCATGAGCTTTTGTGCGTACAACCCACTTCTTAAGATTGTTCTTTAGCAGCTTCCTAATAAACCTCTAAGCAATGCTGGAGATTGCTGTACACTCTTACAACCCTCCTTGTATCTTCTATGTAGCAATTGTAGCAAGTGTCAGAGGGGACAAAGATGTGATGAGATGCTGGTAATATATTAAAATATTATCTAAAAATGAAAAGGGGGACCAACATTGGAGCAACTAAATTATTATAAAATAAATGCCGATATTCAAGTATATATCTGAATACCCTTTAAGATCAGTCTTACTGAAGAGATTCATGATTCTTTTCTTACCAACTTTAATTTACAGGAATTAGAGCTTGGCAGAGGGTAAGCCAACTTTGACTCCCTTTTGATCAGTTCAACAAACAGTACTAGAAAGACTGTCCAAGAGAAATCAAGAGGTAGGAAGCTTTAACATTACACTTTTACCTCATCTCCTCTCCTTTTGTATGTGAATTAATCAGACAGGTCAGAGTACTGTCAAACCAGTTATCATTTACTTAATATATATGTAATTTATATTGAAGTGATGGCCTCAGGTCCCCAATCAGGATTAGGGGTTACCTGTATTAGGAGCCCTACAAATATGAAAGATCAATGAGTTGTACATGTTGAACCTCTGTTAACTGGGACCCCCTGGCAGGACCAGAGAGTCCTGGTGGAAGGCTGACAGCTGGGCTCCCCACAGCTGCGCTGTCTGGCGCGCTGCAGCTGGGCTGCTAGGTACAACCCAGTGGGGCTGCCTGGTGGGGACAGGAGTGCAGTGCATTGCAGCAGGGTGCCAGGTGCTGCCAGGAGCCCAGCATGCAGGGAATTGGGCTGCCTGGCTTAGCAGGGAAGGTGGGGGGGACTGGCAGGGCAGTGGGGCTGGCAGCCAATCCAGGGCTGGATGGGGGGCTGGTAGCAAAGGTGCCAGAAATGACCTCTCCTGGTCTGGCAAATTCCCTCATCCGGGACCAGTCAGGTCCCTGCCAGACCAGGGAGGTCCAACCTGTAGATCTAAAAACAGAACCAAGTGTAGGTGGAGAAACCAAAGTGTGAGGAAAGTCAAGTATCAGTGCTGCCAGACCTTTGCTGAGAAAGCTCTTGAACACGTCTAAAGCAGGGTAGAATGGAGAGCAACTCCCGGTCAGAGAAAATTTATACTTTTAATGAAAAAAGAAAATTGAGTTCTGCAATCCAGGTCAATCACTTTTAGCCATTTGATAATTACATTTCCTAACAGCACACACTTGATAGGAAGCTGCTGAGTAATCTGCATGCAGATGATAGTCAAAGGAAGAAGAGAGCCCACCTTGAACACTTGTCAGAGAAGTGGGTGTTCTGGATCAACAGCTTAACGAGCAATTGAAATAAAAGCTGTTCTGCTACTTTGTGGCAGTTAGAGATTATGCCATTTTGGCCATGAAACAGAAATAAAAATGTAATAGCCTAGGAGCTGCAAGAAGTAACAGTATGCCACCTCTTCATTAGAAGAAAGAGGAGATGAGACTATCAAAGGGAAAGCAAAGACTATGCATCATTAACACCAAAAAACTACTGAGATACCTGAATAGTAACAAAGGATTTTAGGAAAGATGCAATCAAAGAGTGGTGGAAGGGGAGCGGGACAGCTCTAGAGGATCAACTTTATTGCAAGAGTTTTATGCAACACCAGTAATTCACTCTTCTGGATCCATGTTCCAAACAACTTTAAGAAATGAACTGTGTCCACTATCCTCTTTACTGAGGGAGTACCTCTCAATCGGCAGAATGCTGTGGCTACCAAGTCTCAGTTTCTTCTGTCAAAGACCAGCCAAAGGATTAAGTTAGAAAAGAACCAACACCTATCAGATGACAAATGGCATACTAATAGATGACACCTGTCCAATGAGAAATGGCCTACTGGTGGGACATTGTTGGTAGCTCTAGCAAAACTGTACAGGTAAAATATTCTGGCACTTTCAGGAGCTTCTAGGTCAACAATCCGCTCATCTCCTCAAAAGTAATGAAGCTGGCTGAAAGGATATTGTTCTAAATTGTCACCTCCTGATTCTTGTAGCTGGCATTTTAAAAACGATCAAAAAAGGGAGAAACACTAATCACCTTCCACAGATCAAAAGACACAGAGTCTTAATGTGACAAACAACATAGTTTGATCCTGGTAACCTTCAAGGAATGTCATTTCCAGCTGAAGTCCCTTAAAAGGTCAAAGAACACTATAATTTGTTCATGCTGAAATACTGGCCATGCTTAAAATTCCTTCATCGCTATAGTATTATCGTATGTAAACAATGGCCCGTTTTTTTGAGTAAATTTTTTGAGTAATTTTTTCAGTAAAAATAATTACTGAAATTATTTTTAATTGCCCTGAACTCACTAGAAGAACAAAATTAATTAAGATAAAAAAGTCTTATTTATCTCCTTGTACAGGGAGTTACTGCAGGTTTTGAGACAGTTACCTATGAGTCTTCTACTCCTTCTTAATGAAGTTAATACCAAAGGGTGCATTGATATGAACTTCACATAGTCGAGACATCACTATAATATAAATTTTAAAAAATAGTGCCTGTATTCTCTTCTGATAATTCCAAGCAGGTTTATTTTTTTAAAAGTCCTTTCTAAGCATCTCAGCTAAGACCACTGTGTATCTTCCCCCGCCTCCACCCAGCATAGGTTGCACTTGGAAAAGAAAATGGTTTCCAACCTGCTGGTAGATAAGCATGGATACAGAATCATACATAATCTGCTCTTTCAAAAACAATGTTAGTTAGATTTTATAGCAGCTTCTCATTTGAAAATTCCAGATCTTCCAGGCTTTGCAGGGGAGCCTGACTTTTCACATCAGAGCTCGCTATAGGACTCACATTGCAAGTCCACCATAAGGACCTATTTAATTCAAGTGGCAAAAAGATATACACCTAAACAAAGGAAGTCAGAAATAATAATCTATATTTAGTGGAAAAAATCATCTAAAACCTACATATTTTCATACTATAGAATCACAAATAGTGAAGAGATAAACACATAGGCACTTTTGAAACTTTTACTGTAAGTGACTTAAGAGCCTAAGCCTCATTTTCAAAAGCATCTTAGGCACTTGGGTAATTATGGATAAAATGTTCATAACAGCTGTACACAGCAAACAGAAACCCATGGCAGCATGTCTCTTTTGTAGATCCAGGCTCTGAGAGTCAAAGGTGCAAGTTTCTGTTTGCAGTATAGATATACTCCAAGGCTCGGATCTACAAAGGTATAAAAGGCACTTAAAGATGCAGATAGACAACTAGCTGGATTTTCAAAATAAGCACCTAAGCACAAAATCAGTAGGAATTAGGCACCTAACCTGTGTTAGGCACTTTTGAAAATCCCAACGAATACCTATTTGCATTTTTATGTGTCTACATATCGCTGTAAAGTTATCCCTAAGTAATTTAAGTGCTTAAGTGCTACTGACCTTTAAAAAAAGATTTAGGCCCCTGAGTGCTTAAATCACTTTTAAAAACAGAAATTGGGTGCTTTAAAAAATGTTACTTAACATTTTTATTTAAGGATTATGGGGCACATGTAAAGCAAATAAACAATACATAAAAATGTCAAAGAGAAGCTGACTTAACTGAAAAAGTGTTACATGATCTTTTTATACAAGACAAAAATGAGAAGCTTTTTCCCACCCTCCTCTGCACTTTTCCCTTTACTTAAAGTAGAAGCAATCCATCATCTACAACCAGAAACCCAACATTTTCACAGTTCTGTCAGTATTCATTCCTATTATCTGCCTCATCACTCCAGAACAACTGTGATTAAACCCCTGTCTCTTAAAATGGCTAAATCCTAGCAGAGTCCATTCAACTATTCTAGTTTTTCCAGTTCAGATAGCCACAAACTCATCTTTGAACAGATTAGCTATTAAAAAAATATATCCTTAGGTATGAATTTATTCCAAAACATGTAAGCAAATCTATGTAGTAAAGACTTTATGCTACTGGGTTTAGGATAATTTTCTTCATTCACAGCTCTGTTTTATACATATTTCTATTTACAAAGCTGTCACATACTGCATGCATACACTACACAAATTAATTCAGGGGGAAATTATTCATAAAAGAAGCAACAGCTTTTGGCAAACCACTGGAAAACCGTTTGAGTTTATAGCACAGAAGGAAGACAAATGCTTTGCTCTTGATTCTGTTACTGTTGGTGCTCCCCCCAAAAGGCAGCTGACCTCTCATATCTTCTGCTGTTGATACAGCTCTGTCAATCATTTCTCTCTTTCCTGCACACAGGTTCACCACATGCTGTGACCCGCTGCAGAGCACAGAAGCATCCCTGTGATCAATAGGAAGCCTGTGCTGACAAATACCAATTACACAGAAAGGTATAGTATGGGATTTTTATCCCTATAATCTGCATGGAATTTGAGTTTACATTAGACTGTTACGATTTGTGAAGAGAGCCCTCAAGCTAGTTCTCATTTCCATTTATCTTTAAGTAACAAAAGAAGCCACACAAGGTGAAAACACTTGCTGTCATCAGCTCTATCAACAATTAGATATGCTTACTGAGATAAAAGCTAATTAGCTAAAGAGAAATAAGCAGGAGTAGTACTACAGGTACAGGACATAGAAAATAGGATGTCATAAAGGAATAATTCTTTCTTACTTCCTAAAGGTAATGTTTCAATACAGTAATTACTCGTTCAACGTGTGCCCGCTTAACACATTTTTGCAATAGCACGATTTTTTTTTAGGGAACATTTTTTGAATAACACGACCATTCCCTAAATAACACAAAAATAATCAAGTGGCGGACTACTTTGCGCGGCGGTATAAGTTGGTGAAAACAGTGGTAATACGCATGAGCGGATGAATACACGTGGTCACAGTGCTCCTTGGCTCACTCACGTGTTTATCTTTGTGTTTTAACAAACCGTGGCGACTTGTCTTGTTAGATATCTAACGTTGACGTTGATGACCCAGCACCAACAAAAAATTGACTTTGCCACCACACCTGAAACGCAACCCCCAACTTTTCCATTATTTTTAAATGGGAAAATTGACCCTGCATAGCACATTTTCGCTTAGCACGAACATTTTCAGAAATGCATCTATAGAGTTAAATGAGTAATTATTGTACTCCATTACAGGACTCTTGGACCAGTTTCTCTTATCACAAATGACAGGCAGAAGACTTAATCAAACTGTTCCCAAAGCTTAGGCACAAAGGATTCTTGAGCCCACCCCATCTCTCTTAAATGCCTAAATCCAACTAGATTTTTTGTATTGTATTATTTTTAAGCATGTCAGTGTACTCAGGACTGTATGGAACACACAGATACATTCCTGCTCTGAAGCCTTGTAGAGTCCAATTTCTCCAGGTTTTAAGTGCCTAAAGATGCAGATAGGTGCTAGCGGATTTTCAAAACCACCTACAAGAAGGGATATGAATGCAGAGAAGGAGTTGCTTGAAGAACAGCAGGAGTGAACATTCTGTGCATATGGGGTAGGGTGGAAAGAGACACAATGTCAGAAGTGAAAGGGAACATCTCGGCTGATATAATTTGAAGAGTGGAAGACCCATAAAGGAATGAGATTAGAACTGTAGGCCAGAGAAGAGTTATGCCGAGTCTTTAAAAGGAAAACATAACATGTAAGATCCAATTCATTGATACAATTCCAGTTGCTCACACTACTCCAGCGATGGAGGATGACTAATTTGTAGCATTGAAATGGTGCAAAGCAGACAAAATATACTGACTCATCTAGTGTGGTTCAGCTGATTTTTAATTATGCCACAGATGCAGAGCAGTCATAATCACCCTCTACTTTAGGACAGTATGCAGCATATGCAATGTGGTAAGAATGGTTTCCTTCCACAGAAATTTGGGAGGAGGGAGGTGTAGAGCTTACTTCTGTTTATATGGCAAACCTAATATTACTCAAGTAAATATTTTTTATCCACTCACACTATACCCCTCAACCCATTCCACTACAAAAAAGTTGCTGGAGAAAAGCCTTCAACATGCCCTGAAGGGCAACAACAGTGGAGTATGCTCCATTGCTAATGACTTTTTTTAATGGAAAATATCTTATCACTGGTCTCTTACTGTTAATCCAGGAGATTTTTAGCTCAGACACCTGTGCTCATCACAAATAGCACAGGGGAGAGAGGTGGTTTCCCAAGTAGCTATATCTAAAAACATTTAGGACTTTTAAAATCAAAATCCACCTCTTTACAAAAGAGGTAGGTTGGGCTTAGGGTTTCTTAAAATTTCAGGAGGCTTCTCTGCACCCAGGCAGATTTATCAGAGTTATTGCTTAAGAACATGTAGTCCCAACATCTCCCACTCTGAAGTTTAGAGTAGGGTTGCCACCCTTCTAATTGCTGGTAACCCGACTATCAAGGCCTCTGCCTCCTCACTGCCTCTTCCACCAAGGCTTCTGCCCTGACTCTACGTCTTCTGCCAAGGCTCCATACCCATTGCTCACTTTCAGTGAAAACCTTCACTTTCCAGTAAAAAAACAGATACCCAGCAACCTTAAATGCCACCTAAACACAAAAATCTAAACACAGACATGAGGCAACCTTAGTTCAGAGCCTTGAGACCAAAAGAGCTCAATACATCCAGCAGCACTGGGCTGGCACTGTCACATAAATAAATGTTTACTGCCTAGTCCCACTCCACCTTTTGTTTTCATTTATCTGATTGAGACTTCTTTGGGGGAGAGGTGTGTGTGTGTGTGTGTGTGTGTGAAGAAGCCTCTGCTTCAAAGACTTCTAGCAAGACAATGTGCAAACTGAGGTAACTAGGGTAATTGTGGCAGGACAGGAACTCTGACATCAAATTTTGTCGTGATTAAAATGAGGCTTCTGCTTATTGTTCCTGTAATTCTTTAGGCTGCTGTTCTTGTTACATAAGAAGCACCAGAGTTAAAGAAAACATTTAATCAGAGTACTTGAGCAGTGTAACATTTGGGTTTGGAATGCTTAGATAAATCAGCTTCCTGACCTTCTACAATCAAGAACTACCACATTATCATCCAGGGAGAAATTTTATGACAGAAAGAACAATACCTTTCACTTGTACAAGTGACAGGTCCACTTTCAAAACACTCTTGGGAAAAAATACAAATGCCCTATAGATTTCAATTTAATCTTTAATTCACAAGGACCACGCTCTCCCTGAATCCTATGAATGAGTCTATTCAATTACATTTTTACATGAGTGACTACACCTATACCATCATGCTGGAAAGAAGCTAGAACTACACAAAGAAAAAATATTTAATCCTTCAAATCTTGCTTTGCAGATACATTTCAGGACATAACTTCAAAAATTCAGGGATGTCTTATAAACTGAATACTGTCCCTAAAGTTAATCTCTTATGTGCTAGCACAAAATCTTTTACAAAGCTGGCATAATCTTTACCAACAATCTATCTGGATTCTTGTACCACATGTATCATTATGATATCTGAGCAGCATCACCATGTTACCTAATGGGTTGCTATGGTGGAAACATATAAAATGCATTTCCAACAGACATGGCAGGATTATCAATACTATGACCAAATTAAAGTTTGTTAATTCCTTCTAAATTTTTAGATGATGCTGATTGCGGTAGTATCTGAGCACTTTATTAACCAACTGTCTCGTTTACTTTTCTTATCCGCATCCTCCTCTGCTTTGTTCCTTCCTTCCTTGTTGTGTTTTCTCTTTTGCTCTAAAAGAGAATGCAAATACAACTAGACAGTCAAACCTCTTAGGATTCTGCAGTGGGGAGCCCCCCCCCCCAAAATCACCAAATTCCTTGGATCACATCTCTTAGTAATTTAATTAAATTTTAACAATAGAAAGAATTATTAAGAGCCCACATGTTTTAAAAAAGCCTATTAAGCCTGATCCCCGTGTTTCCTGATGTTCGTGGAAAGATTCTCATGGAATTCAACAGGAGTTGAATGTGCTGAATCAGTTTCATATTTATTTCATCCCTTCCTGCCCTTCCTTTGCACTGCTCTTGTCCCCCACTCCGTTTTCTGCATTGAATTTCACGTGCTTCTTCCTGCATTCCTCATGATACTTCAGAAAACAATATATATTTTATATATTTCACTCCACTGCTAGCAAACAGAACATAGCACCGTGACTAGGGAAGACAAAAAGCAACGTGAGTTTGAAAAGTAAAGACTCTCAAGAGAGCTAAGCTTTAAAAAAAATGGACATATCAGAAATCGTCTTCTAAAGACACTTGTTTAATGGAAGCTCTGATGAACTACAGATCCCAAAATAACAAGCATAAGAGAATCATACAATCTTAATGCAATATTTGATTTATTTGTGTTAGGCTATTATAAATCAGAGCCAGTCACTCCCAGGTGTGAAGGATTTTTGTCTTATGACTCCAATTAATAACAGTTTTAGCAGGGCTATGAAACCTAGTGGAAATCTTTGAAAATTTACAAACCATTGTTTTACCCTGATCAATGTAACTTTGTTTACTGTGTGTCTAATGTACAGTGTGCGATGCCTTTGCTGCTGTACAGGAGTGCAATGTTTGTGTAGTGTAATGATTTGAAAAGACAAAAAGTTACTGGAACTCCTGAGGGCACAAGTCGATTACATGGAGCAGCACCAGATGTGTGCGGGGCAATACTCAAATAGTACAGAAAGGATATTTTATATTTTAATTGCTAGTGACATTCATTTGTGAAAGTTATTTACTGTATGACTCACCATTGTGAGATACATTTGGTATAAGAATCCAGATAGATGGTTAGTAAAGATTATGCCAGCTTTCAGTAGATTTTGTGCTAGCACGTAAGAGATTAACTTTAGGGGCAGTATTCAGTTTATAAGACATCCCTGAATTTTACTATATAACTCACCAACAGGAGTTGCAAACTTGCCCCTAAATAACTGCACAATATTATCTATTTACATTTTATAATTTAAAATGTGTATGCATTAACAGATATAAACAAACCTACTCATATACACATTTTAATTCTTTTCTTTAGCCCCTACATCACGTGGCTTTGGGGATCACCGAAGGGGCTTGTTGCACTCACCAGGGGGAATCAGAGCACAGTGGAGAAAGTACATCTGCCAACTGCGTTCCACTTCCCTGAAGCTCCTGCCACACAGAATACAAGGGAGGCACAACCACTGCTGCTACACAGCACCAGTCCCCTCTGGTGATCCTCAAAGCCATGTGCCTGAGGGATGGGGTGCCATGACAGGGAGAGGTCAGGATGATGGCAGAAAGAGCAAGGCTTGGGCGCCGGTAACAGATAGGCCAACCCCTGCCCACAGGGAGTCCTGGACCGGATTGCTCAATCACTTTGGGCCAGGAGCTAGAGACCCCTGCACAAGATTCTAGTTGACTGGTATCTTCCACAAAAACTAGACTAGGATAGGCAGACAGTTTAGACCCAAGCTAATAAATTTTACAATTATGATCAGTTGGAGTTTCTCTGCTAAATTCAAGTAACATATTCAGGGCTTAGACTAAGCAAATCTATTAAAGTTTACAGGGACCTAGGTGGGTATAACAATTTTTTTCCAGTTTACTCATTATATTTATTACATCAACTTACACGTCCTTTGAGTTCATGATTTACACTTCGAGTCACAGGATCAAACTGGGATCTCCATATACTCAGAGGCTCATTACACTAACTTAGATTTCCTTAGACCTATTTACACAAATCTACCCATGTCTAAGGGAGCATAACAGAGTGTAAAGTATCCTGCTTTAATGAATTTACTCCTGTCTCCTTCACTTCACCAGTTTACACTGCCTTACACATTGATAATGGGTTTAAGTATCTCAAAGGGAGGCAGTCTAACTAAGTATGCGGGAATCTTAACTGGAGGAGTGGAGGTTAACTTAAATAGCTAAAACAACAACGAAAAAAATCAGTTGACCAGCTTGTCAATAAAGACCCAATCCTGCAAACATCTCCATATTGTTAACTAGGGATATTAGCGTATAGTCGAGTAAACGACTAACCTATAATCTTAGGTTTATCAGTTATACTTATCGACTACACTCACTCCCCCCTCTGATACAGAGGCAACAAGGGTGGGAGGTGGAGTGGGAGCTGGTGCCCATAAGGAGCTAGCTTTAAGCAGGCTCCCCATGAGTATCAGATCCACCTATCTCCCCACCCCCATATTGCTGCCTCTGATAGAAAGGCAGCAGCGTGGAAGTGGGAGGCAGGCAGGAATCAATAGGAGCAGGGAGCCATCTCTCAAACCAGGTCCCCGCGCATATAGACTCCCACGGAACCACCTGTCCCCTCCCTTGCTGCCTCCTACAGAAGCAGCCGGGGAGAGGGAGGAAGGGGAGTGGGGAAACAGAAGCCAGTGCTGGGAGGAGCCAGCTTAAAAGCCGGTTCTCTGCAGCACCAGCTCCACAGTGCTGCCTGCCCCCTCTATTGGTAGAGAGGCAGTAGCATGGGATGGCAGAGGACTCCCCAGGCGAGTGGCTGGAATGCACTCACTGCTGCCTCCATGCCCAGGGACTATCGAATAGTCATGTAACCAATCATATTTTATGGAGTTACACAACTATTCAGTTACACAATATCTAACAGTCCTATTTTCTATCATCATTGGCCAGGTGCGATCGTCCTGCACAACTGAGTTTGCACTTGTGCGCCACTGCTGATTGAGCAGCAGCAGTTATCTAATAAAATTTATTCCTAGAGCTGCAGTAAAATAATTCATAATGCTGCTGAATGAACAAGGACATTTCCGTCACCATGTGAAACAACATAGCGGAGTTCTATTCAGAGTGAAACTCAAAGTAGAAATATCAGCCGCTGTGGGTGTTTTTGAACCCTGGTTCTCAGGGCTCTTTACACCCAGCATGTTCCAACCAGCCACACAGGTAGCAGCTGCTAACTGTTGCGAGAATAGGTACTGAACTGAGATCCTATTTAAACCCAGCAAAGGAACAGGAAGCTGTCCATGCAACAGGATCCACCTTGCTCTTGACTACATGCCTTGGGTTTCCTGCTTCCACTCCCCTGGCTTGACTTCCTGGTATTCCAACCAGGCATGACTCTGGTTATTGACCTGTGAATCTGCTCTCAAGTTGTTTCCTCCTTCTGATCTGGTAACCTGACCTAGCCTGCCTCCTTACACGTAACTCTCAGTTTGCCCTCTTGCCAGTCTCTGACTCTGACCTAGCCTAGCCTGACTTGCGACTCCTGCTTTGACCGCAAGTTAAAACCAGACACATGCTGGTGGTGACAAGAGACAGAAAAAAAATTAGGATTTAAGCTACTTTTATACTTCCACCCCTGATCCTTAAGTCAGCTGAAGACAGATTCACTTTCTTTAGAAATGCCTGCTCTCATCTGCACCTACTTCCCAACAGCCTCCCAAGAGCTGTTCTGGGACTTGGGTGTCACTGGAGTTCAGCTATACTTTGGCCATGCCCTTTTTTCATTGTGATATCCCTTATAATAGGTGCTGCAAGGCTGACTAGCATAGGGTAATCTACAACAGCTCTTTATTAATATCATAGTCATATTAATATGATAGTCATATTATCAGTTACGGTTGCGCCAAAGTGCCAAAAACCAGCAGGCCTTCCTTTTGCTAGGCACTGTATAAACATGGGGCGGGGGGACTGTCCCTGCACATAAGAAGTTATTATCTAAACTGGCATGACTGGCAAAGAATTGGTTTACATACAGTTTTTGTATCACTTCAGCTACACCAGTTTAGAAAATAACGTAGTTGAAGCAATACAACTCACCACTATAACTGCACACTATTATTAACACTATAACTCTTATGCAATTTTACAAAGCCATGAGAAGATAGTTTTTTCTTTCAGTTTGTAGTGATTTTCTTTACTGGAAAATTGAGAAAGCTAACTAAAAATATAAGGGAAAAGTTAAATTTAAGAGATTGAACATCTATCACACTTTTAAGTGGTAAATAATTTACTTTGAATGCTTTCTGCTACAAAACATCAGGTTAACAATTAGAAGACATGCTCAGCCAATTAGTCTGCTTGACCATCTGAACTCTGCAAATCATATTACATATATATATATATATCTATATCTGAATGGAGTGGGTGATAGGTACTAACAGAACACCTTCTGAAAACAGACTGTTTCCCTGTAAATGCACTAAAGGATAATATAGCAGAAAAACAGATTTAAATTAACCTTTCTCCAGAAAGGAATAGTTGTACTTTTAAATACATTTACACATTATTCAAAGGTATGTTATAATTATAGACACAGATTATGCCCATATATTCCATTTTGTACAGAAATAAAAACTATATCTTACCAAGGACAAACTCCAGCTTTGACTCATTTGCAGTCCTCTGAATACCTTTTAATATAAAAAAAATTGAAAATATGTAAATTCTGGTTCCATATACTAAACCTTAACTTGCTTAGTGATAGAGATGCAGCCGAGTTAGTCTGGTGTAGCTGAAACAAGAGACAGAACTTGCTTAGGTAACAATATTTTCTTGCCATTGCTGGAGGCATCTATCAATTTTTTTATGTTTTTAAAGGAAACTATATTCTAGAAAAGAACTTTTCACAATGTGCCTGTAGATCAACAAAAGCCCATGAAGTTTATATTGTTTACATTTTTTGAAAGATCACATCGCTTTTACCTTGTATCTGCAGGTTGAAGAATTAAAATTAATTAAAAAAAAGAAAACTTTTACTAATATATTCTGTCTGATAAACACAAAAATAAATTTATTTTAAATAAGTTTACTAATACACCACTGCCCAATTGCCTAAATCTCTCAAAATTATGGTATGTAATGATTCATTTTAAATGCATAAGCCAGCACAACATATATTGCAACAAAAATTTCCACATTTACTCAATGAATATAAATCAGGTTAATAAAAGCAGAACACTGTTATGTATGATCAAGAAACTGTAGTGCAGGGGTAGGGAACCACAGGCACAGGGGATGGATCCAGCTTGCCTGGATCCAGCCACTGAGGCTCACAGCCCCACTCCAACCCTCTGCATTGGGGAATCTGCTGGCACTCCAGCCCCTCCTCCCCCACCCCAACCCCCACTGCCCCACCATGGTGCTGGAGCAAAATCTAGTAGGGTGGCCCTCCCCCCAGGCTACAGTGTGCAAGGGGAATGTGGGAAGTGTCTTTCTCCTTCTCATCTAGGTGTCACATCAGTGAGAGTTTTCTGTGTGCAGCCCTCAACTAATTTTTCTGTGGGTCATTGACCCCCAACCAAAAAAAGTTTCCCACCCCTGCTGTAGTACAACAAAATTGCCATGATTTTGTATGTGAAAGATGGGAAATTCCCCTTTTCTTATCCTGACTATGATTATATTATACTCCATTGCATTTTAGAAGTGTGCTTTGATGTATTTTCAATGGCAACATGTTCTCAATCCACCAGGATGTGAGAGGAACCGTTAAGTTGATTGCTGACCAATGAGGAGAATGAGGGAAACAGGTCAAGTAACTAGGAGTTTGCTCAATCTCCACAAAAGGTAAGTGGAGAATGGCTGCAGTACTGATGGACATACAGTAACTGTCTCCTGTTGCCACTATTACTGAAGAAAGGCTCAAAAAGAAGGGGCTATGCCAACATGGAGAGGAATGTGCATGGAAGGAGGTTTTTGGCTATGAAGTGAAAAAAGGTATTTAAAAAAAATGAAAGACTGTATTCTCTCAACAAAAGTTTCAAGTTGCAGAATGAAATACCCTGGAGAGCTTACAGTAGCAATGTTTAAAAATACCTTTGTGAACTACATAGCATATTTTTCAAAAACATAACCGTTAACTGCTCTGACAACTGTATTTCACAAAATTGAAGAGCCCAATCCCCACTTTCAGCAGACTGGTTGACACATGATGGCAAGGTTGGATATACATTTGACATGAGTAAGTAACTTACCAACTGCAAAACATTAAAAAGGACTCAGTTTCTTAACTAACTGACTATTTTTCAGAATATAGTATACTGAGCAGGAATTACCACACTGCTAGGTGCCTTATGGTCGTGTTAACGTATTTTTCTATCAATTTAAGAGTTTTAAAATCTTATTAAAAATCAATAAAAATCAAAATGTTGTCATCACACTCTTCATTCCTCTCAAGGAGATTATTTGCATAAATCTAAATCAGCAATAATGTTTAAATAAAATATTAATCACTTTATTTCCTTTTGTATAGCTAAATGTCAGTCAACAATTTAAATTGTACCATAGCTTCAACATGTCCATTGATTTATGCAATTACAGAATTAGGGGCATTTTTAAAAATAGTATTTGTATGTAACATCAAATAAGGAGTATGGCACTCTTACTTGTAAACTGAGGCTCCCTAATACTGTCTGCCTGTGTTGCAGGAAGAAAATGCTGTGCTTCATCTGATGTTCTCTCCTTTTTGATTTCCATGATCAGTCTCCAAAGCTGCTGAATTTTGTTCTGCAAACTTTCCGAGTTTGCTTTTCCAAGTGCCACAATCCAAGACTCACACTCTGGTTTAGATGCAGCTTCAAGGTAAAGATCAGGTTCTCCACTCAAACTCTGTATTCAGAAAATATTAAGACACCTTTTAGGAATGCAGTTATTATGGGTAGGTTGGAGATCATGGCAGGATTGATACTATATATAATACACACTCTTATACACCTATTCTTTCTGTCAAAAACACACACACACACACACACACACACACACCTCTTGCATCAAGCCCCTATTGCTTCCCATTCAGTGAACCACTAAGTGCATGCTACACAGCAGTTCCGAAAGCAGTTAATGTACTGGAAAACTAGGTGACAATCGTCAAATTGAAATGGGAAATCCTTTTTTAGTTTGGATTCTACTGCACAGCAGGTAGCTTTCAGGGCAGCCAACATAAACAATAATTCTATTTAGTAGAAACAGCAGATAGCATTCTGACAAAGGGACTGATGGGATTCACTAGGTGAATATGGCCATTTCTTCTATTAAAACTGTATACTTTATGCTCAGCTTCTCATCTATTCCTTCCAGTATACTGATAATCAATATGCAGAGATTATTTAGGATGACATTATTCCTCCATGAGAAGACAACAGGTTGTAGGTGAGAGCTTCCAACCTCACGACAATGCACAAGTTCACGGCTATCCATTATGACAAAAGTGTAAATTATTCAATGATCACACTTTAAGAAAAGGGAAGAAAAACCACTTAGGCTCCCAGGAAAATGCAGGTAACATGCACCACTCATTTGATTAAAGCTAGTGAAGAACAAATTATCTAGTGTGTTTAAAAATCTGACTTTATAGTAGAGTCAAAAATAGAAAAGAGAGGAAAAGATTAAGTCATTTAATCTTTTAAGCTTAAAAGTCATTTAAGCTTAGGCAAGTATTGGTAACCCTCAAATAACAATCGACAAATTGTTACAAATGGATAATACCATTAGGGAAAACATAATTAACATTATAACAACATGTCTATAGAAATATAGAAATAATCATTAAGGCAGCTTGGATATCAAAGTTAGCACGCTTGAGAAAAAATTACCAAAAAACCAAGTGCAACAAGTTTTATAACTAAAATGCAAACCTATTAAAATACTTAATTTGAAGCTAAAGAGGAACAGTGATTTTGCATACAAGCATTCTGCCGCCAGCCAGAAAAAAAACATCTGCTTATATTTACCTCTTAGCTGTGACAGTCAGAATTGCCATATGCTAAGCACTTAAGTTAAGGCACACTGTATCACTGAATACACATGAACCTAAAATGGACACCATGAAATGGGTATATGTGTTTGAGGGATGGGGAAGAGGGATGTCATTCTATGTAGCTTTGCCAGATATGGACCAATTTTGAGGCCTTGAACTTCATTCCAAAGTACATTTCAGAAACATTATGATCGATTTGTACCAATGATTTTGCAATTCCAAAATTTTTGACCATAACAATTACATCTGTCAGATAAATGTGGGTACTATTGTCAATTGTCACAATAGTCTTCACTGGATCCACGTCAATGCAAATATGAAGGCATTTTAAGTTACAGATCAAAACTATATATTGTGTCTATTGTGTCAATGTCTACATGCAATAAATTCATATACCAAAAATACAGTACATGCACAATTTGTACAAACTATTTTCAAATCGCTTTTAGTGTGAATTATTCACTTGTAGGTATTGAAAAAGATACCTACAAGTTCAATACCTACAAGTGAATAATTCACACTAGGGGGAAAAAAAAACTTATACTGTAGTAGAATTTATTTATATAATAATCTTTTCTAGTTTTTCCTTGTGCTCATTTCTCAAATTACCAAGCATTTTTCCCCAAATGTAACAAGTAAAATATCTCTCAGGTTTAGATCTTTAATGCCAAGTTTCAGTCCAGAGATAAGATTTAGTTGAATTGAAACAGCCTGCAAATAAGGATTTAGTATGGAAAATCCTAAAGCATCATTAAATCCACAGAATGATGCAAGTGACAGGGTTATTATAGTTATATAATATATTCCACACAAAAAGTATTCCGTGTGTGGACAACAAAAATATTTTATATTCTACCGCCAAAGAATAACTGTAGAAAAGAGGAGTGGCAAAGCCATATAAAGCACAATGATTTTACCCCAGCATCTTACAACATAGCATGCTCGTTGGATGAATTCCTGGATTCTACTGAATTCAGTTAGACTTTTGCCATTGATTTCACTGGGGTTTAGTACTCATGCTTTCTGCATTATAACCCTTTTAAAGTGAAGCGATTATTTTCTCATCCAGGTATATATAAAAACAGAGTCTAGGTCTCTTAAGATGCCTGTAATTCAAACAAAAAATTCAAATAACTGACAACAGAAATGCTATCAAATGAAGTGTCAGAGAAAGGTGAAGATATCCCCACAGGCATAGGGAAAGCCTCTCTCAGGGCTGCCGATGGTGGGAGAAGGTGGGGAGGTGCAAAAGGGGCAGCTGCCCTGGGGACCAGCTATGTAAAGTATGGCTGGAGCCCTGGGCCCTTAAAATCACCACCAGAGATTCAAGCTGCACAGTATAGGTGCCCATAAAGTACTGGCAGGGGGCAGGGAGGGTGAGCTAGCCCCAGCCCTGCCCCTTCCAACTGAGGCCCCATCCATTCCAGGAGCACGTAGCTGGGCCCCCTCCCACCTACTATGTCCTTTCTCAAGTGGAAACAAGTTTATTAAAAAATTATTAGCCCCTATCTCCTCCATCCAGTTTAACAGTAGCTAGCACGTTCTTCTTCTTTAACATCATGGTTCCTAAAGATTAAAAAGTGACCCTGCAATGTAGCTTATAGGCCAGAATTGCATTTTCTTTTTTAAACATGTATCTGAGATTAATCTTGGCAACATCCCTTTAGGTAGATATTTCTGCAAATTCTAAGTGGTGTGTGTGATCTGGATGATGTTCCACTTTATCAGTAAATTATATTCATGAAATGAAATAGGTAATCAGAATAAAACTCCAGGATGTCTCTAGAATAGATATAGTCATTGAAAAGGCTCAAGTTCAACAATGCAAATGTATTTAGGCTTCTGAGGAAAAACTGCTGGGTTTTTTTTATGCCAATTTTTTTAATTCCTCGCTTGGTCTAATTGTCAATCCAATTCTTAAATGAACTTTTTTTGTACTAAGCATGCAAAAATTACAGCAAGAATGGCAAACTGACAGACATGAACATGCTTTATTTCCATTAATCAGAGTTATAAATCTTCATGCATTAATTTAAAAAAATTCCTTGGAGTGTTTACTGGAGAACTGTGTACTGAGCACATGCTCAGTGTCTACACTTTCAAGTGACAGCTACTCTTTTCTAGAGAATATTTTAAAACCATGATTTTTATGCCAAATACTTAAAAATAGAGTTCAAAATGTCTAAAGATTATTCTCTCTTTTCACACTCACTGGCAAAGAGTAATTCTGAATTTCTACCTCAGCAGTGGAAAATGGTACAGAATATCAATGAGACACTGTCACTCTAAAATATAAAGCACCATCCAGCTAACCACCATATGCTGTAACAAAAGTAGAATGGAAGCTTTGATACATAAATTATATCTGCAGGAAATTTCTAATACAGACATCAGAGGCTCTTAATTCATAAAGCTGACTGAATTCTATATGCTGATGCATTTCAGGTTCAAATTAGCAGTGATCAAATCATCTCATGGTTACTGATGATGCGGTGTTAATCCTCCTTTGAAAGTTAAATTTTTCATCAAAGATAAAGAATTTAATTAAAATTTTTATCTTTTTTTTTGGCAGGGAAAGCAATGCAGAGAAAAAAGTATATAAGTTACCATTATTATAATCTTCATTTATGTCCCACATGAAGAGTGCCCGAAGTTATTTAAAATGAATGTAACATGGTACATAACTTAGTTTTCTCGCATTGCTGAAGCATAACAATTTGCTTCCTTTAACACCAGCAGGTTCTCTCACACATCACTATATCCTTTTCACTTTTGACACACTTCATTAAATCAATACCACACCTCTTCTGGAAGCAAGGGAGACCATGCAATTATTTATACAATACCATGATAAACCAATAATCAAAATGCTGAACATAGATATTGCAGGCTTCTCTGAATATATTAAGTATAATCTTTGCAAAAGAGCGGACTGCTTTTATAAGCTGGGAATAATAACCCACTCCCACTAAGGACAGCAGCAGCCTACTCAGAAAGCACTATGGAGAGAGACTGAAATATAACTGCAGGAAACCTGGGTTCAATTCCTAGCTTTGCCTCTGGTCTGTTCAATGACCTTGGGCAAGTAATTTCACTGCTCTGGGCCTCAGTTTCCCCTTCTGTAAAATGGGCTTAATGATTGTGGCCTTCCTTGAAAAGCGCTAAATACGTGGTAGGTATTTCAGGTATACCCAATCTCAGGTATACCCAAACCAATTCCCAGCTCTACTCCCTCAAAATTATCATGTGACTTGAGACTTACTATATGTCCATAACTATCAGTAAATTCGAAAGGAAAGTGTCAGTGTTCAAGGACTACACCCCACTTCCCTCTATTACCAAGAACCCTCATGATCTCTATCCTTGGTGAATTCCAAACCATGGAGGTAAGGCCAGCAACCATTAGCAAGTCTTGTTTCCCACATCACTTGCATTAATCCAGACAAACTATGACAATCAGACATAACCATTTTCTTCTTTCACTTTCAGCCCTAGAGCCTTGAAACTCTGCACTAACCTTCAAACTTTTTCTCACAAATTCCTGCTATTCTTGAATTAATAATACCATCTGCTGGTGGTAATTTTAATAGGTTAAATCATGCATGATGAAATCCTGACTATTTAAATCTATGGACATTCTACCATTAATGTCAATGGGGCCAGGATATCAGACACAATATTTGATAATAAGTGTGTCATATAGCGGGGCCAACAGCCACTGCAGGCCCCAGGGGAGGTGTGATGAGGGTGGAAACAGCTCCCACCCCCAGAAGAGGCAGAGCCTCGGGCCAGAGGTAGCCAGCCCTCCGTGACGCCCAGACCGCACAAATACCCGTGTCCCCAGCCCTCAAATCTAGTATGACAGCAGCAGGAGTCCTGGACCCCATTGAATCTCCAGGTCGTGAGGCAATTACCTCCTTTCCCCCACTCTATGGGTGGGCCTGGTGTCATATATTACATTTCCCACTCTTCATAGCCTTATTTTGCCTTTCCATGTGACAGCAGTTTGCAGAGTGTCCTCTCTTCAGTGTGTAGTCATCTTGTCCCCGTGTTTTTCTGAATACCGAACCCAATATCAGATGGATTGCTCATCGTTGTAGAACTCTAAACTATGCCTACAAGGAATACGTTTTTATAATAATTTATTTGTAATAAAAGAAATTCATTCTTTTCATACCAACTATGCTTCAGGATATTTCTATGTATTTTCTACCTGAATCATATTTTTCTGCATGTATACCCCTTTCACATGAGCTGTAAATATGTCCAGTTGGAGATTAATCTTGGTAATTATGTCTAGCAGAGTCATTTTTGCTGCATCTCTGCCAATAAAACTCCCATCCTTATTTCCTTCTCCTTGAAAAGAACAGGAAAATATTTAGCATTCTTTTGCTAACTATTTATATTTTATTCCATACTTCAAAAAAAAAAAAGGGTGTTAAAAATTGGGAAGAATTTGGTAGAGCTACAAGCATGATTTAAAGTCTAAAACACATACCCCGTAGTCTGAAGCTTCACACTCTTAATCTGTTTAGTTTACTGAAGGTGGTCAGGGGCTACGTGTATCAATTTGGGAAATAGATTTCTGATGGAAGGTAATTCTAACCTAGCAGAAAAAAGAAATCATTCTCTCTCATTATTAGCAGCTAAAGTTAGATAAGTTCAAACCCCAAATACTGTGCAAATGTTTAAAACAGTGTAATTAAGCACTGGAACCGCATTCATAGAATCATAGAATACTAGGACTGGAAGGGACCTCGAGAGGTCATCAAGTCCAGTCCCCTGCCATCATGGCAGAACCCAGTACTGTCTAGACCATCCCTGATAGACATTTATCTAACCTACTCTTAAATATCTCCAGAGATGGAGATTCCACAACCTCCCTAGGCAATTTATTCCACTGTTTAACCACCCTGACAGTTAAGAACTTTTTCCTAATGTCCAACCTAAACCTCCCTTGCTGCAGTTTAAGCCCATTGCTTCTTGTTCTATCCTCAGAGGCCAGGAAGAACAAGTTTTCTCCCTCCTCCTTGTGACACCCTTTTAGATACCTGAAAACCGCTATCATGTCCCCTCTCAATCTTCTCTTTTCCAAACTAAACAAACCCAATTCTTTCAGTCTTCCTTCATAGGTCATGTTCTAGACCTTTAATCATTCTTGTTGCTCTTCTCTGAACCCTTTCCAATTTCTCCACATCTTTCTTGAAATGTGGTGCCCAGAACTGGACACAATACTCCAAATGAGGCCTAATCAGCGCAGAGTAGAGTGGAAGAATGACTTCTCGTGTCCTTCTCACAACACACCTGTTAATGCATCCTAGAATCATGTTGGGTTTTTTTGCAACAGCATCACACTGTTGACTCATATTCAGCTTGTGGTCCACTATAGCCCCTAGATCCCTTTCTGCCGTACTCCTTCCTAGACAGTCGCTTCCCATTCTGTATGTGTGAAACTGATTGTTCCTTCCTAAGTGGAGACTTTGCATTTGTCCTTATTAAACTTCATCCTGTTTACCTCAGACCATTTCTCCAATTTGTCCAGATCATTTTGAATTATGACCCTATCCTCCAAAGCAGTTGCAACCCTCCAAGCTTGGTATCATCTGCAAACTTAATAAGCGTTGTGGCAAGGGCCCCTCTTCCCCAAGCCACTACTGGGGAGGCCTCCTCCTTAGCCCCAGTTAGGGGTTTTGTGGTCTCAATGGTAGGGAGCCGGGCCACGTGCCCACAGGCTCCCTCCTTAGCTGCCTTTACCTAATGCTGGTCAAAATTGTTCTCTCTGGTCTCTTCCTCTCTGCCTCTCCACCACCTTCCTTTTGTCCTCTCCTCTCCTCTCCAGCCTCCAACTGCTGAGGCTTTTAAAGGCCCTCAGACAGACAGCAGAGAAGTCAGCTGGCCCCAATTAGCCTGAGCCAGCTCCTCCCAGCTGCATCTAATTGGGCTGCAGTTCTCTGCTTCTCTCACAGGGGTTTTTCCCTTTTGGGCTGCCTTTTCCCCTCTCTGCAGCAGCTCCCTGGCCTGACCCTGTCACACATCCCCCCCTCTGCTCAACCCCATGGGGTTGGGTTACTTGGGTCGGACAACAATGCACCCTTGACAACCCGTCTGCATTCCCATGCTGGGTTCCTGATCTGTGTTGCACATGGAAGTGGAAGGGCTGCAGGGACAGGAACCACCGGGTAACCCTCGAATTTCTGTCCTTGTTTGGTGCATCCACTGCAGAGGTGCATGATCAGTGACCAGAGTAAACTTCCGCCCAAGAAGGTAGTAGAAGGCTTTCCATGGCCCACTTTACCGCGAGACATTCCCTTTCTACCACGGCGTAGTTTCGTTCCCTCGGCAGAAGCTTCCTGCTGAGGTACAGGATTGGGTGCTCCTCTTCTCCAACCATTTGAGATAATACCGCTCCCAGTCCTACCTCGGAGGCATCGGTCTGCAAGATAAACTCCTTCTTAAAATCAGGGGCTATGAGAACTGGATCACCGCAGATGGCATTCTTGAGATCTTTAAAAGCTTCTTCCGTCTCCATGGTCCACTTTACAATGTCGGGACCACGTGCTCTAGTCAGGTTGGTCAGAGGGCAGGCCCTGGAGGCAAAGTTGGGGATGAATCTGCGGTAATATCCAACCAACCCTAAGAATGCCCTGACCTGCTTTTTCCGGGTTGGTCGGGGCCAATTCTGTATTGCATCCACTTTGTTGAGCTGGGGCCTCACTATCCCCCTTCCCACGATATACCGAGATATTTGGCCTCGGCCAGCCCAATCGTACACTTTGCAGGGTTCGCCGTAAGTCCCGCTCTCCTTAATGTCTCCAATACTGCCTCTACTTTTTCAATGTGTGTGTCCCAGTCAGGACTGTGGACAACAACATCATCCAAATAGGCAGCTGCACTTGGCATGGGGCCGCAACAGCTTGTCCATGAGCCTTTGAAAGCGTTGCAGGAGCCCCATGCAAACCAAAAGGGAGGACCGTGTATTGAAAGAGACCCTCTGGAGTCGAAAAGGCTGTCTTTTCTTTGGCCCCTGGTGCTAGGGGGATCTGCCAGTACCCCTTGGTCAAATCAAGGGTGGATAGAAATCGGGCCTTGCCCAGTTGGTCAATGAGTTCATCCACCCTTGGCATGGGATGAGGCATCGAATTTGGATACGCCGTTTAACTTTGAAAGTCATTGCAAAAGCGTAGGCTTCCATCTGGCTTAGGCACCATAACAATAGGGCTAGACCACTGGCTATGGGACTCTTCAATGACTCGAGCTTCAGCATTTTTTCAACTTCAGCTTGGACCTCTTTTCGTTTTGCCTCAGGTATCCGGTATGGCTTAACGTGCACCTTCACCCTGGGGTCTGTGATGATGTCATGGTAAACCTCCGTAGTTCTACCCGGTTCTGTCGAAAACACATCCCGATTCCGCTCAATCATGTCGGCTGCTTCGGCCTGTTGGTCGAGTCAGCTCAGGAGATATTCCCACCTGTCTTGGTGGGTTTTCCCCTGGGGTGGTGGCCCCAGCACAACCAAGGCCACTTCTCTGTCTCGCCAGGGTTTCAGCAGGTTGACGTGATATACTTGCTCAGGCTTTCGCCGGCCAGGCTGGCGAACCTTATAGTTTACCTCTCCCACTGCTTCTATTATTTCATATGGCCCCTGCCATTGGGCTAGGAGCTTACTCTCCGCCGTCGGCACTAGCACCATCACCCGGTCTCCCACCTGGAACTTCCGGGAGGTTGCTCGCCAGTTGTAATAGACCTGTTGGGCTTCCTGTGCCTTTTCTAGGTGCTCCGCACTATGGGGTGACTCTGGCAATCCTGTCCCTCATTTGGAGCACATGATCAACTACATTTCTCCCCAGGTTGGGTTGTTCCTCCCAGGCCTCTTTAGCAAGGTCTAGTATGCCCCGTGGGTTACGCCCATACAAAAGTTCAAATGGGAGAAGCCAGTCGAAGCTTGGGGAACTTCCCTTACCGCGAACATGAGGTAGGGCAGTAGCATATCCCAATCTTTGCCATCCCGGCTTACTACTTTCTTAAGCATACTTTTTAGGGTCTTGTTAAACCGTTCAACTAGACCGTCGGTTTGAGGATGGTATACCGAGGTCCAGGGCCATTATGCGAAGCAAGGTACACAAGTCTTTCATAAGCTTGGACACAAAGGGGTCCCTTGGTCCGTTAGGATTTCTTTAGGAATCCCTACCTAGAAAAGATTTGAATTAGTTCCTTAGCGATGGTCTTGGATAGGGTGTTGCGTGAGGGGCACTGCCTCTGGGTATCGAGTAGCATAGTCCACTACAACTAGTATGCTCTGGTGGCCCCGGGCAGACTTCTCTAGTGGGCCAACTATGTCCATAGCAATCCGTTCAAAGGGGATTTCAATGATTGGTAGGGGTACTAATGGGGCCCTCAGGTGTGGTCGGGGCCCATGTAGTTGGCACTCCGGGCAGGAAGCACAATACCTCTGGACTTCTACATAGATCCCAGGCCAAAAGAACCTCCGAAGAATGCGGTCCAGGGTCTTATCCACCCCTAGATGTCCTCCAAATAGATGACTGTGTGCCAATTCCAGTACTGCCCTCCGGCCCTGTATATGAGCTACCCTATATAGAAGCTCCCCCTTGATTATATAGTAGGGCCCCGTGCCCTTGTTCCTCCCCTCCACTGGGACCCCATTAACTTCAACCACCTCCTTACGGATATTCTGATATATTGGATCATTGGCTTGATCCTGCCCAAAGGTCTCACTTGGGGATCTCACCTGCTCAGGCTCCAGGAACCTAGCCCCTTTCCTCCCCTGATGAGCTGGGTCCTGCTTCAGGCTCATCCTGTCCCGGGCTTCTGCTCTAGTAGTTGGGTAGGCCTCCCCCTCTACCAGTGCCTGCTTCCGACCTTGGGTCAAGATCCTGGTCCCCAATTTTTTTGCGGCCCTCCTCTCCCGTCGGGTTTTCGGGGTTCCCCAGGCATCGAGAAGAGGTCCTGGGAAAACTCATGGAAGGCCGGGAGGAGCTATCCTCCTCCCCAGTCCCGTGGTAGCAGGTCACTAAACCCGGGAAGTCTCGTCCAATGACCACCGGGTAGGGAGCCTTGGGACCACCCCACAGTTACCTCTGTAACCCGCCCTTGTACTTCTATCTCCACAGGGATGGTGGGGTAATAATTAGTATCCCGTGTACACAAGATACCCCAGTGTACTTGGCTTGAGTCAGCTGATCTTGCCCCACTAGCTTCCCTGAGACCAACGTAACTGCACTCCCGGAATCTACTAAGGCAGTGGTTTCTACCCCATTCATTTTCACGGGCTGGGTATACTGATGGGGGCCCACTGCTACCCCAACGAGGTTGACTAGGACACTTTGTAGGTTCCCCAGGTCACATTGCATAGGCTCGTCTATGTTAGGGCACTGAACCACAATATGCCCTATCTCCCCGCAGGCATAACACCTATAACCTGGGCGGGACAGCCCCTTTCGTTTTGGGCTGTTGGGTCTTGATCCCTGGCCCTCTCCTGTCCAGACCCCAAGGTCTTTTGCCCGTCCGGTCGCTCTTCCGCCTCCTTTCTTCCTGTCTGGACTCGGTCAGAAACTTCAGGGGCACGGGTCCTTGGGGTGAAGGCGGACCTTCTGCTCTCTGCGCCTCGACTCTGGGGCTGCGGGAAAGTCCCTTAGCTGTCAATCGTCTCTCAACGAGAGCCACAAGCTCATCAAAGCGTCGTGGGGTCATTCTGGCCCACCCATTCCCGAAGGTCTGGGGTAAACCCCTCATGTACCGGTCAAACGATCACCTCGATAATCTTTTCGGGGCTGTGGATGTCGGGCCGCAGCCACTTCCGGGCCAGGTGGACCAGATCAAACAACTGAGTTCTGGGGCCCTGGTCATCTCGATATCGCCAGTCGTGAAATCTCTGGGCTCTCACTGTGACCGTGACCCCAGCCCGTGCCAGGATCTCAGCTTTCAGCTGGGGGTAGTCGGATGCAGCTTCCTCTGCCATGTCAAGGTATGCCTTCTGGGCTTCCCCGCTCAGAAAAGGGGCCAAAATGCTGGCCCACTGAGCTTGAGGCCAGGCCTCCCGCAAAGCTGTCCTTTCGAAGGCCAAGAGATAGGCCTCAACCTCATCGTCTTTTGTCATTTTCTGTAAGTAGAAATTGGCCCGTAAGGGTCGGGCCGCATCTTGATCACGTACCTGGACTGTCAGGGCTTTCAGCTGGTTCACCACCTCCTGCAGGGTGGCCCTGTCCTGGGCTACCTGGCTCATCAACAACTGGTTGGTTTCTTGTTGGATCCGCACCGACTCCGCTGGGCAGCTGCTTGCACCGAGTAGCCTCTTGTTGGGCAGCCGTGGCCTGCACCAGTGCTTTTACCAGGTCCTCCATGGGTACTTTTGCTTTGCTGAGGGTCAACTTGGCTAGATTTGGGTTGCTGTGAGGCCTCACAGCCACGATCCCACCCTGGCACCACGTGTGGCAAGGGCCCCTCTTCCCCAAGCCACTACTGGGAGGCCTCCTCCTTAGCCCCAGTTAGGGGTTTTGCAGCGGGTCTCAATGGTAGGGAGCCGGGCCACGTGCCACAGGCTCCCTCCTTAGCTGCCTTTACCTAATGCTGGTCAAAATTGTTCTCTCTGGTTTCTTCCTCTCTGCCTCTCCACCACCTTCCTTTTGTCCTCTTCTCCTCTCCAGCCTCCAACTGCTGAGGCTTTTAAAGGCCCTCAGACAGACAGCAGAGAAGTCAGCTGGCCCCAATTAGCCTGAGCCAGCTCCCTCCCAGCTGCATCTAATTGGGCTGCAGTTCTCTGCTTCTCTCACAGGGGTTTTTCCCTTTTGGGCTGCCTTTTCCCCTCTCTGCAGCAGCTCCCTGGCCTGACCCTGTCACAGCGTACTCTCTATGCCGATATCTAAATCATTGATGAAGATATTGAACAGAACCGGTCCCAAAACAGACCCCTGTGGAACCGCACTTGTTACTCCTTTCCAGCAGGATTGTGAACCGTTAATAACTACTCTCTGGGAATGGTTATCCAGCCAGTTATGAACCCACCTTGTTCTTTACAAATCCATGCTGGCTGTTCCCTATCACCTTATTATCTTCCAAGTGTTTGGAGATGATTTCCTTAATTACTTGCTCCATTCTCTTTCCTGGCACAGAAGTTATACTGACTGGTCTGTAGTTTCCTGGATTGTTTTTATTTCCCTTTTAATACATAGGCACTATATCTGCCCTTTTCCAAGAGATTCTTCTGGAATCTCTCCTGTCTTCCATGATTTTCCAAAGATGATAGCTAAAGGCTCAGATACCTCCTCTATCAGCTCCTTGAATATTCTAGGATGCATTTCATCGGGCCCTGGTGACTTACAGACATCCAACTTTTCTAAGGGATTTTTAACTTGTTTTTTAATTATTTTATCTTCTAAACCTACCCCCTTCCCACTAGCATTCACTATGTCAGGCATTCCTTCATCAGACTTCTCGGTGAAGACTGAAACAAAGAAGTCATTAAGCATCTCTGCCACTTCCAAGTTTCCCGTTACTGTTTCCCCCTCGTCACTGAGCAATGGGCCTACCCTGTCCTTGGTCTTCCTCTTGCTTCTAATATATTTATAGATTGTCTTCTTGTTTCCCTTTATGCCTGTAGCTAGTTTGAGCTCGTTTTGTACCTTTGCCTTTCTAATCTTGCTCCTCCTGCATTCCTGTATTGTTTGCCTATATTCATCCTCTGTAATTTGTCCTAGTTTCCATTTTTTATATGACTCCTTTTTTATTCTTAGATCATGCAAGATCTCCTGGTTGATCCAAGGCAGTCTTTTGCCATATTTTCTATCTTTCCTACGCAGCGGAATAGTTTGCTTTTGGGCCCTTAACAATGTCCCTTTGAAAAACTGCCAACTCTCTTCAGTTGTTGTCCCCCTCAGTCTTGCTTCCCATGGGGACCTTACCTACCAGCTCTCTGAGCTTACCAAAATCTGCCTTCCTAAAATCCATTGTCTCTAATTTGCCATTCTCCCTCAAGGAATGTAGTGAAATCTCCATCAGTTGAAGATGGATCTAGAATAAACCAAGGCTGGATATTCTAAAAAGCTCTGGTTCAACTAGAAGCAAAGGAACACATGCAGAGCTTATTGGGTGAGAAGTTTTGCCCTGTGTTAAATAGGAGAATAGATTAAAGTATCATAATGGTAACCTTCTGGCCTCAAAAACTATCCATCTATGGGAATGGAGAGCAGGTTTTATCAAACAGGCAGCTGCACCCTCTTCCTAGCAGTTGGCACTTACAAGTAAGTACATATTTTCAAGGAGTACCTTTCTTCTACGTATGTGAGACACTTGTTATGGCCATCAATGATCAATGTTTTCACAGGGAGAGTGAAGGCACATTTTGAGCCAGGTCTCCATCCCACTATGCCATGATGTGGGAATGAAATGTGCCACAAAAATTAGACAAAGAAAAAACAAAGGGGAAAAAAATTTAATAGCTACCCTTGTACTATCCTATGAAGCTGCTTTTGGAAGCTACTTGCAGAAAAGACCAAATTATTCCATGCAAAAGGGAGACAGTAAGGCTGGGAGACAAGGAGGAACCCAGGGTAATTTAGTAGTGTGATGTTGTGGATGGACAACAGTCTATTGTGGTTGGATCTAACTGCTGACTCCCAACTGCTTCTAAGACCAGTTATTCTCTGCGTTCACACACATTACTAACTGTAGACCCCAGGTCCAACACCCTCCTCTGGCAATGACCCCTCGCAGTCCAGCCATTTAGATGCTGGAACCAGTGACTCGGCCTTCCTAAGTCGCTTTGACATGGTCACCCCACAAGAGTCCTCCTAGCCATGGGAGCACTTGTTTTGTCATTTAAAACCATGCAATGGCCACTGGCAGAAAAGTAAGAATACAAATGCTTAACATAGGAATTTCTTAGTTGTAAACTCTTTACTCTTAAAACAAAACAAACAAAAAACAGAAACAGAAGAGAGTTGCAGATCTGTTGAAAACAGGCTCCTGAACACAATCTTAACAGTCTTCTTATTCCTGTGAGTTCTGTGCTTGATCTTAATGCTTTGGCCCAGACTGCTTTGCCTGATACTCTTGTTTCTGGTATTGGTGAGCCTCCCCTTGTAGAGTGGTTACTCCTTTTAACCCTGAGTCTCTGTGCTGTTTCCCCCCTCCCCCCATCTGCTACAAGATGGGGTGTGGATTTAGCTCCAAGCCCCCAAGCCTGCATAGAGTGTCATTTCACGGCCTGTTGTTTCAGTCAGAAAGAGACATTTAACATTGGTGGCCCTTGATTGTTCTGACAATTTCTTAGACATAGCTTGTCTACTTGGTGTCAAATCTGTGCTACAAAATGGATGCTGTAAACCACAATGAAGGTTACCGTCATAAATGGGGTTAACAAAACAATGTGATTTGTGTTTTGACCGACACATCACCATACTGTCACATGAGAGAGGAATACTCTCGCTAATTAAAAGGCTAGATTCATGCCACTTGAAAGGTTTTGTGGCCACATTGTCAGGCTAACAGCTTGTACAGAGCAACTCTGTGAAGGAAACAGCCTGAAGAGGAAAACTCCCTTGTCTTTTAGAACTGACCTTATTAGGTGTGTTTATCTCAACTGAATGCAGTCCAAGGGAAGTAGTGGCACTGTTACAGCAATTCAGCTAGGATAAAAAATTATGAGCATTTTCTAGGGAGCTACAGGTTAGAGTGCGAGGGGAGGGTTGAGAACTTACAAAGCACTGTATAGCAGGTTCAATTCCCATGTAAACTAATGTTTTAACTTTTTTTTTCATTTTAAGTGATTATTCAGGGCACATGAAAGTTTCTTCTTCCTCTCCCTTGTTGCAAAGATATAGGAGTAGTTAGGACATGTACACATCCAATGCCATGCACTGGAAGGACTAGGCATACCTCTATAATGCAGAACAGGAGGAAATAGGAAAAACAAAATTTATCTGATGAGGGGAATAGGAAATTATGACCATGAGAGAGGGGGGCCCAGCATCGTTACCAAATTCTGGTTATCAAAGCAGTTTTGTGCTAGAAGTATGAAAAGCTACTAACACAAAACTGCCATTGCTATAGTTACAGCCAATAAATACATAATTGGAAAAGTCGAGAGTTATGTTCATCCTCTTGCTCCTTCTGTTAAAGTAAGTGAAATAAGAAGCCTAAGAGTCCTTTTTGACTGATTGCTTCACACAGGGTGTGAGATTAAGTTTAATTCCAATCCTGAAGAGGCAAAATTTAACAGATCTTAAGGGAAATAACCATAAAAGGACAAAACTACTCTCCTCTCAACTGGTATTGAACATTGACGGTCATCACAGAGAGCTGTAGCCAAGAGTCTGAATAGTCTGTTTAGTGTTTTTCTTCGGGTGGGTAGAAAGCTATTTGGTGTTTGTAAAAAGCAGGCAATAATAGTAATAAGACTACTAATATTAATCATAGTTACTGCCATGAAGCAGTCAAATGTTATACAAGTTTCCTCCCATTGCTTTGCAAATATACCATCATCATTACTTGCTACACTCCTGCCACGTCAGTTCTGTGTTTGTCCTGAGAAGTGACTATCAGTCAAGCCTAATTGTGAGAGATGCTTTGCGGGATGCATGTTATAGACAGACATCCACCAAAGACAACACTCATTTAATTTCTAATATGAGATAGATTTTAAATTTTGAATCCCTCAGATGAAAGGTTAGTGAAGGAAGTCCATTCCATCACCTAAGTTTCAGTACAACCTTAAAATGGTGTTATGGAAAAACAATTTTTTTTGGTATTCATGAAAAAGAAAAAATAATAATGCATCAATCCAGTTAGGTACAGCCAATTTTCATGGAAAACTCGGGAACCATTAGATCTAAATTAACATGATGAATTGATAAAAGGGGCTCTGAAACTTGGTTGTGATATCAGGCAAACTCCAAAACATTAATATTTCAAATACAAATCATAGCCAGTTGACAGCAATTCTGTAAGCCGTTTCTGTAGAAGGAAGTTTATATTTTAGTATTTATAATTGAAAATGCTTTCCATACCAGATCCGAATTAAAATCTTTACATTCAAATTCTTATTTAGATTTGCATGAAATAATCATCATTTTTATTTAGCTATTGTCTGTATCAATTCACTAAATGAATTACCTGTAGTAGTATCGGGCAGAAAACAAAAGTGTAAGGAAAGAACACATTACATGATAAATGGTCCAGATTAAGCACAGATTGGGAGAGAGGAAATTGAAATGACCATGCATCAATCCAAGACTCATACTGTACATTATATTTAATGAACCAAAATATCAAACCCGTATTTATTGTCAGAGGAGCTATAGAACAAATGACTTTTCATCTAATTTTAGAAAAAGCCAATGCAGCCTTTTGAAATATTCTCTTCAGTCAGAATAAAGCAGGAAAGGTTTGGCTGTATGTTTCTTTATTGGACAACAGGAAACATTTAGTCTTGTTTAGCAATGTTCCAAGGATTTTCTAAATATTGATACATTCATGTAAAATGAAAGTTAATATGTTGGTCTCTGTTTTACTTACTGAGAACTACTGAAACATCTGTTTTGTTCCACAACAGCACCACTCCAGAAAAGTGTCAAATTCCAGAACTCTGTAAGGGACAAACATGACAAAGTGTTAGGATTTGCAACATTTGGAAAGTCTCTCTGTTAATATGTTCACAGCCTGCATATCTGGCATATTGATTCATCCTACAGCTGTAAAAAACAAAGCATAACAATCTGTAGGCAAATGCATATGGCTATCCTTTTAGTTACTGTTCTTTGTCATCCTGCATCAGTTCAATGAACTACAATGGGCAAAAATAAATAAATAAATAAATCAGAAAACATTATACTAGACAAGAAAAAGGAAATTACTGCAATGCGATTTCTCTTCCATGTGAAGATAGCAATTATTTATGTGCCAACTAATTTCTAAACTATCAGCTGATTGCTTTCCTTCCAACTTCTATACCTAAATAATGCTATTTAAATCACAACTTTTTAATCAGCTGAATAGAGGGAAGCTTGGAATTCTATTTACAAGAAGTAAACTTTTCAAGTGAGAAGAATTTAGCAGCAATACAAAATACATCATCTTGCAATACTGAATTGCAATTGAAATCTCCATTTAATCCCCTTTTATATGATTTTTTTAAAGATCACTTGAAACTGTAAATACTGCCACTCTATTCCAGAACATATAACTCATGTAACCACTGCAGGCGACAAAACCAAAGTTACTGGGGTCAAATTCTTTTTACCAGCTCTCTCCTTGCAAGGATACACACCTCCTCTTTCAGTTTAATAACTGAGATTCCTATTCAGAAAAGTAAGGCTACCATCTCCCTCATACTTTATCTCCTCTTTTATTGACGTTCTTATCCATTCTTTATTCCCAACATCTGAAAATATACAATCACTTAGTTGTACTGCTTTTCTTACCCATTTCCTTCTTACTACGATCCTGGATGTTTCACAGAGCCACTCCTCTATTACACAGAGCTTCAGAAGCTCCCAAGTTAATCTCTCCATACATTCTGGTTATTTCTTTATTCAAGGAGATTCCAAGGACTGGGACGAGTCTCATCTTCTGCTGTCTCCCCCCAAAATTATTTTCACAGGGCTATCCATGGAAATATGATTATAATTATATTCCAGCAGAACTGGAAAAGCTTTATGCAACTACTTTGTGTAAGATATCATTGGAAAAGTTGTCATCTATATGCTGGAACCCATCAGGGACATTGAAGTTTTCCACTGTAAGTGGTAAAATTTTTAAACTGAAGCAAAAAGAACTCCCATCTTTCGCAAAATATCAATAAAAGCGGGAAGCCAAACAATAAAGGCTACTGTCAGATATCGAGACACCCTGCTTACCGACCAAG
The DNA here is from genome assembly GCA_019425775.1 of Rafetus swinhoei. Classification (NCBI taxonomy): domain Eukaryota; kingdom Metazoa; phylum Chordata; order Testudines; family Trionychidae; genus Rafetus; species Rafetus swinhoei. The sequence continues at coordinate 88,154,416 of CM033449.1, read as the reverse complement.
ATCACTGCTGGAAACATCTAACACTGAACAGGGGGAAGGATCAAACACAGGCTGGGAGGCTGTCCTGTCTGTGAAAGATGCTTAACTGAGGGTGGGATAGTCCATATAACCAGTTTCTTAGTGTATTATGTTTAGTTGGTGTATTTTGTTTCATTTTGCTTTGTAACTTACTTTGTTCTGTGTGGGTATTTAAATATTCCGGGCTTCATTTGCAAGTTTGAATGCCTACATTAGCCACCCTAGTTCGAACTAGGGTGGCAGTGTAGACATACCCTGTGCTATTACTTATAACCACTTAAATCATATATTATACTTAATAAAAATAGTTAATAAAATTATGTATTACCCAGTGTACATACTTGCTATGGAGCTCTCTCTTTGTGTAAGGAAGAGAGTGGACAACATGAGCTTGCGCTGTAGAAAACTTTACACAGATTAAGACAGACTTATCTGGGATTCAGGCCCCATTGGGGCTGTGCACCTGGGTTCTGAGGCAAGTTGCTTTAACTGGGCCTTCCTAGTGCTGTGCTGATCTCAGCATCTCTATTATGCTGCTGTGGCCTGCGACCCCATCTCTCTGCCAGTTTTAGAGGAGGCCAGAGAGCCTGACTCAGCAGGACAGAGGGCTGAAGGGCACCCATGAGAGCAGGAAAGTTGGCTCAGTATTTCAGGACACCAAGTGACAATCACACGAGGATCTGTGTGACCGAACCAGTCACTTTTAATTCCACATATATGCTATTTTAAGAGATAACCTTATAAAATGCTTTTTTACATCCATAGCAGCTGTTTCAAAACACATGAGTTTTCTGTGCTGCTTCATTTTCTGCATTTATATTTATGTGCTTTGGCTGGTCAGGCTGATAATCAAACTATCACTTATTTTTGCAGACAGTTGCATATTTATCCTTAAATGTTTGGCCTCATCCTGCTTCTCTTCAAAAGATGAGCCTTTTCTCACATAACTGTGCTGCTGCCTTTCTTGGAACTACATACCTGAATGAGGATTCATTGTGGAAGAAAGTTTCACAGAATAAAGCCAAAATCTACACTACATAAAGCAGCAATGGATGACCTAGCCTAGTAAGTAGGCAGCATTAGTGTGTCTCCATCTCAGTGGGCTGCAAGATTGTCAAAATTAGGATGCCCATATTTCCCTATGCTGAACACAGGACACCTAGTAAAATAGTCTTATTCAAGCGAGTTCAGTGGTAACCAATCAGACTATGTAGGACAAAAGTTCAAATTAACAAGTTGACTGAGCCCTCGCTAAAAAGAAATACTGCATAGTTGGATTTGTATTTACCATCTTATCTTTAAGACTTTAGGGTTTACATAGGAAGAGGGGACACACACACACACACACACGCGCACATATCGCTCACTTGAGGAGAGGTAACTGAACAATCTTCCTGACTCTGACACCAGCCTGGACTCCCAGGATGGGCTGGCCTGCCTCTCCTGGTTCCTGGTACTGTGTCTTCCTGAGATTGGCATGCAGGGTCACAAATCCTCTGCCCCCAGATTTCTGCCAGGGTTCACAATGGACAGGCTTCCACCTTTTGAGGAGGGGGAAGACCCTATTTGGACACAGACTGGCTAACCTAGTGAGGAGGGCTTTAAACTAGGTTCGATGGGGACAGGTGAGCAAAGCCCACAGGTAAGTGGAGAACATGGAGACCTGGGAGATGGGTCGGAAATGGGAGGGAGCGTGGGCGACAATGGCAGAGAAAAAGGAGGGTCAGGGCAAAACTGGGAGGCAAGGTCAAATCAGGATCTCAGATGCCTATATACAAATGCGAGGAGTATGGGAAATTAGCAGGAAGAACTGGGCTAATAAATAAGTACAATTATGACATTGTTGGCATCACAGAAACTTGGTGGGATAATACACGATTGGAATGTTTGTATAGAAGGGTACAGCTTGCTCAGGAAGGATAGACAGGGAAAAAAGGGAGGAGGTGTTGCCTTATACATTAAAAATGAACACACTTGGAGTGAGGTGGAGATGGACATAGGAGAGGAAGTGTTGAGAGTCTCTGGGTTAGGCTAAAGGGATTAAAAACAAAGGTGATGTCATGCTAGGAGTCTACTACAGGCCACCTACCCAGGTGGAAGAGGCTTTTTTAAACAACTAACAAAATCATCAAAGCCCAAGATTTGGTGGTGATGGGGACTTCAACTATCCAGATATATGTTGGGAAAATAACACTGCAGGGCACAGACTATCAATAAGTTCTTGGACTGCATTGGAGACAACTTTTATTTCAGAAGGTTGAAAAAGCTACCAGGGGGGAAGCTGTTTTAGATTGATCCTAACAAATAGGGAGGAACTGGTTGAGAATTTGAAAGTGGAAGGCAGCTTGGGTGAAAGTGATCATGAAATCATAGAGTTCACAATTCTAAGGAAGGGTAGAAGGGAGAACAGCAAAATAGAGACAATGGATTTCAGGAAGGCGGATTTTGGTAAGCTCAGAGAGCTGATTGGTAAGGTCCCATGGGAATCGAGACTGAGGGGAAAAACAACTGAGGAGAGTTGGCAGTTTTCAAAGGGACATTGTTAAGGGCCCAAAAGCAAGCTATTCCGATGTGTCGGAAAGATAGAAAATATGGCAAAAGACCACATTGGCTTAACCGAGATCTTGCATGATCTAAAAATAAAAAGGAGTCATATAAAAAATGGAAAGTAGGACAAATTACAAAGGATGAATATAGGCAAACAGCACAGGAATGCAGGGCAAGATTAGAAAGGCAAAGGCACAGAATGAGCTCAAACTAGCTACGGGAATAAAGGGAAACAAGAAGACTTTTTATAAATATATTAGAAGCAAAGAGGAAGACCAAGGAGAGGTAGGCCCACTGGTCAGTGAGGACGGAGAAACAGTAACAGGAAACTTGGAAATGGCAGAGATGCTCAATGACTTCTTTGTTTGGTCTTCACCGAAGTCTGTAGGAATGCCTAACATAGTGAATGCTAGTGGGAAGGGGTAGTTTTAGAAGGTAAAATAAAAAGAACAAGTTAAAAATCACCTAGAAAAGTTAGATGCCTGCAAGTCACCAGGGCCTGATGAAATGCATCCTAGAATACTCAAGGAGCTGATAGAGGAGGTATCTGAGCCTCTAGCTATCATCTTTGGAAAATCATGGGAGACAGGAGAGATTCCAGAGGATTGGAAAAGGGCAAATATAGTGCCCATCTATAAAAGGGAAATAAGAACAACCCAGAAACTACAGACCAGTTAGTTTAACTTCTGTGCCAGGGAAGATAATGGAGCAAGTAATTAAGGAAATCATCTGTAAACACTTGGAAAGTGGCAAGGTGATAGGAACAACCAGCATGGATTTGTAAAGAACAAATCATGTCAAACCAATCTGATAGCTTTCTTTAATAGGATAACGAGTCTTGTGGATAAGGGAGAAGCGGTGGATGTGGTATACCTAGACTTTAGTAAGGCGTTTGATACGGTCTCGCGTGATATTCTTCAATAAACTAGGTAAATACAACTTAGATGGGGCTACTATAAGGTGGGTGCATAACTGGCTGGATAACCGTACTCAGAGAGTAGTTATTAATGGTTCACAATCCTGCTGGAAAGGCATAACAAGTGGGGTTCCAGGGTCTGTTTTGGGACTGGCTCTGTTCAATATCTTCATCAACGATTTAGATATTGGCATTGAAAGTACGCTTATTAAGTTTGCAGATGATACCAAGCTGGGAGGGGTTGTGACTGATCTGGAGGATAGGGTCATAATTCAAAATGACCTGGACAAATTGGAGAAATGGTCTGAGGTAAATAGGATGAAGTTTAATAAAGACAAATGCAAAGTACTCCACTTAGGAAGGAACAATCAGTTTCATACATACAGAATGGGAAGCGACTGTCTGGGAAGGAGTACGGCAGAAAGGGATCTAGGGGTTATAGTGGACCACAAGTTGAATATGAGTCAGCAGTGTGATGCTGTTGCAAAGAAAGCAAACATGATTCTGGGATGCATTAACAGGTGTGTTGTGAGCAAGACACGAGAAGTCATTCTTCCGCTCTACTCTGCGCTGGTTAGGCCTCAGTTGGAGTATGTTCAGTTCTGGGCACCGCATTTCAAGAAAGATGTGGAGAAATTGGAGAGGGTCCAGAGAAGAGCAACGAGAATGATTAAAAGTCTAGAGAACATGACCTATGAGGGATGGCTGAAGGAATTGGGTTTGTTTAGTTTAGAAAAGAGAAGATTGAGGGGGGACGTGATAGCAGTTTTCAGATATCTAAAAAGGTGTCATAAGGAGGAGGGAGAAAACTTGTTCATCTTGGCTATAGAAGAAGAAGCAATGGGCTTAAACTGCAGCAAGGGAGGTTTAGGTTGGACATTAGGAAAAAGTTCTTAACTGTTAGGGTAGTCAAACACTGGAATAAATTGCCCAGGGAGGTTGTGGAATCTCCATCTGTGGAGATATTTAAGAGTAGGTTAGATAAATGTCTATCAGGGATGGTCTAGACAGTATTTGGTCCTGCCATGAGGGCAGGGGACTGGACTCTATGACCTCTCGAGGTCCCTTCCAGTCCTAGTATTCTATGATTCTATGGAATGCGGACAGCAGAAGCCTTTTGTCACAGTGGAATGTGGATAGCACAGCCTTTCGCAGGAGGGAAAAGACAGGAGCTGCTTCCAATAGCAGTGAGAAGGTGGGGAGAAGGAATGACAGGCCTATGCCTTTGTACAGCTCGTGTCGTCTTCTTCCCTGCTCCCCCAACACCATGGGCTAGGGTTGCCAGATGGTTTCAACAACAATACCAGATGCACTTGAAATTACATCACAACCTACATTACATCTTACTTAGAAAATACAGGACATTTATATTTTCTCAATTTGTTTCCCAAACAGAAAGCTCAAATACTGGACTGTCTGGTTCAAAACCGGACACTTGGCAACACCTAACCATGGCTGGACTAGCTTGTTTCCTTCCTGCCACCACAGTGTCAAAAGGCAGCTAACTCCTCCAGGCTGCTGATGGCTACTAGCATAATGCAGTTGCCTCCAGTCTCCCTAGCTATAGTGTGGGCAGCAACTGGTTAAGCCAGTGTTAGGCAAACTTTTTGGCCTGAGGAACACATCAGGTAGGTAAACTATATGGAGGACCAGATAGTGGAGGCTGGGTTAGGTCCACGGGCTGCAGGTTGCCCACCACTGCTATATAGCCTTACATTCAAAAAACAAACAGCTCCTGCCAGGGTCTGGTAAATTCTTAGTGTGAAGAGGAACAAGATAGAAACTTTCGTTAAGTCTTAAAAGAGGTACTTTTAGTGGAAGACAACTATTTTGACATCTTGGACTCTTTTTTAAATGTAGCAAACGGGGTAGTCAATTTGACACCTTTCATGACAACACTAGAAAAAGAATGAAACCCACTAGATTTGCCATAGGTGATATAATATTTGAATAAAGTTAACTTGATTGAGATCTTTATTAAAAAATGTGCCATATTAACCTAGTCTGTCTTTTTGGGGTTGAAATTCTAAATTAACAGATTAGGAGAATGCATTTGGTGCAATATATCTATCTACAGAAAGCATTTAGTATAGCGTATTGTTTGGAAAACTATTCAGTTTGGCCTCGACAGAAGCACTGTCACATGGATTGAAAACCAACTAATGGACTGTAAAAAATAAGATTAATAGCAATATACAGTACTAAGTGAGGGGAATGATACAGTCAGTGCTTCAGAAACTGTGTTAGGCATGTTTATTTAATATTGTTTAATTAATAAGCTGGAAGTCAGTGATAAACCAAATATTAATCAAATTCAGAGTTCTTGGATGCCTCCTGTAAATCAAAAACCCATGTAAAAGGATTTATGGCTTAATCTAATTCGTACTGAGCTCAACAGGAAACAATGAGAGCCAGTCTAGAAAAATGCACACCTACACATTTTTGAGGAAAGCAATAGAATAAATAAAAATGTAATTAGAGAAACTCCCAGGGCATGTCTACCCTGCAAAAAAAGTCCCACAAAACACACACCACAGAGTGGCAATAAGACTCAGTGCCTGGGTCAGCTGACTTGGTCTTTCATTATTACACTGAAAATAACAATATGCAATACTGGTTGTGCTGGAGTCTAGGCTCTGAGTCCCACCCCTCTTGCGAGGTTTCAGAGCCTAGGTGGAACATGTATACTGCTGTTTTAATTCCCATAGCATGAGCCCAGTAATCTTGAGTCAGTGGAACGCTGCTTTAAGACTCGACTATGATTTCAGGGATTTTTTTTTTTTTTTTGGCACAGTGTAGACATATCTTTAAAAAGCAGTAATGTAGATGTCTGATCTTACTATTTGGATTCTGATGTAGGCTGTGAACAGTCAACTTTTTCAGGCACTGTTCGTTTCAGGAATGTAGAAGCAGATGCTTTCTCAAGAGATGCTGACACTTGGGAAGACCCAAAACTGTAAGAGGAGTTTCACAAAATAGTGGAAGTTTGAGACAACTTAAGGAAGACATATTTGTGAATAAGGGTAATCGCTAGTGGTAAAAACTGTGACCAGATTTCTGTGTCAGGAAGCATGTAATTTGACCGTCCGTTGTAATGACTGAAGGTTTGTGTACACACTGCAATGCGTTAGACTCTTTTTATCCTTGAAATATGAAGAGACAACGTTAGCATTTTGCAGCTCTAACCTATGGTATGAGGCTAGAGAGGAAGGGGAAAAGAAGAAAAATCCAATTGAACCCAAAAGAGAGAAACACACAATTACACAGGACTACTGCATGGAAAAGTAAACACTCTCAAAAACTAGAGATGCTCTTGGCAACAAAAATTGTACAAGTTAAAAATCCTGAAGTAAAAAATACAAGAATATTAATACAATAATACATTAATACAATAATAATAATATACTATATATAATATAGTGATAAGTCTATGGACAGAAATTTAAAGGAAAACAAAATATTAAATAAGAAGTCAAAACTAGAGGCAGCACTTGTATAGGGAGACAGCTTTGAGAAATTTCATACCCAGCAGCAGTCACAACCAAAATATAAAGAATGTAGACTGCAAACCTTGGACTTTGGTTCTCAACTACACCGCAGCCTGTGAAACATTGACACTTGTGCAAAGGGGGTGTAAAATGATATCACTAATGTGAGTAAATGAATATTTCTGATTTGATTGCTTTATAGGTACACAAATTGCAAGGTACTGGGGAAAAAAATTAGGCTCTTAAAGACTGCACTAAGCTTTTTAGCACTAATGATTTGATTAGTGATGGAGGTAGATAGCTACCTTGAGGTGAGATTCAAGCACAAGATGGCAACTGAAACCAACACTAATGTTAAAGGGAGGGAAAGGGCTTCTTCACCAAAAAGAAATTTGTAGCAGGTAAGGAAAAAAACAGTATAACAAAACAGCTTTGGGTTTATAAAGCACATAAACCAAGCAGCTTTGATTATGCTTTCTGCTTTTCAGAAGTTTTATTTAACACCGACATCTTGGTTTGAATTCCATTATTAAGACACTTTACAGAACTTTTATGTTGCAGAAGCACTTCGAGGCCTCAATCACATGGGGTCACCATTGCAATATACACTGTACACATTCACAGTAAATAAATAACAGTCCCTGCAAGGGCGCCATTTCGGGAGGGCAAGGGAGGCAGCATCAGTGCATACTGAGATGCTGCTTGCTTTTCTTCTCATTCCCCTATCAGGAAACAAGGGGCAAGTACACAAATGTTGTGAATTATCCCTGATAGTCAAGGGAATGGGGAGAAAAGCAAGCAACATCCCGGTACACACAGCTGCTGTCCTCCTGTGCCCTCCTCAAACTGGTGCCCTTGAGTCCGTGCCCCAAAAATCAGCTTTGGATTCATAGATTTTGAAGCCAGAAAGGATCTCTATGACCTCTTGCACATTGAGGGCTACAGAACCACAGCCATCCATTCCTACATCACCATAACCTCTGGCTCAATTACAGAGGTCATCAACTCATGATTGAAAGACTTCCAAGTTACAGAGAATCCACCATTTACATTAGTTTAAGCCTGGTCTTTTTTCAGTATCAGTTTGGTTCCTAACTTGAGAAAGCACGGATGGATTCTTTTTTCCTTTTTTCAGTTATACTTGTTTAAAAAAAAAATCTGCTATGATGATGGCATAGATATGAATTCGATTTGCATCATTTTTTTAACACCCAAAAAGCCATCATGAAACATTGCAACCCCAAAGGAGTATACTTGGCCTTCCAAGCTTCAAGATTAAGTATAGTGGACAATCACAGAATGTTCAGTTACTGTTTGTATATAAATATATGGAGAGGAGGAGGAAAAAGGGAGGCAGGGAAAGATTAGAGAGGGAGGGGAAAGCTATATGGGTAGACACATACTTTTTCTGGCATTACTCCAGTGACCTTAGTTACCATGCTAAGATGACTACTTCTGCATAGACATCCCGCTCACTGTTGCAGAACTGGAGGCAAAGACAGAACTTCAGGACTACAATTACTGTATGATTTGTAATTTAGAGGAGATATTCTATATCTAGCACATACAAAATGATAAATGCATTTACAAATGAAATGATAAAATTGTAATCAAGAAACACATTATGCACATCTGACAAAGAACAACTTCCCTTATGAGTGCTTGAAGGGGTTCACAAATATTATCTTGGTTTAAATACATAACCAGCTTGTGTGCTGAGAGTTTTTATTTATGTTTTTATTTCTTTGTTACTTGATTGAGATTTTACATGAGGTTAACTCCACAGATTTCACTAGAGTTTCATCTGATTTATGTCAGTTTAAGTAAGATCAGAATTCAGCCTACAGAAGGTGTTGGCATTCATTGTGATGCTGTTACTACTCTGGAAAACTGATCAATTATTCATCGTATCAACACAGATCCCATACAACCAGTTGTTTTTATGCTACTTCATCATGTTGGGAGGAAGCAATCCTTTCTAAGAAGGGTAGCTTCTGGTGGTAGCTGAAAAGCCAGGCTTGCAGATCAGGAAATTGTTTTAAAGTGCTGTTTTGGAGATGGGATTAAATGATTTGTATATCTGAATAACGACGCTATTCTAGCACTTAATCAGACTTACGTAAGTGTGTAGCAGGTTAGGCACTTATCATGGAAGTCAAATAGAATTAGGCATCTAAATCTCTTAGGTGCCCTTAAAAAACCCAACAAGTGTCCATTTGCATCTCTAGGCACCCTTACACATCTGACCCAGATATCACACTCCTTTCCAAAGTGCTCTTCCAGAAGTGATCTTTCCAGTGTGGGGATAGGGTACCTTGTAGTGACAGATTTGCTGTTGCTCATCATACTGTGTCTGTAACAAGAAAAGTTCAGTCCATGGGGCTGTCAGGCTGACTTTCACAAACACAAAATTTGCTTTAAAAAATACTGTAAAAACTGGACTAACCCTCATCCACTCAAAATAATATGCCTAAAATAACAAAGAGCAGAACAGATTGTTCTGTTTTTAAAAACATCATGCATTTGTTTGTACAATAAGCAAGCATGTAAATTGTATAATTAATCTCTACCTAATGTTCTGTGCACATCATTCAATGTATCAAAGACACATTTAACTCTAACACACTGGTCCTTCTGTAATATCCTATACTCTTGTGCTTACCCATTCACACTTTGAGTTGGTATCCTGAACATTTTACACCTTTGTGACCAAAACTAAATAGTAAGGGAGAGTACCCTACCAGCGTATCTGATGAGGTTGTTTAATTAATCTAGAAAGGCAGTGAACTGCTAGTTTGTGTCAATCTCCTGTACAGACTGTCAGCTTACTAAGAGGTCTTCAGTCATTTTATGTGGACAAGTCCTAACCACTGTGATTAATCCATCACACAATGCCACCAGCTACGAAAATGATGCTGACAACATAATACTGGTCATCTACATCCATTTTAAAAGATATTGTTGAATGACAATGTCACTGAAGAAATCGTGCAAAAAACAGAGAAGCACACTTTTTTTTACTATTTCTTTTAACAATATTTTGTATTAGTAATTTTCTTTCCATTTACAAAAGCAGCAGTAATAAAAAAATCTACAAACATGAAGTCTATTAATTCATCTAATATTTTCTGATTTTATTATACATAAACATAATAAAAGGGATAATTACATTTGTTACACATTTTAAATGCAGTTTGGAAACCCCATCTCAAACTACCTTACCTATCTAAAGGCAACTATATACAGTTCAATGCCAATAAACTCACTTTTTATTAGTTATATTTTGGTGAGAGTCTGTGGTATTCTACCATAAAATATGCTTTCATTAACATAGCACAGGTTGGACTTCCCTGGCACCCTCATGACCTGAGTAGTCCTGAATGATAGAGTTTGCTGGACCCGGGGAGGTCAATGCCAGCCTGGCTGGGCTGCCAGCCCTGCTGCTGCCAGACTCCTGGCCATTGCACCTCTGTGATCTAGGAACATCCATGGTCCAAAAGGGCCATGGATGTTACCAGACCAGAGAGTCCATGTTTAGAAAGGTTCATTCTAAATTAAACCCTTGTCTTATCTTGAGTCTATTCATCTACTTTTTGACTGTCATTTTTTAAAAAAGGGTCTTATTTATTCCTGGCAGAGTGCCTAACACACAAGAGTTTCCGGCAGAGACCAATTTTAAAACCAAGAATCAAATATTAAGGTTATATTTTTAAATAAACTGTTGAGACTTAAATTACAGCTTTATGAGCCACACTGGGTAAGTGAAAGACAGTCATTATTCAAACAATATTGCTATGAGGTACTGTGCCTTTAGAACTGACGCAATGTCTTTGGAGTCTAGGGAGAAGGCTGAGAGGAATGCTATACACTGTATCTGCAGTATTGCCAACTTTTGGTATTTTATTGCAAGTTGTATAATACTTGTTTTTTCCCCCCCTCAAAGTCTCAGATGCTGGAGTCACATTATTTCACGAGAATCTCTGCTTTGCTTTTCTTAAACCTACATGTCTAGCCTTCTCTGTACCCAGAATCAGAACCAATAAAGCCCCTTCCCCCCAATATTGTTTTTAAAAAACATTTTAAGCAAATCTCTTTATTTTGGGGGGGGGGGAGGGAAGAGACATAGGACTTTTGAATGATTGAGGTTTGCATAAGTGCACATGATTAACAGATTATGTAGCTATGTTGGTCTGAGAATATTAGAGAAACAAGGTAGATGAGATAATGTCTTTTAATGAACTTCTTTTACTGAGAGAGACAAGCTTTCGAGCTTCATGTTAAAACAGAAGTTGAGCAAATAAACGTGTGCATCTTTTCTCTCTGTTTAAAACAGGAGTGGGGAACCTCAGGCAGGGCTGGAGAACACAAAATCTAGTAGGTTGGGTCCCCCTAGGCTCTGGTGTGGGAGAGGAATGTCTTTCTCCTTCTCACACGGGTACCACATCAGTAAGGGGTTTTGTTTTCTTCTCACTTGTGTGCTGCCCCCATCTGATTTTTCTGTGCGTCAGTGGCCCCCAACACAAAAAAGGTTCCCTACCTCTGGTTTAACAGATGAAACCAAAACTCTCCCAGAACAGCTAGTCCAGCACATAGCCTCAACCTTTCAGTGAGGGCAAAAGTCCCAGGGACCAGAGCGGTGGAAACAGCATTGGCTCATCCCTGGGGACAAACTCTCCCCACAGTGCAGCATGCTTCTCTGATGCAGGCAGATGCACGTTTTACAACAGGGTTTAACCTAGCCTGCCATTGGGCTGGGGATGGCAATGTTTTATTTTCCTTTAGGAAAACATATTATGGGTTCAACAAGACATTTGGAACAGATTATGGTTTAATGGTTTCATTGGTAGTTGGCTACCACAGAACACGGAGAGTTATCACATGCCTATTTTCAATTTCACACTATGGGTATGTCTACACTAGCCCCCTAGTTCGAACTAGGGTGGCTAATGTAGGCATTCGAACTTGCAAATGAAGTCCGGGATTTAAATATCCCGGGCTTTATTTGCATGTTCCCGTCGATCGCCATTTTTAAATGCCACTAGTCCAGAGTAACTGCCGTGGCTACACGCAGCAGTTAAGCGGTAGTCGAACCAAGTCCTTAGTTCGAATTACCCGTTACACCTCATTCCAGGAGGAGTAACAGGTAATTCGAACTAAGGACTTAGTTCGACTACCGCTTAACTGCCGCTGTAGTCAGCGGGCAGTTAGTCCGACTAGTGGCATTTAAAAATGGCGATCGACGGGAACATGCAAATAAAGCCCGGGATATTTAAATCCCGGGCTTCATTTGCAAGTTCCAATGCCTACATTAGCCTCCCTAGTTCAAACTAGGGGGCTAGTGTAGACATACCCTATGAACATTAATGGGACACTATCATGCAGTTTTACATGTGTGGAAGGCAACATTTACTGACAGCAAATTTCTTCCGATTAGACACATGTTCCTTTTTAAAAAAATATTATTCACTCCAGCTCTCCACAAACCATGAGGCATTTATGACACGGAACGCCTTGCATGAGGTCAGGGATGATGAGCTTGCAGTGTCCTCAAAGAGAGGACAGTGGCACACAAGTTGCTTGTGGGGGGAAGTGGAGAATGGTAGGATCCCCAGGCTACAGAAGTAACCAAATGTATGACCCTCTAGTAGGCACAGCCTGAGTTCCGGTAGTCCTAAGTCATTGCTTATAAAACTTCTTTGGTGACCAAGGGAAGGGCACGCGCCACTACATTCTTCTACACTTTCCTTTACAGCTAGCCATTGCAGCCTGATACGGTGGGTAAAAGGGCCACAGCCTCAATTATGACACCTACTCACTCCTTTTAGGGTAGTTACTTCCATGACTTGTGGAAGCCTCATGATAGTTGTGGCCATTTTCCATATGGGGAAGCAAGGAGGCTCTTTGCACCTGATCTACCTCCTCTCTCCCCACCTCAGGTTTGAAAACCTGTCCATAATCCCCTAAATTTTGAATTCCATCCCAAGTGACTTTTAGACCAGAAAGTGGTTCCGTAATAAAAACAAGTGATCATTCAAGTAGACAGGAAAACAAAGAACAGCAGTCTGCACGAAAAGAACAAGTGGGGGGGCGTGGAATGTAAAAGTCCAATGGATGCACAGTGAATTTTTTTCAGGTAAATATTCTCCATTGCAAAGCACCGTGATTTAGCTAAAGTAGAGATGGGGAACTTTCTTTGGGTCAGGGGATACTGACCCACAGAAAAATCAGTCCGTCAGGAGGCAGTAGGGGCCAGAGTACCAGCATGGGCTCCTTAATATTGAGGGGGGGAGGAGTTCTGAGCCCCAGGGTCTGGATCTAGGCAAGCCAGGGACCGTATCTGGACCCTGAGCTAAAAAATAATCTATTCATCTCACCCATTCAGCAAAAGTTGGCTCCTATAGCTTCATTACACATTCAACATTTTGGAGGTAATCACACAGAAAGATTACATGTAACAAACTTTTTTTTTTCAAATCATTGCCACGTAAATCCAAACTGTATAATCTCTGTGTCTCCAAGCAATACAGCCTTTTATCTATCTATAATATATAAAGGAGAATGTTTGTATGTTTGTGCGCTAATAACTTGGACACTATAAGAGCTACCGCAACCAAACTTTCTATGGGATAACCTTTCATCCAGGAGAAGGCTTTAAGGTACTGTGGGAGGGAAGAGATGAGAAACCGACGCCTCTCCCCGGGGCTGCACGAAGCTTGGCATTGCGGGGAAAAGCAGCTTCCCGGGGGAAGCGGCAGGGACAGTCACTCACTAAGGCCAGCGGAGGGACAAGGAAGCGGAGTGCGGGCTCGGGCACCGGCGGCAGGCGCACGGCTCCCTTCCCCCTCCCTCTGCTCAGGCTCCTTACATCAGTTATATCAACTTTCCCGAGCAACGCCGGATAACTCCAGCTAGTGAGAAATAATCCTTAAATAAGTCAGTTGAAGGTTTGGACTAAGTAAGACTTCAGATTTTGGTCCAAGATTCTTCTCTTTCTGCCAGTCATCAACAGCAATCTAATACAGCAAACCAAAAATAAACCATCTAGAATTTTATGAGGATATAACATGGTAAGTGGCTCCAGCTGTCAGTAGTTTTTCAGATGAGTGACTTAGTGATTCCATGTGTCACCAATGCATAATAAACAAATCTTTTTGAATATACCAGGTGGCACCACCTTCATTTCTTTATATTAGCAGGCAAATGCCGAAAAGATCTCAGAGGTCTATATTTATCATATTTTTAAATCCATTATTTTCCTTTACAATGCTTCTTGCTCACATACTTATCCCAATCACAAGACTGAACATAGATACCTAAGGCATTACTGCAGGCTCCATGTTATTAAAATCGTGTAATATTATCTGGAGAACGTTATAACCTGCATGAGTATTACGATCTCATACACCCACCAGTAACTGAGCTTTGTAACAGACACAGAGCTAGCAGCTCTGTAGATATATAACATCTTTATATTTTAATAAAGCACTCTGTAGTGTTTGTAACATTTTTTCAGACATCTGTTTTTTATAAGTAATATCATGAGATCATTGTATTACCTAAGAAGTCATTCATCATGAGTGAATATCCTGCCATCAGTTTTTAACTATGCCAACTGTGTCACATTACAACATTTGGCTATTGGACGCAAGTTAAGTAGCTGTCAAGCACCTCTAGCCTCTGCTTGCTACAATCCCAAGGTTGTACTGTCTATTTCCTTATTATCATATTGAGTTTCCTCAAAATGGATCATGACAGCATTATATGTTCCTGTATTTGAGACTCAATTTAACAGTACAAATACTAACATATAAGATTTCTTTTTAAAAAAATATCATTCTTACTGAAGTTCTAATCTCCATAAAAGGCACGCTGATAAAAGACTGCAAAAGGATAAAATAGCACATTTTACATAATTAAACAGAGCAGAAAATGCAGCTATCCATATTCACTACAATGTCAAAAATTTGCTTTGTAAACTGTTGTAAGGTGCCTTAAAAGGGCACCATCGGCTTGAAATAAGACAATTTTTAAAATGGAGTTACAAGTAGCTTAAGGAACTACTCCTGCTTCTGGCAATGTGTGTTTTTATAATTACATTTTCCTATTCTTTATTTTTCCCCAAATTGCAATGTACAATCTACAGAAACAGAGGAAAGTGATTACATAGGGAAAACAATGAAAGACGTATGCCCATAGTAAACAAACTGAAAAACATATAAAAGTGTTCCATTTTGCTACTAACCTCTTTCAATTATAGCAATCTATGGTTTTACTTGGGCATGTGACAGAACTTCAAGCATAGTTCTTTCATACTTAAAGAGACACTGGCCGTCTATAGCATCATTGTCACCATTTTAAATTACAAACTGCAATTCACCTGCAAGTAAAGCCATTTACCTTCTTTAGCCTCTCAACAGCTCATTTCCTTCTCTCTGCTAATAAACCTTGGTTAGTTTACTATAGCACTGACTCAAAAGTTTCCTTGTTAGTCTGTAACTGGAAAAACTTAAACAATGAATTGTTTTGCAGAACCTTAGAGACTAAAAAAAAAATGTAGATGGCATCATGAGCTTTGTGGGCACAACCCACCTCTTTAGTTTCATCTGAAACAGTGGGCTGTGCCCACAAAAGCTAATGATACCATCTCCATTTTTTGTTAGTCTCTAAGGTGCTGCAAGACGATTAATTGTTTTTTAAGTTTCTATAGAACTGACTGACAGCTTTGTCTTTGTTGTAAGGTCTGGAGTACCAGTAGATCAGGGTAAGTGACTGGTCTCATGGAACTGGGACAAACTTGATGCAGTGTGATTTTTATTTGTGACCTATTAATCACAAAGCTCAGTTTGACTGGGTGGCAAGACAGACTGGAGATTCCAAGGGGACTCTCTAGCACCCCATGGAAAGACTGTTATACTGATCCAGTGAACTCCTGGATCAGTATAACAGTCTTTCCATGGGGCTTGATGAAACCTAATTATTGGTCATACCACCAATTTGGAGTGTCCCCCCTCCCTCTTTTTTTCTGACAGTCTGCCCTGAGGTGTAGTTTAGTAATATTCTGGGAGGAAATAGTGAAAACAGTTTAAGATTCTCAACATGCTCAACTTTAAAAATACAGCTTCTATTCATATGCAGTACGTTTTTCTGCCTTGAGAGTTGTGAAGATTTTGCTTTACTTATCAATGCATTTCAAAAATTGCCTCTAATTAGCCCCATGAGCCCAATAAACTCCAATTTTTCATCAGGAAGCAAAATTATACAAGTTATGGTAAGAGGAACTTCAATGTACAGATCTTCCTTATTTTATTTACTTCCTTGTTTCCAGACTTAAATCAACGTTTTCCAACCTGACAAACAATGAACACAACGCAGATCACCAGTGCCAGAACCAGAGTGACCAGGGCCTATGACACTCCACTTTTTTACAAAAGAAACATAAGTGCAGAATTCATGTCCCCTGCAGATTCTTTTCTTCCCTGCAGAACAGATTTT
Organism: Rafetus swinhoei; assembly: GCA_019425775.1. Classification (NCBI taxonomy): domain Eukaryota; kingdom Metazoa; phylum Chordata; order Testudines; family Trionychidae; genus Rafetus; species Rafetus swinhoei. The sequence goes on along the minus strand of CM033449.1, from coordinate 88,137,955 downwards.
GGTGGGAAAGTGCTGCAATTATACTGTCACCCACCAGGGGCTACTGCGGCACCAGAAGAGAGGGCAGCTGATACACTGCCAGAGCAGCCAGCTGCAGGAGCACTTTGGCTTTGCCACAGCCTGCTAAAGTTCCAGTGACCTTGGTGGGCACATAACAGACAGGGCAGGATACTTGCAACTCCCCTATAAAGCCAATCCCTGGATTGGGGGGCAGAGGCTGACGCATGATATTTTTCAAACTTGGAGTTGGCAACACTCAAATCACATTCCCACCCTCATATACTGCCTGTTCTCTATCTGTGTCCATTAGGGATATAAGCGAGTAGTCGACTACCCAATAAGGCTAAGCTTATTGGGTAGACGAGTCAACTACGTAACTACTTACTTTACCACCCCTTGCTGCTGGGGTTGTAGGGGGGAGGGTAGGGGAGGCTGCCACAAATCAGCCTCTCCCTGTGGTGGCCCAGGCTGACCATGGGCAGAGGCTGCTACAGCAGCAGCCCCTGTTTGTGGCCAGTCCTAGCTGCTTCCAGAGCAGCTTTTGTTCATGGCAGCCGGGGCTGGCCATTGATGGGCTGCTGGACCTGACGCAAGCCAGGACTGAGCAAGCCTGGCTCTTACTACATTTAAAATGCAGAGCCACAGCAGTCCCAGCTCATACCAGTCTGGAACCCATCCCCACTGCAGCTCTTCAGTTTAAATGTAGTAGAAGCTAGGTTGCCTGCACGCCCAGCTCCTAATACATTTAAACTGAAGAGCCACAGCAGAGGTAGCTCCTGGACCAGTGTGAGCCGGGAGAAAGTGCCGTCCCTCATTGAAAAATTGTGTACAGGAAACCCCCAATATGCGACCGCCCGAGTTCCAACCCTCCATACTTACACCCATTTCTGTAAGTGCAGAAGAGGCCAAAACTCCCCGACATACGTCCTCGGCCCGCATTTACGATGACGCACAGCGCCTATCGTAAATTAGGGTTTGAGTTATGACACCCCCAACTTGCGACCGCTTCCCCGGGAACCAATCGCGTTGCAAGTCGGGAGCCGCCTGTATTTGATACAAACTGTATCAACTACACAATTAGTCAATTACCCACCTCTTGGCATCCTTAGTGTCCATCCTGCGCAGGTAGAACACCTCCAGGATACCTGGGGTTTCACTACTTCATTTACCTACTTTCCCTTACCACCAATACAGTTACTACACTTCAAGATATAAAATTAGCAAAGCACACACACGCCAACACTCTCCACCATACAAGAGTTCTTTTGACTTCCAACAAAACACATTCAAATACAGGATGGAATGCATCAGCTGTTTACTAGTAAACAGCAACTATAAAAAAGTTTGAGACAGAAGACTAAACTAGAGAGATTCTTATATGTTAACAACGCTTTTAGAGAATCACAGAAATATAGGGCTAGAAAGGACTTTGGGAAGTCATCTAGTCCAGCACTCCACCCCGATGCTGAGATAAATCTGAAGACTTTCCCTGACAGGTGTTTGTCTAACTCTCCTTAAAGATAGAAAGAGCCTTCTAATATCCAACTTAAATCTTGTTGCAGATTAACTGTATTACTTTTTGACCTACCCTTAGTGGACACGGAGGACAATTGATCACTGTTTTCTTTACAATAGCCTTTAACATATTTGAAGACACATAATGTTTCCCCTCAATCTTTTGTCAAGATTAGAGATATCCAGAGTTGGACTTAAAAAAAAATCCTTTCCTCATTGGTCAGGTTTTTAAAATCTTATATAATTTTTATTGCTTTCCTCTGGACTACCTCCAATTTGTTCACATCTTCCCCTAACATGTGGCACCAACAGCTGAACACAGTATTCCAGCAGAGGGCTCACCAGTGCTAAGTACAGCAGAACAATTACCTCCAATATCTTACATATCAGAGTCCTGTTAATATACTACAGAATGATATTAGCATTTTTTGCAGCTGCGTCACACTGTTGACTCGTATTCAATTTGTGATCTACTATAATCCCCACAAGTTTTTTTAGCAGTACTAGATCCTAGCCAATTATTGTGCATGTTGTAGTCATGCATTTAATTTTTAATTCTTAAGTGTAGTACTTTGCACTTGTCTTCAATGTATTTCATTTTGTTGATTTTAGACCAGTGTCCAATTTATCAATGTCATTTTCAATTCAAATCCTATCCTTCAGAGTGCTTGGAACCCTTCCAACTTTGGCGTCACCTGCACATTTAACAAGCATATTCCCCATTCCATTAGTCAATTCATTAATGAGAATATTGACTAGTACCAGACCCAGAACCGAGCTGCTGCCCCTGACTATATACATCTTCTCTGTTTGACACCAAACCATTGATAACTCTTTATCAACCACTTCAGAGGGGTAGCCAAGTTAGTGTGTAACCGGAAAAACTTAAAAAACAACAAATAGTCTAGCAGCACCTTAAAGACTAACAAAACATGTAGATGGTATCATGAGCTTTCATGGCTACAACCCACTTCTTCAGATGAAACCAGCTATGCTTCCATCTAACAATAATTTCATCTAGACCACATTTCTCTAGACTGTCAGGTGGGACTGTATCAAAAGCCTTACTAAATTCAGATATATCCTATCTACTGCTTCCCCCACCATCGAATAGGCCAGTAACACTATCACAGAAAAAAACTGGGCAGGTTTGGCATGATTTGTTTTTGACAAATCCACGCTGGTCATTACTTTTCACCCTATTACTTTCAAGGAGCTTACCAATTGGTAGTTCGATACCTGGAGAATACTAGAACAAATGATCGAAGTTAGGCTGACTGATAAATGATGCACCATGTTCCTCTGTTTCTTTTTTAAAAGAATGGAACTAATTTGGGGATGAATTACTTAAATGAAATGCATGTTTTCAAGTTTTACAGCCATACTTTTCAGGGAAGATCCTCTGAAATCCTCCAGGTTCCCTTCATTAAATGTCTCTTATTACAGTAACCCTTTTTCTGGCTGAGAAGGGCTGGATATGACTTTAAACTATAGTTCGTTATCTAATGTGCTCTAGGGGCTATGTTGCTGCTCCTTACTAAGGGCTATCTTTGTAACAAAATGTTAGCAATTTGACTTGGTACAGGCCTCCATAACTGAAACTGTTGGAGAGGACAAAGAAGCAGGCGGAGAGAGAGAATATATTTTCCATTGATCCTTGTAATGGAAGTTTCTTTAACAAAAGCACAGCTATTGGGATAACATATTATTGGTACACAGTGCATTCTTACCAAGGAGTGCTTTCCTTGATCATAACAAGCTCGCTGAAATGAAGCATAGCATGTAGAAAGTGTATTTATTCCAACAGATTCTTTCCACAACAGTTTAAAGCTACTAAGTAATATGGAAGTTAGTTTTCAACTATGAGCCCAGTCATCTCAGCTCATTTATATAATAATTTAACCATCTAGCACTCCATTTGTTTAACTTTAACATGTATATGTTCATTTACTTGAATAAAAAAAACCTGAACATTGAAAATCCTGAGAAATTTTTAGAAAAATATGGCAGCTCAGATTTTTTGCTGAGCTGAATTTTGCCTTACAGCAACAGAGATAGGGGCTTTCAGGGAACATCTACACTTCAGGTTAAAGTCGAGTTAAGATACACAACTTCAGCTACATTAATTGTGTAGCTGAAGTAAAAGTGCCTTAACTCAGCTTTTGGCACTGTCTACACAGCAGGAAGTTGAAGGAAGAACACTCTTCTTTCGACTTCCCTTACTCCTTGTAAAATGAGGCTTACAGAAGTTGGAGTAAGAAGCCTGTTAATTCGAAATAAAGGGCTTGCTGTGTAGATGTGCACTCTGTTATTTTAAAATAATATGAATTATTTCAAAATAAATCTGCAGTATAGACAGCGCCTCAGAGACTAAGTTGCAGTGCCTCGATTCTCTCGCCAATATTAGCACCTGCTATAGTCCCAGTGGAGTTCACAGCAGACAGAGGAAGAGAGTTGCTATTAACTCCATCTGCTGGTGGTAGTCTCCACACACGCAGTCTGTTAGCAGAGAAACTGCTGAGGTGCAATATGCTCCAGCCATGCCACTCTTCCCATTCCGCTCTATATCAGTGATGCAGGGGAGGCTGAATAGATGTCAGCTAAATTGACTCTACATCTGCTAGGGTTTAACCTTCACAAGCTGGACTGCTCTGGTCAGTTTTTATTCCTGCAGTGCCTTTATGAAACAGTAGAGGAATCACAGTGGGTCAGAAAACCTGACTCAATTTTTGAAGGTAAGCTTGCTGTCTGCACCAGTGTATCTATCATATTTTCAGAATCCAAGCATTAAAAAGGAAATGCATAGTAATGACATATCAAATCTTAGCTTGTGAATGTTGTATTTTTGTGAAGAGACAACTCAGACAAGTCTGAACAGTTACCATAGCCCTGCATCCCTATTCTAGCTTACATGCAAAGGGCAGTATATACTGCCTCTATTAAAAGGAGATATAATCAAGGGTGCGACTCGGGAGGAGACTAAAGCCACTTGTAGTAGGGATGTGAACGACTAGTCGACTCGCCAATAAGCAAATGCTTGTTGGATAGTTGTCACACTAGTCAACTAGTCACTCCCCGCCCCCGCACTGCCTATATCAGAAAGAGGCAGCTAGGGGAGAGCAGGGTGTGCTTCAAAGCGGCAGCACCGCATGGAGCTCAGGGTCTGTGGCTTTGAAACGCCGCATGCAGCCCAGGGCCTGCTGTGAGTCCCTAGCTTGCCCCAGGCTCCACGCGGTGTTTCAAAGCAGCAGCACTGCGTGGAGCCCAGGGTCAGCTGGGGACTCCCCCACAGACCCCAGGCTCTATATGGTGCTGCCATTTTGAAACACCACGAGAAGCCTGGTATCAGGCTCCTCAGCTGACCCCGGGGCTCCATGCGGCACGAACGCTTTGAAACTCTGCAGGGAGCACAGGGCCAGCGGGGGACTGCTTGAATCCCCTGCTGGCCCTGTACTCCCTGCAGCACTTTCACCTTTGAAGTGTAGCAATAGTCCCGGGGTTGTTGCTACACTTCAAAGGCGGAGGCGTCCTTATCGACTAATCAAATAGTCGATACCAATTGCATTGACTGTTCGATTAGCCAATTAATCTAAATGTAACATCCCTATCTCATACTGGGATGCTGATTGCTTTTCTTCCCTTCCCCTCTCTATCATGGAGTAAGAGGAAAGTACACAGCTTGCATCACTTACTCCTCTACCCCTTTCTCTCACTAGCCACAAGTGAGAGGAATGCATGGAAGCTGTGTACTTTCCTCTCACTCCCTGACAGTAAGATGAAGACGAGCAAGCAATGTCCCAGTAGAAGGTTTTTTAGCCTAAAAGGTGCCCTTGGATACAACAGGCACTTAGTGTCACCAGTTTTCATGATTTAACATTTTAATTTCAAACAAAGCATTTACAAACCAAGCTTTTTGTTTTTCAAATCAAATTATGACCAATATCCACAGGCTGGAAAAAAGAGTCTACTGACAAAGTAGTACGCTGAATATATTACACTTAAGGTCTGATTTTAATGGAAAATATACAAACAAATAAGGTCTAGTTAATACAAGAGTTTATTATTGGAATATTATTTTTCAGTGACTCATTTTAGCAAAATAATTATAATATGCTGTTTTTAACTAACCACTCAACAAGTGTGCTCATGATTCTTCCAGCCCTTTTATTACACTTCTATATTACCTTTCCCATCACTAATTAAAACTACAAACTCTGCCAGAGAAGGATGTAACTTCATATTGTATTGCATAAAACTGTTTGCAAGACAAAGTACATCCATTCATTTTACATACTGTGATGTGTGTAAAAGGCTATGCTGTGTGACCCAGCTGAAGAACATTGTTGAGGCCCATTGTGACAGGTTCAGTCACAGAAATCCCCTTGTGACCGTCACTTGATGTGCTGAAATACCACTGACCCAGCCTTCCTGTGCATCCCCTTTACTCTGTCTCGCTGAGCCAGATCCTCCATCCTCCTCCAGCACTGACACAGAGGTGAGGTCACAGCCCTATACAGAGTAATACAAACACTGAGATCAGATCAGCTCTGGGAAGGCTCAGTTAAAGGGACTTGCCTCAGCACCCACGTGCACAGCACCAATGGGACAAGAACCCTAGATAAATTCATCTTACTCTGTATCAAGTTTTATACAGAACAAGATCATATTGTATGCCCTCTTTCTTACATAAAAGAGATATGCACAGCTACTTGTTGTCTCCCTCTTCCCCCCCTTCCCTCCCCCCAGACAATTATTTACACTGGGTTTCTTAATAAGTGATTTTGGTAAGTATAAAAGGTAGGATGTAAGTGGTTGTAAGTAACAGCACACAGCACAAAGCAACTTACTAAGCTAAACAAAACAAAACAAAACAAAACATGCCAGCTAAGCCTAATACACTAAGAACATGCAACATCTTTCCTTAACAGGAGTTTTAATCACCTTTTTCATCAGCTGGAAAGCTTCCTAGTCTGGGCTTGATCCTTCCCCCTGTTCAATGTTAGGTGTTTCTAGCAGTTATCTTGGGTGATAAGCAGAGGTGTCCTGGAGTTTGGCAGCAGCCCCCTATTGTTTGGTTTCCCCACCTTTATATATATTTTGCCCAAGGGAGCAGGGGCTACATGTGGGGTGCAGCATGGAAGGTGATGAGAAACCCCCACATGCTGTGCAGAGGAGGGGCAAGGGACCAGCAGCCCCACATTGTTTGGGGCCACTGCCCTGGACCCTGCACTTTGGGGGGCACCCCTGGGGTCTAGGACAATCTGGGGACTTGATGCCAGCAATAGGGATCTCCCCAGCCCCACCCCGCACTCACCGGCAGTGGTGGGAACTGGAGTCACCGAGCCTACCCTGCTCAAGCTTCCCCAGCTCCTAGCCATGTCACTCGGAGGAGGGGGCTTGTGGGAAGGGGTGGGACCACCCCCACAATCACTAGTGGCAGCAGGAAGTGGAGCAATGCAACTGGGATAGCAGAGTGGGCTGGGGCCAGGTCACTCCACTTCCTGCCACCACAAGTAAGTATGGGGGGGCAACCCCTGCTGCCTGTATTAGGCCCCTGCTAATCCTCCCGATCATGGCTCTCGGGAAAGAGGGGTTGGGGTAACAGATGGAGTGGGGGCAGAGCAGAGGGAGGAAGAGGTGCAGCCTGGAACGGGGACCGGGGGGGGGTTGTCCCAGGCCCCTCGCCTTCCTAGGAGGGTGCAGGGAGGAGTCACATGGATGGTGTGCTCCTTGTGTCCTTCCCCAGAGGTCACCACTGCAAGGCAGAAATCCTCTGTGTATTCAGTTAAACTTTCTCACTTTCACTGGAAAAGCAAAAGGATCAAGATGGGTCCCAGCATTAGGTGACCTAAAACCCATGTCCTTGTGGGAATTCTCAGACCTCATATGGACAGATCTATAGGAAAAAACAAACCCACTTACAGATCATTGTCTTTATCCATGAGAAACCCAGTTTCTGAAATAATCTTGATGGCCCTCACTTAGCATGTAGCATCAGTAAAACAGGTTTATACTAGGGCTGCGTCTAGACTGCCATGATTTTGCGCCAAATACTTTTAATGGAAAAGTTTTTCCGTTAAAAGTATTTGCGCAAGAGAGCGTCTACACTGGCATGGATGCTTTTGCGCAAAGCACATCTTTTGCGCAAAAGCATCCGTGCCAGTGTAGATGCTCTCTTGCACAAGAAAGCTCCGATGGCCATTTTAGCCATCGGGCTTTCTTGCACAAGAAATTAACTTGCTGTCTACACTGGCCCTCTTGCGCAAGGATACTTGCTTTTGCGCAAAATCTTGCCAGTCTAGACGCAGCCTTGGGATATAACAGGATAACCATTTACACGGTTAACCAATAAACCTAGGCGTATTGCTTACCATGAATGGTTACACGCAGGCTCCCGCCCCACTCTTGGGTAGCTAGCTGCCACCCCATGCTGCTGGCTCTGTATCGGAGGCAACAGCACGTGGCAGCAATTGTCTCCCTGGGAGCGGGGCAGGAGCTGGAACCATCTTAAACAATAGCACCCGGCATGCACCAGCTCCGGAGAACTGGCTGCCACCCGTGGTGCAGGTGTGTGTGACTGCAACTGCTGAAATTTTCAGTCATTACACAGTTACCCAAGCACAGTTATCCACAGTTACCCACTTTTTAACATCTCTAGTTTATAGGCCATATTTCTAACTTCAAATACAGGAATGATACATGCACAGAAATAGAATATACACATTTAGCAGATTACGCTTTACGTACCATCTTACACAAAACATTTTGTATAAAGAATTTTCCCAGTTATGCATATTCATGAGCATACTTCCATCTGGATAGTCCCATAATACCCATGACCGAACATAATTATATCTTTTCACTAGAGTGTAGTTTCTGGAAAGGGGGTGTCAAGCAATTCAGAGTGCGATAGAGTGCTGCGGGTTGACTTACGGGGAGCACTCTGAGTTGGGAGTGAGGGCTCTGGAATGGAGTGAACAATTATGGGTTTGGGATGCAGGAGGGGGCAGGGGATTAGAGCGCCAAGTTGGAGTGCAGGCTTACCTCTGGAGGCACCCAGTCAATGGGGGTAACAAGGGTAGGCTTCTTGCCTGTCCTGGCACTGCGGATCAAGCTGCATCCCAGAAGCAACCAGAGCAGGTCCAGCTCTTAGGTGGAAGTGTGCAAGCAACTCTGCACTTCTCTTCCAGTTCTTGACCAATGGGAGCATGAAGCCATTGCTCAGGGTGGAGACAGGGCAAGGAGCCCTCTGGCCTCCTACGTAGGCGCAGGACCTGATGCTGGCTGCTTCCAGGGCAGTTCACATTGCCAGGATAGGCAGGAAACATGCCCTAGCACCCCCCCGGTCACCCTATAGCAAGGCAAACCAGGGCATAATATTCTAGAACCCAGTACTTGGCTGCAACCCATACTTGGAAAAGCCACTGAGCTAGATGTTTAGTACATTTATTTCCAGCTCGTGTACTTATAGTTTGTGCTGTCATAGATGACCATTTCCAAGCAGGAAAATAGTTCCTATAGAAGGTTACCAGTCAGTACTCTTTATAGCACCACGGATAAAATTAAAGCCATGTCTATACTTGCCTGCTGATCAACGCTCCAGAGATTGATCTTCTGGCATTCAATTTAGCAGGTCTAGTAAAGACCTACTAAATCAAACACTGAAGGCACCTCTATCAGCACCAGTAACCCTACTCCTCACAAAGAGTAAGGGAAGTCGACAGAAGCATTTCTCTCATCGACCTCCCACTGTGCAGACAGCACAAAAGTTTGAATCAAGGTATGTAAACTCTGACTACACAATTAACATAGCTGGAGTTGTGTATCTTGGTTCGAACTTATCCCCAAGTGTAGATCTGGCCTACATATCAGATGGCACAGCATATGTCTACTACATACTTTCTAAACAACAGCTGTAATTCTGTATAGAGCATCGAGAAAATAAATTAGGACTCCAATGAAACTAAAATCCTAGATTTCAGGATGTGTTTCTTAATCAAAAATAAAGTGCTGAAGGGAGGGATCTTCTAAAAAATTCATTAGAACAACCATTTCTATAACTAAGTTGTCCTTGATCTGCAAGCTTGTTTTCTGCAGTAAAAACTTCAAAAGATTTTTTGTGGGTTCCCCCAAATGCTTAAATATTAAAACAAAGCCACAAACAAAACCATGTTGCTGCTTGAACATTTGTGAAACTGATGCTAAGTAATTATAGAATCATAGAACTGGAAGGAACCTCAAAAGGTCATCAAGTCCACTCTCTGCACTCATGGCAGGATCTAGCACCATCTAGACCATCTCTGATAGGTGTTTGTCTAACCTGCTCTTAAAAACCTACAATGATGGAGATTCTGCAACCTTTCTAGGCAATTTATTACAGTGCTTAGCCACCCTGACAGTTTGGAAGCTTTTCTCAATATCCAACCTAAACCTCTCTTGCTGCAAGTCCATTGCTTCATGTCCTATCATCAGGGGTTCAAGATAATGTTTCTGCCTCCTCCTTGTAACATCCTTTTAGGTAATTGAAAGCTGTTATGTCTCCTCTCAGGCTTTTCTTTTCCGAACTAAACAAACCCAATTCTTTTAATTCTTTTTCTTCCCTCATAGGTCATGCTTTCAATACCTTTAATCGTTTTTGTTGCTTTTCTCTGAACCTTCTCCAATTTGTCCACATCTTTCCTGAAATGTGGTACCCAGAACTGGAAACAATACTCCAGTTGAGGCCTAATCAGTGCTGAAATTCTTGTGTCTTTCTCACTACACTTCTGTTAATACATCCCAGAATGATGTTTGCTTTTTCCCAATATGATTATATTTATCATGTGATTCACTGAGACACGCAGATCCTTTTCAGCAGTACTCCCTCCTACGAAGACCTTTCTCATTTTGTATGTGTGCAACTGATTGTTTCTTCCTAACTGGAGAACTTTGCATTTGTTCTTATTAAATTTCATCCTATTTACTTCAGAACATTTCTCCAGTTTGTCCAGATTATTTTTAATTATAATCATAGCCTCCAAAGCACTTCAATCCCTCCTGGCTTGGTATTATCCACAAAATTTCTAAGTGTTCTCTCTATGCTATTATCTAAAGAATTGATGAAGATATTGGGCACAACCAGTCCCAGAACTGATCCCTGTGGAACCCCATTCATTGTACCCCTCCAGCATAACTGTGAATCACTGATTAATTTCTCTTTTATAATTGCTAAATTGATAATTTCAGTCTGATCGTTACTACCACATGATTTAGAATAGTCTATTCTGCTCTTGAGTAAAACAAGTACTGGTGTTTTTTTATAAGAATTTTTCCTTTGAATATTCTGTCCTGAGCCTGCATGAAAGTCAATTTTGTGGGAATTCCTAAACAACAGGACAAAAATCTTTCAAAATATAGATGTAGAAGAAAAAAATAGAAACAAGGCAGAGTCAGGGAGACTAAGCCTAACAATGTGCACAAAAAACCCCAAGATTCATATGCTTTGACTGAAAGAGGTGCTGGTCTTTAAACGTAAATGGTCTTTTAAAGACAATTATGTACAATATTTGTTGCATTTTAACATCATTTATTTGGAACAGGGAAAAAATGAACATTTCCTAATGTATTAACATATTTTGCATTACTGCCTCTTAAAAGGAATTGTAGATTCCACTGGCTCAAGATAGAAGATTATGGTAATTTGTTTCTTTCTTTAATTTTTGTGTGTGTCAGAATGATTTACCACTAAAAATAATGGCAAAAAGATTGAAATAGCTATCAATCTGACTTGTCTTCAGGCAACATAATATTGCTAACATCACCAAAACTTGCTAATATAAGCATAAAAGTTCAAGTTGTACATTTCCTATGTGGATTACTGTAATAGAAGTGAAATAACAACTACATCAGCATGCAAGTTAGAAAATTATGTAAATAAAAGTAAACTATTTAAAAAAAAACAAACAGATCCACGCCTCCTCTCAAGGAAACAGAGGCAAGACATTAAAATCTGTAAACACAAAAATGGAAAGTAGGAAATTATTTTTATACATAAACACAGAAATTGATTGATTGATTAATTGATTGATTGATTGCAGGACTTCACTGATTGACTCAAATGTGACATGAATGGAGCTAAACAGACAGGACATTCAATTTTTCTCAAAAGTTAAATACATTGTGTGCTAACCACAAAGCAAACTAGTAAAATAATCTTAATTTATAATGAATGTTAAAACATGTGATAAGCCCACAAAACGTGTCAGGTCATATCTCACTCAGTGGAAAGCCTACTTCTGACACAGAACTTTGATGCTTAGGCCCGCAAGCCTGAAAAGATTACTTGCTTAACTTTGTAGACTATAAGTAGTCCCAATCAAGTGCAAATAAGCCATCCCACTGAAAAATGTTTGCAGTATTAGGAGTCTGTTTGCTAGGAAGTTTATACAATGGCTATTCACTTGCAGTACACCTGCTTCTAGGTAGTAGGACTGATAATCCAAATTGGGTTAAAAAAATTAGCTGTCCCCCTTTAAGTCATTTTCAGGAACACATATTTGTTCCTAATATGAATTAAAAAAACAGTAGTTAAGGGGAAGTCAGCAGTGTTTCCAGATATTTTTCTAGAATATGACTTTGAAGTTAGGACCAGTGTTTGGTTGATCATTCCTATCAACCTCTAGTAGCAATCAAATAGGTACAGTGGAAAGGAAACCAAGTGACTTTGAGAGGCTTCCATACACACAGTACAGACTACAAATATTAAAAACACCTTCCCTGGTTATTTAAATGTTTTCTTATTTTCGAAAGAGTTTAAACCTTCCAGTCCTAAGATTGTTTGCTTCGCTGTTTTTTGCTTGGATATAGCTAGTGGATCCATCTTTATGTATTCTTCTACCTCTGAATGCATTCTTCTACCTCTGAATGCAAAAAGATAGACAACAGAACGAATTAATGTAAATAAAACATTCCTTGCACAGGAAGCATCTTAATTAGCATCTTACTAGCTACCGAGGGCTTGGTATTTGGATCTATAGGACTGAGATTTTTCTAGAGACAGAAAGTTCAGCTTCCATGTCAAAAAGTATATGTCTCAATGCCCTATTCTGCACGATGATGCAAGTCACCTTTCTTCAAGCTTTGGCTTGAGAGAAAAGAAGGTTAAAGGAAACAGTCTTTCCAAGCAAGAAGAACAGTACCCCAGAATGTAGACTATGTACAGTCTTCTCCCACCGATGTGTCTCTGTCCAACTATTGGCTATTGAGTCAGTTTTCCCTCATCATTCTACAAGCCTTCTGGTGTGGGTTTGCTAAGGTTAGGCTGTTTCTCAGATTCCTGATTATTCAAGTTCAAAGTTTTGTCAGTCAAAGTATCCTTTTAGTGTTCTATCTTAGCTTCCCTTGAAAATCTCTCCTCTATGGAGGTGTAAGCAAATACCCACATTTCTGACCCATTCTCCCACGGACATAAAGCGGCCACAGGATATGGCCTAAACAAAGTAAAAATTGCTGAGATTCAGCAAACATGCACATGTACCAGAGAAAGAATGACACTGACTCAAGATGCCTCTATATTGCAAGGCAAGGGGGAAAAGATTCAGATGAAATGGAGAAAAATGGATGGAGTCACAGGCCAAAGCTAAACTTCCAGTTGACCATCTTCCTGTCTGAATTACAAATGGGAGGAGTTATCCATTAGTCCACCCTGTGGAGTCAGAAGTCAGAATTAATTTTAAAAAACCCTCAAATAAATTTGTGCTTTGACGTGACTATCTCTAATACAATATATACTCACAAATTTATTCTGTCTGAAATTAAATATAATAGTCTCCATTGTGGAAGTCTTAGGAAGGGCAGGAAGTTCAGCTTTCATTCTGCTTTCTGTATTGTACTTTCATGTGTTTATTGGAAGAGTTCACTGGCATCCCACAATGACTTTACTTCATGCTCATTGAACAGGCATATGTTACTATAATTTTATCTTAGCCTTCTGCATTTCATTATTCTTTGGTTACAGAAATTCAAAACTCTCTTTTTGTGACACTTGATTATTTCAAACATTTGATCATAGATAGCAGTAATTAACTTTCACAAAAGTATTTCCAGAACAAAATTATAATATATCCTGTGGCTGTTATGAAAAGGAAGGACTATCATAAAGCACTGGCTGAAATGCGATAAAAGTTTACGATCTTCTGGAAATGTCAATGCTTACTTTGTCACAACAGCCAGGAAATGTTATTCAGAATTAAGTTCAGGTTTAATCTCATCTTTACTGTCCAACAATTACATGTCTAAGTCAGTCTCATTTGTGAAAATATTCCTCAAATTTCTTGTACTTTAATATGCCGGACAGTGATCTTAATGAGCAATTCAATACATTTAAGCATACATTAAAAATCAAAATAAATTACAGCCAGTCATAGCCCAAACATTTCTAATATTTTCTCAGAAATGACAATGAAATTGTTAGCAATACTCTGGGCAATATTTCCAAAAATTGGTGAAGGGGAAAGGTGCACAATAAATATGGCGCTGCATATGCAATTACAGGTTGCACTTCTAAAATCCAGGATTCGCTGGTCTGGCAACATCTGTGGTCCGGCATGAGCACAGATGTTCCAGAACCAGAGAGCCCTAGCATGCTGCAGAGGGTGGGGGCCTGGGAGCTGGTGCACAGCTCAGTTGGGCTGCGAAGGGGGGGCGGGAGCCAGCGTGTGGCTCAGCTGCGCTGTGGGGGATCCAGGAAGCACGGTGGGAGCGGGCAGCAGCAGGGGGCCTGAAATGACCTCCCCAGTCTGGAAAACTCCTTCATCTAGGGCCAGTCAGGTCCTGAGGGTGCCATACCAGGGGAGATCCAACCTCTACTTGTTTGCAAGCTTGCATATGAGCTACATTAGCACTCAACGTTAAACACTCGAACTCTGTTTATTAAATCACATCGCTTTTAAAAAGCAAGTGACAGCAAATCCTTCCAACAGATTTTGATCAACAATCCATTTCCAAATTGGAAAGACAAAAACAGTAAACCCTGAAATCCTATTTTTTTTCTTAAGAAAAGGACTGCACCATAATTAAAATGAGACGGATGGTGTCTGGGCTTGGTGAAGGAGAAGATCCCTGCTTTATGGACACGAAAATGAAGTCAGCGACTGCTGGAAAGGGTGGACAGTAGTTAGCTTTGCAGTGATGACTTAATCCTGTTGACTAAAGCGGTTAATCCTGTCAACTAAATGCACTCTCCCTCGCCCCGCTGCCTCTGTATCAGACTGTCGACAGAGGGATGCAAATCAAGCATGTCAAAATTGCTAATGAAGCCAGGAATTAAATATCCTGCGCCTCATTAGCATAAACATGGCCGCCGCTTTTTTCTGAAACAGAGTTTTTGAAAAAACGGTAGTCTAGACTTGGATCTGTCGAAAATAAAGCCTTTTTCAACAGCTCCTATATTCCTCAAAATATGAGGTTTACAGGATCTGTCGAAAAAGGCTTTAGTTTCAACAGATCCGCCTCTAGACTGCCGTTTTTTCAAAAAAACTCCGTTTCGAAAAAAGTGGCAGCCATGTTTAAGCTAATGAGGTGTGGGATATTTAAATCCCGGCTTCATTAGCAATTTCGACATGCCTAATCTACATCTCTCTGTCAACAGAGAGATGTAGTCTAGACACACCCAGAGACAGTAAGGTGGAGGGGAGATGGGAGCTGGAGCACATGAGGAGCCAGCTTTTAAGCTGGCTCCCCATGAGCACCGGATCCCATGGAGATGCCTGCTGTCTGATAGAGAGACAGCAGTACAGAGGGTCAGAGGGGGGCAGACAGGAGCCAATATGTGTGGGGAGCCAGCTTTTAGGCTGGCTCTCTGTGCATGCCAGCTCCATGGAACCCCACCTGCCGCCTCCCACTCCCCCGCTGCTGCTGCCTCCCACAGAGGCAGCAGGGGGGTGGGGAGAGCTGTCTTAAAAGCCGGCTCCCCATGAGCACCAGCTCTGCCTGCCCCCCAACCCCTGCTGCTGCCTCTGTATCACAGGCAGTAGTGCAGAGCGGGGAGGGGCAGGAGAGAATGCTGCAGAACAGCATCTGTATGTGGCAGACCTGGGCTCACCTCGAACAGAGGCTGCTCCATGGATGCCAACACAGCTTCTGTCCACTGGGAGCTCGGCCCTCTGTGGACACTCCGTGCTGCTGCCACTCCGTGCTGCTGCCTCCCATAGAGGTCAAGTGGCAGGGAGCTCTTCATGAGTGGAGCTGAGAGATCACTGGCTGTTGGCCCTGGGAACAAGTAGTCATGTAATGGCTAAAATATGGTGCAATTACACGTCTATTCCATCATACGGTATCTAACATCCCTACCTCCTATGAGTTTGGTGGATGGTAAGGTCAAGCCATGGATTGGCTGGACTACAGGAATGGAAATGGAGGGGGAGGTGGCTGGTAGAAGCCCCAAGTATTTGAATAAACATGGATTTGCCTGTACTGTACATTTTTTCTGCCAGATAGTCTCTGACATCTATCAAATAAAATTGTGGCCTGATTAAAATCCATATGTAGTGTTTCCTGTTCTCCATTCAGCATACCCAGACAATGAAACTTGTTGAAACTCCTTTTGTTTAGTCTAATAAGAAAAGTATTGAAATATACTCTAAAAAAAAAAGCCTTCTCAGCTATCAGACACCTTACCTTCAAAGAGACAAAAACAAAATCATCATTTAATCACCTGCAAAAGCCATTTACTGCCTCATACACTCCTTTGCTATGAATATCATCCCTTAAACATTTAATATATTATTAGACACCACAAAATTGATCAAAACCACATGACATAAAGGGCACCAATCTAGATTGCAATAAAAATTGTAACATATTAAAGAAATAGTACGCTGTTAATCCTCAGTTACAATGGAAACCCTGTAAAAGTACTTACGACATTCAGTTTAGTACCAAATGAGTTTAATCACTATTAATATTACGATAAATATCAAATGAATAAATTGTGCATGAGCTAACCTCTTAAAGTGTTACAGTAGAGACATATGGCTGAATAAAAATACTGTATACACTGCAGCCAACTCTATGAGTATGTTTGAATAGGAATAAAATAAAAAAATACATACAATGAGTAATAGTAATGACACAGAAGTGTGGGGGTCTGGGGACTGAGGTATTCAATGGAGTCTCAGCTGCTGCACTACAGAAATAAAGCTGTGCTTAAGTACATACCAGTTGAGCATTTGCTCCTCAAACAAGAACACAAATAACTAACTAATATAATAGGTTGCTTGCTATGTACAAGGCTAAATAAATTTGGAACACTACTCAGCTAATATACTTTAAAGAATCTGGTAAAACTATCTGGGATCCAGGGCAACATTCTTACATGAGCATTTTCTTTTTTTGGCAGAGAAAAGCTAAGTTTCCTGTATCTATGGCCAGTTTAGACAATGTTGTCCAAACTGCAGCCACAGTGGACCGTTGCTTACAGGGATTCCACTGATGCTAGTGCTCATCTTCCACCAGCCTCCACATAGTGATTACCAGGTACTTGGAGTGGGTTGAGAATTTTGTGGTGGTAACAGCAAGATCACCCTGTATAATCATGGCATCTCCCCTTTTATGAGAACCAGTGTAGGTTCTCTTGTCCATGAGCTCCTAACTCTCCATAAACACCTTCTTTCCCATCTTGCGGGCCTTTGGGACTCAGCCACCTGCAATCTGCATGGCTCCATAGTTCAGAAGAAAAGGAAGGTGAAAGTCACACACAATTTTATGTCTTTCCCATGAGAACCTAAACCCATGACTTGACAGGGAGTACCAGTTTTGTTTAAGCTGACCCATCTGTATTGCCTGGGCCAAGACCTTATACAACCCAAACAGAAGTATTTTATAATCTGTAGTTCCTCATAGGGTTGCCAGGTGTCCGGTTTTGAACCGGACAGTCCCGTATTTGAGCTTTCTGTTCGGGAAACAAATTGAGAAAATATAAATGAGAAAATATAAATGTCCAGTATTTTCTAAATAAGATGTAATGTAGATTGTGATGTAATGTCAAGTGTGTCCGGTATTTTTGTTGAAACCATCTGGCAACTGTAGTTCCTCAAAACATTAACCAAGAACCACAGAGTTTGCACTTCTAGGACAACTTTTGGAAGAAACTGAGATAATTGTAACTGTGTGCATAAATTATATATTTCTAAGACTTCTTATGCCTGCTTCTTGTTACTATCACATAGCAATTCACCTTGTAATTGACAAGAGAGCACAAATCCCGAGGAACACAGAAGTCCCTTGTTTCTATACAGAGGAAGTTTAATATTAGATCAATCAATGCAGACAGTCTAGTTAACAGAGTGAGAAGCAGTTGTTCAGTTTATCTGCTTCCAGAGATGTAAGGAAGTCATGCAAATGAGGTCTTGAATTCTGCCCTGTGACTTCACCTTCTCTGGATATTCTCATTCTCCTCACCCTATTTGGCATTTGCATGGCCTGTTTACCTCTCTAGAACCAGATAACATGATATTCCTGGAGCTGCAGTCAACTTCATCACAGAAAGTAATAGAAGAAACGGTCCTGGGAAAGAGAAGGAGCAATCAGAAAGCTACATACTTTTAGCATCCCAGGAGCGCCTGTAAATAGATAGATTGGCAAGGCTAAATATTCTCTAGGCTTCAATCTTTCCAGTATTACTGAGGCTATATTTTTAAAAAACCCAATAAACTGAAGAAGGGAACCTAAAGTTCGAATTGTAAGTATCTTTTTTTAAGTTTGTAGCTATAATCAATCTAGTCTAAAGATTCCACTTTTTTTTTTTTAAGGAAAGTTAAATTGGACTAATTTCACCTATTTTCCCTCAAAACAGTTGTCAGACACGTATGATCACTCTTACTTCACTCTTCATCAGAGAAGAACTGTTGAGATAAATTTCTCGCATACAAAAAGTCTTACAAGAAAAACAAACTGTTAATCTCATTGAATGTAACGTTAAAGAGAAGTGCATCTAATCTTCCGAAATTGATTAGTGTAGGTCAATTTAGAACTGGTACAAGAGATGATCTGAAGATAAATCTGAAGTTTAAGCCAAGTGAATAGTACTGAATATTTAACAGTAATACTAAGGAATTTTTACTTTCTGTATGGAAAATTTTTTTAATTTTCAAGGCTATAGGAACTTGTGCACTGTTTTAATAAGAATGGAGTTAGATTTCCCTGTGAAACAATTAAAGAATAGGGAAAAAACCCACTCAAGTCTCAGAGCATCAATAAAACTAGAACATTTCCCACACTTCTGAAAATAGTGAAGTCTCTCATTCAGCTCAAATAACGTGTGCTTGTAAAAAAGCTCTGTATCATTCTGTATCATATACCTTCCCAAAGTATAGAATAACCAACACAGACTGTCAGTTGCAGAACTAACACTTTTATTTGTGGGGATTAAATTTTAGAAATAGATTATTTTTCTAAGATATTTCATATTTTCTACAAAAAAAGCAGTCAACGTTTACATTAATGGTGCAGAATAATTTTATTAGGCCTAGAAGTCAGTTGCTACTACCTTTCTTAATATACACTATTCAAAATATATTTTGCCTGTACTTGCTAATTAGATTGTAATATTCACATTCCAATACATAAATCTCTGGTGAAAATACAGTGTTACTATTACCATTTTAAACTTCCCAAACCAGTTAAATAATAAATGTTATTTTTAATTAAGTTTAGCAATATACTTGGACTTTACCTAATTATTGCTTAGCTGTGTTATGACCACTTATCACTATATCATTCCTTAGCTATGGGTTTTGTAAATTGGGTTTTGTGGTTTTAATTTAATGAAATTATATAAAAACACCAGACTTCTGTCACATAGTTATTTCTTTTAGACATTACAATGGATTATATGTTCATGCAGTTCTGATCCTCCAGGCCACAGCTGGACAAAATATGGCCCAGCGGCCGAAACCATCCTGCCAAGCCACCGGATCCAGCCTGCAGACCACCGTGCAGGGACCCTCAGGCACACAGCTGCTGCTGTTTAAAGTGCAGTCCATGCAGCTCTCTGCTGTGCAGGGATGGGGAGGCTTTGTGTGATCTCCCGGCCCTCAGCCCAATCCTCAGCTCCTATTGGCTGGAAACAATAGCCACTAGGAACTGACCCCAGCCAATCTCTCAGCTCCGGAAAAAACCAGCCAATAGGAGCTGAGAGATTGGTCTGCAGGATGTGGGCAGTGCAAGCCTCTTTCCCCTCTCAGAGCGGAGAGTCACATGGAGGGAACAGCCTGCAGTTTCAAGCAATCTGGGGCTGCAGCAAGCAGGGAGCCCAGCTGCATTGGGGGTGCTGCAGAGCTGATGGCCAGGAGATACTTAGGTAAGCGCCTCCCAGCCAGATCCTGCCTCTGGTACTCCTGCCCCTCCCATACCCCAACTCTCTCCCTCCGGTCACCATCCGAACCCTTTGCATCCCCCTACCCCCATCTCCCTTACAGACACTGTACCCAGTCCTAAACCCCTCCCCCCGGCCAGAATCCTCTCCTGTACCCAAACACCCTCCCAGACCCTGTAACCCCATTCCCCTGCCCCAGGTCACCACCCAAACCCTCTGCAGTCTTCACCCCCTTCTACCCGTTATCTCAGGTCATAATTCTCTCCCAGACCTTGCACCTCCTCCTAGAGCCCCTCCCCTAAGCCAGAATCCTCTCCTGCACCCATATGCCCTCTCTGACACTACACCCCAATCCCCTGACCCAGGTAACAACCACCTCCTTCACCCAAACTCCCTCTCAGACTTGACAGCATCTCCTGCACTCCAATCCCTCTACCCTGTTTCAAGCAATCTGGAGCACCCTTCTGCACCTAACCTCCATCCTAGACCCCGCATCTCCTCCACAGAAAACTGAGGCCCTTGACCACATTCCAAAATTTTGGAGTGGGCCCCCCACCAAAAATTATTGCCCACCCCTGCTCCAAGCTCTTCCTGCCCCAGAATCCAATAAGCACCTGATACATGGTTGGTTTTACCAGATGGCTTGGAGGAATGGATCTTCATAGGTCAGAGTCTGAAAATACAAATCTATGCTTGCACCTTTGATATTTCTTTATGCTATTTTATGTAATTTAGTGCTTATGTAAGCAGGGTCCAAATGACTGCTTCCAATGCAGCCAGCTGGAAGGGGAAAGGAATCCTGGGTGTGGTTATGCTCATTCAGTTGTTTAGCCCTGTAAGGTATTCAACTGTTGATATGTAAATACAGTTCATGCTGGAATGGGAAAGAAATCCTGGGTGTGCTTATGTAAATCCAGTTCAGTCAGTGCTATAGGCCTGATGGATGCTCAATTGTTAGAATGGTATTTTGCCTATTGTAACTAATTTGGCTGCTTCGGAGTCAGAAACTATGTTAACCCTAAATGTAGGAACTGCAAAATATGACACCAGTGCTTGCAGGAGAGACACAGTCATTGTAAAGAACCTGGGATGGACAAGCCTTTCCCTTCCAGATTCAAGTGGATTTAGGGAGAGGGGGAGAGCAGAGTTCTGAACGAGCAGGCTACATGCCTCTAGGCATGAGCTGTAAGACTGGTTCACAATCTGTTTCTCTTCCCCCCACTCCTGTTCTAATGATAGAACTAAAACAGACTCCATAAGGGGTCTCTATTTTCTGTTGGCCTGCACCATGGGTCAAGAGCTGAAAATACTGAGAAGCTGAAATCACAGAGCTGAAATCACTAGGTTTGGCCCAGATCCAAACCCACTGGCAGCAGTCGGCCAGCAGGGTGGCTGGCAGGAGCACGTGGCCGGCAGAAGCAGCAGCAGGCAGCCAGCAGGATGGCTGGCAGGATCAAGTGGCCATCAGGTGGCTGTCGGGAGCGGCAGCAGGCGGCTGTAGGGAGCAGCAGCAGGCGGCCAGCAGGAAGGATCAAGCGGCTGGCAGCCAGCAGCATGGCTGGTAGGAGCATGTGGCCGGCAGGAGTGGTCAGCAGGCAGCTGGCGGGGAGTGGCCAGCAGGTGGCTGGCAGGACCGGCCAGCAGGCGGCTGGCAGAAGCAGCGGCGAGTGGCCAACAGAGAGGGTAAGATGTCTCCTATCCTCCCCCCCCCCCCCCCCCCACAAGGGTGGGAGGTGAGCTCTGAAAATCACCTCTGAGCTCTGGTCTGCTCTGAGTAAGGGCAGCAACTGTGAGTGGGGTACAGAAAAAGGTTAGGCATGTGAATGGGACATTTATATTGTTGGAGTTGTGAGCCTAAGAGGCAAAGGACAATTCTCAATCCATTCGAGCTGGGATGTTTACTTGTGGGTTGATTATGAACTCTATTTGTGGTGTTTTCCCAAGTTAATGCCACATTACTTCTCTCCCTCTTTCATTAAAAGTTTCTTTTCTATGCTCAGACACTGTGCTTGCGAGTGGGGAAGTGTGACAGGCTGGAGACGGCCCGCACGGAGGAGCCCGCAGGAGGGCTGGGGGAGGCAGCACCCCCGGCCGCAGCGCCCGGCAACGGGAAGCCGGCGCGCGGCGGATACCGGCCGCGGGAACTTACCCCGCGGCTGAGAAGCTAAGCCACGGTCCGCCTGGCTCCCGGCGCGCGCCTGCCAAGGGCAGGCGCGGGGGTTGACGAGCCAGGCGGGACAGAAGCGCGCGCGCTGACGCCAGGGAGGAGGCGCGCCCGCAGGACGTCATCTCCGGCGGGCCATTTAAAAGGCCCGCCGGCAGCGTGAGGGGCGCGACCTTGAGGCCGGCTCGCAGGGCGTGGGGCCGGGCACGGGGAGACGCCCCCCAGGGAGCCCGGATTCTCGACGGGAACCCCCGGAAGCGGGGGATCGAAGACGCCCGTGGCAACGGGTCACTGACAGGACCGGACCCCGCAGCGGAGGACGGACTGCTCCGGCGCCGAGCGACCGAGCCACGGTAGGCGGCGGGCACCCCACGGCGAGGGCGACGGGGTTCGCGCCGGGGAGGAAGCAGCCCGGGGCGGGGCCCTTTTGGCGACCGTGGGTGGACGCGTTTCGGGAAGGAATCCCACGTCCGCCGCACAGGGAGCCAGCAGACCCCTGTGCTTAGGGCCCGGCTGGGACCCGGTGGAGAGGGTGGGCCCGGTTCCCCTCCTCCCGCCATCATCGGGAGTTGCGGGTCGCCCCTGCGCCGACGCAGCCGAGCCCTCCCCAGTGGAGACCGCGGGAGAAGTCCCGCTTGAAGGGGTAGGCGACCCCCGGGCTCGCGGATCCCCCAGACTCAGCCGAACGGGGTGATCGCGCCCAAAGGCGCAAAACCTGACTAGACTCCGGGACCAACAGGCCAGAGGCCGGCGACGGGTTCCGCTGAACCCCTCTCCCGGGGTGGGAGAGGGTGATCGCACCCCGCGGCGGTCACACGTGGTGGAGAATGTGGGCAGTGCCCTCCACACGGGGAGGGTAAGAAGAAGGCACACTAGGCCGCAGGGGACGGAGGATAACCCGTTTTAACCCCGGCAGGAACAATGGATCCGAAACAGCTTTTGGACTGGGTAAGCGAGACCCAGAGACAGCAGCAGCAGCAGCAAGCGCAAATGCTGCAACAACTAGCCTCCCAGTTTCAGGACCAGCAACGACAGCTGGTCCAGGAGTTGGCAGCGCAGCATGAGAAGTGGTTCCAGACCGCGGGCCCCTTGAGCCCCGGTTGGACAGGAGAAGATGATGGGGGCAAAGCGTTGGGCTCCCTGCCCGTGCGACTGACAAAGATGGGGCCGGAGAACGACCCAGAGGCGTACCTCACAACTTTCGAAAGGGTCGCCACGGCCGCGCGGTGGCCGGAGGAACATTGGGCCACGTTGCTGGCTCCCTATTTAACCAGCCCCGTGCAGATGGCCTACCGGGGGCTGTCTGCCAAGGACGTGCTGCGCTATTTTAAAGTTAAGGAGGCGATCCTCGACCAACTGGGGGTCACCCCCGAGACCTACCGCCAGCGCTTTCGCCAGGAACGGCTCCAGCGAGGAGAGCGACCCCGGGCCTTTGCCCAGCGACTCCGGGATTCGGCTTGGAGATGGTTGGAGCCAGAGCAGCGGACGGGGACCCAGGTGGCCGAAGCCGTCGTCTTGGAACAGTTCATCCACGCCATTCCTCGAGAAGCCCAAGGTTGGGTGCGGCGGCACCAGCCCACCACGGTGGCCGAAGCCGTTACCCTCACCGAGGCCCACCTCGCAGCCGAGAGCGGGGACGGGAACAGCCACCGGGAGAAGCCGCTAGGTATGCCCAGGAGTGAGCCCCCGTCCCGACGTGGGGGTGAGGCACCAGGGAAAAAGGGAGAGGCGCAGGTGGAAGCCCCCGAAGGACGACGCCCATTCCTGGCCCCCGTTTGGCCCGGGCGGGCGCGAGGAGGTCGGGAGGAGGATAAAGGGGCGGCAGAGACCAGGACCGAAGAAGGCAGGAAGGGCTCGTCCCGCAACGCCTGTTTTCAGTGCGGCCAGGAGGGCCACTTCAAGAGAGACTGCCCACTGATGGACTGCACCCTGAGCCAGACCATGCCACCCCAGGCTCTGGGGGAAGCCCGGCCGACGGTCACTTTGTGGCTGGAGGGGCGGGCGGTGCAGGCACTGGTGGACTCGGGATCTGCCCTCACGCTGGTGAGGGAGGACCTGCTGCAACGGGCCCCCACCACAGGGGAAGTGGTCTGGATGAAGTGCGTCCACGGGGATGTGAGGGCCTACCCGACGGTATGGGCCCACCTCTCGGACGGGCGCCTCACCAGGCGATGGCGGGTGGGCAGAGCACCGGTACTACCCTGCCCTGTGGTGCTAGGCCGTGATTGGCTGGGGTTCCGACAGCTATTCCAGGCGGAGAACCCCCCCGGAGAAACAGGCCCCAGGGAGTGACGCACCCAGGGAGGTGGAAGGCTATATCCACCCCGAAGCCCCGGGGGCAGATGAAGGGGGACCCCGACCACCGAGAAACCCGGGAGCAGGCCCAACACCGACGGCCGGACCCGGAGGCCCCAGGGATTTCGTGGAAGGACAGCGGGAGGATCCCACGCTGAGATACGCTTGGGAGCAAGCCGAGGCCCCCAGCCCCGGAGAGGACGCTGTCGGCCGGAGGGAACAAGGACCTCGCTTTCAGGTACACGAGGGGCGCCTGTACCGGGTGGTGTGCGGCCCCGAGGGCGAAAGAGATAAACACCAGTTGGTAGTCCCCCAGAGCCATAGAAGGGAGGTGCTGGAATTAGCCCATGCCAACCCGTGGGCGGGCCACCTGGGGCGGGAAAAGACGCTGGCCCGGGTCATACAACGATTTTATTGGCCAGGGGTCTATCGGGCAGTGCGCGATTTCTGTGCGTCATGCCCTGACTGCCAGAGGGTTTCCTCGGCGGGGGTTCCTCGGGCCCCCCTGGTTCCCTTGCTGGTGGTAGGGGTGCCCTTCGAAAGGATCGCCCTGGACTTAGTGGGTCCCCTGGAACCATCTCGGAGAGGACACCGGTTCATTATGGTAGTAATTGACTACGCTACCCGGTACCCCGAGGCCATCCTTGCGGAACACGCGGGCCCCGACCGCAAACGAGTTGTTGGAACTGTTTGCCCGAGTTGGCTTCCCAAAGGCGATCCTGACGGATCAGGGCACCAATGTCACGTCCAGACTGCTGAAGGAGTTGTGCGCGCTCCTCAAGATAAAGACGGACTCTCGGTGTACCACCCGCAAACCGACGGGTTGGTCGAAAGGTTTAACCGCATCCTAAAAGACATGCTGAAGCGGTGGTACAGGATGACCTCGGAATGGGACCACCTGTTACCGGCACTCTTGTTCGCAATTCGCGAGGTGCCCCAGGCCTCCACGGAATACTCCCCCTTTGAGTTGTTGTACGGGCGTCAGCCCCGGGGGATACTGGACGTTTTGAGGGAGGATTGGGAGGCACAGGAGACGAGGTGCCAGAGTACGGTCCAGTATGTGTTACAGCTCCGGGAGAAACTCCAGCGACTAGGAAGCTACGCGAAGCTGAACCTCTTGAAAGCCCAGACCCGCCAAGCACACTATTACAACCGAGCAGCCCAGGTACGCCGGTTTGAGCCCGGAGACCGAGTCCTGCTCCTCCTGCCTACTAAGGAGTCCAAACTCCTGGCCAAGTGGCAAGGGCCATATGAGATAGTCCGCAAGGTGGGGGACGTCGACTATGAGGTAAGACTCTCTGGACGCCGGCGGGACACCCAAATATATCATGTCAATCTCCTTAAGAGATGGGTGGCTCGCGAGGGGTTCCTCCTGGCCCCCCAGGCGCAGCCCGAAGACGATATAGGGCCCTCCCGGGAGGAATGCGCGGCAAAGGGCACCGTAGCCGTGGGAGACGACCTAAGGGAGGATCAACGGCGACAGGTGGAGGCGTTGCTCAAGAAATTCCAACACGTTTTGACAGCTATCCCGGGACAGGCGAAGATAGGAAAGCACCGTATCATCACGGAGGGGGAACGCGTCGTCCGAGAACCCCACCGACTCTTGCCGCGGAAGGTATGGGAGACCGTCCGGCAGGAGATCGACCAGATGCTACAGTGGGGGGTTATTGAGGAGTCGCAGAGCGACTGGCGGAGTCCTATCGTGCTGGTCCCAAAGAGCGATGGCACGACGGTTCTGCATTGACTTCCGCCGGGTGAACGCCATCTCGCAATTTGATGCCTACCCGATGCCCCGAGTGGACGAGCTGCTGGAGCGTCTCGGAAGAGCCCGGTATATATCCACTCTCGACCTGTCAAAGGGGTACTGGCAGATTCCCCTGGAGCCCGCCGATTGGGAGAAAACAGCATTTGCGACACCCTTTGGGCTATACCAATTCCGGAGGATGCCATTCGGGCTACACGGAGCGGCGGCCACCTTCCAACGGGTAATGGACAAAACATTAGCTCCCCACAACCGGCACGCGCATTGACTATATACTATTTATATATATATATATATATATATATATATATATATATAAGTAAGTATATATATATATATATATTATAGCCTAACCTGGCAAGAACACCTCGCCCAGCTGGAGGCGGTGCGGTCATTGCAAGAGGCGGGCCTGACAGCCAACCCCAAAAAGTGTCACATTGCCCAGAAGGAAGTGTCGTACTTGGGGTACACGGTGGGAGGAGGCAAGTTGAAACCATTATGGATAAGGTAGGAGCCTTGCGGGATTACCCCAAGCCCACAACGAAACGACAGGTCCGCCAATTTCTGGGCCTAGCCGGGTATTATAGGCGGTTTGTCCCGGATTTTGCGACAATCGCAGAACCCCTGACCGAATTGACGAGGAGCACAAAACCCACTAGAGTGCAGTGGACCCCCCGGGCCGAACAGGCCTTCCAAGAACTAAAACGGAAGCTATCCCAGGCCCCGATCCTAGCCCAGCCCGATTTTGAAAAACCATTTCTCTTGTATACAGATTCCTCCGAGTGCGGTTTAGGAGCAGTATTGGCACAAGAACAACTGGGAAAGGAGCACCCGGTGCTGTATCTAAGTCGAAAACTTCTGCCCCACAAGAAGAACTATGCGACTATCGAAAAAGAAGCCCTGGCCGTCAAGTGGGCGATAGAGGTACTGAGGTACTACTTGTGGGGCAATAAATTTAAATTGGTCACAGACCACGCTCCCCTTGTCTGGCTCAATTCTATGAAAAATACAAACCCTCGCCTTATGCGGTGGTACATGGCGTTACAGCCGTATAGGTTTGACGTGGTGTATCGGGCAGGGGCCAAAAACCAGAACGCCGACTTCTTCTCGAGGGTATATGAGCCCGGGGAAGAAGTACTCGGTTCCACTTTAAGGGGGGTGTGTGTGATGGGCCGGAGACGGCCCGCACGGAGGAGCCCGAAGCGGGGGCTGGGGGAGGCAGCACCCCTGGCCGCGGCTCCCGGCAATGGGAAGCTGGCGCGCGTTGGATACCGGCCGCGGGAACTTCCCCCGCGGCTGAGAAGCTAAGCCGCGGTCCGCCTGGCTCCCGGCGCGCGCCTGCCAAGGACAGGCACGGGGGTTGACGAGCCGGGCGGGACAGAAGCGCGCGCGCTGACGCCAGGGAGGAGGCGCGCCCGCAGGACGTCATCTCCGGCGGGCCATTTAAAAAGGGCCCGCCGGCAGTGTGGAGAGGGCGCGACCTTGGAGGCCGGCTCCCGCAGGGTGTGGGGCCGGGCACGGGGAGACGCCCCAGGGAGCCCGGATTCCTGACGGGAACCCCCGGAAGCGGGGGATCGAAGACGCCCGCGGCAACGGGTCACTGACAGGACCGGACCCCGCAGCGGAGGACGGACTGCTCCGGCGCCGAGCGACCGAGCCATGGTAGGCGGCGGGCACCCCACGGCGAGGGCGACGGGGTTCGTGGCGGGGAGGAAGCAGCCCGGGCCGGGGCCCTTTTGGCGACCGTGGGTGGACGCGTTCCGGGAAGGAATCCCACGTCCGCCGCACAGGGAGCCAGCAGACCCCTGTGCTTAGGGCCCCGGGCTGGGACCCGGTGGAGAGGGTGGTCCCGGTTCCCCCTCCCCTCCCGCCGTCATCGGGAGTTGCGGGTCGCTCCTGCGCCGACGAGCCGGAGCCCACTCCCCAGTGGAGACCATGGGAGAAGTCCCGCTTGAAGGGGTAGGCGACCCCCGGGCTCGCGGATCCCCCGGACTCAGCCAAGCGGGGTGATCGCGCCCAAAGGCGCAAAACCTGACTAGACTCCGGGACCAACAGGCCGGAAGCCGGCGACGGGGTCCGCTGAACCCCCATCCCGGGGCGGGAGAGGGTGATCGCACCCCGCGGTGGTCACAGGAAGCATTGCCTCTCAGAGGCGCCATGGGGTGCGTGAGAATTTCACAGGCTACTGGGTGGGGGCTCGAGCCAGTTCTGTGTGGGATGGATGAAAAGGAACCCTTAGATATTGAACCCAGCCCTGGCTACTGCCAACACTACCTGGCAGAGGGTTACACTTGTATTATTCAATTACTTCTAAAAATATCAAGCCACAGTACCTTTAATCTAATGTGCCTATTGGTATTTATGCAGTACTTTGACCATGTACAGAACCAAGTATGTATTAGTGTGTTCAGCTAATGTGTTCATCTGCTTTTTCTATCCTCTTCTGTTTCCTTCTTGTTTACACCTTCCAGAACACAGATTACCTCCCATAAGCGTACAATCTCCATGTATTCCAACACTACTGTAGTCTAATGAATACCTTAGCCTTCAAGACTAGACTGGATATGCGTAAAGACATAAAACAACTAGTCAATACACCTCAAGTATTCATAATGCAATTTCAATGTTCACTCTTTTCTATACAGGCAACATACTTATATCTGTTTTGGGACCCGTGCTGTTCAATATCTTCATCAACGATTTAGATATCGGCATACAAGCTTGGAGGGGTTGCAACTGCTTTGGAAGATAGGGTCATAATTCAAAATGATCTTGACAAATTGGAGAAATGGTCTGAGGTAAACAGGATGAAGTTTAATAAGGACAAATGCAAAGTGCTCCACTTAGGAAGGAACAATCAGTTTCACACATACAGAATGGGAAGCGATTGTCTAGGAAGGAGTACGGCAGAAAGGAATCTAGGGGTTATAGTGGATCACAAGCTAAATATGAGTCAACAGTGTGATGCTGTTGCAAAAATAGCCAACATGGTTCTAGGATGCATTAACAGGTGTGTTGTGAGCAAGACACGAGAAGTCATTCTGCTCTACTCTGCGCTGATTAGGCCTCAGTTGGAGTATTGTGTCCAGTTCTGGGCACCACATTTCAAGAAAGATGTGGAGAAGGTTCAGAGAAGAGCAACAAGAATGATTAAAGGTCTCGAGAACATGACCTCTGAAGGAAGACTTAAAGAATTGGGTTTGTTTAGTTTGGAAAAAAGAGAAGATTGAGAGGGGACATGATAGCAGTTTTCAGGTATCTAAAAGGGTGTCACAAGGATGGAGGGAGAAAACTTGTTCTTCCTGGCCTCTGAGGATAGAACAAGAAGCAATGGGCTTAAACTGCAGCAAGGGAGGTTTAGGTTGGACATTAGGAAAAAGTTCCTAACTGTCAGGGTGGTTAAACACTGGAATCAATTGCCTAGGGTGGTTGTGGAATCTCCATCTCTGGAGATATTTAAGAATAGGTTAGATAAATGTCTATCAGGGATGGTCTAGACAGTACTGGGTCCTGCCATGAGGGTAGGGGACTGGACTTGATGACCTCTCGAAGTCCCTTCCAGTCCTAGTATTCTATGATTCTATGATTACTTTAAAATGTATGCTGGTATTTCTCTATAGTAATATTATGTTTGGCCCTTGCATGGCTATACATGGTAGAAAGTCCAAGAATTCATCCCCACGTTTGCAATTCCCAAAAAGCAGCCTGGCACAATTGCAGCTTTGGCCTGATCGACACAACAGGCAGCTTACATCAACATAACTATGCAAGTGTTTACACTAAATGATGCTTGCACTAATGTAAGCTGAACATTACATCAACTTAATAATGCTACCTTTGCAAAAGGTAGGTTGATATAGTTAGGATGACACAGTATCGATGTAGTTAGGATGACATGGTATCTGTTTAGACACTGTGTTACTGACATCACCTGTTCGCTATCAATTCTGCCACCCACTTCTAGTGAGGAATTGGGGGTAAGGAGGAAGACAGCCAGAGTTCAGCTACTGCCCAGGGTCCCTCCCAATCCTTCACCAGTCCATGGCAGCAGGGCTCCTGGATGTCAACCCCAGGGTGGGCCTTGCAGCAGCAGTCCCCTCTACCCCAGGCTGACAGCTGGAGCTCAAGAAGCAATGTGAAGGAGCAGTCATGAAACTGACAAAATGTCAATTTCACTTCTGACAGAGTCCCAAAACCCCACTTCAATCAATGCAACTACTCCTGGTAAGGATGCACATGGCTTGGTTTAAGTGAAAACCACCCCAAAGGAGAAGAGGTCTAGCCAAGGGACAGCCCTCTCTAGACACCAGCCCTAGAGCAGACTAGGTCTACAGAGAGTATGCACTGTCTTTACTAAGGGGTGGTGCAGTATGTGTGCTGCTCCTGATCTGAGTAACAGATGGAGGCAGCATAGTGACTCCGTGATGCATGGAGAAAGTCTCCTGGAGCTGTCCTTAGGCCCAAGCAGCTTAACACTGCCCTCACTTAAGCGTGAGACTTAATAACATAATCTGCTCAATAGACTTTATGTACATTGAGCATCACATCAAATTAACAAAAATTACTTATTCACGCAAGATAATTAGTTTGTTTCCTTTATTAGCTAATATTCATTAACTATTCCAATCATATGGGATAGTTATAATAAATGTATAAAGCAAGTTATTAATCTTATCTTGCCCTTTCTGAAGGTAAGAAAAAGTTACTAGAAAAATTAGCTCACTAATAGATTATACAGTAGATTTTGTGAAATGTCAGTTCCAAAAATTTAATCAAGGTAACACACACACACACACACACACACACACACACACACACACACACACACACTCAACATGCAACATTAAGTCATCAGTTTAAAAATATGACAGCTGAAAGCTAGTGTTTTGTGTCTGAACTGTTTCAGACGAACTTCTTATCATTGCTAACTAATGTTGTGAACACAGTTTGGAGACATGCTGACAGATTTTGTGACAGGCTGCATTACTTCATGACACTGTTTGCAATAAAACAACTGTAATGGTGATGTATAACACTATAACATTACTACCAGACAACAGCGCCACTTTTAGGACTTGAATCACAAAGGGGAAGTAGGTACCTAACTGCCCTTTCAGGAGACAAAGTCTAACATTTAAGCAACACTAGCATTCACAAACCCACTACTCAGCTGTTGTCTAATACTATAGTCTCCTAAATTTACCCCAATGAAGTTCCCAAGACACTAAATTCCAATGGCTGGGCATGCACAAAACCACCTAATTCCTGTCTCCACCAAGGTGCTTGGCACCTAACTCATGCCTAAGCCTTTCATTAGGCATTCCTCCCCTGTCATCTGCTGAGCCCAACCAGTAGCCATGCTCCGAATACGCCTATCTTGCATTAAAAAAGCAGTAGTGCCCCCTCATTCCATGTCTCCTACCTCCAGTGAGTTCCCTAATCACCAGACTATTGCATATTCTGTATCAGGTCTCTCTCTAGCTCTCCCTTGGAAAATGTTCCACTTTGCATTAAACAATTCAGTATTCTGTGGACCAGACAGAGAGTGATGGTAACTCTATACCCCAATGGTTAGAGTACTCACCTACACATACAAAGTTATACCAAAAATCAGGAAAACACTTAAGCACTATGTCTTCTAGGTGCATTTCCTCTCATTAAGACTATAACAACACTACTGCAGGGACTGACACTCTGAGATTGAACTCAAATGGGAAATTGCTGAACTATTATCTGTGGTTTATAACCTATCCTTTAAATCGGCTTCCGTACCTAATGACTGGAAGATAGCTAACGTGACACCAATATTTAAAAAGGGCTCTAGAGGTGATCCTGGCAATTACAGACCGGTAAGTCTAACTTCAGTACCAGGGAAATTAGTCGAAACAATAGTAAAGAATAAAATTGTCAGGCACGTAGAAGAACATAATTTGTTGGATAAAAGTCAACATGGTTTCTGTAAAGGGAAATCATGTCTTACTAATCTATTAGAGTTCTTTGAAGGGGTTAACAAACATGCAGACAAGGGGGATCCAGTAGTTATAGTATACTTAGATTTTCAGAAAGCCTTTGACAAGGTCCCTCACCAAAGGCTCTTGTGTAAATTACATTGTCATGGGATAAGAGGGAAGGTCCTTTCATGGATTGAGAACTGGTTAAAAGACAGGAAACAAACAGTAGGAATAAAATGGTACATTTTCAGAATGGAGAGGGGTAACTAGTGGTGTCCCCCAAGGGTCAGTCCTGGGACCAATCCTGTTCAACTGATTCATAAATGATCTGGAGAAAGGGGTAAGCAGTGAGGTGGTAAAGTTTGCAGATGATACTAAACTGTTTAAGATAGTCAAGACAGAAGCAGACTGTGAAGAACTTCAAAAAGATCTCACCAAACTGAATGATTGGGCAACAAAATGGCAAATTAAATTTAATGTGGATAAGTGTAAAGTAATGCACATTGGAAAAAATAACCCCAACTATACGTACAGTATGATGGGGGCTAATTTGGCTACGACAAATCAGGAAAGAGATCTTGGAGTTATCGTGGATAGTTCTCTGAAAACTTCCACACAGTGTGCAGCGGCAGTCAAAAAGGCAAATAGGATGTCAGGAATTATTAAGAGAGGGATAGAAAATAAGACACAGAATAGCTTACTGCCCCTGTATAAAACTATGGTACGCCCACATCTTGAATACTGTGTACAGATGTGGTCTCCTCACCTCAAA
Organism: Rafetus swinhoei; assembly: GCA_019425775.1. Classification (NCBI taxonomy): domain Eukaryota; kingdom Metazoa; phylum Chordata; order Testudines; family Trionychidae; genus Rafetus; species Rafetus swinhoei. The sequence goes on along the minus strand of CM033449.1, from coordinate 88,105,144 downwards.
AAAGATATTTTGGCCTTAGAAAGGGTTCAGAAAAGGGCAACTAAAATGATTAGGGGTTTGGAACGGGTCCCATATAAAGAGAGGCTAAAGCGACTGGGACTTTTCAGTTTAGAAAAGAGGAAACTGAGGGGGCATATGATAGAGGTATATAAAATCATGAGTGGTGTGGAGAGGGTGAATAAAGAAAAGTTATTTATTAGTTCCCACAATAGAAGGACTAGAGGACACCAAATGAAATTAATGGGTAGCAGGTTTAAAACTAATAAAAGAAAGTTCTTCTTCACACAGTGCGTAGTCAACCTGTGGAACTCCTTGCCAGAGGAGGCTGTGAAGGCTAGGACTATAACAGAGTTTAAAGAGAAGCTAGATAATTTCATGGAGGTTAGGTCCATAAAAGGCTATTAGCCAATGGATAGAAATGGTGTCCCTGGCCTCTGGTTGTCAGAGGCTGGAGATGGATGGCATGAGACAAATCGCTTGATCGTTGTCTTCAGTCCACCCCCTCTGGGGCACCTGGTGCTGGCCACTGTCGGCAGACAGACTACTGGGCTAGATGGACCTTTGATCTGACCCAGTACGGCCATTCTTATGTTCTTATGTTATCCACCAGCGTTCCATTTAATGGGTCGAGTGAGACCTGCCAAATCAACTGCAGATCTCTTTCTGGTTGACCCTGCTTCTCTACCCCAGACAAGAAGAAAAAGGTAGTTCAATGGGAGCGTTTCTCCCGTTGACCTCCCATGGTGTAGACCCTGGGGTAACTCAACCTAAGGTTCATCAATTCCAGTTATGTTATTCATGAAACTGGACTTGTGTACCTTAGGTTGACTTTCTGTGGTATTGTACAAGTAGCCTAATATTCTGTTCTATGTAATGTTTACCCCTATTTGGCGCTAGCATTTTGCCGCACTATTAAATCAGAGCATGTCGCTCTCAATGCTAACTGCAAGCAAGTTACAAGAACATCCTGATCCTTCTATGTACGCACCAGTTCAACAAGTAGTATGTGAGGGCTTAAAAGAAATCTAAAGTTACATTGGCCATTAACATAGCTGTGAAAGATACTATGTAAGGAGTTACATATGTATATTGATTGAAAATATATTTAATCAAGTTTGTATCAAGGCAAAGTTGACAAACTGGTGTTCTGCCAGACAAAAGATGTTTAATTCATCTGTTTCCCCATCGGCTGGTAAATTAGGCACTGTAAGCCAACACAAAGGAAGTCATTTACATATGAAGTCAATGCAGGGGATTGTGCACAACAGGGAGGCAGCACACTAGAGAATAAGGTACCAAGAATTTTCCTGTGTACAATGAACTTTGGAGGATATAAGGAGAAGGCAAAAAAGATGCCCCATTATCCTGCCTCTAGGAAGTAATCAGGCAGAGCAATGACATTCATGAAAACACTATCTCAACCAGGATTGGCTGAAATGCCACAAAAAAAATTTGTGGTGAGATGTATCTTTAGGCAGGTGGTCAACCTGTTTAGTCTCTAGAAATCATGTTATGATTTTGTTTTCTAAGTGATACTTTTGTTCCCATTGTCCCCTCATTATCTCTTGATTCTTTGATCATAAATTTATTGGGGGTTTTTTCCACTCTAAATATATCTTGGTGCTGTCGTATTATACAAAGAGCTGATTCTGAGGTGAAACAACATGGTTCCCTTGGGAACAGCAGACATGGTATCTTTGTGAGGGTATGTCTACACTAGCTTGTTAATTCGAGCTAGGTAGGGTAATGAGGGCAACAGGAGTTGCAAATGAAGCCTGGGATTTAAATTTGCATGTTAGTCCGAACTCCGTGCCCGGCTCATGAATTAAAGCTCCTAATTCGAACTACTGTTACTCCTCGTGGAATGAAGAGTAATGGTAGTTCGAATTAGGAGCTTTAATTCGACCACTAGTCCGCGCCGTAGCCGCGGCACGGAGTTCGACTAAGATTTAAAATGGCGGCGCCCGGGAACATGCAAATGAAGCCTGGGCTATTTAAATCCCGGGCTTCATTTGCAACTCCGGTTGCCCTCATTACCCTACCTAGCTCGAATTAACGAGCTAGTGTAGACATACCCTGAGCATTTAGTGGACACGGGGCTGGACACTACAAAGGAATGCTTGAAAGGGGCTCGGAACCAGGGTCCACTTATTGTTAACAAGCAAGGCAAAGTAAGCGCTGGGATAGCCCAGAGGAGAGTGGCTGGGTGGCTAACAGGCTGGGGAGGTCAGGAAGGCACTCCCCAGTTACCTTGAAACCTTACTTATGGAGTCACTCTCTTTTTGGAGTCCAAAAGAGAGTGATATTAATAAGACACCAGGCTTTGCTATGCTTGCCAAGTCACAGCAGTAGAGCCCTGCATGAATACAAAATCTCCATCTGCAGCCATATCTTCAAAAATGAGCCACGGACATCTGCATCCACATCCACATATCCCTGAAAACCCACTGATTTGCAGGGTTCTGCACATCAGAGTGCCTAGCCATTGCTACATTGCTTTCACACACAAAATCCTAAATACTCCAGTCATCTGAAGAAGTGGGTTGTGCCCACAAAAGCTCATGATACCATCTACATGTTTTGTTAGTCTTTAAGGTGCTACTAGACTATTTGTTGTTTTTTAAGTTTTTCCTGTTACAAACTAACCTGGCTACCGCTCTGAAGCTTCCAAAATCCTAAATGTTTTGCATCACTAATCTGTGATCACTGTTTAAAAAGAAGACTCTTTCTTCCAACACTCTTATCCTTTTTGCTTTCTTTTTTATGTAAAATTCTTATAAAGCAAGAAAACAAATGAAAATTAAATTTAATAATCTGTATTTTACTGATGTTTAATAACATATTACTGTCTAAAATGAAGACATTTCAATCATTTTTCAGGTTTACTCTGCCTTGTCATGACCCTTGAAAACAAAGTTTGCAATATAAATGTTTCAATATTGCAGATATGACTAAGATAGAGATTGAGTATGATTTATTAAAGGCCTTTTTCAAGCAACAATTATATACTAAGCAAAAATCCACTTACACTACAAAACTTGCCAAAGTTCATTTGCATAAGAAAACGTTTTAATATGTTTACATTTAGTGGCTGGTTTTGGCACCCATCACCATAGTATCTGAGCAGAACAACATTATACATGCAGTGTGCATATCCTCAGCTGCTCCAAATCAGTGTAACGCCATTTAAAACTAACTAACAGGCACACAGTAGATACATTACGTTAAAACTCTTGTATATTGCTTGAACAATGAAAATATGAGAAGCCTCCAGACAGCCAACATAAAAGCAAAACACTATAACTGACCATAGTGAACATGTCCCCAGAAAGATGCAACAGCCCATATTCTTAGATACATCTTCTTGGATGAATTGGCTTACAGGGGAAATTCTTGGTGAGACCAGATTGGCTTGCAGGGGAAATCCTTGGTGAACTTAAGCACAAAAAGGAAGCTTACAGAAAGTGGAAACTTGGACAAATGACCAGGGAGGGGTTTAAATGTATAGCTCGAGAATGCCGGGGGGTTATCAGGAAGGTGAACGCGCAAATGGAATTGCAACTGGCTAAGGATGTGAAGGATAACAAGAAAGGTTTCTACAGGCATGTTAACAAGAAGAAGGTGATCAGAGAGGGTGTGCGGCCCCTACTGGATGAAGGAGGTAACCTAGTGACAGAGATGTGGGAAAGCTGAAGTACTCAATGCTTTCTTTGCCTTTGTATTCACGGACAAGGTGGGCTCCCGGACTAATGCGCTAAGTGACGCAAGGTGGGATGAAGATGGACAGCCCTTGGTGGGTAAAGAACAGGTTAGGAACTATTTAGAAAAGCTAAATGTACACAAATCCATGGGTCCAGACTTAATTCATCCGAGGGTACTGAGGGAGTTGGCAAATGTCATTGAGGAGCCTTTGGCCATTATCTTTGAAAAGTCGTGGAGATCGGGAGAAATCCCGGATGATTGGAAAAAGGCAAATGTAGTGCCCATCTTCAAAAAAGGGAAGAAGGACGATCCAGGGAACTATAGGCCGGCCAGTCTTACCTCGGTTCCTGGAAAATCATGGAAGGGATCCTTAAGGAATCCATTTTGAGGCACTTGGAAGAGAGGAAAGTGATTAGGAATAGTCAGCATGGATTCACAAAGGGCAAATCGTGCCTGACCAATCTGATTAGCTTCTATGATGAGGTAACTGGCTCTGTGGACGTGGGAAAGTCAGTGGATGTGATATACCTTGATTTTTAGCAAGGCTTTTGATACGGTCTCCCACAATATTCTTGCCAGCAAGTTAAGGGAATGTGGATTGGATAAATGGACAGTAAGATGGATAGAAAGATGGCTAGAAGGTCGGGCCCAGTGGGTAGTGATCAACGGCTCGATGTCAGGATGGTGGTCGGTTTCAGTGGAGTGCCCAAGGTTCGGTTATAGGACTGGTTTTGTTCAATATCTTTATTAATGACCTGGATGAGGGGATGGATTGCACCCTCAGCAAGTTTGCGGATGACACTAAGCTAGGGGGAGAGGTAGATACGCTTGAGGGCAGAGATAGGGTCCAGAGTGACTGAGACAAATTGGAGAATTGGGCCACAAGAAATCTTGTGCCCTTGTAGCCAAGAAGGCTAATGGCATATTAGGTTGCATTAAGAGGAGCATTGCCAGCAGATCCAGAGATGTCATTTTTCCCCTTTATTCAGCTTTGGTGAGGCCACATCTGGAGTATTGTTTCCAGTTCTGGGCCCCCCACTACAAAAAGGATGTGGACACATTGGAGAGGGTCCAGCGGAGGGCAACCAAAATAATTAGGAGGCTGGAGCATATGACTTATGAGGAGAGGCTGAGGGAGTTGGGTCTGTATAGTATGCAGAAGCAAAGAGTGAGGGGGGATTTGATAGCAGCCTTCAACTTCCTGAAGGGAGGTTCTAAAGAGGATGGAGAAAGGCTGTTCTCAGTAGTGACAGATGGCAGAACAAGGAGCAATGGTCTCAAGTTGTGGTGGGAGAGGTCCAAGTTGGATATTAGGAAAAACTATTTCACTAGGAGGGTAGTGAAGCACTGGAATGGGTTACCTAGGGAAGTAGTGGAGTCTCCATCCCTAGAGGTGTTTAAGTCTCGGCTTGACAAAGCCCTGGCCGGGTTGATTTAGTTGGGATTGGTCCTGCCTAGAGCAGGGGGCTGGACTTGACCTTCTGAGGTCTCTTCCAGCTCTATGGTTCTATGATTCTATGATTCTATGAATAGGTTAAATTCTCATTGTTCAAAATATCAGGATGAGTAGAGATGGATTTCAATCCTCAGCATTTCTTCTAAACCACTGTTTTCTTCCCAATGGAGATACTATAATTTAAGCTACAATTGAATGCATATTGTTAACAGAATCATTTATTTTAAGTAACTGACACACCAACTAGTTCCTCTTCAGCAACTATGCAGAAATAATTCTATATAAAAATGTTATCCTTGCCGTGTATTATTTACATTACTGTAACATTGAAAGTAATTATTTCCTTAGCAGTCGCATGCAGATTCTTATTGTATAGCCGCAACTTCAAGTGCCAAAAGCCACTTCTAATCCTTATCCCAACTTTTTCCGACATCTATGATGCAGTTATTCGTCATTTATACAAAGGAACTGCAACATACTGAATACTGAAAAAGTAGCTAAATTGTATTTAACATCAAGATCAATAAAATGGGCTGTTCTACTTATTGGATTATCCATTTTCATATTTAAACATATTAAAAACCTTCAATATTAAAGTGTAAATAAAGCTGTGGCACAACTGCCAGTCTTTTGAATTACATGCCAGGAATCGAGACCCAGTTGCAGAATTTAGGTCCAAGTTTCCAGAGAGTACTGGGGCATTTAAGATACAGGGTTAACTCACTGAGATGAGTGGCCCAGATGATACCACGGAGCTTTAATTTCAGGCTGTCTGTAGGCTTAAAATGACAATACATAGATTTACATTCAGCTCACATTTTCATGGTTCTCTCGCATCCATTAGAGCTAGAGCTGTATTTTTCTACAAATGAAAGCTTAGATTCAGGAACTGAGTCTTACAGCAAGGGATGAGTGAAGGTTGCATTATTTAAATTGTGCAGCTATAGTGCATACAGAACCCTGAATGTAATGCATACAAGAGGCAGTCAAAGCTGAAATTATAACTTTAATTCTCAATTTCCTTACTTTCTTGCTATTACAATTTCAAATGATCATTGTAACAGCAAAGGTTTTTTGTATTTAGATATGATAGGTTTAGGGATATAAATTTCAAGTACAGTAAAACTCCAATTGTCTGGCATCCAGTGGTCCGGCACTCCCGATAGTCCGGCACCAACTGGAACCCAGAAGTGGTCCGGCCAGCCGGACAATTGGAGCTGCTCCGCGCCGCTTCCCCAAGTCCGCTGCTGCCATTGCTGAAATTGACCAGTGGCGGACTTGGGGAAGATGCGCAGAGCAGAGCAGCTGGGGTGCTGCCGGGTTGGTCCCGCAGCGCCACTCAGGTGAGGAGCGGCGCTGCGGGACCAAACCGGCAGCCCCAGATGCTCTGCCCCACGGCTTCCCCAAGTCCGTCGCTGCTGAAACTGACGAGCGGTGGAATTGGGGAAGCCGTGGGCAGAGCAGCTGGGGTGCTGCCCGGTTGGTCCCACAACGCCGCTCAGGTGAGGGGCGGCGCTGCGGGACCAACCCGGCAGCACCCCAGCTGCTCTGCCCGCCACTTCCCCAAGTTGCCGCTGCCGCTTGCAGCCCCAGCTGGCCTGTCGCCGGCGGCTGCACGGGACTTCCCCCGCCTCCCTGTAAAACGGCAGAGGGTTCGCCCCACACCGCGCCATTCCCCACCGCCCCATGCCCCCCAGACCCTTCACAGCCCCCCTTCCGGGTACCTCCTGATACTCCGGCATATCCGATAATTCGGCACCCCCTGGGTCCCAAAGGTGGCGGATTATCAGAAGTTTACTGTACCGTAATTATTAAAAGTATCAGTAAATATCCTATTAAAAAGGACCTCAGCCAAGTCTCTGATGATCTTTCAGCAGTTTTATCAAACTCTTTAGGTTTAGGAGAGTTTTAAAAAAAATAAAATTATGCACTCTCAACAAATATCTCATTGTGCACATGACTGGAATAGCGACAGTCTCAGTGTTCCAATCACAGCTGCCAGCAGTTACTGAAGTCCTATACATGCAATGCAGTCAGCAGCTTCCGTGGCATTTGAGGCTCTGCAAAAACACTTCTTAATTCTGATTGCTGTGAGATGTCATTGTAAATCCAAAAAAACATCTGCCTCACAGCTAGTTGATCAGATATGAGCTTTCATTTTGGTGTAAAGTGATGTGAGATTGCAATCTGCTTTCAAGTTCACCTGTTTTTCCTCAGGAAATAATTACTGAATTAGCATTATAAAATTGCAAAAACATTTGCATAAAACAACAATTAACTGTAACAAAATAGACATACTAGAGCTAAACTCGGTAATTCTATGGTCTCACTGTGTTGCAGTGGGTAGGACCTATCAATGTGTCAAAAAAAAATCAGTCCTAACATGATTAAAGATGGAGGTTGCAAACACAGGTCTTCTGAATAGGACTTCTAAATCAAATATACTGGATTAAACTATTAAATCATAGATGACAACACACTATAGCTTTGCTTTTGAGAACTTTAGACCTGACAAACTTATCTATGGCATTCCATGAAAGCCTCAGAATATCAGAGATCCAGGATCCATAGATTATTGTTTTGATTCTTTGTCCAGGTGAAATGTTATATAAAAAGCTCACCTACAAGATGAAGCCTGCAATTAACTTGATCATTCTGTGCAAACAGATGGCCCCAAGGAAAAAAACCTTTCAATTATAAAAGTTGGTATCCTTACTGAAAACTTGAATAATGGAAGACCATTCAAATCCAGATTCAGATACAAGGGAGGGGCAAGGGCTTCACTCACCCACTCCTGTAATACTCCTAACTTCTTGGTTAGTTATTGAAGTCCTCACATCTTAGTTAAAAGAATTCCAATTGCAGAAACTACCATTTAGATCTGCCACCAGGGACACAGCCTTCTCTTTTTCTGTAGAATAGTAATAGAGATGTAGCCGTGTTAGTCTAGTCTAGCTGAAACAAAAGACAGGACTATGCAGCACTTTAAAGACTAACAAGATGGTTTATTAGGTGATGAGCTTTCGTGGGCCAGACCCACTTCCTCAGATCAAATTGTGGAAGAAAATTGGCATGACCATATATATTAGAGGTGATAATTGGGGAAGTACAAATCACCAGTGGTAAATTAGATACCACTCTCTACAGAAAACCCACTGACTCATACAGTTACCTACATGCCTCCAGCTCCCATCCAGAACACACCATACGATCCATCATCTTGTTAGTCTTTAAAGTGCTGCATAGTCCTGTCTTTTGTTTCTCTTTTTCTGACTTCTATAGTCTTTTCTGTAGACGGGAGATTAAAGCAGCCGTGCCCTACTCTTTCACATAAATTTTCTGACTGAGCCTAGAAGTGCAGAACCTTATGCTGGATCCAGACACGGCTGGACAACCCATACTCTCCTGAGCTGCATAACATCTCTTTCCACAACAGACTGGATTTTGCCAGATAAAGAAAGACACATACAATGTGCTCTTAAAAGAGTGTAACAGTCACAGTTCCCTGCATATGGAGGAGTTCTTCTTCTGTAAGGGACAGTGCCTCACATTGCTCCTACATGATGGGGCAGCTCCACACTGCCCCTAACATAGAGGAGTAATTAAAGAGTTTTAACCAGAAATCAACTCAGATTCTTCATGGACCACTAACTACAGTCACATTCCCAACTCCCACCTTTCATGTTGTTCCGCACAGAATGGTCCAAATCCTCTATGTTCATTGTTCCTCTAAGCTCAGGATCCCATCAAAGCATTTTCTTCCCTTGGAGCAGGGCCTCTTCCAAAGACCCATCCCTTACCTTTAAAACCCTCCCATCAGGGATGATTGATAGAATCCCATCAGGCATGGAAGGGTTTTTTCCTCCATTTAAGCAACCTTATTTACCCTTTCCTCTTATTGCTGGGGATAGGGTATGTGCATCTCATCAGTCAGCAAAAATGGCCAAATAATTTTTGGACAGTAAATATTGTATTTTTCTAGCTCTCCATAATAGAGTAATCAAGAGAATATGGAATGTCTGATATTTGCTCTAATGTTAAAATTAGCAAGTAAAGAGTAAGAGTGATGCTATTGTTACAAAATATTGGATAGGAGAAAAGACGACATTGCCGAGATAATTCAGATTGTATTTATAAAATGCTAAAGGTTCAATTATTTGATTGCAATTATTTCAAAACAGAAATTTTGTACTGCTTGGAAATCCAACAGGACTGACATGAATAGAAATTCCATTAATTAAACTGCAGATGATAATCCAATGAATCACACAAACACATTCCATAGACAGAAGGCATAAATTAGTATGATAATTGTACAATTATTCAAACTTGGAAATCAAAAGAAAAGTTTGAGAGAGGTTAGGATTTAATATGTTGAGGTATTAGTTATTCATCTTAGAAATACCAGATGAAATAGACACAGAGGCCCACCAATGGGGGGGGAAGAGAGACAGAGGGACCAGTTGCCCCATGGCTCACCAATTCAAAAGGGCCCAGGGCTCTGGATGCTGGGAGCGCTGCACTGCATGCTCCAGGCCACAGCGAGGGCTAGGGCAGCAGACACCAGGCAGTGCTGAGGTCTGGCTGCTGCTAGCTCCACCCTTTTTAAGAGTGCAGAGCCACCTCCCATCTTGTCAAGTCTGTCAGCCCCCCTGGAGACACATAATATTTTATCCATCTGAAGAATACAGGTTGCAGAAATATGTGAAAAATACAGATTACGTGCTACTGTATATCTGAGGCATTTGCTTTGACTAATGTATCAGATGCTAAACTTTATACAAAAGGAAAGAAATTAGCTACAGAATTTGCTAATTTAAGAAAAATCACTCATGTTTCAGAAGTTATACAACTTATCTGGATAATTTCCAAATTGAGTGAAAAAACACAGTGTGCTTCAATTTATTTCAATTTGACCTAACATAACTATTTTTCTAGACGTGGAAGGCAATTCAGTACATTATTTGCTCAATCCTACCACTTTTTTCATGTCTTCCTACTTAATCACAGTATCATTTTATATATATTTCTGTCAGCAGACTATAAGTGAAATCATAATTGGAAAAACAGATCATTAAAATGAAAGCCCCACACCCTGCTCCTGTATCCCTTCCCACTCAGATCCTCCATCCACAGCCCACTCATGCACTGCCTGCCCACATCCCCTACCCCCACTTTGCTCCTGCACCCAACCCCCACCCAAACCTCCCATCCTCAGCCTGATCCTGTACCTCCCTCTTCTCCTGTACCCTCCCTCCAACTCAGACCCCATATCCCAAGCCCACTTCCTGGCAGCCCCCTCCCACACACTGAACTCCTAATTTTTGGCCCCACCCCAGAGCCTAGGGGGCCCACAAAATCTACTAGCCTGGATACCCACTAAGCTCTGGTGTATGAGGGGATTTGAGAAGTGTCTTTCTGCTTCTCAGTTGAGGACATGTCTCTACTGCTCTACTGAACTGAACTGATAATCTGCTCCTTTCTTGAGTTCAAAAAGTTTCTGTAAACTCAAACAGGCACTCAAGAAACAGTTTTGCAAGTTTTCAAAGTTGCTGCAAGGACTTGATCCAAATCATCAGTTTAAATTAATTCTGCTTGAGAAGGGAATACCCATCTTATTTGAAACTTTAAAAGCCATATTTTATGCCTATGGAAACACTGGCAATAGACACTGCCTGCTGGATCTATCTTTTAAATAAAATAAATCTTCCAGATTTAAAAAAAAATTACCATGTGGATTTATGCTTCAAGGAGGAACATAAAATCAATTATTTTAATAAAGTGCTCCTTATAAGATGCTGAAAAATACTACAGCATGTTCCAGAAGCCTGCATCACTTTTCAGGTGATCGACTGGACTTTGCTTAGCATAGACTATTAGTCCCTAAATATCTGCGATAGATTTGAAAGAGTTTGTGTGTGTGTGTCCATCTGTGAGTCTGTTTGTTCAAGAATTCCTCCTGAACGGTAAGAACTAGGACCACCAAATTTGGTATGCAGCTTGCTCTTATCATAACTTAAAGCAAAGTCAAGGTTTGGTTGTGCCAGGACAATGGGATCTGCATGGAATGTGATTGTTTCACATAAAACGATAAGGGAGGGGTGTGATTGCAAGGACAGTTATATTCATGAATGACTGCATGGGGCAGCAAGCAGTCCAGCTCCAGCAAGAAGCCAGCAGGTGGCTCGTGCAGCCCCCTCCCTGCCCCGGGCCAGGTCCAGGGAGAAAGCGATGGGTAGCCCGTGCAGCCTCTGCTACCCCTGAACCCAGCCAACACTGGGTAAGTCTGCTAGTATATTTATAAAACAGAACTATAGACTAAATTCGTCTCTTGTGTAACTCCACTTACACACTGAAAACTATGCCAATAATGAGTTAGACACAATGGACTAAATTCTGCACTAACTGACCCTTTTTTAAGTCTCATCGGGCTGATGGTACTTCATGGGGAGCCAGTCAGCACATCCTTGAACTGTGTGTTAGAGGGATAAAGAAAGAAAGAAAACTACAAAACTTTCAGGGTTTTCTAGACTTGGAGATGTTAAAAAGATAATAAAATTCCCCTTTTCTTATAAGCTGCCTCACCCTACACAATGGCTACTTTACACCTAGGATAAATTACAAAAACTTGCTGGAATTAAGGTACTCTAAGCCTCTAGGTAAAAGATAAGTGGTACATCAACCTAGAGATGGACTCCACTGGGTGAATTTCACTGAAGGAAGAAGATAAGAGAAGCATAGTGTGGGGGGAAAAATAAACAGAACTGTGAGGAAGACAATATATAGCCTGCAGGAGGAATTGAACGTAACCCATGTGGTTTCTCTGACCACAGTGATGTCCAGACTTTGCAGAAATGGACAAATATTGTCTGAAAAACACAATATCTTTCTGATAAGACCCCTAATGTCTAATTGTATCCATGTGGAAATAATGATCAATGTCTAATTATGTCTGTTTTTCTGAGCTGATGAAATTTAACTCTGATTTAACACCAAAATAAAGCAGGTAAATTTTCTTAAGGTGTCAAACTGAGACAAAAAGGTAATTACAATAAAGTGATGTAAATGAAAAATCAAATTAATCTTTGATTTAACATCTTTGCAGCTGTATATATGATCAGATTTGTCAGGAGAAAAACTACAGCATCAGATCTCTTGATTCTTTATGTCAAAGGTGCTGAATTTCAAATGCTACTTTAATGGATGAGAACTAAATGATACCTCCTCCAGCAGTTCATAGAGTGTTTCTGATAAGTCTTACATAATTCAGATTCCCTTTGGCTACTTGCTTCAGTTTTAAGTAGAAAACCACATTAAGAAATCTGACAATCCAAGTGTGAGACACTACCATAAGTAAGAGTCCCTTTCCAACCAATGTAAATTACCTAATGTCGCCATCAAATTCAATTTTTTTGCCATAAAAGTTTTAAGAATACTGAATCCAATCACTGTCTTGAGGTCTAAGGGCCTGATTTGTCTGTGCTTTGCCAGTGTAAATGGGCCTTAACTGGGAATAATTTCATGTACAGGCCCTTAGCGTAAATGAGAATTAAGCCCTATGTGTACAGACAAAAGAAAAAAAGGCTAATTGCATTTGATATGTTTTAGAAGTAGATTATGTTTTTAATTTACATTGAGCATCAATAAAAACTTCTGAGCAGCCATAAATTAGCCTCCAACTTTTAATCTCCAAGGTTAATATCACCAATTGCAGAAGGTGGTCTACTTCAAGAGGTTTATCTTAACCATTAACAAGGAACTGGCTGGTATTTCCACCAGATGAGATAGTCACGTCCAACCAGCTAGCACTAGTGCTAAAATCACTAGGGCTTGTTCCTTCTTACTTTTCCTGTATCACTCAGGCAAATAGCAGTAATGAAAGGAAGGCAAATACTTCTAGGCCTAGAGGAATAAAAATTCTCTCATTAGGAAATATAATTGCCCAAGTTTGAAGAAAAATGTTGGGTTCTTTTGATCCTGTGAGTTAACTACACCACAATTAACATCTGTGCTGTCCAAAATCTGGCAACAGAGTTCTCTTTGTGCTGTGCCATTTCTATAATCAATTAGGAATGCTGCAATTTGATTCATTGGTACAAATTTTCATAGTTTTGTAAATCAGCAAGAGTTTTAAGAAATAACACTATTTTACCAGTGATTGTGATTCTTTTGTCAATTCAGCCCTGGGATCTGAGTAGTTTGGTTTGAATCTTCTAGAAAGCATTATGAACAGAACACTGCAGCATTGTGTACCTCTCCCCTCCCTCCTAAGCAATACAGCACAAAATAGCAATATGCACAGAAGGTTAAACATTAGCAGCACAAAATATCCTGTTTGGGAATTTAAATGATTAAGGCATTTTAAAGAATGGTGACACTATATTACACTGTAACTCTTGACACACTCACCTACCACCTCATGGTTTTCAAGTTAAAATGTAGAGATAGCAAGTGCTGAACCAGAGTAAGTACCCAGATTTACTCAGATTACTGGGTGAGCGGGAGTCGCATTCCTGTCTCTACAGGGGATGGAGCACAGATCCCCTCTTCAGCTCTCCACTCCCCTTTCCCACACCATCTTCTAATGCAGGGGTACGCAACCTTTTATGGGTAAGGGGCTGCTGACCCACATTCTCCTTGCACACCAGAGCCTAGGGGGTTCCAGGCTAGTAGATTTTGGAGCCCCAGTGTCAGTTCCCCAATTCTGGAGGGGGGAGCCCTGAATTTCAGGGGCCGTATCCAAGCAATCTAGGGGCCGTAACCGGCACCCTGGCCTTAGGTTCCCCACCCCTACTCTAAAGTGCTGTATTTCGTCCACAACATCGCTGTACAAACTTTTTAGCACTGGTGGCAAGTAGCAAATATCTTTCTACAAATTACCTGTTGGTACAATTTTCAAGGGTTGGTGAACAGTAAATTATACATTGGTATCAACCTTTTGATGTTCTCTTTAGCTCTATCGTCACCTGAAGATATGGCTACCTGACAGATATATAATTATACCACAGCCTTAGAACTTATGATGCTCAATTCTAATCCTACTTTTATGTATTTGCACATCCCACTAAACCATGTGGTGTAAATCTATTCCAAGGATTTAATTATAAAAAGTTACTTTTAAGAGTACTGGTTTTGTGGGATGGAACTTTCCATCTTATCAACCAACTGCAAGATAAGCTGTTAATGATGCTTCATCAAGCATAGTGGACTTTAACAAATTTCCAATCATAGCACAGTAGGGCAGAATCTGTCCAATCAATCCAAGTTACAACCATTTTAATACATATACACAATTGTGAGATCTTAGGATACTATTTCACCGCAGTGAACATCCTCACAGTATCAACCCTCCTGATACTTTGTATAAGAATATGTCTTGCAGCCCATTATTTAAAAAGAAATTGAACCAACACACTTAGTACAGTTCCCATTCAAAATCTGCTTTTCCTGAAAAATTACTTTTGATTACAAAGGAACATTTCTATGCATACATGAAAAAATTATATAATTATGTTTTGCAGTTAAACACAATGTAACGTGTTTAAGATCTTTCATTAATGAAGGTTTAAATTAGCTACCAACCATCTGGCCTATCCCATCAGATTTAAACAACAAATAATTAAATTACCTCATTACAGATATACTTAATTCATGTAATAGCTCATTCCCTGGTCATCTGAGTTTAATCATCCACGTAATGGTCAAGAGTATCCAATATAAAGTCTCAATAAATGGCTATAAGAAATATTGAAAAAGTTGCACTGTCACAAGCATTTCAATTTTAAAATATAAATAATAAAAACGTAAGAGAAACAATACCAATTTTTCTTGATTTATAGACAGAAGTCATATAGCTAAAAGGGCATAAAATATTTTTGATTATCATCTGTGGGTAGTACATTACATGCAGAAAACAATCTGAAATAAAATACGACTTTTAAAGTTTTTCAGATATATTTATCACTGCCATGTATATTGTTTTTCAGAGGGCATTAAGGTATTCATGCATATTCAACAATATCACTCAAGTCCTATTTCTCTTTTGGCTTGATGGAAATTGGAGACAGGCAAGCAGAATGCCACAGTTACTATCAAATTAATAGGTTATTGACTGATTCAAAACCCACTATCAACAAGGTTACGATGTAACATTTCACTGTGAACTCAAAGGTTACAGAGAAATAGAAGAGAGCTCAATTCCTTTTGCAACTCTTCCATTGTTTCTAATGATTTAATCTTGTACTTGATTACCTGATGAGAAATCAGATCCTAACAGCTGTCTTAGAACAGAGAATAGTGGAAACAGGTACAATCTGAGACAATTGTCCTGGAATTTTCCAACACCCGTGGTTATTTTTACAAGCAGAATCTAATTAGGACACCCAATCACATGCTTCAGGTAATCATGAATTCTGATAGAGCTGACTGTGTGCAGCAATGGATGCGTCTTTAAAGATCGAAGTAGCAGTTAGCGTTTAACGTGGGGCAAACTCATTGCCTTACAACTATGCATAATCTAAATTGTAAAATACGGTACAAATGAAGTCATATTTATTTAAAAACTGCAGCTTCACAGCTGCTTTTAGAACTTTTCTCCTCATTCAAATTGTTTTTATTCAAATAGGAGATTACAAAGGTACAATGGGGCTGTTGATGATAAATCACTTGTTATAGGAAACCTAAACTGGTACCCACTTTCCCAAATGTTTATCAGAGACAGGATTACAGTGAAATATTTTAATCTAATAAATGTAAAGAGTAACACTAATTAAACTTTAATAATGAGTGGTCCTTTGGCACCTAGAGACTAACCAAAATATATACAATCACGAGCTTTTGAGGCCAAAACCCACTTCATCAGATGCACTGGAGTGGAAATAACAGAAACCAAGATTTTTATATATATAAATAGGAGAAGAAATACCTGTCAATTGTAGGAGCTGTGTTAATGAGGCTAATTAAGTGGGCTGAATGTGTCCCAGATGTAGCTTTTGAGGGGAAATGCAGATGT
The DNA here is from genome assembly GCA_019425775.1 of Rafetus swinhoei. Classification (NCBI taxonomy): domain Eukaryota; kingdom Metazoa; phylum Chordata; order Testudines; family Trionychidae; genus Rafetus; species Rafetus swinhoei. The sequence goes on along the minus strand of CM033449.1, from coordinate 88,088,975 downwards.
TAATGCAGAAAAAATTGGCTTTGTAATGCACCAACCAGTTAATGTCTTTGTTTAGGCCCAGAAGAAGGGTGTCAAATCTGTAGATAAATTCCTGTTCTGCAAATTCTCTCTGTAAATGGTTAGTGAAATTCCTTTGTAGAAGAATGGCTACTTTTAAATCTATGATTGAGTGACCAGGCAGGTTAAAATATTTCCCTACAGGTTTATGTGTTACCGTTTCTGATGTCTCTCTTAATTTCTGTTATTTCTACTCCAATTCATCTGATGAAGTGGGTTTTGCCCACAAAAGTTCATGATTCTATATATTTTGATTAGTCTCTAGGTGCCCCAGGACCACTTGTTTTTCAAGTTACAGACCAACACAGCTAGCCCTTTGAGATTTTTTAAACCTTAGTAAGTAAATGTAATAGAAATATTTCATAAAAGAATGAAGCTCAGGGTGCCTACCTACATATAAATCACACCCACACACATTATTTTCAGTATGGATCATCTTGGTTAGTCCTGATTCTCTCTCATTACACATCAGTTTGTTTTAATTTCCCATTACAGTAAAAGTCCCAACAGCCATAAACACCCTCCTCTATTCTAGGACTGATCTGTGTCAATGACCTGTCCAATGAAATGGGAAGGGCATTGTTATACTGCCTATGAAGCAGCTTGGCGAAGAGAAATTGAGGGGAAATGAGTCAGTCTCCCTCATGGTTCCCCCCCGACTGTGGGGGGGGAGGGGGAAGGGAGGATAAACTGCACTAGTATTAGAGCTGGTGCAATGAAAGCTCCCTGAAAAAGCCAAGACAGCTATGCTTCTGGGCACATTGAGGGGCTGAGGTTTTGTTAACTCCATTCCATATTCCTCCCTGGCCACCTATGTTAGGTGAGGATGTAGCAGTTCTGTGAAGGCCCGTTTCACCATCTGCACTGCTACCCAGGAGGAGCCACCAGGGCAGCGGAGCCACAATCCATTCCCTACTGAACATATTATAAACACAGCAAATTAAAAAAAAAGATCTATCCATGGATGGGTTTGGATTCCTCTCAACTCCTCTCATAAGCTCATTACCACCATCTCCACCACTTCTTATGATGCAACTAAAGACTGGTTTAAAAACTACTTTGGGCCACTTTTCCATTTTTCTCAAAAAGAGCAGGGCTAAGTCCCTTCTTCTTGACTCCAGGCCATCAGATGCTTAGGTAATATCACTTCTGACAAAAAGAAAAGGATATGCTATCAGTCAGAATAGTTTCACCACTTACAGCTACAATAAACAGATACAGCAGAATCTCAAAAGCAAGAAACAGCATGATCAAATGTTTTTATCTTGTCTTTTAAACCTCCAGACAAGAGGGGAAGGAAAAAAAACAAAGCACTGTGTACACAAGGCTACCTTTCTTTCAAACTGAAATACCCATGCAGACTCATTGCAAAAAAATGATTATTTCTGGGACAAAACCTATGCAATTCACGATTTTCTACTGTAATAAAACAGTCTAGTGAAGAAAAGCTCTTTCCCCAGATCAGGAACAATTAGTCGGAAGAAAGATTGCTCTGATTTTCCCCATCCAGGAAAAATCATTTGTTTTTCGTTGAATAAAACAGTGAAAAAACCTAAACAAAAAAGTTACATTACATGAACCAAAAAAATGTTTGTAGCCCAGATTCTCAGTCATGCCTGACTTTGCAGGACACCAAGAAATTCCTGCCAGTTCTAAATCACCCTGCTCCTTCACAAATTAGACAAAGCACCATCCAATGGAAATATAGCTAGAGGATAACATGTTCTACCCATGTTCCCTTTCCAATTTTGATATGCTATTTATTCTAGGAAGAGGCAGGGGACACATTGAGAACCCTCCTTTTAAAATAAATGTTCTTCTCATGCAAATACTTCATTGAATATTTCAGAGAATGAAATAAAAATCCATGAACAAAAAACCACAAACACGAAATAAAATAGTGGACTGGTTGAGTGTCACACAGTACTCCCAGGGAGGAAAAAATCCAAGTTTTTCACAACCTTGGTTATTTTCATTAACACTGACAGATATTGTATGCTGTAAGATTACTTTGAATTTAAACATCTACCAGGATACTTCTGATGTGTTTATCCTCTGTTTATCCCAGGTATTTGTATAGACCCATCACTGTAGATTGAGTGTCTCACAATATTTTACATATTTATCCTCAACACCCCTGAGAGATAGTGTGTGCTATTATCCCCATTTTATAGATGGGAACTCAAGCACAGAAAGGTCAAATCACTTGCTGAAGATCACACAAGTCTCTAGCAGCATGAGGAATTGAACCAGTATCTTTCAAGGCCTATGCTAGTGCCTCAACCAACTGGCCCAACTTTCCTCTCCCGCAGGGACTCGGACACCTGACTTCTTACCAGGTCAGCATAAATTTAACTTGTCCAGATCAAGTTGCTTATGATCATGATACTGGTACTTAATCTTGTGTGCAATTAATGATCAGTTGTCTTACCTCAAAGTGAAAATAAAATGAAAACTGCATTCCATATTCAGCTTCCTTATCACTATTCCTGAAAGTCAGGGACAAAAATAAGTGATCTTTCTCCTGGTTTGGCTTTTGGTTGAATTCCAGCTCTGGATCTACTCAGACACTTGTTGTACTCAAGCTGCCAGGGTAAATTCAAAGTCCATTAGTGGGAAATATGCTGTTTGGCAATGTTTATCAAGAAACTGAGGCAGAAGGCCATTTTTCATTTGCAGCCTCTTGGCTGATGCAATAGTCAATCAATGCACCTTTGATTGTTTTGTGCAAATCAGATCAGGTCAACAGCTTGTCCTTGAAAGTACGACATGCAACACAAATTAAAACAACAACTCATTTTGGCTCAAAAAGATCAGGACAACTGTATATTCTAATCAGACAATCAAATTTGAGATCCAGGCTGTCCTTGAACAAGCTCTCAAAGTACTGCACTCTAGTCGATTTATTTGCTCTTTCATTTGAACTGAAGTTTAATTGCAGAGTATTTTGGATACCTAGAGAACAGGAAAACATATAGGATTGCCAAATGGTTTCAACACAAATACCGGACACATTTGACATTACATCACAATCTACATTACATCTTATTTAGAAAATACCGGACATTTATATTTTCTTAGTTATATTTTCTCAATTTGTTTCCTGAACAGAAAGCTCAAATACTGGACTGTCCGGTTCAAAACCAGACACCTGTCAACCCTAAAAACATACATAATACATTTAGTAGAAAATACTAATAGATTACTGCATACATCAGTCACTTCATTGGAACCTTATCACAGAATTTAAAGCTAGTCTGTAATTTGTTTACATATGGAATTATGAATCATATACATCCACAAAAGGAGCATAAAGGTCAAAGATATGCCTTATTGTATAATTCAGCTGTCTTCAGTGGTAAGAGGGGAAAAGGAATATTAGTATATGGGGCTTAGCTCTGTGCAGAACCTGTTCTTTTGGACCAAATTCTAGCTTTTTGAATTTAAAGGAACCAACCCTAGGACCAGAGATTAATTTATTGCTTTAGTCCAATCTATTATTTGATTGTTATAACAATATTTTCAATTTTGGGGGGATGATTTATTTTTAACAGTTCACTAGTTACCACAAAGGTCATCAGAAGCTGCCTAAATTTCTCACTACAGTTCACATTCTTTATAGCATGGAAATGATCCTTTGAATGAAGAGATCCAAATTATTTAGAAAGTTAATTTCTTGTACTGGATGTATTACTGAAAATATTTCTCTTTAAGAGGAGATAATATTTTAATCACGTTCCTAGGTACTCTAATTGCTAGCGCTGGCTTCTTTTTATGGATACATTCAGTTTGTACTTGAAAACTTCACATCTGCACATGTAATTATCCAGCATGTTCAGAAGCAAATAAGAAGCCATGCTGACAATTTGACCCATGATGAGTTAAGGTTGACATGGGTTAATTTCAGCCTCCCCTTTGATATTTTGGGATAATTCATAAATTGGATAAAAAACATCCAAATGAGGTTATTGAAATGTCTGGTTACTGTTTTAGCAATTTTTCCACTCTAGCACCACGTGACAGTTCTCAGAACTTCCCTTTATTCTAAAACAGACAATACCCGGTGACATCAGATAAATCTTTGCAGTTGAAATTTAGCAGGTTTCAAAATAATGCAGTTTTAAGTCCCTTTAAACTCTGAGCATTTTTCCATTTTAACAGTCCAATGAATGTTATTGACAGTGTCTCTTTCCAAAGTATTTTCAAAATCCTAAAAAACAAACAAATTGATGAAAGCATGTATCTGATTTGCCCAGTAAGCTGCTCTGCATTCCCGTGATCAACAATATAGGACATCAACTACTTAATACAGTGGCTCTTAAGCTGGCAGCTATTCTGATTTCTACAGTTCAGAAAGTGTAAGACACAAAAATATAAATCCAATAGCTTCAAATGAAATTACAGGAGTTATTCTGTCATTCAGCATAATGACAGCTGAATTTGACATAAAAGGAGTCAATTTGGAGAAAAAAGCTAAACTCCACTTTCAGACTCATTTATTCACTGCATCTGGGTGGGCACCACAGTGAGGTGGTAGTGATTCCATGACCTGTGCTGCCCAGCTCCTAAGGAAGTTAAGCGTCAGGGGCCCTAAGGGACCATATGCCAATGGCAGAGAAACAGATCAGAGGTCAGCTCTTTCTCATTGCCTTCCCTTTTCTCCTCTGAGAACATCACTGCTCTTGCCAGATGTTGGAAGTGTGGGGGGAAGGTGGGGGGCAGGCAAGTGAATTGGACAAGCTTTTTATACGGAAAGAGAGGTCCTCTTTGCACATTCTGTGCTATACACCTATAACCAGAATTGGTCCACTTTTGTCTCAAATAGAGGGAGCAGACCAAAGAATCTTGCATAGTATTCCAATAAAAGATTTAAAATTGGACCAAATTCTGCACTAATTTACATCCATATTATCCAATCTTTCCCAAAAGGTTAAATATTTATCTGAACTTTATGTTTAAAAGATCCACTTAAAGAATTCCTGTTAAAATATGTACACCTGATATTTTGATGCCCAAAGTAGTCAAACCTTCAGGATTTCAACTCTCATTTGATCATGTTATTTTGGAGTTTCAGATGGTCTGAAATGCTAAGGAGGAACAGGCTTGATGACTGCTATGGCTAAAGCAATTAATTTTTCAGTGCATTGTGATGGAAAACTGAGAAATGTTTAAAATCACTACTTCTGACTTCAATGGATTATAAATAATAGATAAAAGTGTCTCTGTGAAGCACTTAGCATCCTTTCTAGAACCCCCAATAGGACAACAGATTCCCATATTTTAAAAAGCCATCAAATATTTAACTACATATTGCATTAAACAGAATATATAAGAAATGTGTAAAGAATATATACTTTAAAACATTGATAATGAACTTCCAATAGGCTCAATGCAGATATAATGAACTTCCAATAGGCTCATCCTCCTTTTCTATGCTTCAAATTTCAACAGTTTACGTTCTAAAAAAATTATTATCTAAAAGAAGGAGATATCTGCTGGCCTACTATGGATTTGACTTTCCCCCAGACATCACATGCTAGATCTCAGTTCTGTCATTCAGGTATGACAGAATAACGAGGGAAATTATCTGAAATTTTTAACATCAGTATACAAAAAACTAAAAACAATGTCATGCTTCTGCATTGTCCACACAATGGGTATGTCTACACAGCAAAGTTATTTTGAAATAACAGCCCTTATTTCGAAATAACTTACCTAGCGTCTACACAGCCAAACCGCTATTTTGAAATAAATTTGAAATAACGGACCGCTTATTTCGAATTTGCTAAACCTCATTCTACGAGGAATAACGCCAAATTCGAAATAGCTGTTTCTAAATAAGTGCTGTGTAGACACTTATTTCGAAATAGGGGGCCTCCCACCTTCCCAGGGTGCCCTGGTGGCCACTCCAGCCTCAACCAAGAACACTCCTCTGCCTCCCCCCCTCCCTGGAGCCCTTAAAGGGGTAGACTCTGGCCACAGTGCCTGTGCCAGCTCCAAGCCTGACAGCCCAGAGCCAGCAGTCACTGCCCCTGGCCCAGTGGTTCCAAAACATGAGCCAGCAAGCCAGTGCCAGCCAACCCTCCACCGCTCCCCAGGAGCAGTCTGCCAGCTCCCAGGAGCCTGCCAGGGCCCGGAGAAGGCGGGCACCCTCCTGGTCCAGGGCGGAGATCATGGACCTTATTCAGGTTTGTGGGGGATGCCCCCAACGTCCATGATCGCCGCACTAGACAGAGGAATGTGGCCGTCTATGGCAGGATAGCTGCCAGCCTGGCCACCAAAGGCCACATGTGAACCCAGGAGCAGGTTCACATGACAATCAAGTTGGTCTGGCGAGACCCCCACCCCTGAGCCCTGAGCTGCCCTTCCCCCTTCTTCCCCCTGCTTCCCCCTTCCAGCTCCCTCCTCCCAGGTTTCCCCCTCCCCTCTCCCACCTCCCTTCCCCAGTCTCACCAGAGTTTCATTCCCTCCCCCCCAGTTTTGTTAAATAAAGACAGTTTGTGTTTATGAATGGGGCTGGATGGGGGGGGGGGTAAGTGGAAGGACTTGAGGGAGGAATGAGGCACAAGCCCCCAGTGGGGCACACCAGGGAGACAGTTAGTGCTCCTCAGGGTGGAAGCTCTCCCTCAGGGCCTCCTGGATACTGACAGTCCCCCGATGGATGTCCCGGATGGCAGCCTGCAGAAAGTGCAGCCAGGCTCACAGCAACGTGTCCAAGAGAAGCACCAGAGTGCCCAGGGGCAGCTCCGGCTCCATGTTGCAGAGTGCTGTGGTGTCCCAAGTGAGGGCAACCAGAGCACGCAGAGACAAAAATGCTTTGCTGTCCCTCATCGAGGTAGGCAAGCAATCAGGGAAACCTGAGAACCGACTGTCTGGGAGGGGGTTGGGGGTCCTTTAAGCACAGGCCTCAGATAGCCTCAGGCAGCAGCGACACATATGGTTGCCAGATGGTCTCCCAAAAAAATACTGGACAATACCCAGTATTTTTTGGTCGAGGAAAAAAGAGGAGAAAAAAAAAAAAAAAGGAACGCAGGATAAGTGGCGATCACAACCCCGCCTCCCAGCTGGACTCCCAGCTGAGAGGCGGGGCCACGAACGCCGCTGGGAGCCTGTGATTGCACAGAAGCCTGGCAGGGGTGGGGCTGCCAATGTCAGGCTTCCGTCCAGTGCCCAGCCGGAAAAATCAAAGATTTCTGTCTGATTTTTTTTACCGGGCAGAGGGCTCAAATACCGGACTGTCTGGTAGGATACCGGACACCTGGCAACCCTAGCCACACAAAGTAAATCCTGACCTGATGCCCTGCCAGACCTGGTTCCAGCCAGCCTTAAATGCAATTCAGCATCCACTCAGTGTGGACGCGCTATTTCGAAATAGCAAAATGCTATTTCGAAATGCATTTTGTGTGTAGACACCTTATTTAGAAATAAGCTATTTCGAATTAACTATTTCGAAATAGCTTATTTCGAAATAACACTGTAGTGTAGACATACCCAATGTGATTATTTGAACATAAGGATGGCTGTAAACAAATACATCAAAATAGTTCTGGAAATGTTTACACTTATTATGGGCATACATTCTCAGATGTCCATCAATTCTTCCACAACAGGGTGCAGCAGACTTGCTGCTTAATTGTCCTTCTCTTCACTTTCAACCCATCCCTCCCACCATGTCCCTCATTAAACAACCAATTTCCACTTTAGAATGTTGCCTTTTTAAGTGTCATTTATTTTCTCAGACCAACTATTTATCACTTAAAAGAAAGTAATTTGTGGCTCAGTGCTTACAGAGCCCAGTGAACTGGCTGATATAAGGAAAATAATTTTAAATAACTTACAAACAAAGGAAGGGATGTAATTATCCTTCTTAGAGCATACATTTAAGTGACAAACCCACTATAAAGGATCATGTTTCCAAATCTCTTGAATTTAATTTAAAAATTAAAATTAAAAGACCTGTGATCAAGTACAGAAGTTGATTTAACTGCAACTAAAACTTCTAGATGGCTAGCAAGGTTGCTCAGAAACTTGGCAAAACAAGTAATGCTAACTTTTCAGTTTACATAATCCTGTCGCCACAGTGTACCTACCACAGTCTGAACTATACTAAAACAAAAAGATGAATCACATCTTTGTTATGTGTGCTTATGCCACTCTGACAGTACAGAGGTGAGAGATGGAGTTCCCAGTGCTATGCCAAGCATACACCATTATTTCTTTGAAGTTCCTGGCTTTGGAAAGAGAAAGAGATATGGTTGGAGTACTTATGCACTCCAAAAGGTATGAACAACAATTACAGCCCCATGGGCTGAGACTACCTAGCTACAACTTAGAAGCAGCAATGAAATTGCTGTAAATTGAGCTAGGGGCCTGATCTGTCAGCCACAATGATGTCAGAAGGTTATTTTTGCCCTTCCCTCCTTGGTCCTCTGCCAAATGCAGCTCACTCAGCCTGGACAATCTAGTCCACAAATCAGAGAGTTCAATTAATTCTTTTCTGTTCTCTGGTACAGATTTCCATAGCAGAGATATAGACTCATGACAAGAGTAAAAGTGGGTTATACTGCCAACAGAATTAGAATGAAAAAGTACAACAGAAAAACATACAGCACATTGTGTATTTCCCCCAAATCCATAAGGATTTTACGTACTGCAGCAGTGAATTTGGACGATTATGTCAGATCCTCAGCTAGTGTAAACTGATGTAGCACCACTAGCTGAAAATACAGGGTGAGTCAAATTGATCTAGTTTGCCTTTACTGACTGCAATAGATACTTCTGGGGAATTCTGCAATACACCCTCCCCCCCGACTTCTTTGTTTTCTTGAGAAAAACTATGGGGAAACAAAGAGAAGCCACAGGAGTGGTCATGCACCCCTCACCCACCAACATCGGTGCCTCATTTCCAGCACTTGGAGTAGACAGTGGAGAGGAAAATTGCCTTGCAGGAGTGGAACTGGGGATGCCCATGGATATACTTTAGGCGGGAGTGGGAGATGCCAAAACAGAGACAAAGCACAGGAAGGGCTCTCACAGGGTCACATACCACAGCCACTCGCTGATTTCTGTAAGTACTAAGCAACTTGGCTACTCCAGCTCACTGATTATACAGCTGGACACGGCCTCCTGGGTCATAGTACCGATTAATTTCCGTGTGTGGGGGGGAGTGGGGTGTACTGGGTGCTCCATTTCCTGTATGAGCACCCAGGCTAAGGCAGTGAAAAGAGGACTGGGGAAGTGTGGGGTGGAGGGAGGGGAAGTGTGGGGGAGAGAAAGAAAAGCTGATGGGGGATGGGACCCAATCAAACCCCCCACTTCAGCGCCAACCAGCTTCCCATGAATCTGCACACCATCACAACCAGATCCCCTGCACAGAGCCTCCCCCCCACACCCAGACCCACCCCTCGCCATGCCCCAACCACCTTCCCATGGATTTCTCTGTGGAGTCCCATTTTCCTTCTATCCAGAATGACTTGGAGCCCCTGTGCATCCAGATCCCCCACTTAGCTGCCACCTCCCCCCCAAGACCGTACTCCCGGCCTTTCACGCTGTACCTCTTTCTCCATCTCTATACCCTATGTCCCTCCCCCATTGCTCACTGGATCTTTTCCCCCTCCCCACTAAGCTGGGTATGGGTCAGGCTGCAGCAGCTCCTGCCAAGGAACTTGTGTGCACAATCAATTGATGTAATCAATAAAAACAAGTCGTTTGAACTTGATATGTGAACAGGTAACCACAGGTATGGGAGGGCAGCCCCACGTGCTGGATGGCCAGCAGCAGGAGCCAGCAGTCACACGGGCTGGAGGCTGCTCCCGTCGGGTTGAAGCAGTCTCCTCTGGAATCCTACTTAATCGGTTAAATCCAAGGTTTAACCAGTTAAGTGATTAGCCAGGATTTTACATCTCTAGTAAAAATCACTACCCATGAATCACCAGCAAATTCTCTGCACACCATGAATTAGTAACCACTCTACTAAGGCAACTGGCAATTTTCTGAGGGCAAAAAGCAAACTACAAGATGCTCATTTGCCAAAAGTGTTTGTTTTTTTCTTGTATTTCAGATTTTCCTACAGGTTGAACCTCTTTTATCGAGCACCTTGGGATGTGCTTGATGCCAAACCAGAGAACTTGCCAGAGCATGGGGGGGTCAGTATTGCCTAGCAGCATTACCAACACTTCCACTGTTTACTTGGCTCTTAGAAAACATTTAAGGGCAATTAGAGCTAAACAATGGCGCCGAACCTGTAAACACAATAAGCGGGCTAACTAAAATCATGCCCAACTAAGGATGGTGCTACACCAAAGAATGTTGGACTAGAAAGTTTCAACCTGTAACAAAGGACTTCCCCTCATTCATTGTATTTAGGGCTCTCAAGTGATTAAAAAATTTAATTGCAATTAATCGCGTGCAACTGCCCTTTGAAATGCCGCAGCGGCGTTTCAACGGGGCAGCGCTGCATGGAGCCTGGGATCAGCTGGAGTTCCAATGCCTTGGAAATGCAACGGCATTTCCAAGGGGCAGCGCAAGTGTCCCATTACTGGATTTTAAGGGGAGCACCCAAATCACTGCTGCACCCATGGAGGGTGTGTTTGCCCCAAAGTCTATACAAAGGGGGCCATGTAAGGTGTCAAATGAAAGCTTATGTTCTACTCATTCTATTTATGCTATTCATGTACTTGTGTGATATCTGTATGTGGAGTTATAAATACATACTCTGTGCTTATGCTGGAAGGTTCTCTGTCTGAAACAGAGCAATGGGCCAGGAATGTCCAGTGAATGACTATGCTAATTAGCACAGTTCCAGGACAATGGTTCTCAAGGTGCCTAATACACACCTGAGGAATGCATCTGGAAACCTGCAAACCAGCCAATACCATGGCTGCTGACATGGGACACACGGATCGGTCACTTGGCCATGTGACCCGATCCAGCTTGAAAGGTACCAGGGATGGATATAAAGTGCCATGAGGCAAACTCCATCTTGTCTTCAATTCTGCCACTGACACCAGATGTAGCCTTGTGAGGGACAGTGAGCCGGGAAGGATTGTCGACCCGTCCTGACATAGGATGTACACCAGAGACTTTTAAGCTAGCAGTTTATAACATCTCTGCTGAGAGCCTGCATCAAGAATTTGGTGATTGGTGCATGTAATATATTTCCCTTAACAACCTTACTTTCCACCTATTCTTTCTTTTATTAATAAACCTTTAGATTATAGATTCTAAAGGACTGACCCAGTGTGATCTTGTGGATAAGATCCAAAGTGTAAATTGACTGGGAACTGTGGCTGGTCTTTTTGGGACCGGGAGAACCCGTTCGGAGTAGGTGAGATTGGGTTCTATAACCCCTCACCTGTGTGTAAGGCCCGGGGCTGATTGTGGCACAGGGAGAGCTGGGATGTCTGAGGGGTTTTGCACGTGAGGCTTTCTGCTGGCCAGAGTGGCAGCTGAAGAGCTCGGGTGTGACTGGTTTGTGGCCTATTTGGGAAAGGTCTGCAGTCTGGGGCTGTAAGGAGCCCTGATTTTGAGCAATTCGCCCTGAGCGGATGCCCTCAGCGGTGCCCAGACTTGGCCCAGTCCGTCACAACAAGGTAGAGCCTGGGGTCAGCTGGAGTCCCTAGCTAACTCCGGGCTCCCTGCAGTGCTGCCCCTTTAAGGCACCAGAGTGGCACTTCAAAGGGGCAGCACAAGCGGAGTCCCCAGCTGATCCCTGGCTCCATGTTGCAAAGCCCCTTTGAAGTGCTGTTTTGGCGCTTTAAAGGGGCTGCGCATTAGGAGCCAGGGATCAGCTGGGGACTCCAGCTGATCCCCGGCTCCGGAGCGGCACTTCAAAGGGGCTTTGCAACAATGGAACCAGGGATTAGTCCCCAGCTGATTCCCGGCTCCACTGTTGCAAAGCCTCTTTGAAGTGCCGGAGCAGCATTTCAAAGGGGCTTTGCATGCGGAGCTGGGGATAAGCTGGGCACTCCAGCTGATGCCTGGCTTCAGTTGCACTGCCCCTTTGAAGTGCCAGAGAGGCACTTCAAAGAGGCAGCGCAGCATTAATGTCTGCGATTAATGCGTTAATTTTTTGAATGCGTTAATCCTGTCCTGCGTTAATCGCAGGCATTAACGCAGGTCAATTGACAGCTCTAATTGTATTCTTTGCATCAACTCAGAAATATTATTTATTATTATTTACATATTTGCCTTGCAGAAGCCTGTTAAGGCCCAAAGGAAATAAAGGTCCCACTTTGCTTGGTACTGTTTAGACAAATGTAAAAAGGGGCGGGGATGCTTACAATATTAGTTTTAGACAAAAAGGCAGCAGATGGCTGAAGCAAACCAACGGGGGCAAGGAAAAGACAGGTTGGGTAACAGAAATAGGAGCACGTTTTTTCCTACACAATTTGTGCCTAATTTTCAGGTAGAGAGTACTGATGTTTATTTTTGTTAATGAAGACAAATTAGCAGTGCAGTGGCTGCGGTCTCAGACTGCTACCTGCTGAGCCATCCACAGTGACATTCTGCAGTGCTGGAGCCCCAGAGTTTCACTCTGAATTCCAATTCATCTTGTATTTAAGCTCACGCTTGCGGCACTGGGGAGCTTTCTTTGAATATGTCAATTCCTATAACAGATCATTTATTTTTACTACTATGATTCATCTTGCTGCATAGGTTGTTTATATTTTTAACTGATTTATTCTTGTGACAGGGTATTTATGTGATCGGACTCCCACTGTTAACACAGCATTTCTAATGTTTTGTTCTCTTGAAAAGAAAATGTATTGAACTCTATGCGACAGGTTTATTTATTTGTTCAATAAGTGCTCAAAGAGAAACAGCAAAAACAAGTGAACTTGTATGATGTATCACAAGTAGGGGCTCCGGTAAGCTCTAAAAACAGGGCTAAGTGGATGTTTCGAATAATTAACAGGCACTATTCTACATTATACACTATTTCAACTTCACGAGCCAACTTCTATGTCAAGATTAAAAACCAGTATAGCGTACACATAATACACGGTCACGTGAAATCTAGGACTGACAGAGATGCATATGCAAATCCTCAGGGCTCCAGCGCAGATGCTCAACCTTGCCCAACCTCAGGTTCCCAAATGTCTAATCTCACAAACCCAAACACCCTTCCCTGAGGCCATTTTTCCCTTCCCTTCTCCAAGATCCCAACACCACTCAGTCCATCTCCCTTCCCTCCTTCATTCACTTTCCCCTACCCTCACTCACTTTCACTGAGATGGAACAAGGGGATGGGGATGGGTTATGGTCTGCGGCTCAGAGGTTCAGAGTGTGGGATGGGGCTCTGGGCTGAGCCTGGGACAGGAATGGGGTTCAGGGAGGTGCAGAATTAAGGAACTTTGGTTACAGGAGGGGGCTCAGGGCTGAGGCATGGTCAGGGCCATCCTTACCTATACACAGAATACATATTTGCGTAGGGCACCTGAAAATTTGGAATATCACTGAGTCTTAATCTTCACCCATCTGCCTCTTCCTATCCCTGTTCTGTGGCTCTGCTTTCTCCAGAGAAGATCTTGTTAACTTAAAAGGGAAAAAAATCAGTTAGACCTATTGGTAGAACACTGAACCTGTGAAAGTGGTAATGAAGAAATGTAACAGGTATATACTGTCCGTTTTTTAATTTACCGTGTTAGTCTACAGGATCTTAGTTTAAAATTTTCTTTAAAATATTTAATTAATGTGGCTGAAGATTATAAAAATCACATCTCTAAAAAAAATAAATCATACCCCCACTCCCAGCTACTGTTGGATATACTGGCCCTAGTTTAATAGTTCTCATAAATCCTAAGGATAGCCCTGGGTATAATGCTAAGGTGAAGGCTCCAGCTGGCTCCCAGGCAGTAGCACATTGAGGCTAATGAAGGCTCCCTGCCTGCCTTGGTTCCATATCACTTCTGGAAGCACCCGCAGGGCCCTTGCAGCCCCGAGGCAGGGGGCCAGGTGGCTCCATGTGCTGTCCCTGCCCACATAAACTGCCCCTGCAGCTTCTGTTGGCTGTAATACCCAGCCAATGTGAGTTGCAAAATCAGTACTCAGGGCAGGGGTGAGGTCGAGGGGTAGTGCATGGAGACCACTCCTGTCACACCTCCAGACCCACTAGACCAGGAATAGGGAGCCTTTTTTGGGTCGGGGAAGGGGGGGGCGGTTGTGCTCACCCCAAGGCAACTAAGATTTTGTGTGCTCCAGCCCCATGGTGGGATAACTGGGGGGGGGGGGGGAGAGGGTAGTGCCAGCACAGGCTCCCCAATGCTGGGGGAGGGGGAGAGGAAGGAGCCCTGAGCCTCAGGGGCTAAATCCAGGCAAGCTGAGGGCCGCAAGTTCCCCACCCCTGCACTAGACTTTTAGTAGTTTAAAATTCCCTTGACTGGCTGAGTATGGTAAGCAAATTCTTCTTAAACTGAATAACAAATGAAGAGGCAGACTGGCCCAATGTGGGCTGAAGACAGCTCCCAGCTGACAGCCCCTAAACCAAATGAACTTATAATTATGGGGCTCGAAAGAATCTATTAAAAAAAAGAATCTGCCCAGGTGGGTAGGGCTAAAATTAGATACACCATTTAATGTTCACATTGTGGGTGTTTGTTTGAACATCTTCCTTCTGATCTCTCTGCCTATGCTGTTCTTTTGAGCATTCACAGCACTGCAATATAGCCATATACAAACCTATTATATTGCAGTATTTTAAGTGCCCACAGACTCAAGGCATGCAGACAGAATGAAGAGGCAGCACAATGTGCCTGATTGTACCTAAACCTGCAAGTATCAGAGCATCCTGATTTAGTGGTTAGTGGGATAAGCCAATGGAGTACTGAGCATTTTAACAATGCTGCGGCCATCATTTTGAAAGAGCACAAAGCCTTCTTGATGGAAAAAAAATAAGAATTATTTTAGAGTAGGATCATTTGAAACCTGTCCACTTCACAAGTGTATCTTCATGAAGAATAACTAATAATTGAAATCCGTAACTTGTGCATTGTATTTGAACTAAAGTCTTTGACGTACACGGAGCTTGTTCTGACTCACACATTAATGCATT
Organism: Rafetus swinhoei; assembly: GCA_019425775.1. NCBI lineage: Eukaryota > Metazoa > Chordata > Testudines > Trionychidae > Rafetus > Rafetus swinhoei. The sequence goes on along the minus strand of CM033449.1, from coordinate 88,073,866 downwards.
TACTGCACATGGTCTCAGAATGATTTGCCAAGAGCTACATTCAACACCTGCAGTTGAATGGTATCGCTTCAGCTCTGGGTATCAATTAAACCAGTGGTTCTCAAAGCGTGGTCCATGGACGATCACCTTGCAGGTGGGCCATGGGCTCACCCACCCTCCCCCCACAGAGGGGAGCCTGCACTGGCACTCCAGCCTTGTTAGAGCACCAGTGCTTGCTTTCTGCTGTGGGGGGTGGGAGGGGCGGAAACCCCATCCTTGCAGGCCAGATCCAGTTCACAGGGGAAGGATGTGGCTCTGTGCACTGCCACTCAGTCTTCACCTCGGCTGGGGAAGGGGAGGGCAGCAGCCTAGGAAACTGCTCACCCAACATCTCCCTCATGCCCAAACCCCACACCCCCATTGCCCTCATACATACCCCCACTAAGACCCCACACTCACACCCTGCTCCTGCACCCTCTCTCCTGCCTAGACCTCACCCCCCACCTCCTGTCCAGACCCCTGGCCTTCAGCTGACTCCAGTACCCAACCTCCCTGCCAGACCCCGATCCTTAGCCTGCATCTGCACTCTACCTCCCACCCAGACCTTGCGCCCTCACCTCTTCCTGAACCCTACCTCCTGCTCAGACCCTGCACCCCCAAACCTCTCCTTTTCCCTGGCAGCACCCTCCTGTACACTGAACCCCTAATTTTGGCCCCACCCAGAGCCAAGGGGGACTCACACACTCTATTAGTCCTGATACCTCAGAAGAGTTCATCTGGACTGTGGGAAGCCCTGAACCTCTCTCCTTCCATGGGGCTGGAGTGCACAGGGAATCAGGTGTCTCAGACAAAGATAGCTTCCCCAATTATCACCCCTAATGTCATTACCTCACAGAAACTTCCCCTATTATCACCCCTATGTCATTACCTCACAGAAACTAACCTTCCCCCCTCACCTCTACTCTGTTCTAAAATTTGATTTGTCAATTTCACGTGTGTTCATTTTTTTGATTGTATCACTTTGGTATATATGGTTGTGCCGATTTTCTTCCACATATTGATCTGAGGAAGTGGGTCTGGCCCACGAAAGCTCATCACCTAATAAACCATCTTGTTAGTCTTTAAAGTGCTACATAGTTCTGTCTTTTGTTTCAGCTACACCAGACTAACACGGCTGCATCTCTATCACTATTCTAGGTGCCACATCAGTGAGGGTTGCATTATTTTTCTGTGCATCAGTGGCCACCGACCTTAAAAAGGTTCCCCACCTCTGCCATAAATGAAGACAAGGTTGAAACCTTTTGTTTTGGATATAAATTAATATTTTACTTTATTTAAAATGAAGTTTGGTAAACTAACACCGTAAAATTAACTGCTTAATTTGTTTGATTTTGATTTTGATTAATATTTCCTTTCTTACTGGTTATATACACTCTCTTATGTTATATCTGCATATTTACATTTTTATGCTCCAGTAGCCTAATATTTCATATTTAAGGTATTTAGAAAGAAGCAAAGACATTTTGTCATTATGGGTGGCTGGCTGATGATCTCCAGAAAGGTTTGCACTAAACAGGGTGGGCCACAGGGCCAAAAAGTGTGAAAACCAAGCTTTTTAAAAGGATTGTTTCTAAACTTGAACTCTGAAGAGGGTCAGAGCTGATAAGGCAAAATATGGGCTTGTTTGATTTACTGGAAAAACAGTTATTTGGCTAATCACAGAAATAGTCTTTCTGTAAATTAAGAATTCTGAGGATCAAATCTGGGTCTGTGTAAAACTCCCATTGACATCAATGCAATTAAGTAACACTCCAAAGAAACAGGAATTCAGAACCAGTGAGAAATGAAGAAGGGCTTAAGAATTCACCATAATAATGTATAGTTTGTTCAGTATATTTTAAAAGTTTTGAAGCAAGATTAATTAATTAGTGAAGTTTCAAAGCTGATAGCAAAGGAGATAACTGGACTTTAATGAAAAATATTTATCAAATAATTAAAAGGAGCCACTGCAGAGATGCATTTCAGATGATTAATAAGAATTTTTAAAAAGTATATGCATATACTTGTGGTGAAAGTAATAATAAACTATAGGAAATAAGCAAATATGAGTTAACAATAACAAAATTATGAAGAGTATATCAAAGGAGCAAAATTGCAACACAATGAGGAGGAAGTCACTCACCTTATGCAGTAATGACGGTTCTTCGAGGTGTCCCCGTGGGTGCTCCACTGTAGCTGACAGGCTCGTCCCGGCGCTGCAGGTCGGAGATTCTTTAGCCGTGGTTTAGCCGGGACTGCGCATGAGCAGAGGCATCGCGTGCTTTTCGCGCTGCTTCTGAGTGTGCGTGCAGTCTGGCTCCCGCCAGTTCCTTTTAATCGGGTCATTCTGAAAGACATAAAGGAAAGACTCCGAGCAGAGAGGAGGGGTCGTGGAGCACCCACGGGGACACCTCGAAGAACCGTTGTTACTGCACAAGGTGAGTAACTTCCTCTTCTTCTTCGGTAGTGTCCCCATAGGTGCTCCACTGTAGGTGAGTACCAAGCCATTGTCTAGCTTTTGGAGGAGGGCTCAGAGTTAGAATGTCTGAACTGTGGACAGCACCACGGTAGCCAGTGCCAAGTCCCGAACAATTGCATCTATCGCATAGTGTTTTGCGAAGGTCATGTCCAAAGACCAGATTGCTGCTCGTCGGATGTCCTGCAAGGGAACACCTCTGAGAAAGGCTGTAGTCGTAGCCATCGCCCTCGTGGAATGAGCGTGCAGCGAGGTAGGTATTGGCTTGTTGCATATCGAGTAGCAGTGTGTGATGCATTTTATGATTAATTTGGAGATCCACTGTGATGATAAAGGCTGGCCCTTGTTTCGGCCGTTTGTGCATAGTAATAGACGTTGTGATAGTCAGAGAGGACGGGTTCTCTCCAAATAGAAAGCCAGCGCCCTGCGAACATCCAAGGTGTGTAATTGGGCATCACGCAGCGAAGCGTGCGGTTTGGGATAGAAGGCTGAAAGTATTATGGGTTCATTGATATGAAATTCCGAATTGAATTTTGCTAAGAAGTTAGGGTGGGATCTCAATACAACTCCGCGGCTGGTAAATACCGTATACGGAGGGGTGGCCGAAAGGGGGGCCAATTTCCCTATGCGTTGTGCTGATGTAATCGCTAGGAGGAAGATGACTTTCATGGTGAGTATGGCAATATCACAAGTGGCCAGAGGCAAAAGGTGGGTACGTAAGTGTATCGAGCACTAATTGTAGGTCCCAAGGCCCAAGGGGTTTCCTGTGCACAGGGTAAAGATTCATTAAACCCTTTAAAAATCGTTTGGTTATCGGATGGGCAAATATTGAGTAGCCCTTGATGGGTTGTCTGAAGGCAGAGATGGCTGAGAGATGGACCCTGATTGATAACAATGCCAGTCCAGAGAGCTGCAGGTGTAGTACGTAATCTAGGATACAGTAGATAGGGATGGTCAGTGCATCAAAACTGTTATCACTGCACCAGGAATGAAATCGTCGCCATTTGTAGAGATAGGTCTTTCGTGTAGAGTCACATCTGCTATGTATTAATACCTGTTTTACTTCTTGAGAACAGGTCGTCTCTGCTCGATGGAGCCAGCTAGGAGCCATGCTGTGAGATGTAATCGGTCGATCTGGGGGTGTGTCATGGATCACCCGCGCTGTGTCAAGAAGTCTGGGAGTTCTAGAGTCTAGAGACATTTTCATCAAAAGAGGGAGCCATGTCTGCCTGGTCCAAAAAGGGGCTATAAGTATAATTGTGGCTTTGTCCGTGGCTATCTTTTCCAGTACTCTGGGAAGAAGCGAAATTGGGGGAAAGGCATAGAGTAGCTGTTGACCCCAGTGTAGTTGGAACGGGTCCCCTAGGGAGTTCAGTCCAATTCCTGCCCTGGAGCAGTACTTCAGACATGTCATATTGAGGTATGTCACGAACAAGTCTATAGCGGGGAACCCCCAGCGTTGGAAAAGAAAGTGTGCTACACGTTGGTCGAGTTCCCACTCATGTTGAAGAAAAAAATGTCTGCTGAGCATATCGGCAGTGGTGTTGTCCTTGCCGGGTAGATAGGTGGTGATGATCTTGACTTGCTGACAAATACACCAGTTCCATAGCTTGATGGCTTCCACACAGAGGAATTTTGATCTGGCGCCGCCCTGACGGTTGATGTAATAGACTGTGGTGGTATTGTCGGTAAGGACTTGGACTGTATGGCCTCGAATTTTGTGTGAAAACACTTTGCAGGCATTGAATACAGCCCTCAGTTCCAGTAGACTGATGTGCTGAAGCGCTTCCGTCGCCGTCCATTGTGCTCATTCTGCACAATGAGCTCCCCATCCTATAATAGAGGCGTCTGTCGTGATTTGTATGTCGTGTTGCGTCTTGTGGAAGGGAACTCCGGTAAGCATGTTGGTGCGGGACATCCACCACGTAAGGGACTGTCGCACTATTGGCAGCACCGTTACCATTCTGTGCACAGTTTGGCTGCTTGGTCGGTATATTGAGGCTGTAGGCATCTGAGTTGGAGCCTTGCATGTTGTACCATGTAAGTGGTTGCTGCCATATGTCCCATGAGTCTTAAACAGGTAAGTATGTCGACTCTGGGGCTGATAGATATGGTGTGGACTATGTCTCGTATCCTGTTGAATATGTCTATGGGCAGATAGGCCTGGCTGTTGTACAGTCTAACCAAGCCCCAATGAACTCGATGGACTCTTGGGGTGTGAATGAGGACTTCTGGACCTTGATTAAAAGTCCTAGGGTAGTGAATAGCTCTCTTGTCATATGGGTGGCCTGTAACAATTGTTGATAAGTGGGTGCTTTGATTAGACAATCATCCAGATATAGAAATATCATAATGCCTTGGTGTGACAGGGTGATGCAACCCCACACTTACCCGACCCCCTCCCGGGGTCGGAGGACCCCGGAGCGGCTTTCCCCCGCCGTGGGGGAAGCGGCGGCTGCGGCTGCCGGCATACGCCGCCGGCTTGGCAGCAGGGCCTCCGATCCCCCGGAGACGCCGGGGCGTTCGCCGCGGGAGAAGCGGCGGCAGCGGCAGAAGCGTGCCGACCGGGAGGAGGCGGGGCCAGCGGCCCCGCTGACGTCCCAGGGGAAACCCCTGTGCCCGCGGAGGGCGGGGATGGGGAGGACGTGAAGGGCGGGGCTGCCACGAAAGAGGGTGGGGCGGCCGCCCTGCAGGACGCAGGCGCGGGCGTCCTTGAGGGGAGGGGCCATACACCCCCCCCCCTTGATAAAGACGGCAAGGGCGGAGGCAGGGGAGGCCCGGAAGGAGAGCCCCGATGAAAGGGCTCCGAGCTTCACGGAAGCAGCACGCGAGGGCTCCCGGTAAGCGGGGGTGGGTGAGGAAGCAGCCCAGGGCGGGCGCCATAGAGAAGGCCCGCGGGCTGATGAGTTGCGGCACCTTGCCCCATCAGCCAGGTGAGGGGAGAGAGGATATTCTCCCCCCGCCTTAGGGCCCTGGGCTGGGGTCTGGAGAGAGGGTGGGCCTGGACCCCCCTCACCCGAGTGGGGACGCACAGCCGAGCAGCCTGGGAGTGGCCAGGTGGCTCCGCCCAGAGGCCGGAAGGGACGGAGTCGAAACCGGGGTTAAGGGACAGGACCAGGGTGGACCTGTGGCACTGGGGTTAAGAGGCAGGACCAGGGAGGTGACACTTGGCCTGTGACACTTGGCAATGAAGATAGGCTGAGACCACTGCCATTGTTTTGGAGAAGACTCTTGGAGCGGACGATAGGCCGAAGGGCAGGACTCTGTATTGAAAATGCTGGTTGCCTATGACGAATCTGAGAAAACGTCTGTGCGCAGGGTGTATTGTGATGTGAAAGTATGTGTCCTGTAAGTCGAGGGATGTAAACCAATCTCCCGTGTTCAGGGCCGGAATGATGGAAGCTAGCATCACCATCTTGAATCTGTACCTTTTGAGATGTTGATTGAGCCGCCAAAGATCCAGAATAGGTCTCCATCCACCTGATTTCTTTTCAGTCAGGAAATAATGGTAATAAAATCCTCTGCCCTGGAACTGTTTGGGCACCCTCTCCACTACCCTGATGTCGATGAGACGCAAAACCTCCTGTATAAGGAGCACGTCGTGAGATGGGTCCCTGAAGAGGGACGGGGATGGAGGAGTGGGGGGAGGGGGGGAGAGAAAGAAGGGGGATAGTGTAGCCAGATGTTATCAGCTCCCAGATCCAACGGTCAGTGGTGATGGAAAACCACCTGTGCTGGAATGGGCGTAAACGATGGTGAAATAGCTTCCTGGTTTCCGTGTGAGGTGTTAGTGAGATGGTCTGCAGTCTCTCAACTAGCCCGTCAAACTGGCTGCTTGTTGTTATGTTGAGCAGGCGTTCTGTTAGATTGTGGGCAATGTCTCTGCTGGCACGGCTTTCCTCATTGCTGGGGTTCGTATCACTGGAATCTGGGGTTCATGAATGAAAATTGTCTCTGTCTGTAATAAGGTATATAGCGCCTTTAGCAATATGGTGGCGTATACATCCCCAGTATTTTAAGCGTCGTCCTAGAGTCCTTTCCTGAGTGGCGGACCTGATCTGTATTGGCTGTGAAGAGACTTTGCCTATCAAATGGCAGATCCTCCACTTTTGCCTGAAGTTCTTTAGGCACAGCCGCCATCTGGAGCCAGGAGGAGCATTGCATCACCGCCGATGTTGCAGTGGTGCAAGCTGCTGCATCCGCGATGTCTAATGAAATTTGTAAGGATGTTCTTGAGGCCATATAGCCCTCCTGCACCACTGATTTTAGTAGCTGGTGTTTATCCTCCGGGAGATGCTCCAGGAGTGTCACTAACTTTGAATAATTGTCAAAGCTGTGATTAAACAGGAGGGCAGAGTAGTTTGCCATTCTCAGCATTAGTGTGGAGGAGGAGTACACCTTCCTCCTGAAAAGGCCTAAATGCTTGGCATCTTTATCGGAGGGGGCATTCCTGTATTGTGGAGTCTTTGCTCGTTGTTGGGCAGCGTTGACAACCAACGAGTTTGGCTGCAGGTGGGTGAATAAAAATTCCATCCCTTTAGGGGTTACAAAATATTTCTTATTGACCCTTTTGTGCGTGGCCTGGGAAGAAGCAGGTGACTGCCAAATGACATCTGCGATCTCGAGGATTGCCTCGTCCAAAGGAAGGGCCATCTTAGTTTTCTGTGATGGTTGCATATTTTTAAGTAGGCGATGTTGCTTTTGTTTTACTTCACCCAGTTGTACCTCTTGAGACTCTGCCACTCTCCTGTAGAGGTCATGGAACTATTTGATATCGTCCACCGGAGAAGTGTCTGGTGACGAGGAAGTGTCTGGTGACTGCGTCGTCTGGGGACGAGGAAGACTGGTCAGTTGGGGATTCAGGCTGAGATTGCGAATGTTGTGGAAGAGACTCTCGATGCTCGTCGGGATGGTCTACTGGCATAGGTGCATCTCCTGAGAGAGTTGGTGGTCTGGTAAGTGGATGAGGTGGTGATGGTAGCCTGGCGCTACAATGTGAGCATCTCTCATGGTAACATGGAGACATCAACCGGGAGTGAGTGTAAGAGTGGTGACGTGAATAGTAGCCCCAGTGATGGTAATATCTATCATGGTAATGACGAGAAGAGGGGTAATACAGAGAATACCTCCAGTCCGATGCGCAGATGGATCTTGTAGGTGATCTAGGGAAGTGAGACCTCCATCTGGAGTAGGCAGGAGAATGAGATGACCTGTGATAGTGCTTAGGCGAGGGTGAATATTGTGGAGACCGCCTATGGAAGGAGCTGGGGGGATTCCCGTGGTGAGAGCAAACTGAAAATACTGAGGCTGGTGATGACGGTTGTGGGGAGAAAGCAGCTGGTTCCGGGCTAGGAGAAGGTGTGGCCTTGCGTGTCCCAGGAGACGATCGCGCATGGCTCCGAGGCATTCTTTGTTCCGATGTAGGAACCGTATGTGCCGGAGGCGCCATCTGTAACAATGGCTTGTCATTAAAGCCCAGTGCCGCTTCCATCAGTGCCGATCGGTGCGGCGGCGTGACGGTGAGTGGCGCGGAAGATGTCGGTGCTGTGTGAGCCGGTGTCGAGGTGGCCAATACCCTCACGGTCGGCGATCTTGTAGCCGGTCCTGGGGGGCTCAGTGTCGCCAGCGTTGGTGCCGTAGGACTAGGTGCCGTTGGAGTAGGTGCCGAGGAAGAGGAGGCCGAAGGACTCAAGGGCGGTGCCCGAGTGCCGGTCTCAGTGCCGAGACCGGTGCCGTCGGGCGCTCCTTTGGTGCCGATCTGCTCAGTCCCGACATCTTTACTTTAGTCGGCGCAAGTGCCAAGTCAGCCCTTGGAGGCATTCCCGATGCCGGTGCCGCTTCTCTGTGTAAGGACGGACTCGGCTCTGAGACTGTACGGCTCGTCTTCTGTTTTCGAGCCTGGCTGCTGGAAGATGAGCCAGATGTACCTGGCTTGTCACCCATGCTTATTCTATGGGTCGTTGCCGGTCTTTCCACGGTCTTAGAAGCTCCTGATGGCTCACCCTCAGGGGGCTGAAGAGCCTTGTTAAATAGCAGCATTTTCAGGCGCATTTCGCAATCTTGTCTCGTGCGCGCCGTAAGTTTCGAGCAGTGCTGGCACTTTTGAGGGATGTGGCCCTCACCCAAGCACCTAATACTGCTGTCGTGGCCGTCCGAGGTTGGCATCGCCTCGCGACATGTGGAGCATTTCTTGAATCCGGGAGACACTGGCATTTTGGTTAACTCTAAACTAACCACTAAGCCTAACACTAAGAGAAGAAAAACTTTTTTTAAAAACTATAAGAATATGTATGTGTAAAATGATTAACTATGACTAAAGATTAACTTTAAATAACTATTTACATACTTTTGAAATATTTTCCTGTCAGGTTGAGAGAGAGAGAGAGAGAGAGTTCACTCTGCCTGAAACCATGAACCGTTAGGAGGAACTGGCGGGAGCCGGACCGCGCGCACACTCAGAAGCGGTGCGAAAGGCATGCAATGCCTCCGCGCATGCGTGGTCTGGCTAAACCACGGCTAAAGAATCTCCGACCTGTGGCGCCAGGACAAGCCCGTTACCTACAGTGGAGCACCCATGGGGACACTCCCGAAGAAGAAGTGATTGTTACAAGAATGTTATCACTGATCAGTAAAAGCTGAAAACACGAACGGAGAAAGACATATGCAAATGTTTTACAGAAAAAGGTATAATTCAAAAAATAAAGCAAATCATAAAATTCATAATATTTACCAAATATGCAACACTGTACATCGTCAATATACACAAATAGAACAAGGAAAGACATGGAGAAAAAATGTGCTCAGTAATAAAACGTGGTGGGAAAGTAAATCAATAATTCTAAAATGGCTAAATTCTTGAATTGATTTTAAATTTCATCTATAATAAGTAAAATAAAGGTAATATGAATGAACAACTAGATACTAATGAAGATATCTATTAGGCAAAGCAGTTAAGGGACTCACTGATAAATCAAATGTACAAAAAACAGCAGCCGATCCAAATTATATTCATCCCAGAGTCTTCCAGGTTTTTAGTCAAACTGTTCAACTACAGACAATTATTTCTGAATAGCCAACCGTACACAGAGAACTAAAGAGATTAGAAATGTTGAAAGATAAGTTTCCACATTAAAAAATACAGAGTCACATATTGGGGGTAAATAAGGAGGAACAGATTTCATGGCACAGATACTCGGAAAGCAATAATGTAAGAAAAGATCGAAAGGTGATACTACACAGCAAATTAGAAATGCAATTGCAACATGTATGCTAAAAGACTAACACAATTTTGGGCTGCATACATTGATGCATCCCCAATAACTAGTAATAAGAATTAGTGCATCTGCATCCAAGGAGATAACACACATACTGTCAGACCAAGATTCATTTTACCCAGTATCCTGCCTTCAACAGTGGCTTCCACCAGAGCTTCAGGGGGAGAGTACAGAATCGGACAGCTATGGACCCACCCAAAACTGTCCTCTACTCCGAGTTTCTGGTAGCTAGAGGTTCTGGGTCACCCCATGCTTAGGGTTGCATCCCAACAATCTTGGCTCATAATCATTGATGGATCAATCCTCCATGAACTTATCCAACTCAGTCATACTTTGGGCCTTCATAACATGCTCTGGCAATGTGTTTCACAGACTGCTTGTACATTTTGTGAAGAAAAAAACCCACTTTCCTCTCCTTTATACTAAGCCTGGTGCCTATTAGGTCCATAGAGCAACCCCTGGTTCTTGTATAGTGTGAAAGGCTAAACTCTTCTCCATTCATTTTTCCCCACATTATTCATAATTTTATACACCTCTATCATAACCCCTCTTAGTCAAATCCCTTCCATGTGGAACTCTCCCAACCTTTTTTAATCTCTCCTTGTATAAGAAGCTATTCCACACTCTTAATCATCTTTGTTGCCCTTCTCTCAACCTTTTCCAGTTCTGTGTCTGAGGACTAAGCAACTAGAACCGGACACAGTATTCAAGATGTGGGCACATCATGGACTTAGATGATGGCTTTATGATGTTTATCTCATTTCCAATCTCCTTCCTAAGAGTTCCTAGCATATCATTAGGTGTGGCAGTATAGGGTTTAAAAAAAAATGTTGCTGTGCACTGAATGGAAGTTTTCAGAGAACTATCCACAAAGACAGAGGAGTTTTTTTGGGGGGAAGAGGGGGATGGTAACCGCTAATTTAGAACCCACCATTGTAAATTAATAATTAGGATTATTTTTCCAAAGTGCATTACTTTGTACATAATATTAATTTCATATGCCATTTTGTTGAACAGTTTCATAATGTTCGTCTAATTCCTCACAGTTTTATCTTCCGTATTTTGAATAATTTTGTATTGCCTGCAAACTTCGCCATGCCACTTTTCAACTCCCTTTCCAGATCATTAATGAGTATGTCATACAACATGGGTCCCAATACACACCTTTATGGGATAGCACCATTCACTTTTCTCCTTTGCAAAAACTTACCATTTATCCCTACATTTTAATTCCTATCTTTTAATCTGTTACAGATCCATAGGAGAACCTCCTCTCCTACTGGCTACTTAGTCTACTTAAAAACCTTCCATGAGGGACTTCAAAGGCTTTTTGAAAATGCAAATACACTATTAATTATCCATATTTCTTCTATAACCTGTTCTACTGATCTATCAATTTAGGACTACTTCAGATTTGTCGCCCAGAAAGAATAGGTCTGATGTGGGTATCTCCCTCATATTCTCTGCAGTGAAGAATGCTGCAAAGAGTTCATTTAGCTTCTCTGCAATGGGCTTGGCTTCCTTGAATGCTTCTTTAACACATAGGTCAGCTAGTGGCTCCGTTGCCCCTTTGGTGGGCTTTCTGTTTGCATCTTCATCAATTTGCTTCTCAAATTTTTCTTGGACTGTCACAGTTTGTGCTCCTTCCTCTTAGAAGTCATTCAGTCGGTGTGCTGCAGACCCCATCTGTAAAATGGGGGTAACAGCATTACCCTATTTCAAAGGGACGCTGTGAAAGTAAACAATGAAGGCTATGGCAATACAGCAGAGCTTCAAAGTCTGTTCTGGAGAACGTAGATGAAATTGTCAATGCTGCCTAAATGATTTGGAAGCCCCATTACAATTAATGAGAAGTGAGTATCCAAAGCTCAGAGTGAGATTTTTCCAAGCTGCGTATGAATGCCTCCTCCCTAAAAAAAAAAAAAAAAAAAAAAACCACACCTTTGTCCAGCAATGGATGCAGTGACACTGCCTAAGCACCCTTCCACTGGAGTTGTGAATATCCCTCAGATGTTTCCAACTTATCCCAGAAGACAAGGGGAGTCACACGCCTAACTTTGTATCTAGAATTATCAGAATTCATGTTATTTGGTTTTATTTTGATATGCTTGTATCTTCTCAATTCAGAGTAATAAAATACATTGCATTTTATCTTTCTATTCAATGTGTAATCCAGTCTTAGTATATACACTTGGCACATACTGTAGTATCCATTTTCCACTGCTCTGTAATTAGTTTTACCCTTGAAACAACAATCCCATTTAAGTTATTTCAACTACTTTATATTTGAACACAAATATTTTCATGTAGAAAACTGTCTTTCGCTTTCCTATCAATTTTAACATGTTTTGTACTCAGACTTTTTCTCAATTGAAAAGATTGAATGAAATTACTTTGACTATAAGCATACTTCACCCATTTGGGGGCACAAATATAACACATATGCTATTCACCCTTGAACTTAAGGAAGAATTGCCCTGTCTCAGACAATTCCCATAGTAGGAGTACAATCCAAAATGCCTTGACCTCCACTACTGAATAACAAATGACAAATCATATAGTTAATGCTAGAAATGAGGAGGATAACTAAAGTATTTTTTAAGTGCAGCCAATGTATATGAAACTTGTATAAAACTAAATACAACTAAATAGGTTATATTAACCAGTTATGTTTAATACCTAATCTTAAAATTAGATAAAACAGTGTGTAAGACACGACATAGGAGTAGACTATTCACAGATGAACCAGCAGGTTATATTTTCTGATTTAACCATGAAGGACAATGACATCACAAGCTTTTGTCCATTAGACATCCTGGAAACATCATATTCAGCATTAGCGGTCATGACCGATAAAGCTTGGAGCTGTATTTACTGAAGTTGCACTTCATTCAGAGCACTAGATTTTGGTAAAATATTAGAAACACATGTTTTATCAGTTTTTAAAAACTCACAGAATAAACCTTAACACTGACTGCTGAACAGAGATGCCTAAAGTATGCCCTTATAGACAGCTGCTTTAAATTTTCACTATGCAAACATTAATATTTTACATAACTGCATTTTCAAAACGCAGAATTTGCTTAAACCCCATTAACTTTTAATTAGGGCATAACACATGAGTTTACATAATATAACCTAAGAAAATTGTGGGTATTCTGAAGATCTAAAAATATATTTTAAAATGTTTAAGTTTCTTATTTAAATTGTGAATGGTTTCTTTAAAAAAAAATTTAAAAAAATCAGCCTCTGATGCAGAATCTCTTTTTACTTGTGTTGAAAAAGTATTGTCACAATAGCATTTTTAAAATCTTCAGAGGGGTAGCTGTGTTAGTCTGTAACTAGAAAAAACTTAACACAACTGATAGTCTAGTAGCACCTTAAAGACTAACAACACATGTAGATGGTATTGCGAGCTTTCGTGGGCACAACCCAATTCTTCAGATGACTGGAGTATTAAATGATTCATGATTCTGGACTTTTAATACTCCAGTCATCTCAAGAAATGCATTGTGCCCACGAAAGCTCACAATATCATCTACATGTGTTGTTAGTCTTTAAGGTGCTACTAGACTATTTGTTGTTTTTTAAGTTTTAATAGCTTTTTTGTTCTTGCTCTCTCTCCTTTAAACCCAGAGTCTCTCCAGTCTCTCCTTAGCCACTCTCAGTCCTTTATCAGGTTTTGGGAGATTCCCACTGTTGTTCCATACAAAGTTTTAGCAGCCATCAGCATCAACTTTATTGTCTTTTATGCTCAGAATTTGATGGATTTTGATGACTGATTATTGGGTTCTTCAGTTTATTCTGGAGCATGCATTAGGGTAGATACAAATTGTCTTCTCTAGAGTACTCAGTCTGAGTTTTGAATCTGGAAATGTAAAATACCCATGTAAGGAACCTGATTACCCTACATCAGCAATTCTCCATTTTGGGCTCTTACGGAAGTTTTGGGTGGTTCTAATGTAATACATAGAGTTAAATAGGGCTATTCCCATATGTCGCCACCAGAAAAATTTATTAGAAAACATTTAAACTACAATGATGCTAGACACCATTTAACCTTGAGTGTGTACAAGGATAATCATGACAAAATGTAATAGCTGATTATGTGAGGGGTCAGGAGGATGCCCAGATTAATCACCACGAGCTAACATTTTTTTAAAAATTACTATCCTTGTCAACACTAATCGCTAAGTTGTGTTTAATACTGCGTTAGCATGTTTTCCTATACAATGCACTTCCTCCTCCCCTCTAAAAAAATAATCAGGCCTTGACGCAACGTGATTTCAGATACAGTGAATCAAGAGTTGAAGCAACGTGCAGAGACTGAACTTACAGAATAGGACAACCAAGATCACTTTTCATCCCTCTGAACAGTAGGCAGTAAAAGTGGCTGGTGAAGGAGCAAGAAGAAAATAAAGAGGTTGGGTAAAAAACTACTCCTGTCTCCTAACAATCTTTAGGGAGAGAGAAGAAGAAAGATGGCACAATGTTGAATGTAGTGACAAAAATTAACAAAAAAATCACCAGAGGGCAATGTTGGCATCAAAATGCTACACCTTTTATGTGTGACGGCATTATCAGAGTATCACTGCAATAATTTTGTGGCGATCTGTGACATTATTCAATGACAATGGCTCTTGAGCTCATCTAGCTGGAGTAGCATAACACTAAAATATCTGAACACTGTCAAAATGAGTGCTATTAATCCAACCACTGTCATGATTAGAAAGTTAATGGATTTTACTTCTACAAAAATGTATTTTAGTTCATTAAAGATACACGTGTCTAATCCCACTGAGTTTTTCTTCTGAAATTACCCATCTTGTATATCTTGTCTGAGAAGTTACATCTGACAAGAACACAAAAATCAGTCACACTCCAATATTACTGCACTGAAATAATTATGAGAGCCATTCCAACTTTCTTACATAGTTGTAATGGACTGTTATGATCTTAGTTTTAAACATCTGTATACCATATTCTTTTATTTAAGAAAGATGAGATCACCATGAAGATTCATAACATGCAGATTTTTGCTTCAAAATTGGCTCCTCAGAGAAGAATTAATATGTTTATCTCTTTATCATCTCCCATTAAGAGTTAAACATAATAGAAAAAACATCTCTTACTTCAATTATGGCTATTTACTTTTAAATTATATCAGCAGATACTCCTTATAAACACAAAATGTTCATGGCAATGCACATGTTCCAATACACCTTAAGATTTATTGTTCCTTGTGGAAGAAAGTCAACATCTACCTCTTAGATTAATATATTTGATCTTCACTTCAACTCAAGTCAGTATCTGCTCTATTTTATTGTGCATTTTTATTATGAATGAACACATACAGTTGATTAACTTGTAGTATCAATTTGGATAAAACAGCATCCCTTACACATCATACTGGTTTGTTGGCCTTTGTGACTATGAACTCATTCGAACTCATAACTGGTGTCAATAATGAATTTCAGCTCTAAAAGGACAATGCACTGTAAGAGGTACTCCACTTCAGATGAAATAATAAACTGGTCTTTTCTGCTCACCTTTGGTTGTTGCTCAAGAGATTACATTGCCTACTGCAAAATTAACAAAGAATAAATTGTACTATGGGCTTCTAGAGATAGAAAAAAGTGGAGCCAATTATCTGGAGTGCACAGCCCTTCCCAGAACTCCATGTTCACATGTTCTGGATAGGAGACCCCTTTGGTTTGGCTCATATCTAATGTAGATGGCACTGTTCCTCAGTGAATCCAGATGAAGAGGTGCTTAGGTACCACTGCTGTGTGTGATGTAAAAACTTAAACAGATCATTAAGCTGCTGGTGATTCAATGTGCCTACAACTTGGAGGGAGAAGGCAGTTCCATGACTGCCCCTACCCTCCATACTATATATGGAGACAGAAGATACTTGACACAATCCTCCCCTGCCCTGTCCCCCCTTCCCAAATTCCACTTGAGGGAATGCAGCTCCGGCCTCCACCTTATTCACACACATAGCTATGACTAAATGCCATCTCATAGGCTTGTGTATGTATTACACTGGAAATCTGGCATATGGTTGGAAAGTAGTTTGTTTTAATCTTCTTTGGAGAGGAGTGGCATTGGTAATTCCTTAATAGAGACAACTGGAAAAATTCAGGTAGAGCATTGTTTCATGAGAATTTTCCAGTTCAGCAAAATCAGAACATTCCAGCAAGACAATCAAATTTTGACACCTTCTGATGAAACTCAAGAAAGGTTCCATTAGAAAATTGTCTGGTTCTCTGCCAGATCCTCCACATGGGCCCTGGCAGACCTGGCTGCCAGTGCTCAATCTCCTTTTGATATTTTTTGCTTTTCATTGCCAATTAGAATAAAACCAAAACTTTAAAATATCTAATTGCCAATTAGAATTCAATTACCTTTCTCTACATAACTAGTCTGAAGTCTTTATGTATTCCTTGAACTAGAAGTTATTCCTGTCGGTGTGTGAATGAGATATTGGCTAGTATTACTAATTATTTAATAAAATGTACTAAATAGGAGTAAACCTGACAATAATTAACTATTTTAGTCGTCTCAAAATGGAGTCACAACACTGAAAGCTGGGAAGATATAAGGCAGCGTTTCCCAAACTATGGGCCGTGGCCTGGTACCAGGCCACGGGAAAAAAATACTGGGCCTCAGCATGGCTGCTGGGAGGGGAGCGGGGCGGGCTGGGAGGAGGTGTGTGTATGGGGGAAACCGGCCACCGGGAAGCAGGGTAGGGGGCAGCGGGGCTGTCCGGCGGAGATTTGGGTGGGGCGGGGCGCCAGGCAGGCGGCCAGCGGAAGCAGGGCTGGACGAGTGGCAGGGATGGGGTGGGGACTGGCTGGGGGAGATCGGGAGGAGGAGGACGGGAGAACCAGCCTCCGGAAGCAGGGCTGGACGGGGGCAGCGGGGCTGGCCAGGGAGATCAGGAGGGAGCGGCCGGCTGGGAGGGGAGATGGTCGGGGAGACCGGCTGGCAGAAGCAGGGCTGGATGGGGGACGGGGTGGGGGGGGATGCCGGAAGCGGGGCTGGACGGGGGAGATCGGGAGGAGAAGCGGGGGGGAGGGGAAGCGAAACAAAACGGACACCTGGCAACCCTACCCCTCCTTTCATCCTCCCTCCTAGCCAGATACCCTACCCCCAATCTGCTCCTGTTCCTGCTCCCGCCTCCTGGAGTGCCCGTGCAGCACCGGATCCCTGAAGCCCTGACCCAGGCTGGGCAGAGGATGCAGCCGGGTGAAACACTGAAAATGTATTCATTTTTAATTCTTTTTTTATATGCGTTTATATTTTAGGCTGCAAAAAACAGTACTGAAAAAAAACGGGTTACAACTAAAGTAAAAAATTTGGGAAACCCTGGTCTAGCCAGCTTTCTATTCATCTTATAGTACCTTTATCCAATCCGTATTCCCTTAACTTGCTGGCAAGAATATTGTGGGTGACAGTATCAAAAGCTTTGCTAAAGCTGGCACTGGGGTTTTGGGAGGACCAGAAACAACTTATTTGAATATTCATTATTTGCTTAATGAATATGCAAATATGCAAATGAATTTTACTGGTCCTCCAAAAGCTCGTGAATGGATTTACTGGTCCCCGTGTCAAAAAGTTTGGGAACCCCTGATATAAGGGAACAAATTAAAAAACGGTACATGTGACTTTGAACATTTCTGAAGTTTAAAACATATTAAACAGCTGCCAAAATGTGGACACTTTTTCCACTGACCACCTCTGATTCACAATTAAGTAGATCTTTTGTAATTCTGAAAGGCCTAACAGTCAGTGGTATATCAAAGTTAATGTTCCAGCTTCATATTTTCAGTTTCCCTGTTTTACAAGCAATATTATTTAATAAGCAAGAGCTGGATTCACCAACAGTCTGCATTAGACAGGAAAATATATATTAACTTTACAAGTAGAACACTCAAATATTTACAATTTTAGATGTCCTGCATGACTGTGAAAGGAGGGGGGGGCCAACAATGTTTTAAACAATCCTTCACTCGGGAAACATTTTTAGTGTGTAATATTTCACTGACTGTTCCATGTGGGAAACCTTTTTTTAAACAATAAATATTTAGGAGACTCACAATCCAACCCCTGCACTGCCGCCCACACCACAAGATCTGTTGGATTGTTTTTTTTAAATTTTATGCTTCCAAACCTCTTGAAATTTTAGTGGAAAGCTATATTTCTAACAATTTTAACAGTTTTAATAGTCTTTGAGATGGAGGAAAATATTTTAAGTTTCCCACAGGTATGAGGCAGGTATAGGAAAAGAGTTAAAGAACTGAAGATGTATGCAACAACAGCTCCTATTCTATTAGAATTTTATTTTGGTGCTTCAGAATTAATTCCAAGGCCAAATTAGACTGTAGCTCTTGGGATAGGGACCATCATGTACATACAATGTCTGCATGCATGCGTGTGTATGAATGTTCATTTGTTCATACATGTACATACATTGGGAACTGCCAAAATATAGATGACTAGTAATGGCTGACAAAGTGAAAAAACACTAGGTAACAGCCACTTCACACAACACACATTCCCCTTTTGAATATGCTATTTCTGTTGTAAAATGTCCTTCTAAAGCTAGTAATACTGCTATCCATGCTGACTTTGCCACTAGGTCTCCCATTCCATCCCACCTATACCCTTCTAAGGAGGGGAACCACAAAGCTTTGAACCAGGGATCAGTTAAAGCAGATACCTGACAAAATCAGGTTGGGATTGGCTAAAGAAGGACCAGGACAGCAGATGTTCCATCCTTTTTGGGTGCTGTGTCCAGCAATCCCAGAGATGACTCTGATCCCACGCACGTATTAGGCTCCTCCCACTCGTACCAGTTCTTCCCTCACAGGGACTATACTGGTTTATCCACAAGTCGCAGCACACTGTTTTAGGATTCAATTTTCTCCCTTTGAACAAAAGAGGCTATTTAGCCCCGCTGCCATTCAAACACAAATTAAAAGACATTTTATTACAGAGGAAAACGCCTCATTTGTATACCTTTTGCTCAAAGCAAACTTCTACTAAAAGACTGGAAAGATTTGGGTGAAGGGGCGGGTAATGGAATATAAACCAAAATATAAATGTAATAAGCAACCAATGCTAGTCCTGTCCCATCTCTGCTAGTAGCTCTGGCTTCATCTCTGATTCCGTTTTCCTATTTTTTCAGGACTCTTAAAGATAACACTATTACGTTTCACATCCACAAAAAGCCGTGCTAGATAGAATATTGCAGGGAAGGCACTCAAAACTTTCCACTCAGCATTTACCATTAACTGTTTTCCCCCTTCTCTTTAAATAACTTTACGGTAAAATAAGAGTAGATATTTAGGAGTTTGGTCATAACCCATAAAGTCATGCAACCTAAGGATCACATCTCCTAAGGATCTGGCCCCCGAGGCCTAATACAAAGGTTCACAGACTGCAAAAAGAGTGCATGACGTTACACGTTGGGAGCACTTTTCTTACAGTAAAAGCTTGAAGGAATGCAGGAATATTGAAGAAGGAAAGAACATTTCAAGGAAGTGTTGGTGGTAGTGAAATACACACTTTTATTCAATTTTTTTCTTCTGCATCAAGCAGTGAGGCACTATCAACATGTCTCTCCAGACTGTACTCTAAGCTCCTAAAGGTTTTCAAATGTACCTAGAGTGACAAGCAGAGGTGGGCTAAAACCATACCCACTTATCTAAGCACCACCCATAGTACACAAAGGTACTTGGATCCAAATAATCCCTGGTAAAAACAAGAGATCTGACATCTCTACCACCATCACTGTACAATGGCCTCTTTCTGGCTTCTACAGACTTTGTCAGTTTTTAGACTCCAGATACAGTGCCAATTGTTGTCCACAGGGCTCCTGACCTTGCCACCTTGCACACTGTATGAAGACCACTGACCTTTACTGTCACAAACTGACTGAAATTGGAAATAAGTTATCATGCTGTAACAAAGAGAAACAGCAGCAAAGGACTGAATAAGGCATGGAAATTCATCATGCCTGCTCCTGTGCTATCAATTTGTCAGGCAAAAATAATTAATTTGTGGAAGAGCTATATTGCAACAGAAGTTTGGAAGATCCAAATTGGGTTGAGAGATTAGCATATAACCTCAGCATTCCATGGAAAACAAGGTAAAGCCAGTAAGTAAAGAAACCCTGAGACTTACTAGCCAAGATCACAGAAGAATCAAAGTTGTGCAAACTGAAGTACATCTATGCAAGTTTAATATCTGTCTAGGTCAGGTATGTGGAACCAAAGCCCCGAGGGCCAGATGCCAACCCCAGCTTGCTTTGATCCAGCCCCTGAGGCTCAGAGCTCTCTATCCGCCATTGGAGCACACAAAATCTGCTAGTCTGGGTCCCCATAGGCAATTATGTGAAGGCCCCAACTGATTTTTCTATGGCTCGGTGACCCCTTACCCAAAAAAGGTTCCCAACCCCTGATCTAAGCACTTATCATTCATGCTATGAGACATCATTACTAAACTGCCTGGGCCAAATTCAATAGGACTGAATAGAACATGAGTATTGAACACAGCTCCCTGTTGAAATCTTCAAGTTATTTTGTACACCACTTTCAAAGGCATAGTATTATATTCATCTGTATCAGCTATCAACTAGCTTTTCAGTATGGCAGCCACTGCCATATTCAGGCAAAAACCTAAAACAGCATTTGTATGATGCATATTGGGGAGCTGTGTTTTTTAAATTTTCAGTTCGTCTGAGAATTTTATTTCCTGAACTGCTACATTTAATTCCCCTTTGTCATGAGGTTTTTAATACTCTTCCTTTTTGTCAGCTTTGTTTACTTTCTCAACATTTGGATATATCTGTGAGGTTTTAAAATAATAGTTACTCGGTTACTTGATATTACTTCATCTTTTTTCCCCTTAGGGATGAGTGAAGCCATTAACTGAGCTGCAGAACAAAGTAGGTTTTCTTTTTTAGAATTGCTTAATTTGCTGTTTGTGGCTTTAAAAATGTGTGGAAAGGATTTTGTTGCTTTGTTTGGAAGATTAGTCCAAGGGAGAGGACAGCCTGAAACATCTATCTCTCTCCCCAAGTTTAAAATTAGATGTTTTTTGCTATAGTTATTTCTACTGCACTCTCTCAGAATAATCCTTGTAACCTTTTGGATGCTTCTCTGCAGGGTCAGGGTTTAACCAAAATCCTGTTTAAGAAATAGAAATAACACTATGATGGGGTTTACAGTTCAGTCTGAGAATGAGAGGCCTACATGTGGACCTGTATCAGATGCTTTACTGAAATCCAGTTAGATTAGATCTACTGCATTTTCTTTGAAAAAGAGAAAGAATTTTTAGACAAAAAAGGAAATCAGATTCTTCTGGCACCATCTATCTTGTGTGTTTATTTGCATTTCAGCAACTCAAGTGGGAAAAGAAAGAATATGAAGCTTCCTTCATCCCTGGACTCGAGGTTCCCTTTCCTTGAATAATTTTGAGGGGTAATCCATTTTAAAAATTTACTGGTCCATGAAAATAGGGGCTGGCCCTCAAGCGATAAGCAATTGAATCAACTGATTGTATACCATATTAGTGTATTATAGAACTGTATGTAGTGAGGTCTTTTCTGAAAGCTAATGACACACAATATCATTGTGAAATGTCGTGTGTTAACACTATGAGTAAATATGGGTATTTAATATTGTGTTTTAAAGCCTGTGGCCAAACAGGTTCCCTCCTGCCATACAGGAAAGACAGCAGCCATCTACCCATGTCTAGGGTTACCAGGTGTCAATATATTGTTGCCATGTTTTGAAGCTCGATCAGTTCCATATGCATTGTCTGAGGAAGATTGCCCATGTGAACTGGTGGGACAAAATTCCTAACATGGAGGTTCTTAAGCTGTGTGGTGTCATGGGCATGGAAGCAATGCTTATGAACAAATAATTTTGCTGGATTGGTCATGTTATGAGGATGGATGATACATGGATACCAAAGATGGTCTTCTATGGCCAGCTTGCTTATGGAAAACGCTCTATCGGTGGTCAAAATAAGCGTTATAAAGACATCTTAAAGGCCAATATGAAGTCACGCAACATATCTCCCAATGATCTGGAAACTCTAGTTCAGGACAGATTGTCCTGGCAACAAACCATTGTACAGGCTCTTAATTGCTTTGGGAGTCAGCATATCCAGACATTGCAGGAAAAGCGGAGGATCTGAAAAGAACATACAGCACCTGCAGTTGGCGGCTGTTTATGTGACATCTGTAATCGGCTCTGCCGATCTTGGATTGGCTTAGTTGCTCACAAAAGGTGTCATAGAAGATGAGATCCATCCATCTTGGCTCAGTCCAAGAAGAAGAAGAGGGTTGCCAGGTGTCCGGTATTCTTCACTTGCTGCGTCTGGGATTTAAAGGTGCAGCACATCTTTTTTTTTTATGCAGTTGTTGGGGGTTTTTTGCTCAACAAATTTGGTTCCCAATTTTTTTGTTTTGCTGTCAACAACTTTGGTCCCCTGTGTTTGGGGGTTTTTTTCCTCAACAACTTTGGTCCTCCCCTGCTTTTTTTTTTTTTTTGGCTCCACCATTTTTTTTCCTGCCATGTTTGGTATTTTTTGTGTAAGTATCTGGCAACCCTACCCATCTCCTATGTAATTTAATTAAGGAGTGAGCAGAAACAATGGAAGCCCTATTTACATAAAATGAACAGGGAGATGGGATGCTCAGAGATGGGTAAAAACATGTGGTCAACCTGTCTCTTGAAACAAAGTCACTGAACTCTGGAAGAGATAAGCAAAGACAAATGCTTTCTTAGGGATTCATTACTAGACAGACACAAAAAGAAACAGAGCTCTTGCAAGCTGAGAAAGATGGTGGCTTCATCTCTGAAAAGTGAATATAGAAGAGAAACCATCATCTTGCTAGATTAAATTTTAAGCTTTAAGGTGCATGTTTCACTTTTATTTGCTTGTAAACCTTTTTAACTTTATTCCTTTTTCTTGGCAAAATTTACATTATGTCCTACTGTTAATAAATTTGTTTTATTTTTACTGAGAGC
Organism: Rafetus swinhoei; assembly: GCA_019425775.1. Lineage (NCBI taxonomy): Eukaryota > Metazoa > Chordata > Testudines > Trionychidae > Rafetus > Rafetus swinhoei. The sequence continues at coordinate 88,051,052 of CM033449.1, read as the reverse complement.
CAATTCAATGCTGTGTTTAAATGGAAGGGTGCATTTGCTACAGTTAATAAGCTGTGATGTACTTTTAAGAAACAAATTAACCTTATTTTCCTGAAATGTCCCTGAGGGGGCAAGGCATTACAGAACATGGTTTTGGACAAACTGACTCAGTGGGAGGGGGCACCTTTCTGGAGATACTCAGTGAAAACAAGATTGGGGCTGACGACAAAGTACTGAGGTCAGAGCTGCTCCATTAGGTCTGTGTAGCACACACACAGTGAGGGTGCAGCTTGAATATTTGTAGCCTGGTTGTGAGCATCCCAGATTGAGAGCTAGAGCAGCAAAACATTGTGAGGCACCCCAAGGTTGCTGGGCAGGTCGAGAGCTCCTCACTGGTCTGGATTGCATTCCGGCACACAGAGTTTTATACTAACATTTTGGAGTCTAATAATTATTTATCCTCCAGTCAAGTAGTCATTCTTCAGTTATCCTTCCAAGGGGTCAATACTTACTTGCCCTTCCTGGGGACGCCAATGGATACATCTCAACCTAGAGCAGTGGCTCCAATAAACAAAGCAGCTATAAGAAATTAATCCCATGATTACAGGGGTTTCCTGTTTAGCTTGCAGACAACATCAAACACCTTTAGCTTTAAAAAAACCCACACACTATTGCTAGTGAGAAACTCTTTCCCCATTCCCCAAGTTAGGTTCTTATTCATCCAAACCTACAACTCAGGGTTTGGGGATTTTTTTTTTCTTATTTTACTTCTGGGGAGGGGTTCTTTCACATGTACGCACACACACCTGAAAATTAAATTAAAAGCAGCCATGCAAAACTGCTTTAAGAAAAACAATTTTTTGCATACCTAAACATTTACTGCAGCTCCAGATGTGAAGAGGAAGACTGGTGCAAAAAAAATAGGGGAAAGAAAACTTCCTGTGCCTGAGTATCATCCTTCATCTTCTAGTTGCAAAGGTAGAGTTTTCCAATACAGAGCACTAAACTGAAGGTGGTTGTTTTTGTTTTAAATGACAGACTTCCCCCTAGACTCAAAAGAGCTTAGCAAAAATTTCTCACTTCATCCTTTTTTGCATTTCCTCCCACAACACTTACAGGTAACAATTAAAATAAGAAAACCACAACAAACCACAGGGATTTAAACCACTGGCATGAGGAATGACTCATGCAGATTCTCTCCTCCCTCTCCCCAAAACTAAATCATTTCTTCTTTGAAGAACACTTGGCCTTTGCTTGTTTACTAGAGGCAAAAAGGACTTTCAAATGTCTTCCTGGGCAGTGGCCACAGGACGCTACCCTGGAATAGAATGTCAAACACATCAAGATAGATTTCAAGAAGGAGTTTGGGCCATCAGAGTGAAATTGGCACCATGCAAAGGGCCAACATAAAACTACTATCTATGGTACAAGAGGAAGCAGCATGGCACATAGGTTTCACATTGGCCCCCTGTATGGCAGAGTGCTAGTCTCCAAGAAGACTTAAGACTTCATCATAAGGATGTTAAGTATCGACTAATTGACTAATCAAATCGTTGATGCATTTTGCATCATCTTTTCAATTAGTCGATAGGGCACCTCCTCCTTAGAAGTGTAGCAACAGCACTAGGGCTGCTGTTTCCAAGAGGCAGTGCCGCATGGAGCCCGTGGTCAGTGGGGGAGTCCCCAGCTGATCCCAGGCTCCACGCACCACTGCAGCTTTGAAACGCCGTGTGCAGTCTAGGGACACCCCAGCTGTCCCCAGGCTGCATGTGGCATTCCAAAGCACCAGCGCCGCTTGGAGCCTGGGGTCTGGACCCAGGCTTCAAGCGGTGCTGCAACTTTGAAGTACCCCCTCTTTTTCCTCCCCCCCTTGCTGTCTTTATCTGATAGAGGCAGCAAGGGCGGGGGAAGCAACTAGTCGACTATCCTGTCGACTATCCAATAAGAATTTGCTTATCAGATAGTTGACTAGTCCTTCACATCCCTACTTCAACAAAAAGAAAACAATAGCAAAGGGAGCTGGGTGGGGCGAAATCTGATATACAAAGCTACACAAAGCATATAACTATTCTACACCATGCAATGCATTTGAAGTACATTTTTATTTCCACCATTACTCCAGCTATCTACTCATCACAAGAGAAATATTATGAATATTAATTAAGGATGTTAAGGGGGGGGTAACTGACTAATCATGTAGTCAATACAATTTGTATCAACTACACAATTAATCAATAAGGGAAGGCACTTTGTCCAGGCTTGCACTGGGTCCAGGAGCTACTCCTGCTGCAGCTCTGCAGTTTAAATGTAGTAAGAGCCTCCCGCCTCTTACTACATTTAAAATGCAGAGCCACGGGGCGGGGGACGGGGCGGGTGTAACTCACAGACCCGGTGTGAGCTGGGACTGAGGAGTCTCAACTTGCACCAGGTCCAGGAACACTTTTGCTCTCCCGAACACCGGCTCCTGTCCCTGCCTCTTCGCTGCCTCTGTATCAGAGGCAGCAAGGTGGGGGGGAAGCGAGTAGTCGACTTGACTACTCATTTACATCCCTAATATTAATTATGAAAAACAAACTCTGCCCACAGAGATCAAGTGTTTTGCAAACACAGGCAAAACCAGATGTTGTAGCATGCCTATTTCTGTTTATATGCATTATTTTGTTCATTTATAATCTACCCATATCTAGCAAACTGCAAATTAGAGTCCAATACTTGTCTCAAAGAACACATTCAAATTGTTAATATATGGAAAACGGCATGAAAATAGATCCATCACACCCCCACCCGATACAAACACAGCTGAATCTGTCACAAGGTTGACAAGACAAAAAAGTTTCTTAATCACTGGGAAGCTGAATTTTTATAAAAGTAAGGAAGTCCTGCTTCATATGCATGGAAATCTTTCTGTAGCCAATTGATCACATTTTATTTTCAATCTGGTAAAACCCTGCAAGATGATGCCCTCTGACTCACACTGTCAGATCCTAAAATAGACTGAAGTCTATTTTTCACTCTCCTGCATAAAATGGAATGAAACAAAGACTATGTTGACAGAAAATGGGTCTTTCTACTATTTGCAAAGGGTGTTGCATTCCCAGCTGCTTTGTAGGAGATGGGAAGTTTTTGCAAACAAGTTGCCTGACTTCTCTTCCCCTCCTTTTCCGGTGACATCAATATGAATCTCTTATCAAAGCAACCCCTGCTAAAGGAGATATAGAATGGAACAGCTGCAGATTCTTCATAATTATGTGTAAATCTGTTTGACAAATAGTACTGCTGCATCCCATAATCCCAGTACCAATGAAATTAAATTACCTGATGCTGCTGGGACAGGAGTACTCTTACCTCATGTGCTCTGAGGCACCACACACTTAGAAGAACTAGAATTAAATTCCATCCATTCTTTATAGAGTTGATACATTAACTACCGTAAATTATACCAAAGCACTGCCAACTACATTTATTTTTCATTATATCTTATGTTCTCTCATGGGAATAACTTCTGAATTGGTCTTATATTATCAGGATTTTGTTTAAGCAATACACAGCTGCCAATCTCTGCTCTCTCTCCTTTTTGTTTCTCATCTAGTCCATTCTTCATAAACATTTAACAGAGTGGACAATGGCAACAATCCCATGCATATTTAGGTTAACAGAGAGTAAACTTTCAAACATTAAAGCCCAAACCAACAAAACTGTAGGAAACACAGGATAAGCAGAGACCAGATGTACAAGATAAAAAATTTATTCTGGATGCAAGTCTTATAATGGATTGAATCCCAAAAAACTAAGGAGTGTACCACACATACGGAATTAAGTTTCCTTTTTGTTAAGCAAGAAATATGGCATACACTGTCTCTACTGAAGATACCTTTTCATGCACTCTTACATTTCCACTAGGGTAAGGAAAGATAAGGTAAGGTAATGCTGTTAGAAACTCAGTGCACTATGAATTAATTATTGGATTTGTTCTGAATGATGGTTTAGTTTTTAAGTAATGCTAAATACCACCCAAGTAAGTACAGATAGATAGATGAGAGAAGGGGTAAAGGTTTTCATTTAACACCATGAATGCAAGTAACAAGACACAATTTCTCCCCAGAGAAAGAGAACTAGGAAGGAGAAGCAGCTACTGGAGCAGGTGGGATATGACTCAGAAGGAGACAGGATCAGCCACCTGGGGAGGGACGGGAGGGATGTCCTGTCCCTTTAGCTTAGTGAAAATGGTGAGGTAGGGTATAGGGTTAGTGCACATACTAGTCAGTGCAACATGTATGTTAGTATTTTTCCTGTAATCTGTAGAAGCTCCCAATTAAAGAGATTACTACTGACATCTAGTGGCAGCCTCCATTATAAATAGGTTATTGAAGACAAATACCTATAGATATATCCCAGTGAAAGACCTGGGCACTGTCCATCTGACAGCAACCATTCCAGGAAAGTTTTTGGTGGTTTTATCCATCCAACAAGTAACTGCACCAAAATAATCTTTAAGGCCATTACAGAGACCTCTCAATGAAAAAATATAGGAATAGCCACCTTGCAAACTATTCCTGTGTATTCAGCTGCTAGAGCTACCTAGCAGAAACTAACCACTAACACAATTCATCATAAAATAGAATGTGATGATTACTATTAGGAGGATTCAAAACACTCAAGAGAAAGGATTATCGCTTTCAAAATCTTTAATGTTCTCAGAACCTTTTCTTTTGGAAGAAATACTCCAGTTAGGAACCAACATGGTTAAAGCACCAGTTTAGTTCATTTGCTTGCTGCATTTTTTCCCTCCTTGCAGGGTTTTCAAATGTAAATCAATTTCTAGTGCGCACACTTACAACTGTGATCCATGTTTGCAAGTATGTACAGCAGCATGATAAAAGAGCACAAAGATCCTTGTTTGAAAAATTAACAAGTGGGTGATGGATTTTGGCATCACTGGGGAGCTGACATTTTAATACCAATGAAATAAGTAAGATGGAGATAAGCCCTCAAAAAACAAGAGAACAAGTAGCTTACATTTTATGTGATAGAGAAGGGGGAGATAGAGCAGAGAAGGTAACACAGTCAAAGTGAGGGAGCAGGTGAATAATCCTTGCAAAAATAGATATGAGCAGGGCAAAGTCCTCCCCGCACACACACGGACAGAGTAAAGACACCATGTGATGAAAGCCTCAACAAGAGTTTTCACTGGGCCCTGTCCTTGGCTGCCAGAGGAATATCCACAGAATGCTAGAGTGGGAAAGAGAAACATCCCCTGAAGGAATAGCTGGCACAGCAATTAGAGATGCAAAAAGAGAACCAGGAGGGGACCGACTCAAAGAAGCCAAAAGGAGGATTAGATTTTTTTTTTTTAGAAGAAAGGCACATAGTCAACTGTATCAGAAGCAGCTGACAGGTCCAGGAAGATGAAGATGCAGTGCTGGTTCCAGGAGAGCCAACAGTCATGCCTGGTCCCTGGGCAAGGTGGGGGGAAGCCAGCTCCATACTTTAGTCCATTTTATCTTGGAAGAAACCAAGTAAGATTCTATGCAGACAAACAAGTGGAGGCAAAAAGAGAGGCAGGAGTCACAGATGGCAAAAATGTATCTGAGGTTGAGAGAATGGGATTCAATTCAGTTGAAGAGGTAGAGCTGAAACCTTTCACTCCCGCAAATACAGGCACAAATTAGTCTGGAAACTTGATTGGTTATTAAAATACATTTAAAACATTAGAAGAGAACCTGCAGTAACCATCAGAACTGATACCTTAGAGATGCTGCACAGCTTCTAAGAAGTGAGAGTGTTGAGATTAAATATCAGCAAGATTTAAAATCTGTATCACAGCTCTGAACTTCCAATGTTCATTAGGGCTACAGAGTATATGGGTATAATATAAGTGACAGCTCATTTTCAACAGCAACTGAGAAATGGAAGACTGCAATTTTCCAGTGTGTCCCAATGCTAAATCGTATTTCATGTGCCCTCAATTATTTCTTGGTGAGCACTTTGAAAGCTTATTCTTTATTTTCAGTTTTTATTTTGTTCTACTGTTGCTGTATTGTAACAATATGGTTTTTCTGTAGCCATATTGGTAGGCCTGCAGCCATATTGGTAGGCCTAAAGCCTTCCTCTGAAGCCAGATTGAAGAGCAGCAGCCATTAGCCTGGAGTCACATACTCTCATTCCATCTAAATTGCATTAAAATAATGTCATACCAGGCTGTTAAGGAGATCCTGTCCTCATGGCACCCACTGTCACCTGATAAAGAAAAGATATCAAGATGGGTAGAGAAAACTTAGCTTAACAGCATTTCGTCTGGCAAGAAACTGTTTATCAGTAGTTGAGATTGTGGAATCCTCATTCTATGATTATTAGCTTCAGACATCATCTTCCTTTCCAAGCCGGTCATCTGAAGAAGTGGGCTGTGCCCACAAAAGCTCATGATTCCATCTACATGTTTTGTTAGTATTTAAAGTGCTACCATGTTATCTATGATTACTGTCACTTTACTATTGTTTGTGTGATCTCTGGTTTGTAACTGTTTCTGTCTGCTGTATAATTAATTTTACTAGGTGTAAATTAACTAAGGTGGTGGGGTATGATTGGTTAGGTAATTCTGTTACATTATGTTATGATTGATTAGTAAAATTAGACTAAAATAATTGGTTAAAGTACAGCTAAGCGGGACTCAAGTTTCACTATATAAACTGGGGTCTAAGAAGGAGACCAGGAAGGAAGAAAGGAACATCAAGAAGAAGGAGGGAAGACCTAGAAGAAGAACTCACCTCCAAGACACAGCCTAAGACCAGAGTTGCCAGAATTCTTCTGCACAACTGTGACGTGCAGCAGCTAGGATCCAGAGAAACTGACCTTACCTGGCCAACAGGGGAAGTCTGCCTGCCTTTATCAGGATTAGTGAGCATGACACTGTATGCTTAGCATGTGTATACTGCTTGCTTGGCAACTGTCAATAAATAGAGAATAAGAATTATTACTGTGTAAGACTCTTTCAGTGGCAAAAGATCCTGCAGACCCACAGGAAGTTACACCCGGAGCCCTAGGAATTGGGTAAGGGTGGGTGTCCCTGAAGTGTGGAAGGGATAGGGAAATTTGTGCAGGTAACAGTATTGGCATTATTTAGGAGTTTTTCAGCAGTATTCTGCATGGTAACTCCTGCATCATAACTAGTATCTGAGCTAAGGATAGAATTTAGCATGAGATGTCATACAGTCCATCTGCTAACACCATCTTGTATTAACTGGCTACTGAGCAGCTGCCTATATGCTGGCTAGTAGTTATAATATTTGTTGCTAAAAGCTAGTTAAATAAAGCATGGTTATCATGAATGTGATGTTACAACAAGTGAGCACAACAGCCAAGGGTACAGAGTCTCTTTCCTTTTATTCTGCTTTCCCAGCATTTTCCAAAAAGCTTTACAAACTGCTTCATCTGCCTGTTTTGTAACAACCTCAGCACAGAACAACAGAATTTGCATTAATAGTCTTTCCTTGATACCAAGAGCAACTGTTGATATGAAAAACTTTGTAATGAACTCCAAATTGATTCAAGAACACATGGCAACCTAATAAACCTTGTAAAAGTTGTATATCTAGTACAGGCTCCTCTGAGCAAGAACATTTGGCATTGTGGAATGCCCACTCCTGTGCACCTGAAGTTTATAGTGTAAATTCTCAAATTTTATAGCATACTAAAGGTTACTTCAGCTATATTTCAAATCAAATATGACTGAGTTCTTTACTGACCTCTTATTTTAGGTCTCATATTTTAGCACTTCTGACTTTCATGAGAATAAATGTTAATTTTTTATTGATAATATACAGTTGTTTGAATACTACAAATATTTCCAAAAAATACATTCATTTTCAAAGTTATTTCAAGTTATTTCAAATTGAGTCCTCTTCCTGAAGAAAAACATTAAAAATTACAGAAATTGTTGGAAATAGTCAATACAAAAGTCAGAAAAAGCTCTTTAAAAAAAAAATCACAATCCCAGCAACTGAAAGAAGATATACAAAGGAAAGATAAACATCATGGAGTGGTTGGAGGAATACAATACAATAGCTAGTTTAAAAATAGAGGCCCCAATTCAGCAAAGTATGTAAGCGCACTCTTAACTTCAAGCACGCAAGTAGTCTCATGCTGAACACGACAACACACATGCTTAACGTCAGGCATGTGTTTGAATATCTTGATAAATACTGGCCAGAATGCCTCTAACAAACATCCCTTCTTTCAGCAGAAATTAATTTTTCTTCTGTTTTATGCCAATACTTACCCAATTTCTTTACTAGAGATGGTCTAACGCATGCCATCATCGTATCCTGCAAGCTCTTATCTACCTGCTTAGCACTTTTGCATGTTACCAGTTACAGCTTAAAAGGAATAACTCAAATGTGTTAAGTTACGTATTTGCATAAATAATGACCAGAGTGGAGCCTAAGAATGGTTAGAACTGCTCAATCCCAAGCACATAAGCAGATAGGGAGCGTGCTCCAGTAAACTGAAATCACTGCTGAAAAACAATTTACAAAAACTACATTCTTAGCCAGAAGAGAGGCTTTTACATCTTTTTACATCATTGGCTTACAATACAAAGACCTTTCACAAGTCAGAAAAAATAAGCTTTGTCACTTTCATATGAATAATACGGTATCATCAAATAACCATATTAAAATATTAAATCTAAATAATTTTACTATGAAAATACAATGTTGTGCTGAAATGCTGAAAGGAATGTGCATTTTTGGCTTGAATGCATATAGGATTCATAGATACAGTCTCATATTTCAGAGCATGCATCCATCACGCCATGAAAGTCTGAATAACATTTTCACAACTGTTAGATATGCAAGTCACATTAGAAATATGCCATTATTCTATTTCAACCTTGCACAGATTCTGTGGTCATTGATTTATGAGTCAATCTGCAATTTTACTTTGATGCTTTTCTGTCAACTGTTAGTAACACATTAGACTTGTGATAAATACTCTAACAATTTATGTTAAGCTTTTACAAAGATTGCAAGAAGGCTTGGGATTATTAACAGAATGAGTGTTTAGACTTGCTCATTTATCCTGTTTACAAAGCCTACTCTACCCAGCAATGCATTCAGTTTAAGGAAAGTAATTCATCAGACCAATGCTCAAAAACAGTACATTCACCACTGTTACTTAACACTCCCAGGCATTAGGCGTACCATAGCATTCGTCCTAATATAGTTAAGTCTGTCATTGTTTCAGTATAAATCCCTTGTTTTCAGAATGCTAAGAAACCACCATATAAAATTCACTGCAGCCTGAACTTGTCAATATTTTTTAAAGTGTGACAGTTTTACAGTCATACACACACACAAAACCCAAGATGACTGCCAACTGAAGTTGCTTTTCGCATTGTAAATAGCTTTTATTTAAAAACTGAGAACAGCAATCCATGTAACTTAATTTCTTTTGGTATATTGCAACTCATTACAAGTTAAAATTTTATCAAGTTGCAAACATTGGATTACACTGATCCTAAAATCATGCACACACATGTACACATGCATCCCTGAAACATCTAAGCAATATAAATTTCAAGTGCATGAGCATGGACAAATTGACTTAATATATTGTAATGGTTCCTTCTACTGGATGGTAAAATTGCAAACTATAAAGAATTTACACAATATACACTAATAACTCTTTTTATAAAAAAAATTACAGACTATCAATGACAAATCCACTTTTCAATAGCTGCCTAAATATACAATTTAAAATAAATATACGTCACCACACACATTCACTCAGTACAGGCCAATGGATCCTTGGAACCATTATTATACAGCAAAAACAACTGGTCTTAGCACTTATACATAGTCTTTTTGCCAAAGGATTTCACAGCAGTGCACAAAGCTGGCAAAGTGCTAGTATCACCACTTCAAATGTGGAGAAACTGAGGCACAGGGTATCCATCAATGGAATTATTCCTGAGTCATTTTTTGGGTAACACAGCAATTTTTATGGGTAACAGACAGCAATTTTTGGATGCAAGTGTGAGAGAAAGAAAAAAAACGGGGTGAAAAAATAAAACTCTGAGAAAGACAAGATAGAGGTTTTAAAGCAGATAAATCAGTTTATGTCTTTCCAGTATGAAAATTTCTGAAAAGGTATTCTGATTAAAAACATGAACATTAGAAGAAAAGAGTGGGGAAATGATGTACTATGATCTATGATTTCTGGGATAGAAAACAAGTGGAATGTATTTAGGAAAGAACAAAAAAACCCACAAACAGAGATTGGCCCTACTAAGGTCTATATTCAGATAAAAAGACAATGCTATATTCCCAGACAGAATGCAAGCTAATCCAAAACTCTATTCTCAATACAAGAATAGGAAGTCACTATCTTGGAAGAAATGCTGCAGAAAGCGATATCGGGTCCTAGTGGACCACAAGAATCAACAGCGTGACACTGTTGCAAAAAAAAGCAAACATAATTGTAGGATGCATTATCTGGAGTGTTGTGAGCAAGACACAAGAAGTCATTCTTCCGCTCTACTCTGTGTCCAGTTCTGGGCACCACATTTCAAGGAAGATGTGGAGAAATTGAAGAAGGTCCAGAGGAGAGCAACAAAAAGGATTCAAGATCTAGAAAACATGACCTATGAGGGAAGACTGAAATAATTGGGTTTGTTTAGAAAAGAGAAGACAGAGGGGACATGATAGCTGCTTTCAAGTATTTAAAAGGGCATTACAAGGAGAAGGGAGAAAAATTGTTCTCCTGACCTCTGATGATGGGACAAGAAGCAATGGGCTTCAATTGCAGCAAGGGAGGTTTAGGTTGGACATTAGGAAAATCCTCCTAATGGTCAGGGTGGTTAAACACGGGAATAAATTGCCTGGGAGGTTATGGAATCTCCATTGCTGGAGATATTTAAGAGCAGGTTGGATAGACATCTATCAGGGATGATCTACATGGTGCTTGGTCCTACAGTGAGGGCAAGGGATTGGACTTGATGACCTGTCGACATCCCTTCCAGTTCTATATTCTATGTTTCTTAGTAGTATCAATGGATGTTACCCATTGGTAAATGTTTCCCTGCCTCACCCCAGAAGTATGGAAGAAGAGATTTCCAAGGGTATAAGAGGCACATTACGTGTGGGATTTTCAAAAATGCCTACGAGAATTAGGAGCACATGTACCATTGACTTTCAACAGGATTTGTGCTTCTAACTCACTTAAGCGCTGCTGATAGCAGCATCCTTTGATTTTACAGTTAATTCTTCTGTACTTACAGTAGAAAGTCAGTTTTTCAAATAGCATGTAATTTGGTCCTAAAAATTTGAACGAGGCTGAAATTTACCACATCTGCCCAGCACTCTGTAGTCTTACACACCATTTTTCCTCACACACACAGCACACAGAGGAAGACAGACAGAAAGCCACTAAGCTTAGTGTTTTCTCTTCCCCAGGAAGATGGCTGGCAATGACAGATTCACCAGCAGGAGTCTCATTCTGACAAATCTCCTGAGGCTCAGTGGAACTATTCTCCTGCATGAGCAGCCACAGAAGATAAATCCGATAAAGAGACCTCATAGAAGTTGAATTTGGGTTCATCAGCGCAGATTAAGTACTACTTTCTCACACACACCATGTTAACATTTTCAAAAATTGGAATTAGAGGGGAATCTGGCAGCAGTGCCCAGAGTTAAGCTTGCCTAACAGCTACCATTAAAAAAGACTCAATTTTCACTTCTAACATTCCCAAATTTTACCATTTTTGCTCAAACTTTCTATGTGAGGGGTCTGCCTTGAGTTGATTTTTTTTTTTCAAATTCAAGAAGGAAAAATTCTGCCTTTTTTCTAAAAACAAGGCTAGAGAAGAACATATTGTAAGAATCTGTATGTTGGAGTTACAATCATTTCATTAAGAAGCTCTAGGAACTCCAAGCTTTGCATCAGGGGCATGACATTTTGCAAGGGGCCACACTGCGTTCGAGAACTGCCTTTCATTATCCCCATGAAAGTGCACCCAAATTTGTCCAATATAAAGACCTCTAAAAATCCTTGATTCATAGAGTTTAAAAATAGGAAGGACCATTACTTCATGTAGTTTGATGTAGGGATGTAATAGTGTAGTCGATTAACTGATAAGCAAAAGCTTATAGGTTAATGCTATAGACTACACGCATTTCCCTCCTCTCTCCCTTGTCAGTAAATTTTTTAGCAGGCTGACCAGCTACCTGGCTTAGTCCTGGCCCATGCCACATCCAGGACCTACCCCCACTGTGGTTCTGTATTTAAAGTGCATTAGGAGCCAGGCAGGCAGGCAGCCTGGCTCAGTTCTGACTTCTGCCGGGTCCAGGAGCTCAGATCCCCCAGACAGGGGCTGCTTCCTCTATCAGAAGCAGTAGCACAGGGCAACAGCTGGTCCGTGAGGAGAGCTGGATTTTAAACTGGCTCCTCTCACAGACCAACTCCCACCTGGCACTCTGCACTGCTGCCACTGATACAGAATAGTATAGAATAGTTGACTAACCGATAAAAATTCATGAGTTTACTCAACTATCCAATTAACCAATATTTAACATCCCTACTTGATCTCAGGCCACTAAATGACACAAGACATTCGGTTTTGCCCAGGTACCGCTGTATTGAGCCCAATAATTGTGTTGAACTAAAAGTGTGTCTTCCACATAGACATCCTGTCTTGATTTGAAGCCATCAAGAGATGGAGAATCCATCACTTCCATTGGTAGTTTGTTTTAACAGTTAATCATATTCACAGTTAAGAATGGGTTCCTTATTTCAAATTTGAATTGGTCTGGTTCAGCTTCCAATCCTTGGTTCTTGCTCTGCCTTTAGCTGCTAGATTAAAGAGCCCTTCAAGCATCTTTAAAGGTACTTATACAATGTATTAAGTCGCCTCTTTCGGTATGGTTTCCATAACACGGTACACATTCTGTGGGTCCTGCTTTCCTTGATGTTTGACTTTGCATTTGACTGTATTAAATGTATTTCATTTGAATGGCTCCTGCCTGAGCAACGGGGAGCTACTCCTGGCTAAGGATGTCTGCTCTGCTGCGCCAGGACCACAGACTTCCTCACACCTTCTACCTACATGGACTGGGTGTCACCAGTCCTGTGCAGTGCAGGAAGCCCTCTGCAGCACTGCTATCACAGGAGTGAGAGAGATGCAGCCTGACAGCAGGGCTACAACATGGCCAATGACACTTGATCTCTGCAGATGCCAAAGATGGAAGCTGCACTTCTGACCATGATTACAGAGATGTAGTCCCATCTCTCTGCTCTAGTTTCAGCCATCAGCTGAAATCAACATCTATCCATTACATTCAAATCCTGCCATCCTAGGTAAAATGTGCATGCATTTTATTGATCAGAAGTAGTGCAGTACACTAAACATTCACACCAATAAAACCTTTAAACCATACTACAGCCACTTGTCTGCACACACAAATCTGTTGCTTCACAAGTACACTATTTTCACATTACTATATTAACATAAGCCACTATGTCGTATTGAAAAAAATCTTTCAAACAGAATACACAATCTATCAAACATCACTATCATTTCTATGTCAGTACTGGACCATACAATACCAAGATATTCCAGGAACGGAACATAAAATACCTATAATTAATGACAAATGATGTCAAGTTTCATTTTCATTGCCTTAATTCTTTATGATTGAATGAAAGTTTTCAGCCAGCTATAAAACTACGTCTATAATATCAAATAGAGGACAAGGAAACTAGCGACTCCACATTTCGTGCCTACTCATTCTAGATACCAAGCACTCTCAACTCCCATTCAAGTTAACAGGAAGTGGGGACATGCAGGTCTTCTGAGATGCTTATTACCTGGAAGGGCCAAGACCTTAATTTAGGGAGTCCTTCATGCTGGGTATGTATGTATCCTTTACATAAAAAACAACAGTTTGTTCACAGAAAAGGGAGAAAGTACCTCCCAACTTGATAGCAAGGTCAGCTACAAATAGGCACTAAGGATACGTCTAGACTACATGGCTCCATCGACGGAGCCATGTAAACTAGTTTACCCGGCATAGTCAATGAAGCGGGATTTAAATAATCCCCTGCTTCATTAAAATAAAAATGGCCACCGCGCTGTGCCGACAATCAGCTGATCCGGCACAGCGCGGCAGTCTAGACACGGCGTGGTCGACAAGGAAAGTCTTTGTCGACCGCTCTGGTAAACCTCGTTTCACGTCTAGACTGCCACACTGTGCCGGATCAGCTGATCGTTGGCATAGTGCGGCGGCCATTTTTATTTTAATGAAGCGGGGATTATTTAAATCCCTGCTTCATTGACTATGCCGGTTAAACTAGTTTACATGGCTCCATCGATGGAGCCATGTAGTCTAGACGTACCCTAAGAGTGGTTATAAGGGGTTGAAATTACATCATGTGCATTACCTGCATGTTGCATTTCAGGATGAAAATCTATTTCCACTTATCAATGAAATTACGCCAGTATAAAATGAATACAGGATCTGTCCTTAAACCATTTGTGATGCCACTAAAATACTGTTCATGTCACTGAGTATACCTTACACTGTAACTAAGGGATTTTTTAATTGCTTTAATTGTCAATCTTCCTATTCCTAAAAACACTATGCCAATAACTATCACGTAAAAAGGATTAGTCGAGTTCAGGAAGATTAGACCAAAATGTGAGGGGGAAAAAATCAGTAAGAAAATGAATTACCTTGGTCTTATTTTTCATTAGGAAAAAGCAGATTTATTTTCAGATGACACCATCTCTCTCTTGATTCTGTAGGCAAAGAAGTGAGGGATTAATAAAAACAACCTTTTGTCTCCACACATTAAATGCTTCTTAAAGAGTATGCATTAGTAATAAAGGTCAGAAGAAAATCATTAACAAAATTAAAAAAAAAAATCAACTTCATTCAGCAGCTCCTATGTATATAACATGCTGTTAAATGCCAGATTACTTCCCAGAAGGTTTCATCTACCCTGTAGCTGAGCGAATTGGTGACTGAAGTATACACTCTGTATTTTCTTTGCCTCTCTCCCTTTTCTCACACAGGAGCAGAGACTGGCACTTGGGCATTGAACAGCTTGCTACTAAACTGCTCAGAAGTTATAGATATTAGATACTGGTATATTAGATCACCTTCCTTCAATGGAATAATGATCATAAAATACTCAAGTAAGATATTTAGATCAACTGCATTCACATGTATATGGGAAATGAGAATAGCCATGGCAACATTAGAGAAGATTTTTTAAAAAACCGAAAGTTTGGATGGGGTATGTATCCCTAAGTTTCAATGCATAAATCATATTATAATTGCTAGGCAGTATGAAGAAAGATTTCCTATGGGCAGTGTGTTGCCTACTTTCCCACTATGGAATTCTTCCACCTTTACTGAAGCATCTGGTACTGACCACTGTCAGAGACAGGATACTGACAAGGTCAATCACTCATCTGCTCCTATATGTTGATTTCTTTGGTCTCCATGTTCACTTCACTCATGTCAATACAGCTACACAGAGAAAGCTTGAAAAAATCACTTTGTTATGTACCACTGGAAAGTGGGAAGCTCACCCTTGCAAGCAATGGGACCTATAGTATCGATTTCAGCAGACAATAAGTTTCCCATAAAAACATTAAATTTCTAGTACTTACAAATATAAGGACACTCTACCAAAGTGTAAGAGCCTACAACAGGAAAAAATGTGAACCAATGCAGTGGTTTCACACTTCTAGAGTGAAATTAACAAGACTCTGGTCTGTTTAAGTGCTACTCTTCAAAACCTGGTGGGCAGCAGTGAGAGAGACAAGAATAGTGTTCATTTTTTTATTGCTTGTGCTGCTAAGAAAAAGTTCTCAGTAGCAACAGACACAGGCAGTGAAATTATTCATGGAGAGGAAAAATCTCTCTAGAGACCAGGGAATTGCTGGGAACTTCGGGCCCGTTGCCTCAGGTGACGGGGTACCTTGCAGCACTCTGCCTCAGCAGGAGGCGATGGGACCCTGCAGTCCCCAACCACTGGGGCTGAACTCATGGAGGTCTTTGGCAGTCATGGATTCCGTGACTTTCACGACCTACATGACAAAATTGTAGCCTAAATCATGATTAGATGACTTCAATAACTCACCAAAGCTTATGAGTCTATTTTAAAAGCAGTGGATGAAGTAATGTGACCTGCAATGTATCAGGGATCAGACCAGATGACCATAATGGTCACTTCTGGCCTTAAAGTCTATAATATAACCTATAAGTTCTCCCAAACAATGATAATTTGAGATCCTATAGGCCAAGTAAAAATAACCCCATTCTCTGATATTACTGTATTAAGGATGATTTTACAGCTAACCAGGAGTGATTTCCTAATACAGTCTTGGGAACATATTTATTTCAAGCTTACTGGAAATTGAAAGACGTATAATAAAAAGCCAGAACAAACCTGCGCAGGAGGTGTGAACCAAGCTATAAAAGTTGGATAAAGCAGGAAATGAAAGGGGGGGCGGGGAGGAGAAGAGAGGAAATCTAAAAATTACAGCTACTATTGACTATTTGACTAGCAGTCAGTACAATGCAAATCAAGATTTTGCACAGATCATTACAAGTCCTAAATTCCAGTTCTTAGACAAATGGTACAGAATGGAGGCCATGTGTAGAGTAATGCTGCTGTATTTTGTAGGAATGACTACCCTGTTCACAGGTCATAGCTACAGCAATTGTAAGAGAAAGCATTAATTCATTGTTATTTAGTGTCAGTGTGCATATTCTCCATGCATATCCCCAAATCTGAATAAATCTCAGTTTGCTTGATTTATTTTCCTCTCAGCCCTATTTTATAGAAATCTTAAATACAAGCACATAGTGAGTAACATCCACTTGGCAAACAAGTCAGGTTATTTTTAAGGTCCCCAACAGTTATTTCAGCATCTCCACCCACCTCAGTTCCGGACAGTTTGAAAGAAAGGGTTGTGTAATACCTTCCACTGTGTTCCATTTATAAAATAGATACTGAGGACATCTTCTATCCAACCTAGTTAAAAAAACTTAAGAGGATAATAAACTACTCTTTCCCCCTCTGTACATTAAATTAATCAAGTTAGCAAATCAGAGGACTATTAATTTCATCTCTGTTTGCATACGCCAGTAAGATCCTAATCCAACAGCTAGGGCATAAAAGCAATTATTTAGAAAGGTATTTAGCACCACTCAAGCATCAACAATGAAAAAACTGAAAATCATTAACAAATATGTAATTACTGACATTAAACTGACAGCAGCAACAAAACGTGCCTCAGCAACAGATAATTTTCAGTACAAGTTGATACACATTAGTTTTCCATCCTCGACCATTCCTCCTTGTCAAAACAAGCTGATGGCCGTCTGGCCAGTGATTCCAGAGCTTTGGCACTGAACCTCATTAGAGAGTCAGTGAAGACAATGAGGAGGAATAAGAGATGGAGGAGGAGGATAATAATGATGCTAATGAGCTTTCTGAAGGTAAGCAAAATCTAAATAGCAGACAAGGTCAACTAAAATATTTTAAAAGATACTGAATTTCACATGCATTGTATAGTCATTTAAAATACAAAAGATATGACGAATGGATGATAAAAAAAACACTTTTTAGCTTTTCCCCATTTTTACTAATTAATGCAAGATCAAGTAAAATGCATTTTAAATAGTATTTCCTGCACACACAGTTTTAACACTGACTAATAACATGCATGTGTTATGGTCACCAATGGATTGAAGCAATCAAATGAGCTAGAGTGCCCAAATACATATTCATATAGAAAACCATGCTCAATCTTGTCATCTCTCTCATTGGAATTATAACTTAACAAAATATATTAAGTGCGATGGGTAGTCTACCCCTTAAAAGTAATGCTGCCTAGTGGTTATTCCACCCCATCACATGAGTGGCTCTTCAAGATTTTGAGAAGGGCAACATATATAACAAGGATCTAGGAGGTACTGATGGAGAAGAAGTGGTCCCAGGAATAGGTGGTGCTTGGGAGACAATCCTATCACTTTGTCTTTAAGGAACTGGAGCCTTATAGGGAGGGCAGGGAAAGGCTCTTCTCTTACCCAATCAAAAGCTGTGAAACATCATACTGCTCAAAAGGCTTGTGTGGACAGGGAGGCAGTGCTTGAGTGAGTAAAAGGCCCGGCAGGGTACATATCCCCAGGGTTCATGCATGTCTTTTGTCTACTTGCCTAAGCAGTACTTCACCATCTATGCTGCTATTTATAGCCAAGCTATGAGGGCATGCACTGTAGATACTATACAGCTGCAGAAAGTAGAGTGCAGTGAAGGCATACCTTTATATCAACCAAGAGTGGGCTGGCCTATGCCAAGTTAAAAGAAGTTATCCTTTAGCGAAAATCTTAATCAAATCAGACCCTCTCATGGGGTCAATGTTTTGAACCAGCCTAACTCTGGATAACTGAGGGAAAGACCTCAGGGGTGGCTGGGTGTGATGCAGCACACAAGGGTGAGTGCTATAGGGCTGCACTCCAGGACACTAAGTACAGGTTGGACCTCACTGGTCCAGCACCCTCGGGATCTGGGTGGTCTGGAACGAAGGCATTTGCCAGACCAGGGAAGATCCCTCCTTTCCTGACCTGGGCTGCCACCCATTGCTGACCCAGCCCCCTGGGGTTCTCCAGATGCTGCGGGTCCCATTGCTGCCGGGGCCAGAGCACCACGGCAAGAGCTTCGCAGCTGAGGCAGAGCTCTGCAGCTGTCTGGCTCCTTGGCCAGGGCTGGAGCCGAGCTCCGTGGCTGGGGCCAGAGATCCCTGTCCACTGCTGGGGCCAGAACTTCCCCGCCTCCTGCCCATTCCCCCCCCCCCACATACACACTGGAGCTCCCGGCTGAATCACCAGTGCTCCATATGGTGCTCTTGCCCCACTGCCAGACCTCCCTGTTCCTGGGTCTGTGGTCCAGGGACATCCGTGGTTGGGGCCAGACCACAGATGTTGCCGGACTGGGGAGTCCTGCTTAAGGGAGGTACAACCTGTATTAGAAAGATATAGTTTTTATCCATAAGTGCTGGATGTTGGTAGAAAGATTTTACATACACATACCGATGACAAAATATTTTCATTAATCATTGCAATTTACAGATAAGAAGAAAAATGCTCCTTGAGAATTTATTCATTTGATTTAAGGATACGTGCTTCGATGTTTTCACATTTGTACTTTAACATTTAGAGGCAGAGTTAAATGCCAGAAGGAATCACTAGATCTAGTCTCATTTCCTTTATATCACAGCCCCTAAGCACACAGCACCTGGACACTAAACCCAACAATTATAAAGCATTAGCTGTTTGAATCTCAACATCTACTCTAATTGTCTGATTCCTAAAAATGTGAAAATTTACAAAAAACAAGCATTTAAAATTTATTCATACCCACAATCTCATGGAAGTGAAAATTTAAATAAAAAATAAAAAATGCTTAATAACCACACATTACCCAATTTTGTTTAAAAATATCAAATTCTGGAAAGCCTCAGTATAAGCAATTTAAAAATTATTGAAAGTGTATACAGCTATTCACATTTTATACCATCTCTTTCAAACTCCCCTTGAAAAATACGTCAAAGCATATCAGCTGTTCTTGAACATTTCTTGCAATGTTTTCAGAAAAATATTAAATATTTCATAATAAATGGAAGCAGATACTTGTTTTGAATTATATACTCTTAAGTATTGTAAATTCCATCTATTTAAAAAAATAGTAAAAGAGGGGGCTATGGTGGAAACTACCCATGCCATTCATGCTGGGTATAATATGCATAAAATGCAACTTTAATTGCAATTGTTTTGGGACTGAGACACAACAGAAAGAAGGATGGGGAAAGTCACAGAAATAAATAGTTTTCAACATCTAAATCCTCATAACCTCCCTCATACCCACAACCAACCTCACTGCAATAAGCAGTAAGAGCATTAAAGTACAATCCTGCACTTAGACAAAGGTTTTCCTCGTAATAGATCTTAATATTGCCCTAACATATCCAGGGAATTTAAATCAGGAGGATTTTAGTACTTCTATATATTCAAAAGGCAACATGCTGACTTCTCTGCACAGTTCTGCACTTATCACAATCCTCCACCATCTACCCTTCTGTTGTTCTTCAACACAGTAGTGCCATCTTTTACAGAAGAGGTACCACCACCACCAACTCCAGATCAAGACCACTGAAGATGTTGTGCCCTAGAACATTGCTTGTCCTTTTTCATACCTTCCTCCACTTGTTTTACTCCCATTTTTTTCTGCTTTTACCAACCCTTTATCCAAGTTTTTTCAATCAATGGCTTTTGCATTTTTTCTACTCTCCTACTTCCCAAACCACAACCTACTCTCATTGGACCTCAAGTGACAAGGAGTCCTGTGACACCTTATAGACTAACAGATTTATTGGAGCATAAGCTTTCGTGGGCAAAGATCCACTTCATTAGATGCATTTGGTCTTTGCCCACGAAAGCTTATGCTCCAATAAATCTGTTAGTCTATAAGGTGTCACAGGTCTTATGCATTTGGTCTTATGCTCCAATAAATCTGTTAGTCTATGAGGGTACGTCTACACTAGCCCCCTCGTTCGAACTAGGGAGGCTAATGAGGGCGACCAAAATTGCAAATGAAGCGTGGGATTTAAATATCCCGCGCTTCATTAGCATGGTCCCGGCCGGTCGCCATTTTGGAAATTGACTAGCCCAGAAGAACTGCCCGCGAAGAACACGCAGCAGAGAAGGGCGATTCCGAAATAAATCCCTTACTTCGACTTACCAGTTAAACCTCATTCCATGGAATCGCCCTTCATTCCATGAGGTTTAACAGGCATTTACCTCCAAAATTATCCAATACTACAGTGTTATTAAGTGCTGAAGAAATCTATAGGTACCACCCAGAAGAAAAAATTGTGATACTTTCTGGGCTGCACAACTTCCTTGGCCCATGGCATATGGCTAAATGGGTAGTTTTAATTTACTAACACGTTTTCCAATTGGTTTTGTATGCTAAGCAGGATTTGCTGCTGGCATTGTTTTATCAATATAGATTATTTTGGGGCAGACTTTTATACTAAGAGAAAAATAAAAACAAAAACTCTGCCGCAGGAAACTCCAGAGCAACTGTGAAGGGGTCATCTGACTGAGCTCTCTGCCTGTTTGCTTTGTAGCTCCTCAAACTGAGGCCAGGCCTTTCCCAAACACAACAGGTGATAAAGTAACAGTTTAAATCCACTTAACATATCAGCTCTCATCTTTCTTAAGGTGACCATTTCAATCGTCTCTCTGTGTGAGCATGTATACAGTTTTGTGTAGCCATGTCAGTCCCAGAGTATTGGAGAGACAAGGTGGATAAGGTATTATTTATTTACTGAACCAACTTCTATTGGTATAAGACAGTGTTTCTCAATCTTTTTTTATATAAAGTACCCCTTAAAAAAAAAATTATAAGTACTCCCAGTACCTACAGTTTTCAGACACACAAATTTTTTTTCTACCATTGCAACACATTTGTTTAAACAAGTTAATTGTAACCCGGTGGGCAATGACATTTTTGGGTGTAAAAAGTACAAAAATAATAAAACACTGTAAAACTTAAAATAAAAATTCAGTTTTCTCCAAATTTCAGCTGTGTTGATATACCCCCCAGACTTCTCTTGAGTACTCCTAAGGGTATTTGTACCACTGATTGAGAAACACTGGTATAAGATACAAGCTTTTGAGCTTGCACAGACCTGAACAAGAGCTCAGTGTAAGCTCAAAAGCTTGTTTCTTTCACCAACAGAAGTTGGGTCCACTAAATATATATTAGTTCAAACATATTTTCTCCTCAACAAAATCCTACCTCAATGTTGGGTGTGTACGTGAACTGGGCTCAACAAAGAAGCATGTCAGAGCATATATTTTGGCAGGTCATACATTGCTACTTGCATTGAAGCTATCAAAAAAAAATCAGTGAAAGTGAATGTCATTGGGATATGCAAAGAAGGAAAAAAGACCTTATTGCACAATGGAAAAGCAGAGAACAAGTATTCCTAGGAAGATAATTAAATAACAGAGCAAGCCTGGAGGTGTTGGATTCATTGTTAGGAAAAAAAACAGTTCCAAGGATAGTCAGCTGCAACATATCACATCACACCAGAACAGTTCTCACACTACAGATAAAATGAAGGGGAGACACTCTCTTCACTCTCTTCACAGCCTCGGTGGAATGATTCACCATCAACATCAATAACAAGCGTGTTCCAGATACACAGAAGAAAATTGAAAACAACATACTTGTTGAAGAAAGGTGATCCAGAAAAACTGAGTAAATACTGTCTGATCACACTCCTCTCAGACATCTACAACGGTCTTCATCCATATAATACTTAATCAGATTAAGAAAGATCTTGTAATGCACAAAAGCAGACAAGCTGGTTTAGGCTCAGGGTTTTCAATAATTGATCACATTCAATTTATCAAAAAATGCAAGAAATACAAAGTTCCATTATGTCCTGCATTTGTCAACTACAAAAAGCCATTTGACTCAGTGGAGTTTAACACTGTACTTAACACCCTCAACAAAAATTGGAAAGACCTGCTGGAAAAAATTAACCACATTTCTTCAAAGGTAAATTATTCAAAGTCCTGTGCATCATCATTATATGCATAGGAGGCAGTCAAGGCAACACAATCTCACTACAGATGTTTGCAGCAATACTATAGCCATTGTCCAAGAAACTCAGCTAGGAAGGAACCAGAACTGACAGACCAGTTAACATCTCTTTTCTTCACCGACAACTATGTAATATTGGTAAAGGACACACAACTGGAGAATAAATTGCAGCAAACACTTTTGCATGATATTAGCTTGAAAGTGAACACAAAGATGAAGTATGTGTGGAATGAGCAATGTGCAGCAGGAAAGAAATCAAGGAGGGGGTGTGACGAACCCGCCGGGGTTCGCACTGGGTCGGGCCCGGGAACCCCCCCCACGCGGGGTGGGAGACCGGCCGGCCGGCAGGGGCCCCGGCAAACCCCTGGGAAGGCGGGGAGCCGGCGCGCAGCAACGCGCCTGGCCCCGCAGCGGAGGGGGCAGGGCCACCGCCCGCCACGGGAGGCAGGCCGGGGAAGCCCCGGAGGGGCTGAGCACGCCGGCCCGTGGAGGGCTGGGGGCGGAGCCCGCCGCCCCGTCCCGCAGGCGGCAGGGCGTGGGGACGCCGGGGGGGGCAGGGCCAGCGCCCTCAGCGTCCGAGCCCGGCCCCTTCAAAAGGGAGCCAGGAGGCAGGACCAGAGGGGCAGGAAGTGAGAGCCGGCAGGTGCGTCGCCGGACAAACTTCCCGCCCCGCTAGAAGGCAAGAAGCCGGGGGCTGGAGCCCCCAGGACCCGAGCCCGGCCAGACCCTCGACCGGGACGGGGTGAGTAGCCGGGGCCACTCAGCTGGGGACGAGGCCGGGAGAGGGGAGTGGAAGGAGCCCGGGGCAGAGCGCTTCTGGCGCCCGTGGGCAGGTGGGTGACGGGAACGATCCCCACCTGCGGCGGAGGGAGTCCAGGCGTTGCTCCCCCCTTTTAGGGCCCCGGGCTGGGACCCGGTGGAGAGGGTGGGCCCGGGTCCCCCACACCCCCTTCTCGTTGTTGTTCCCGCTGACGCCCGCCGGCCTCCGCGTGGGAGCCGGCGCCCTTCCCTCGAGGGACGGACGATTGGAGCCCTCGAGGAACCCCCATCCCCCCTTCCCCCGCCCTCGGCAGTTTGTTCCTTTTGCCCGTGAGCCCTATGGACCCCGCGGTGGGGCCGGGCACCGAGTTCGCTGAACCCTGGCTCCCAGACGGGGCCGGGTGATCGCACTCGTATTCGTCGCCTTGGGGGCTTCGGCCCGGGGCGCGGACCGGAGAGACACAGGCGGTGGGTCCGCAGAGCCCCCCTCCCCGCTCGGGAGGGGGCGCTCGCACCCTCAAAATCCGTCACAGTGGTGGAGAACGTGGGCATCGACCCCAGTGTGACCCCCCCACCCTACAGTACCTCGACGACCGGGTAGACGGCGTGGGCTCCGAGTCTCCGACAGCAGCAGCTCCGACGACGCCATGGAACCACGGCAGTTGTTGGAGTGGCTCGGGGAAACCCAGAGGCAACAACAACAGTCCCAACAGGAACATCAGTCGCAGCTAGTCTAACAACTAGCTACGCAATTTCAGGAACATCAGCGACAGCTGGTCCGGGAGCTGGCGGCCCAGCAGGACCAGTGGCGCCAGACCATAGAAAGGAAGCTACAGACACCGGTCAGTACGACCCCGGGGCCGGGGGAGGGGCCCGGGCTACCCTGCGCCTCACCAAGCTGGGGCCGACCCTGAGGCCTTCCTCACAACTTTCGAGCGGGTGGCGACCGCGGCCCGGTGGGCTCCCGGAACAATGGGCCACGCTACTAGCCCCATATTTGAGCGGGCGGCCCAGTTGGCCTACCGGAGCCTGTCCATTACGGACGCCCTTAATTACCACAAGGTGAGAGAGGCCATATTAGATCAACTTGGGCACTCCCCCGAAACCTGTCGGCAGAGGTTCCGGCAGGAGGCCTTTAAGGAGGGGGACCGGCCGAGGGCCGTAGCCCAGCGACTCCGGGAGTGGGCGGCCCGATGGCTGGAACCAGAACATAAGACGGGCGCCCAGGTGATGGAGACGATAGTCATGGAGCAGTTTGTACATATCCTCCCCCGGGAGGGCCAGCGGTGGGTCCGAAGGAACCGGCCCACGACGCTGAGTGAGGTGGTGAGCCTGATGGAGGCCCACCTCCTGGCCGAGGCGGAGGAGGGGGGCAGCAGGCGGGAGGCGCTGCCCGGACCAAAAGCAGCCGGCCCAAAGCCCCAAGGGAAACCGGGGGAGAAGAGTCAGCCTCCGGGGGCACGGCGGGGGTGGGATCACGCCCCTAGGTTGGCGCCAGTGTGGCCCACCCGAGCGGTGGAAAACCCGGAGGGGTCCGAAGCCCCGGACAAGACCTCAAGGGAAGCAAGGCCGGGCCCAAGAGGACCCTGCTTCCAGTGTGGCCAGGAAGGGCACTTTAAGAGAGACTGTCCACTCATGGACTGCACCCTGAGTCGGGAAGAACGGCCCACCCCAGGAGGGGACCCTAGGGCGGAGCAATGCAGAGCCCTGGCGGGAATAATCGTGGAGGGCCGTCGGACGAAAGCCCTAGTGGACACGGGCTCCACCATAACCTTAGTTCGAGCGGACCTGGTTCCTCCGGGACGCCCTCAGGGTGAACCGATGTGGATGAGGTGCGTACATGGCGATGTGCGCGCCTACCCCACAGTCTGGATCCGCATGCGGGGGGGGGCCAGGACCGTGAGTGGCGCGTGGGGAAAGCAGTGAAACTTCCCTACCCCGTGGTGATCGGGCGAGACTGGCCAGAGTTTCAGCAGTTATTGCAGGTTCAACAACAACGGGCCCAGGCGGAACCGGCCGACACGGTCTGACGGGGACACGCGAGCAGGTCAAGCAGGAGTGACCTGCACGAGCAGAGGCCAACCCGATTTCGTGGTGGAGCAGAGACAGGACCCCTCCCTCAAGCATGCTTGGGATCAGGCGGTGGTATCCGGCGACGAGGATGGGACGCCGGATCGCCAAATCCAAGGGCCACACTTCCAGGTACTAAACGACCGCCTATACCGG
This sequence comes from Rafetus swinhoei, assembly GCA_019425775.1. Taxonomy (NCBI): domain Eukaryota; kingdom Metazoa; phylum Chordata; order Testudines; family Trionychidae; genus Rafetus; species Rafetus swinhoei. The sequence continues at coordinate 88,025,402 of CM033449.1, read as the reverse complement.
GTGAGCAGGGGAAAGGAGGAGGGGGGAGACGAGGCAGTTAGTGGTCCCCGCGGTTTCGCGGGAAGTGTTAGAACTCGGCACGCCAACCTGGGCGGGGCACCTGGGACGAAAGACGCTGGCGCGCATATTGCAGAGATTTTTCTGGCCGGGGTATTCCGGGCTGTGCAGGACTTCTGCGAATCCTGTCCGGAGTGCCAACGAACCGCCCCCGCCCGAGTCCCGAAAGCACCTTTGGTGCCCTTACCAGTCGTCACGGTGCCGTTTGAACGGGTGGCCATGGACCTGGTGGGACCCCTGAAACCCTCGGGTAGGGGACACCAATACATAATGGTGCTGGTGGATTACGCGACCCGGTACCCGGAGGCAGTCCCCCTTAGGAACGCTTAGGGCCCCACTCTCGCCGGGAACTGGTGAGGATCTTCTCGCGGTCGGGTTGCCCCAGGAGATCTTAACGGACCAGGGCCCGAACGTTACTTCCCGGGTTATGAAAGAACTGTGCCACTTGCTGAAAATCAAGCGACTGCAGACATCCATGTACCACCCCCAGACCGACAGGCTGGTCAAACGATTTAACCAGACATTGAAGGGTATGTTAAGAAGGTTCGTGCAGGAGGACCCCCGGGGGTGGGACCAGATGCTCCCGGGCCTTCTGTTCGCGATACGGGAAGTGCCCCAGTCGTCGACGGGTTCTCCCCCTTCGAACTATTATCGCCATCCTCGGGAATCTTAGACCTCCTGCGCGAAGGGTGGGAAACCCTTCTACGGAGGGACGAGGGACCGTCCAGTATGTCACGCAGTTACGGGAAAAGCTGAGCCGCCTGGGGGAATATGCCCGCCTGAACCTGGAGGCCAGCCAACAGCGGCAAGCCCGGCACTACAACGTCAATGCCCGTCGGAGGGAGTTCCAACCAGGTGACCGGGTCATGCTCTTGTTGCGGACGCAGGAATCCAAGCTGCTAGCCCAGTGGCAAGGTCCCTTCGAGGTGGTCAAGAGAGTCGGGGAGGTAGACTACGAAGTGAGGCTGACGGGACATCGGCGCGGCACCCAGGTTTTCCATGTGAATCTGCTGAAACGATGGGTCCCCCGAGAGACCCTAATGATCACCCCACCGTCTGGGGGCGATGATCTCGGACCCAGGGGAGAGGGTGGGGTGACGGGAGAGGGGACGCGCATAGACGCCGACCTAACAGACCGGCAGCGCGAGCAGTTGCAAGCGGTCCTCCAACGACACCGGCAGACCCTCACGACCCAACCGGACGCACAAACCTGGGAGCCCACCGAATAACGACGGAGGACGGTAAGATCGTACGGGAACCGCTACGGCCCCTACCCCGTAAGGTTTGGGACACGGTGGCGAAGGAGATCCAGCAGATGAGAGACTGGGGAGTGATCGAAGAATCGAACAGCGAGTGGCGGAGCCCGATCGTGTTGGTCCCGAAGTCCGACGGATCAACTCGGTTTTGTATTGATTTCCGGAAGGTCAACTCGATATCCGCCGACGTATCCGATGCCCGAGTAGATGAGCTGCTGGAGCGACTGGGCCAGGCTACCTATATATCCACCCTGGACCTCTCCAAGGGATACTGGCAGATCCCCTGGACCCCGAGGCGAGGAGAAGACGGCGTTTCGGCCCCTTCGGTCTGTACCATTTCATCACCATGCCTTTCGGCCTACATGGGCGGCCGCCACGTTCCAGCGAATAATGGATCGCCTACTAGCTCCCCACCACGAGTTCGCTCACGGCCTACATAGACGATATCGTCATCTACAGCCAGAAGTGGGAAGACCACCTACGGCACTTAGAGAAGGTGCTCGCCTCTCTAGGTAGGGCCGGCCTCACGGCAAACCCAAAAAAATGCCACTTCGCGCGAAGGGAAGTCTCCTACTTAGGGTATACGGTAGGGCGGGGGAAGTTAAGGCCCCTGTATGACAAAGTACAGGCGCTGCGGGATTACCCGGTGCCGACTACAAAAAAGCAAGTGCGGCAGTTTCTAGGCCTGGCAGGCTACTACAGGAGGTTCGTGCCGCAATTTGCTACCTTGGCCACGCCTCTGACAGAGCTGATAAAAAACACGGAACCCACGAAAGTGAGGTGGTCCCCGGTGGCCGAGCAAGCGTTCCAGACATTAAAACGGAAGCTCTCGGCGGCCCCGGTATTGACCCAGCCCGATTTTGATAAGCCTTTTCTTTTATACACAGACGCTTCAGAGGTGGGACTAGGGGCGGTGCTGGCCCAGGAGCTCCACGAAGGGGAACACCCCATCCTATACCTCAGTCGGAAACTCCTGCCACGCGAATGGACTTACGCCACCATAGAGAAAGAAGCGTTGGCGGTAAAGTGGGCGATAGACACGTTACGGTACTACCTGTGGGGCAATAAATTTAAATTGGTAACCGATCACGCCCCTTTGACCTGGCTAAATTCGATGAAAGATACAAACGCCCGCATTATGCGATGGTACCTAGCGCTCCAACCGTATTGCTTCGAAATAGTACACCGGCCAGGCGCGACTCACCAAAACGCGGACTTTTTCTCACGGATAGGGGAGCCGGACCCGACCCCAGGGGCCTCTCCAAAGGGGGGAGGTGTGTGACGAACCCGCCGGGGTTCGCACTGGGTCGGGCCCGGGAACCCCCCCCACGCGGGGGGTGGGAGACCGGCCGGCCGGCAGGGGCCCCGGCAAACCCCTGGGAAGGCGGGGAGCCGGCGCGCAGCAATGCGCTCGGCCCCGCAGCGGAGGGGGCGGGGCCACCGCCCGCCACGGGAGGCAGGCCGGGGAAGCCCCGGAGGGGCTGAGCACGCCGGCCCGCGGAGGGCTGGGGGCGGAGCCTGCTGCCCCGTCCCGCAGGCGGCGGGGCGTGGGGACGCCGGGGGGGCGGGGCCAGTGCCCTCAGCGTCCGAGCCCGGCCCCTTCAAAAGGGAGCCAGGAGGCAGGACCAGGGGCGCAGGAAGTGAGAGCCGGCAGGTGCGTCGCCGGACAAACTTCCCGCCCCGCTGGAAGGCAAGAAGCCGGGGGCTGGAGCCCCCAGGACCCGAGCCGGCCAGACCCTCGACCGGGACGGGGTGAGTAGCAGGGCCACTCAGCTGGGGGCGAGGCCGGAGAGGGAGTGGAAGGAGCCCGGGGCAGGCGCTTCTGGCGCCCGTGGGCAGGTGGGTGGCGAGGCGATCCCCACCTGCGGCGGAGGGAGTCCAGGCGTTGCTCTCCCCTTTTAGGGCCCGGGCTGGGACCCGGTGGAGAGGTGGGCCCGGGTCCCCACCCCCTTCTCGTTGTTGTTCCCGCTGGCGCCCGCCGGCCTCCGCGTGGGAGCCGGCGCCCTTCCTCGAGGGACGGACGATTGGAGCCCTCGAGGAACCCCCATCCCCCCTTCCCCCGCCCTCGGCAGTTTGTTCCTTTTGCCCGTGAGCCCTATGGACCCCGCGGTGGGGCCGGGCACCGAGTTCGCTGAACCCCGGCTCCCAGATGGGGCCGGGTGATCGCACTCGTATTCGTCGCCTTGGGGGCTTCGGCCCGGGGCGCGGACCGGAGAGACACAGGCGGTGGGTCCGCAGAGCCTCCCTCCCCGCTCGGGAGGGGGCGCTCGCACCCTCAAAATCCGTCACAGGGGGACAAATGTATTTACCTGGGTCAGCAGCTGAATAGAGACAACTTATTCAAAGGGGAATGTCACAGGAGGAGAAAGGCAGGGTGGGTAAGTTTCAACAAAACAAACATGTCTTTAATGAATAACTTCCATGGAGAAAAGAAAAGATCTGTTTTAACTCCACTGCTCTGCCAGCAACAATATACAGAGCAGAAAGTTGGTCAAAGAAGAAAACAGAGGAAGAAAAATGTGCTGTCACCCAGAGAAAGCAATGGAAAGGTGAATGTTTAAGATGTCACTCCATGATCATATGAGAAGATTAGAAGATGTATAGAGGTGACTGATGTAATGCAGGTGATGTATGAGGTAACGAGGCAAAGCAGAGAGGAGGCAGTCATATAGCCTTCAGGCACAATAATAGATGGAAAACCTGCATCAGTGACTGGATTTGCCATGAGCGACTGCTGGGCAGACCAAAAATGCATGGAGTTGATCCCATAACAAAACTCTTTGGCCAGAAAAGGCAAGCATGTGCTTGCAACAAAATGGAATGGTGTGGTGTGGACCTGAATTTGTGGGGGAATGGACTAGGACAAGCTGGACAACGGTGACCTTCTCTCTGTGAGTTTATGAATTCATGTATTTTATGATTATATCTTTACTGAGGCCATGTCTACACTAGCTGATACAGCTCGGCCCCTGTAAGATCACTCACGTCACTGCTCTAAACCAGTGTGAGACAGTTCTCCCATCAACATAATAAAACCACCTAAATGACCAGCAATAGCTATGTCAGAGAGAGAGCATATCCCACTGATACAGCTTTGAGCACACAAGTGCTCATGTTGCTCAGTAGGGGATATTTTTTCATAGCCCTGAGTGACGTAAGTTTCTGACATAAGTGCTAGCACTGACATAACCTAACTTCTTTCACTATATATTGTCACATTAGGTTGCATTATCCCTTTTCTTTTACCACAAGGTGTCTGGCACCTGGGTATCTGCCCCTGAATGGGAGAGTCATTATAGACAATCAACTATTGAACAACATTCCCCTAGTAGCAAAGTGAGCACTAGCAGCCAAAGCCTATTGACTTGCTAATAACGCGTATGCATTGTAAGGAACTGTCATGATCATGAGGGTTAGCCAGCAGCCTGGGGACTAAGGGGTTAACTGTACCTAACTCAGGTAGAGTTGGCCAATAGGAATGTAGGTAGGAATTTCAAACTAGGACAAAAGAAATTTTGGTTTTTCCCTCTTTTGTGTCAGAGAGTTCCCTCCAGCTTCTGAGGGAGACAGACATGTCTCTGTCTCCAAGAAACAATTCTTCACTTTCTGTAAGTAGGATAAAGTTTAGATAAATCCATTAGGTTTTGTTGTTTTATGGTTTGGGAAATGGGATCTGATGTTTTGGCTTTCCTTTGTAACTAAGTTCTAGGCCCATGGAGTTTCTCCATGAGTATATTATTTTGTTACTTTTCCATCTAGTTATTATGCTTGCAACAGGAATATTGTGGTGAAAATAAAAGTTTTCTCTTTCCTTTTTATTAACCTGGTATTGGTTAATTTGTGTGTCCTGGTTTGTACTTTAGGGGTGAGATTTCCCAAGTAGTCTCTCCCTGATTTCTTTAGCATATTTGGGTGGTGGCAGCAGAGATTTTATTCCCAAAAACTAGGTTGTTAAGATTTTGGGAGGAAGTTTTATACCAAAACCTGGTAGATAAGGTTTTGGGGTATTTTGCTGGCCCCCACTTCTGCATTTATCGTGCCAGAGTGGGGAAGGATCCATGACAGGAACAAAGAGGATATAGGTGGACCCAATGCATAGAAGATGTTACATTTTGTTTAAAAGGTGGCTCTTTGGCAAGAGAATGCTAAGGAAGAGGAGGAAGGATATAGGAGGATCGTAGAGCTTTCAAAACACAGTGACAAAGATCCAAAGGGCTCTCAAGACAGTGACAAAAACAGAGTGAGGTTGCATGCAGATATTGGTTATTTTTCCATACATCTGTGTATCCCTTGTGCTTATTCCAGTAGTCACCAACCAGTAGATCTTGGAGCCTTTGACAGGTGATCCTGACAGGTTTGGCCAGGAGGCTGTCAAGTGCCGGCACTTCATCTGCCCCTCTCAGCTGCTCCTGCCCTCTGCCTTGGAGCTGCCTCCCACCCCCGGGAGCCTCTTGCTTGCTGTGCAGGGCATATGAAGAAGAGGAGGGTCGCTGATATCAGGGTGTCCCTCCCCCCACCCTGTACCCCATCTCCACAGAGCAGAGCGGGGGCAGGGATAGAGGGAGTTTGCTGGCTGCTTTTGGGAGTGGTGCAGGACCAGTGGAGGGGTGAGCCTGCTTTAGCCCCCTGCACCACCACCCAGAAGCCACCTGTGGTAAGCGGTGCAAACACCAAACCCCAGCCCCAGTCCTGAACCCCTCCTGCACCCCAAACCCCTGCTCTAGCCCTGAGTCCCCCCTGCACCCAAAATCCCTCCCAGAGCCTGCACCCTCAATCTCCTGAACCTCAACTCCCTGCCCCAGGCTCAGCTCAGAGCCCCTCCCACACTCCATATCCTTTAGCCCAAGATCAGCGTCCGCATCCCCCTCCCATATACCCCAGCCCTCTACCCCCAGCCTGATAAATGTGAGTTCAGATGGGGGGGGGGGGAGGGAGGGATGATGAAGTGAGCAGGGGCAGGGCCTTGGAGAAGGGGCAGGAAGGAGGCAGGGCAAGGGTGTTTGGGTTTGAGGTAGATCCTGGATTGAACTTAAATTCAAAAATTGATCGCATGCTTAAAAAATTGATCGCACTGGCTTATTCCATCAATAAAGTGGTGCTGGTTGAAAAGTGCTTTAACTTGTCAAAACAGTTTTAGGTCGTCACTATTTAGCCCTATTCAAACATAAACCAACGTATATAAACCAACTACCCATCTAAATACTTTGCATCTGATCAGTGATTCATACTTCCATAAAATAATCAGAATAACTAATGAACAAGTATATTATTAGATTAGGATGACTGCCAAGCAGTAATAGTTTAAAAGTAAGCGCTCACAGCAGTGGCTGCAGGGAGGTCAAGCAATGCCAGTATCAAACACTGTTACTGCTTTCATAGAGATTTGCATAGCATTAAAATAACACTTTGAACATCTTTTTTAAAGCTCTAATTTCTCTAAGTTGAGTTTTGAACACTACTGAGCACTGAGGTAATTAGATATTAATATCTTGCAGCTTTTACTGGTATTGCATTTAATTCCAAATATTTAGATAATATTCTCATCATTGCAAATCTGTTTTGAGAATTTAAGTCTCCTAGACTATGCAGACTCCTGAGCTTTTAAACAAGACCATAAAATTGGTTGCTGTCATCCTAATTCACTACCATTATGGTAAAAATGTTAATTTTTTCATGAAATCCTTCGAGACCCTATCAAAATATAGCTGTACTTTCAAAGTAGGAGGAAAGGAAAAGAAATGGAAACGGTAAATGAAAGGGTACAGTACTTTCAGTTCACTTCATACAGTATATAAGAAGTTCAAAGATCTTAAGTCTTTTGGATACAGAGGTTGAAAATAACCTTCAAAAAGAAGAAAAACCTCAGGTATTTCAAAACTGTATTTTCAACAACAGTTCTATTGAAGCAGATATTGGTTTTATTGACATGATACATTTTCTAAATGCATTCAGTGCTATATTCAAAATACAGAATGAATAGTTAAAGCCTTATTATGACTTTACAGAATTCAAACCTTGCAACCGAAGGGTCATGTCTAATGTTTGTTACATTGGTGTAAATCAGAAGAATTTCCATGAATTTCCAATTTACATTGGTGTAAGTAAGATCAGAAAAGGACTCAAAATCAGATAATTAAAACTGCTTTTCTTTCCTGCATGGGATGAGGCAAAATTGAATTTTACATATTCGGATTCTTTATTTTACATATTCAGAAATGGAGGGCCACTCATTAAACTGTAATAACAATTAAAATGTATTCCTTTAGCAAGAAGCTCATTTGGAAGATTCCATTACTTCTACAAGTTCAAATCATGAGAGATGGGCAATTACTAACAGTCTGGGCGAACAGCCTGATGTTTTGCACAGATCCCAATTTTTTTTTTTAAATCCATCATGTAAATCAGTGGTGTAGCCTGTAGCTTGCAACCTGCATGGGGCACCTTGAGGGTCTCTGTGTGGCCTGAGATGTTTTGTTTACTGTTGCTCACACGCAGAGTTGACAGATTCCGCTGGTTTCTATCGGCATAGTTTCCAGCCCCCCACCTGTATTATTAAAGTGACATGCATGTAAAGCCAGGGCACATGAAGTAAGGTGCAGGCTGACTGAACAGAGTACTCATTGTCAGAGCTGTGCACTCCCACCGTATGCAATCAAAACACTACTACTGTTTCATCGACACACCCCGCAAATTCTAGGTATGCAAGTGCAGTTAGCAAAACTACTCTATTCTGGGAGACCATCTTGGTTATGACAATCTTGTGGCCTACAGAAATGGAGGGCAACTCATGTGGTCCACTCATTAGCCTAAGTTGCCCATCGCTGCTATAAGTGGTCTTGTCCTGCAGGTGGAGTGGCTATGCATGGAGAAAACTAATTATGCCCTAAATATGTGAGGATATTGCATCAGCAACACACACGTTTATTCTTATTTTCAATTAAAACAAGCCCAGGCAGTCAGGAAACTGGACTGTATGTAACCGGACTGCTGTTTGTACTTGGGATCTCCAATCAGCTACAGTACTACATAAAAATCTAAACAAGTTAATTAAATTACATTTTTCTGTGGAACAAAACTTCTCTTTACAACGCATAATGTGTAAGTAGTAGATTAACAGGTAGCTCAAGTAGTAACTTAGCATTTTTAAATTAATACATGACAGGGAAGTGCTTTTGTTTATTAGAGGCGGGCACTGGCTGCTTTTATGTAATTCCTCTTTATTCAAGTCCTTTACCAAGCCATGTACAGGTTGGACCTCCATGGTCCAGTACCCTCGGGACCTGAGTGGTCCCGAAGTAGAGAGTTTGCCAGACCAGGGTAGGTCAAATCTCCCCTGCTGGCCGTCAGCCCCACTGTGGGCTCTGCCCAGGCCTGGCAGGGCTCACAGCCACTGCCTCCTGTTCCCCCACTGGGGGTGCACCTTCCCGCCTTGCCGGGGCTCCCAGCTGCAGCCAGTTTGGCCCGGGACTGCCTGGCCGCCACTAGCCCCTCCGAAGCCAGCTTGGCCCGAGACTTCCCAGCAACCATCAGCCCCTCTGCAGCGAGCTCGGCCTGGGGCTTCCCAGCCACTGCCAGGACCCTGGGCACTGAGCCTTGTTGCAGCCAACCCACCAGGCTCCCAGCCAGTCCCATTCCCAGCTGCAGGAATCTCTGGCCAGCAATATCCGTGATCCTTGCCAGACCACAGATGTTGCTAGACCAAAGAGTCCCAGATTTTGGAGGTGCAACCTATAACACTGGTCTACAATTTTTTAGAAGTCGTCTGCTTCAGAGATAAAATGTGCTATTTATTATGTATTTTGATGTGCTGAATTCAAATATGACAATTAAAACAACTGATTGGCTACTGTTTCCAAGATATTTAAGTTTTTACATTTTACGTCTATTTATATTGTATAGATAGTAGAGTTTTAATCATAAATTGTAAACCTAGGTCTTTTCATGTGTTTATGGTTGCTTTACATGATAATATTTCACCTGTCCTGTTTATGTAACACTTTAAAAATCAGCAAAAGGGTTATATAAATAAAATTTATTATGAAACAAAAGGCAAAAAACTATTATGTACATAGTTTAGTTCTATTCAGTGTCTACTCGGCGCTTCTTGGCTTGTCTCTTGTATTCATTAAATGGAGCATCTCTTGTCACTGTCCAGCAATAGTCTGCAAGCATTGATGGGCTCCATTTGCCCTGATAGCGTTTCTCCATTGTTGCAATGTCCTGGTGAAATCGCTCGCCGTGCTCGTCGCTCACTTCTCCGCAGTTCGGTGGAAAAAAATCTAGATGAGAGTGCAAAAAATGTATCTTTAGTGACATGTTGCAACCCAGGCTTTTGTATGCCTTGAGGAGGCTTTCCACCAACAACCTGTAGTTGTCTGCCTTGTTGTTTCCGAGAAAATTTATTGCCACTAACTGGAAGGCTTTCCATGCCGTCTTTTCCTTGCCACGCAGTGCATGGTCAAATGCATCATCTCAAGAAGTTCACGAATCTGAGGACCAACAAAGACACCTTCCTTTATCTTAGCTTCACTTAACCTTGGAAATTTTCCACGGAGGTACTTGAAAGCTGCTTGTGTTTTGTCCATGGCCTTGACAAAGTTCTTCATCAGACCCAGCTTGATGTGTAAGGGTGGTAACAAAATCTTCCTTGATTCAACAAGTGGTGGATGCTGAACACTTTTCCTCTCAGGCTCCAATGACTGTCGGAGTGGCCAATCTATCTTGATGTAGTGGGAATCTCTTGCACGACTATCCCATTCGCAGAGAAAACAGCAGTACTTTGTGTATCCAGTCTGCAGACCAAGCAAGAGAGCAACAACCTTCAAATCGCCACAAAGCTGCCACTGATGTTGGTCATAGTTTATGCACCTCAAAAGTTGTTTCATGTTGTCATAGGTTTCCTTCATATGGACTGCATGACCAACTGGAATTGATGGCAAAACATTGCCATTATGCAGCAAAACAGCTTTAAGACTCGTCTTCGATGAATCAATGAACAGTCTCCATCTGGATCGTGAACGATGTTGAAGGCTGCCATCACACCACTGATGTTGTTGCAGGCTACAAGATCACCTTCCATGAAGAAGAATGGGACAAGATCCTTTTGACGGTCACGGAACATGGAAACCCTAACATCACCTGCCAGGAGATTCCACTGCTGTAGTCTGGAGCCCAACAGCTCTGCCTTACTCTTGGGTAGTTCCAAATCCCTGACAAGGTCATTCAGTTCACCTTGTGTTATGAGGTGTGGTTCAGAGGAGGAGGATGGGAGAAAATGTGGGTCCTGTGACATTGATGGTCCAGGACCAGAAGTTTCATCCTCTTCCTCTTCCTCCTGACTGAGAATGATTCTGGTGCATCAGGAACCGGCAGTCCTTCTCCGTGGGGTACTGGGCGTATGGCTGATGGAATGTTTGGATAACGCACAGTCCACTTTTTCTTCTTTGACACACCTTTCCCAACTGGAGGCACCATGCAGAAGTAACACTTGCTGGTATGATCTGTTGGCTCTCTCTCCAAATCATTGGTACTGCAAAAGGCATAGATTTCCTTTTCCTGTTCCACCACGGGCGAAGATTTGTTGCACAAGTGTTGCAGCATGTGTGTGGGGCCCACCTCTTGTCCTGATCTCCAATTTTGCAGCCAAAATAAAGGTGATAGGCTCTCTTAACCATAGTGGTTATACTGCGCTTTTTGTGATGCAAAAGTCACTTCACCACAAACACAGCAGAAGTTATCTGCACTGTTCACACAAGTACGAGGCATCTCTGCTCACTTTGGCTAAACAGAACTGTGTCCCTTTGCAAAATCAAACACTGACAAATAAGAGAGCACGACACTGTATGATTTCTAGAGCTGATATAGGGCAATTTGTTCAGCAGAGTGATGTACGCTTCGTTATGATTGCATCATCCATGACTTCTAGGAATAACATGATGCAATTCATATCATGTATGGCGCAATACCAGCTTCAGATTGCATCATTCATTGTTTTGCCTAAAAGGCAAGTACTGTCCAAACCCAGTCATAGATTTATTCATAGATCCAGTCAAAGATGTATTTTAGTCATTTCTGGTTTAAATTGAGATCCCTTCCCTTTATAACTCACTTATCCTCCGCCATTCCCAAGTCAAGGGTCGTATATACTGACCCAATAGCATATCTTGAAAACTAGAGCCAATCAACAATTTTAAGCATCATTTTCGTTCTCAGTGACCCAGAATTAGTAAAGTTTGATTACATTTATTTCAGAAGCATTTTGGCTGTAGAGCAGTGTAATTGGTTATTGTATCCTTTCCCAATGGAATATCTGCCCTAGACATCCATCCCACACTTAATCAGCTTATAGTGTCTTCACAGCCTAATTCCCTTCTCTATTCACCTTAAAGCTCTCCTTGAATTGACTGGGGAGAGTGAATCACACAGCAAACCTACACAAACCCGGAAATCCTGGATGACCCATCATCTCAAGCATTGGCTCACTTACAACAGGATTATCTGGCTACATTGACTCTCTCCTCAGATCCTACACTACCTACACTGCTAGCTATCTTCAAGACACCAACTCCTGAGGAAACTACAAAACATCAGTGATCTTCCTGAAAACACCATCCTGGCCACCATGGGCGTAGAAGCTCTTTACACCAACATTCCACATGAAGACAGATTACAGGCTATCAGGAACACCATCCCTGATGACACCACTGCACACCTGGTTACAGAGCTCTGCGACTTTGTTCTCACCCACAACTACTTCCGATTCAGAGACAATTTGTATCTTCAAGTCAGCGCCACAGCCATGGGCACCCGCAGGGCCCCACAATATGCCAACGTCTTTATGGCTGACCTTGAACAACATTTTGTCTGCTCTCACCCCCTAGCACCCTTTCTCTACTTATACTGCATTGATGATATCTTCATTATATGGACCCACAGGAAAAAGACCCTTGAAGAATTTTACAGGGATTTCAACAACTTCCACCTCACCATCAACCTCAGCCTAGATCAGTCCACATGAGAGATCCACTTCCTTGACGCTACAGTACAATTACATGACGGACACATTTCCACCACCTTATACCAGTAACCTACCGACAGCTACACTTACCTTCATGCCTCTAGCGTCTATCCCAGACACATTTCTCCTTCTATTATTACAGCCAAACCCTAAAATACAACCAGATTTGCTCCAATCCCACAGACAGACACAAACACCTACAGGAGCTATATAGAGCATTCTTAAAACTGAAATACCCACCCAGAGAAGTGAAAGAACAGATCGACAGAACCAGAAGAGTACCCAGACATGAACTACTTCAAGACAGGCCAAGAAGAGAAAACAGAATTCCACTTGTCATCACCTATAACTCACAACTTAAACCCCTCCAACATATTATCAATAATCTATAACCTCCCCTAGAAAATGACCCCTCACTCTCACAGGTCTTGGGGGGAAGGCCAATCCTCGCCTACAGACAACCCCCTAATCTCAAACAAATTCTTTCCAGTAACCACATAGCACACCTTCATCATACTCATCCAGGAACCCACCCCTGCAATCATCCCCGGTGCCAATTCTGCCCACACATCTACACAAGCAATTTCATCACTGGACCCAACCACATGAGCCACCTCATCAGGGGCTCATTTAACCACACAGCCGCTAATGTGATCTATGCCATCAAAAGCCAACAATGCCCCTCTGCCACGTATATTGGCCAAATTGGACAGTCTCTATGGGAAAGAATTAATGGACACAAATCAGATATCCAAAGAGGCAACAAACAAAAATCTGTTGGAGAACATTTTAATCTGCCCGGGCACTCATTAATGGATATCAAAGTCACAGTGTTGTTTCAGGCCAATTCCACAAACCAAATACACAGGGAAAGGTTGGAACTTAACTTAATTTAAAAATTTGATTCCTATCAGGGAGGAACAAATAAAAATATCAGCTGCCTTGCACTCTACCTTGTGACTTAACCAAACAAAAAGAAGTTATTCACCTTGTGCAGTAACGATGGTTCTTCGAGATGCGTGTCCCCGTGGGTGCTCCACTGTGGGTGTCGAGCTCATCCCGGCAACACAGATACGAGATCTTTTAGCCGTTGTCTGCCAGACTGCGCATGTGCGGTGGCCATCTTGTGGCTTTTCGCGCCGTTTCTGGTCGCGCGGTCCAGCTCCTGCCAGTTCTTCCTGATCATTGAGGCCTGAAAGACACAATCACAGACTCCGAAGAGGGCAGGAGGGCAGGTCGTGGAGCACCCATGGGGACAGACACCTCGAAGAACCATCGTTACTGCACAAGGTGAGTAACTTCTTCTTCTTTTTCTTCAGGTATTGTCCTCGTGGGTACTCCATTGTGGGTGATTTCACAGCAGTAGCTGGAATAAGGCAGTGGGTGTGGAGTTAGTGCATTGCCTCTGAGGAAAGGACTGCGGTGGCTACTGCCGTGTCAGACATAATGATCTTTGGTAGCGCATAATGATTCGCAAAGGTGAGATTGGAGGACCAAGTCGCCACTCGGCAAATGTCCTTGATGGAAACTCCTTTGAGAAAGGCTGTTGAGGTAAGCCCACTGCTCTGGTAGAGTGGGCTCTAATGGTATGTGGCAACACGATGTTTCTTAATTCATAGCATCTTGCAATACAGGATACTATTATTTTCAATATTCGCTGTGCCGAAAGTGGGAGACCTTTGGAACAGTTGGCTAGAGAGATTAGTAGGTGTTGGGACTTCCATAGATTGTGAGTTCTCTCAATATAAAATGCCAAAGTCCTGCAGGCGTCGAGGGAGTAAAGTCTTGCGTGACATTCGGAGGAGTGTGGTTTTGGATAAAACACGGGCAGGATAATGGGTTCATTTATATGGAAACTGGAATTAACCTTGGGTAAAAACGATGGCTGGGGGTGTAGGATGACTCCCTGTGCTGTGAAAATGGTATAGGGAGGTGAAGGCAAAAGGGCTGAGGTGTGCTGAGGTGATTGCTAAGAGGAACACCACCTTCATGGTGAGAGTGTTGAAGTCACATGTGGCCAAAGGTTCGAACGATGGTCGCATCAGAGTGTCTAGGACCAATTCTAGGTTCCACGGGTCCAGAGATTGCTTGTGCTCAGGAAAGAGGTTGGTCAGCCCTTTGACAAATCTTCTCGTAGTGGGATGCGAGAAGACAGTATAGCCATCGATTGATTGGCAGAAAGCTGTGATAGCCGCCAAATGTACTTTGAGAGATGACAAAGACAGTCCAAGGTTTTTGAGGTGCAAAATATATTCCAAGATGGAATGTAAGGGCGTTTTGTCAGGTGTGTGAGCACCCTTCACGGAACCTTCTCCATTTATGAAGGTAACGAAGCTTTTCTACTATGTAAGAGAACGTGCTTAACAGTTTTGGAACAGATCATTTCTTTTTGTGGGAACCAGTTAGGAGCCACGCAGACAGAGCGAGGCGATCCGGTTGCGGATGAAGCAGTTGCCCATAATCCTGTGTCAGTAATCGAGGTGACTGGGAAGATGGTACGGAGGATGAGGCAACATGCAGAACAGGTAAGGGAACCAAGTCTGGCACGGACAGAATGGTGCAACTAGAATTAGTCTTGCTCTGTCCACAGCCACCTTCTCTAGGACCTTGGGGATTAGGGAATGGGAGGGAATGCATATAGAAACTGTTGACTCCAGTTGTATAGGAAAGCATCCCCCTTTGATGCGCAGCCAATGCCTGCTCTGGAGCAATAATGAACATACTTTGTGTTGTACTGTGTGGCAAAGAGGTCTACCGCTGGGTGACCCCAGCGGGAGAATATACTCTGTAGGACCTCGGTGTGTAATTCCCATTTGTGCTGTTGGGCAAAGTGCCTGCTGAGCGTGTCTGCTGTAGTGTTGTCATCTCCAGGGAGGTATGCTGTCGTATCACATTGTGACGGTTACACCAGTTCCACAAGCGTACAGCTTCCTTGCACAGGGAACGGGAACGAGCTCCTCCCTGCCTGTTTATATAATAGACTGTTAGCATGTTGTCTGTGAGTATTCGCACTCCCTGATCCAGGGAAGAAAGTGGTTGCAGCACTGTATACAGCTCGTAATTAGAGTAGGTTTATGTGGTAGAGAGATTCTTGGGCCAAACAATGACCTTGAACTTTGTTTGTCCTGCATATGGGCTCCCCAGCCGAGTAGGGATGCATCCATTGTAATCTGGATGGTTGGCTGGGGTCGGTGGAATGGTATACCTGCCAACATGTTGTGGGGAATGGTCCACCACTTCAGGGATTGCTTGACCATGCTTGGTACAGTAACCATTCTGTGTAAGTCGTGTCTGTGAGGTGCGTATATTGTAGATATCCAGTGCTGAAGGCATCGGAAATGTAGTCGTGCGTTTGCTACGACATATGTTGTCGCTGCCATGTGTCCCATAAGCTGTAGGCAGGTAAGCATGGAAACTGTGGGACTGGTAGTAAGAATCTGTACAAGATCCTGGATAGCGTGAAGTCTGGAGCTGGGTAGGTAGGTACGTGCCATAACGGAGTTGAGGCGAGCACCTATAAACTCTATGGATTGATGTGGTATGAGGGATGACTTCAGGGCATTGATTATAAGGCCCAAGGTGTCCAAGAGAGTTCTTGTTGTGCTGACAGCACTTAACACTTCGTTGAACGATAGAGCTCTGAGGAGGCAGTCGTCCAGATAGGGAAAAATGATGATCCCTAGTCAACGTAGGAAGGCCGCCACCACCGCCAGTGTTTTGGAGAAACTCTGGGGGCTGACGAAAGGCCGAATGGCAGGACTTTGTACCGGTAGTGATCGGAACCTACCAGGAACCGAAGGAATCGCCTGTGGGCCGGATGAACTGTCACATGGAAATAGGAGTCCTGTAAATCGGGGGATGCAAACCAGTTTTGTTGCTCGAGTGCTGGTATGATGGTCGTTAGGGTCACCATCTTGAAACGTTGCTTGCGTAGGTATCGGTTGAGATGGAGAAGGTCTAGTATGGGCCTCCAACCCCCAGATTTTTTCTGTGTTAGAAAATAGCAGGAGTAGAACCCTCTCCCTTTGAAGGGCTTTGGTACCCTCTCTATTGCTCCAATATCGAGTAAGTGAGTTACCTCCTGTTTAAGGAGGAGTTCGTGAGATGGGTCCCTGAAGAGGGACGGAGGGAAGGGGTGGTTGGGGGAAGAGACGTAAAGGGGATTACATAGCCTGATGTTATTAGCTGCATGACCCATCGGTCTGTTGTTATTGAGGCCAACCTGTGTTGAAAGGGCCTTAAGCAGTGGTGGAAAAGCGCAGTATTGGCATTTGGAGCAGGTGATATTTGAATGGTTTGCAATCCCTCAATCCACACATCAAACTTGCTGCTTAGTTGCCTGTTGGTTTGTTGGTCTGGTGGTTTGTGGCCATCATCTCTGAGGCCGTTGTCTGGGTCGTTGGTGTTCATATTGTCGTGGTTGCGGTGCCGTGTACGAGAAGGGTCTTTGTCTCCAATAAGGCGTGTATTTTCTTTGTCGGTATGGGGGCGTATACATGCCTAAGGTCCTGAGTATCATGCATAAATCTTTGCCTGATTGAAGCACCTGATCTGTTTTGTCTGCAAAGAGGGCTTGCCTGTCAAAGGGCAAGTCCTCGACTTTTGATTGGAGTTCCTTTGGCACCGCCGCCTTATGGAGCCATGAGGCCCTGCGCATTATGACGGATGTAGCTGTCATCCGGGTTGCTGCGTCTGCTGTGTCCAGTGCGATGTGAAGTGCTGAACGGGAGGCAGTGTATCCCTCCTGGATGATCGCTTTGAGGTAGCAGGAGGGGGGAAGAGCGGGAGCTGGTGCTGGGGGGAGCCAGCTTAAAAGCTGGTTCCCCCCCAGCACCATCTCCACTGCAGGGGAGGCAGAGGCGTAGCAGGGGGATCAAGTGCGAGCCAAGAATCAGCTGATTCCCAGCTCGCTCCTGGTCTCCCCCACTGCGCTTGTGCTTTTTAAATGTATTAAAAGCCTGGTGGCTCTTAATACATTTAAAAAGCAGAGCTGCAGCAGGGCTAGTTCCTGGGGCTGGGAGCTAACCCCGCTGCAGCTCTGCAGTTTCCCTCCCTCATCAACTGATCGACTAGTCAATGAAGATTCCATTGACTAGTCGATTAGCTGATTAAACACCATTTAACATCTATACATCAAATTCCAGGATGGCGTTTTACTTGGATAATTAAAACGCAGCCAAAAGTACCAGGGAACAAGATCCTTAGATCAGTACACTTAGTAAATATGTAACTGTTGAAAGTTCACAAATATCTGGATACCTACATTTCTAATTAAAAAGGTAATATCACAGTTGAGAACACAACTGCTGAACCAATAAATCTGAAAATGGTGCTTCAGTGCCATTATATTAAGAAATAGTAATAAATTACTTTAACTGCACTTTGACAATAATGATACCATGTTAACAGGCAGTGAAAATCTCAATTCCAAAAATGATGTTATGCCATCCGGGGGAGGGCCCTACTTAGGGAAAAGGTGGACCAAAACAGGCTGATGGAAAAACACAACAAAAACCAAGTATA
The DNA here is from genome assembly GCA_019425775.1 of Rafetus swinhoei. Classification (NCBI taxonomy): domain Eukaryota; kingdom Metazoa; phylum Chordata; order Testudines; family Trionychidae; genus Rafetus; species Rafetus swinhoei. The sequence goes on along the minus strand of CM033449.1, from coordinate 88,007,549 downwards.
AACAAATATAAATCACCTCAAAAAGTGATTTTATATTTTAAACCACAGTTACTACAATAGCCAACCATTTCCATTTTACTTCAAGACTACTTAACTGTGAAATGACACCATAGAGAGCAAAGCATGAGAGACAATCAAGACACTTTAAAAAGAAAAAGTTGCTTTAAAAATATGTTAACTATATATTTTACTTTAAAAAACTAGGAGAGGGATAACAGATCTTATCCTGATTCTTCGACTGGCAAGCACATACAGAGAAAAAGGGGCAGGATTTAATGGACTATGGAAGGTGAAATCTCAACATTTATCCAAACCAGGACATGAGGCTGTTTATTCCCTAATGTTGGCTGAAGTATGACGAGCATCTTTCCGTCCCCAGGTGTCACTTGCAAAGTGTGTTAGAGCTACTGGGTCATCATATTTGGCCTACCCATCTCAAAGTGTTTTACAGAAAAGGACAGCATCGTTAGCCTTATTGTACAGATGGGAAAACTGAGGCATAGTAAAGTGATGGAACTTGTTCAAGGTCACTTAGCAGGCCAGAGCTTGGCTGGGGAATGGCACTCAGATTTCTTGAATCCCCATCTAGTGTCACTAGGCCACTGCCACTCTAGGATCACCAGAAAGGGAGTTTTAAGTCTTCTTGCAAAGTGGCTAACTAATATTGGGACCCTGTTCCAAGCCTTTGCATTCCAGTATTTCAGGCATTCTCTAATTCCCAGTGTCTTGAAAAGCAAAGAATGAGTTAGAGCAGCCCTATGACTGCTCTTATTTACATTAGGACTGCTCTTATTTACATTAGGTAAGCCTCCAGTTGTTTAATAAATGGGGAACACAAAAGCTTAAAGCTACATTCTTTCCTTGTTTCCTCTCCCTCCCTCTCTCCCCCATCCTACTGTAAGATTAGGGCTCGGACAAATGAGAATTGGGACAAGTGTGTCTAAAACAGAAGAGAAAACACAGCATATGAACAAGCCTAGCATAAATGAATTAACAAGTGAAGAGAAAAGAGAGCTAATAATCCTTTTAGGAAGACAGGATTTTTTTTATACTCCAATATTTTACTTTAATCAAGTCCACACAGGGGTTTTATATCCCACAGAGAAATTATCATGTTTGCTTGGTGCATTGAACTCTTGCTGAAACTAAATAAGGACCAGTTAGAAGATAACCCTATCAGAAGGCAAGCTGTAAGCATTCCGAATGGAAGATTTTAGATTTTGTGAATGATTTTGGACGCAAAAGGCTACATTCTCCTTTCTAGTCTTTCTTGCCCCTCCTCATTCACTTTTGCACTGGCAGCCAAGTGAAGCTAAAAATGCACCTTCATTAATATGCAACTATCCCCCTGACTCCCAATACCCCCAGCCCCCTGACCCCAGCCCCCATGCTTACCTGGTTCCGCAAGGCTGCTGGCACAAAATGGCTGCCGACCAATGTTTTTTGCTCAACAACTTTGGTCTCCCCCCCACCTTTTTTTTTTTCCTTCAACAGAATTTTTTCCCGGTGGTTTTTTTTGGGGGGGAAGAGGCGGGGGGGCGGGTGTTCGGTATTTTTGTTTCAACCATCTGGCAACCCTACTGTGCATATATGACAGTTATATAGTTATATTTAGTTGTGTCCATGTGGCCTTACTGGGCCTCGCTCCTGGCAAAGGGGGGGAAAATCAGCCCCAGCCTTCCTTCAACTGGCTAGAGCACTTGGGAGGGAGGCTCAGGTAGGGATGTAAAAGAGTAGTCCATTAGTTGACTACCCAATAAACCGAGGCTTATCGGGCAGTCAAGTCAACTACTCGCACTCCCCCACCACCCTCCCTTTGCTGCCTCTATATCAGAGGCAGCAAGGGGGAGGTGTGTTCACACCCTTGCTGCCCACATTTTCCAAAAAAGCATCTCCCCTCCCCCAGAAATTCCTGTGTATGGGCATGTTACCCAACACTGACCTGCATACCAACTTTTGTTCAAGACTGCATACAATACACTATTGGGCAGAGGGTGCTAAGAGCTTTCCTGTGTGGCTGCTCCATGTGGCCACTTTGCCATGCACAGGGTACATAAGAGGATTGGAGTAGAATGGAAAACTTTACCTACACCATGAACTCAAGCTTGCCCCTCTTGAATCATCCCAAACACTATTCCATACAAACTTTCATTAACTGCAAGTAATGGAGAAATATGAAAAATGTTAGAATTAATTACAATAATTATGTTGGTAATAAATATGGATCGTAAAATGTTAGCTAGATTTCTGCTTACAAAACTCAAATTTGTAATGGATGGGTTCTTGTTCTGCTTAGTCACTGTAATAACTAGGAGGCAATTGTTTTGCAGGAAGTTTTTGGTGCCTTTTGTAGGTCCCTCCCGTGAGCAACTACTGCTAGATTAGCTCAATAAAACACGCTCAAACATATTAATTATTCCCAGGCAATGGGTATATTCAAATTTATTTTAGTTTGAGAATACATATCAGCAATTTTGGGCACAACACATTACAGGGGCATTGTAATTATCCCCAAATGAAGTATTAATAACCCAGAAAATTCAGAGGAAGTTTGGCTGAAAAAAAATCCAAACATGGTCAAGTATGGAAAAGCAGAGCTAGGAAACTGAAAAATCTCTAACACTCCCCTGTAATAACAATGGGTAGTCCTATTGGCACCTTTGAGAGAGACTAACAAAAATAAAAGCTTTTGTGGGTAAAATCCAGTTCATCAGATAAGTTGAAGTGGAAATAACAGAATCCAAAATACATATACACATCAGCTAAAGTGCCACCTCCCCTGTAATGTCATGCAATTGCCCCAGAGTGGGATATGTTTATCAATTGATCGCTATTTTGTAGTATGTGTTGAATACAAGTCTGATCTTGCCTAGGGACAATCTTTTATAGTGCATTCCATACATCTTTTTTAGTTGTACGACACACCTCACTGATAGTCCTACCTGGGGCTCTTGACTTCGGAGGATTCTGAATTATAGGCCCACTCGTGGAAGAAAATGACCTTCTATTCAGGAACCCAAATGGGGGCAGATAGGTCTTATTGGGGAGGCTGCATCTTCCCATGTGGCACACATCAGCAATCTAATAGCAGAATCCTGTTCTCACAGGAAGGGGGGTCAACCATTGCCAAGAAAGGAAAGCGGGAAAGAGGAACTATACCTTGCTTGAAATGCTAACAAATCTTAGTCATACTGAAGGGGTGAGATCAGACCAAGGGACAGTGCCTCTCAGGACTTCTGTTGTTTTCCAACACCTATAACCCTTGAGGGTTTTTTTAAGAGTCAAGTTTCCGTGGACCAGAAATAATTCTTCCTGGCCATGTTCCTTGCTCTCCTGTCACACTGTCCCTGAGTGAGTCAAACTAGAAACCTAGTGAGCTCACAGCCTAGGTGGAGATCTGAAGGACTATGTTCAAGGTTGCTATGGCACAACTAGAGTAATAGTGGTATTTTTTTAATTTCTGCTACTAACAAAACTGAAAGATTTTTAATTAATTTTTACCAGTTATTATTTGCTCCTTGTTTCACACTTCAAGCTTGAACAATGGCCACATTTCTAGGTCTCATACAATAGCAAAATACTGTAATGATTTGTTTGCAGACTAGTTGAGAAGGTTTAAATTCACACAGGACTGTCCCCAGTAGTTGTCTTTATTTAGAAAATTTAATGGAAGTATTTTTATTAAATTAGCCAACCAAACATGTTGGGACTACAAAACATCAAGATACATCAGGTGCTCTTCTCTCTCTATAGTATTGTGCTAGCTCAGTAGACTACATCAAATGGCAAAGCAAGAACTGAAATGCCTTTTTGTCGGTGAACATCCAGACATCTTCAGTTTTCAACAAATTTCCAAGAGATTTTTATATGATCAATAAAATTAGGAAGAATTTTCCCACAGCACACCAATCTCATAGGATTGCAAGCATCTCCCCCATCTTTGTGATTTGTTAAGAAGCTCTGTTTTCTTCTTCGATCTGTAATTTATTTTTTTGAATTGATGTAAGGCACTCCAGTACCTCCCTGACAAACATCAATATACATTTCTGAACAATTAAGTGATTCAATCTGCTACCTGGCTCACATACTCCAGTATGGAAATAGTGACAGCAAACAGTACATAAATACAATGCTGTGAGCTCTCTTCCTGCCTCCTCCTTTCCTCCCACTCTTTCTCCATGCCCACAATTCCCAAGAACTGCACCTCTGGGCCAATCCTCCTTTTGACTAAGATTTCAAGTCCAAGCATCCCAATGTCAATATTTTACCAATCCTCTAAGCACTAGGTCTCTGTCAAAAATATGCACTCAGATTCAAAAAACAGTCTAAGTAAGTCCTTCATGCACACAATTTTAAAAATAGCACTCCTTTTGATACACTTTACTCCTCTCATAGGAGTTAAATTTCTTTAAGCAGTTTCATTGATCTAAAATGGGTATAAATGAGAGGAGAACAAATCAAGAGACTGAGTCATCATCTCTGACGGATATGACTGAATAAACTCTCATACTCACTTTGGGTACACAATCAAGTGGCCTTAGGTCTCTATTGTTCACAAGGAACAGAGTTTGTTTCAATGGTTGACTGGGAGTGAAGGCATTTCCCCCCCTTTTTTTTCCATTAAACCATCGGTGGAGGAAGGGGACATCAGGGAAGGGATTAAAAGGACTAAAACACATTCAGTGGTTTAAAAGTATATTAATTTTTTAACCTGCCAAATATGACAGAGCCCCTTTTAAAGACTCTAAATCCTATAAAACATTTCTCTTGCAATGAAGTGACAGGTTTAAGGCAATTCTTCTAAGTAGTATTTTAATGGTATTTCAATTTAATTGGATTTAAACCTCAATGGAAAGCCACAGCTCTAAGACAAGTTGTTCTTTATAAAGCATACAAAGACAATACAGTCAAACTAACTCCAAGAGTTGCTGTCTAGACAGATAGCAATAGTGGACTCAACTGATGATTAAACAGTGGAAAACACAAGGTAATTCACTAAGGTTGTACACTTAAACTCAATCCACATTAGTTTGATTTTTTTTTTTACAGATGCCTGCACACTGGAGAAGTCTTATTTGCACGTGACAATAGCATTGAGATGGTATATATGAATGTGGTGTTGAAGAATTTGGTGTGTGCTGTGTGGTTGGCTTTATATGTATATTTGTGTATCAACTTTTAACCTGATTTTGATGCAGGAATAGGGAGCATGGTGGAAAGTAAGGACGTGGAGAGGGACAGCTCCATTCTCCCCACTATATCCCACACTTCTCCCTATGGCCCCATTTCAACCACCAAGGCTTCACTCAACACCCTCAAATCCCAGCTCACTCACTCCCTCTCCCTCCTTCTATGGCTCCTCACACTGTTGCTGCCTGGCATACCAGTAAACAGAAGCAGCAGCACCAAGCCCCACTTCAACCAGTTCTCCCTCACACTCCTACTTTCTTCTGCCTCTTCATATCATCCCCCATACCATAACCCTGCCTGCCAAGGTCTTTCTCTCTGCAGAAAGGAAGGTGAGGACTTAGCAAAGCAGACTAGGAGCTCTGGAAAAACAGAAGTAGCTGGCAGAACTTGACAGTTCTGTCAGCTTTTCCTTACAGAAAGAATTGTTAGCACAAGTAAGGAAAATAACTTTTTTGTCTATTATTGGAGAAATATATCTTAGTGTAAAGTTTGGTGCCTCTAGAAACTGATTAAATAATCAGTGGGGCCAGGGGGAAAAACTACAGTCTCAGGGGACTGTTCTCTTCTAAAATTAGTGAATCCTACCATACACATCGTAAATTCAACTAACCTGACAGAAGTGAATATGTTCAATTGAGATGTCTTTCTACCATTAAAAGAATAAGAGAATATTTAATTCTATCTTGTGCAAAACACAAACTTACGACTGGAACAAGAGCACTTCCACAATGTAGGCCTGATTGGACAAGAGTAATTAAACCTGTGGGAGGCCACATTTCTTGTAAGACAAAATTAGGTAGATCAATAGATCAGCAGGCTGAAAACAAAATGTTTGTGCTAAGATAGCTAAATGGGTAAGTGGTCTAAAGATAGAATGTCTGAACTAAAAGTAAGAGGAGGGAACAGCCACTGTTTACAAAGATCAACATAGCAATGGGCAAGACAGGACTGGAATGTAAAGATGAGGTACAGAGCAGATCGAACATGGACAGTGCGTGGATGGAGCATGTTGTACAGGAACTGGTTCCTCCAAAATAACCATGCCCATCCCAAAATGCACAGTGTAATGTATAATAAATGCTATGAGATGTATAAACACACACAAAGGGAAGAAGGTTTCTTTGTAACTTTGGATGTGTGATTAACTCATGCAAAGTCTGTGGATGCATTCAGTCTGATAAACAGCATAGTGTTGTTGGACGCCAAATGAAGATTCTTGAGCGACAAAGTCTGAGGTCAAATGGAGTTCTTGGGAAGCCAAGCGGAAAGAGATCTCGGAGGGAATCCCAACATGCAGTAATAAAGTTCTGATTTACTGAAATGTGGCTTGTCCCTTTTTTTAGGTAATACTAAAGAAAACCCATGACAGAAGGGTGAAACCAGCAACCAGGAGTCAATGCATCAGCAATTCCCCACATGCAAAGTGAAGTCAAAAGCAATGTAGGATAAGACACGTATGCTATCTGTGTGTCTCTGGAACAAGGAGATGTTCAAGTAGACAAGAATACAAATTTTACTTACTAAAAGGGAATATGAAATGAGCACCCTCACTGAGAAGCAACACGAGTACCTTAGGCAGAAAAAGAAATTTCAGTTTCTTACAGTATTGGGGAGGAAAGCAAGCAAGAAAGCAAGCAAAAACTGCACAGTTAAAGATACTTATGACAGCTTTCTAACAGCCCTGAGTGGCATTTTAAACTCTCTGAGATCCTGTTTTCAAGATGTTTTGCTTCAGGTTCAGAAAGTTATGACAAAATGCTAATTTTATTACTATAATTTATGAGCTCATAAAATATTATTATATAAAAAGGAACAGCAAATCTTATTAACATGTATTTTCTGAATATATTTGCTATTCACGTTTTATATGAGAAGGAATAATGGTACTCACACATACTTACCAAGTAAATATGCAGATTTTATCTCTATTTTAAATACACTTTCCATACCATAATCTCAATTTAGTGTAAAATCCTGTGCTGTTAAAAGGAGAAGAAAAAAAATTTGAGGAGTGATTTTTACAACTATTTATTGAGATATTACCACAAATAAAACAGATACAGTAGTCTTCAGACTGTAGATGCTAGTATTATATCATTATGAGATACATGAAAGAAATCAAAGCAGAAATTTTCACAGCACAGATTTGGCTTCAGTAACAACTGGCTTAACTCAGAGATGCTGAGGCCCTGTACCATTGACTTCAATGCGAGTCCTCAGCATCTCACAGGATCAAGTCCCGTATTCCTCAAGGAAAGCAAATAAAACCACAACTGTCCTATATGCTATAATGCTAGCAGTCTGATCTATTCCTTCAGTTGGGTTCCTGTTATAACTAGATTCCCAAGTGGGGTTTGCCCAAAGCCAATGACACCTCATTGTTTTTTCCATTGCAGTGTTAAATGATTGATACCATTTCAGACTGTATCAGTGGGAGGACGATTATGGCCTCTCCTCCTTTAAAGATATTAGTGATATTGTAGACACCAGCCTAACCAATTTCTTATGTTCGTAAGCAAGAATGCAAGGGGGAAAAACAAAGGAAAGCTTATTGCATCCGCAACCCTCCCCTCTTCTTCCTTATCCAACTAAGGAAGTTCAGGTATAAAATCCCGCTCCCCACCCCACACACACACACACACACACGCACATCCACAGAGTTCATGATGGTCTCGGATACAACATGCATCGCTTGTATGTAATGTAAAAATCAGATACATGCCTGGAAAAGACAAAATGTAGTTTAACCCTTACTAAAAATCAAGTGGTTAATGAAGAAAGCTTTATACAACATCTCAATTTCAGTAATTATAATTTTAATTAATAATTACCTTCCAACAAGTGATGTACGGTACACAATTTTTTCCTTGATTTATGAATTATATGCTCAAATGCACCATTGCTTTTATTCTCAATTTCTGTCTTGATGGCATCCTTTATTTAAATACACTTGGCCATCTCACACAGTTATAGTTCTGTTATGAGAAGAAGTAGTGAAGTACTGGGCATACACAATTTTTATCGACCTGACATTTTTCAGTTCTTAGCATCAGGATTCCAAGTAAGAGAAATTTAGATCCCCATGTGTATTCAGCAAAATATTAAAAAGACAAAATATGCATTAAAAATTAGTGCAGAGACGTTTCATCTTATGCATTATACTAACAACCCCTGCCATTACAGAATTTTCCGAAGCAGGCTTATTAGTCCTTGCCCCACATTCCCGGGATGTAGTCTGCAAGTTAGTGAGCATGCCCAGCTATGCTGGCCAATACAGAATACAGTAATTCCTCATTTAACACGTGCCCGCTTAACACGTTTTCGCGATAGCATGATTTTTTTTTAGGGAACGTTTTTTGAATTACACGACCGTCCCCTGAATAACACGATTTTCCCAGCTGGCCCATTGCCAGCGGCTGAGCGAGGCTTCCCCCGCAACCCTGCAAAGCGGCGGAGGGTTCACCGCTCGCCGCACCGTTCCCCACTGACTCCCCCTCGCCGAACGCCTTGCCCCCTCTCCTCCGCCCCCGCTTCCAGACCGGTGGCTGGGTTTCTGCAGCCGGCCCGTCGCTGGCGGCTGCGTGGGGCTTCTCCCGCCTCCCTGCAAAACAGCGGAAGGTTCGCCGCTCGCCGCGCGTTCTCCGGCAACCCCCCCTCGCCTGACGCAGTGTGGGTGCCGGCTGACCCGTCACAGCGGCATACTCTCCAGGCAATCCCTCTCCCCTCTCCTCCCCTTCCCTTCCCCAGAGCCAAACACCTCCCCTCCCTGCTGTAACCCAGTCCCCTTTCTCCCCCAACCTTATGTCCCAGTCCCAACAGACACCACCGCTTGAAACGCAACCCCCACTTTCTCTACTATTTTCAGTGGGAAAATTGACCCCACATAACACGTTTTCACTTAGCACGATCATTTTCTGAAACATATCTACAGTGTTAAATGAGGAATTACTGTATATTGAATAGGAAGGGCATGATAGCCACCAGTCAGAGAATACCATACCCCTTCTCAGAGAAGCTCAGAAATGTGTCTAACTGTGGTCAGAGAAACAAAAGAATGCACTCAGTGTGCTGCTTCTTGCCATTGACCAAAGCAGGCTTTGGCCCATAATATGGCCTGAAAATGTCATTAGTATAATTTGTTAAACATTTTCATTAAGGACCCAAAATCAGACCTACCACAGGATAAGATCCTTGTAGCATCCTATCATCTTATTTGCCCCTTCTCACCCCACAGCTCACTCCATTGTAATTTAGCATTAGTTCTGGTGGGGAGAGTTAGATTGAAAACTGCTTGAAATCTAAGTGCAAATGACTAGTGGAAATTGTGTGTATTTATGAGTTACGTTGATTTTATGGCCCCTCTGTATGCTTCTATCCTTAGCAATGTCTTTCACAATATACAGTCATGTTAAATTGCATAAGCTGTCTTGTGTTAACCTGTAGCAGTCCAATACATACATCTCTGAGAAGAATCATTAAGCAATGCAGACTACAGGCCAAAGACCACTGATTTGCTAATAACTTTTAGCTGCTGTAACAACCAGAGCATGCTGGCAACCACAGAAGGCCAGAGAATGGAAAAACCCAGGGGAAGGACAGACCTGACAAAGTGTTAGCATCTGTTATTAAAACAAGCAAACCAGCAACTAGTTAAGTGGTTGAGGGGACTTTAGTCAAACACACATCCGTTATCTATGGGGATAGGAAGCTGTGGAGTTTTGATGGTCTCCACACCTCAGCAGAAAGGGGACCAAACTTCTTGGAGACAGGCTAGCTAAAGAAGTTAGAAGGATGTTAAAAAAAAAAAAAAAAAAGAGGGGAAATATGTGCACTCAGCACAAAATTGAGATGCTGAGAACAAAATTAGTTGCTCTGTAACACCTAGCAATCAAGTATGCTCTATCGAGTATACCTTTTGTTTTGTTAATAAAAATCACTTTAAGGTGATGATTTGATTCTCATGTCCTGGAAAAGAACAGGGGCTCTTTTTGTTTGCGTCTGCATGCCTAAGATGAGCGGTCGGCTACCAAAGACTGAAATTTATTTTTTCTTTGTTTTTCAAGCTCTCTCGTGGTAAAGGAATTTGGGGGGGTACCCCTGTGGAAGAAGTCCAAGTGCTTCTTCCTGGGTTCAAGAAGAAAGGGGTTTTCTTTTGTTTCACTTGGTGGTAGGGTTGCCAAGTGTCCAGTTTTCTACCCGACAGTCCGGTATTTGCGCTCTCTGCCCAGTAAAAAAATTCAGAAAATACCAGACATGTGCAATGTCTGGGGGCTCGGCCCGTTGGGACTCCAGCTGCGGCCAGTGGCTGCCCCGGCCCCGCGACGTCGCTGGGCCCCGCCTCCGGCGCGAGACACGGACCCGCCACTCGGGTCTCTGCAGCGGGAGCACTCTGGCTTGGCCGGGCTCAGGCCCCGCCCCACGCACAGACCCGGCAGCGACGCCCGGAGCACCATGCGAGGTCAGAGACACGCGGCACGTGCAGGCGCCGGGTCCTCGCCCTGGGCAGGCAGCTCCTGCGAGCCCCCTTCCCCCTCACAGCTCCCCCTCAGAGACCCCACAACTGCCCCTGGGAGCCCCCGACCACCCCCCACGTGCCTCCTCACAACCTCCCCCCTCAATCCCCCACTTCATCCCAGGGTGCTTTGACAGACACCCCAATATCCTGCAAAGTCAAGCAGTGAAGTGTCCCTGGTCTCTGTTTGCCAGATGCTAGGAATGGGCAAGAGGGGGTGGATCACTTGCGGTTTTTGCACCCTCTGTCCGTTAAAAAAATTCAGAAAATACAGGACATGTGTAATGTCCCATATTTTCTGTTTTTCCGGATGAGCACTGGATGGAAGCCTGGTGGCACCTCATGTGGTTGTGTGCTGAAGCTGGGCAGTGCGGGGGGCGGGTTTAGCCCGCATGTTCGGTATTTTTGGGGAGAGCATCTGGCAACCCTACTTGGTGGTGGCAGCTAGTCCCCAAAGTCAGTAAATATATGACTCTGGGGAGTTTTTGTAAGCAGACCCTACAGAGGCAAGGTATTTAAATGTCTTTGCAGGCCCCCACTTAATGCACTCTTAGTGCCAGAGTGGGGAACAGCCATCACAATAGTATTGCTCCTTTTCTAGATGGAAACAGAAGAATTAATAATGCAGAAAACATTCATTAAATATTTCTGCTGTGTTTGGGAAGAAACATATGATGCAGTGATAGTATATAATACTCTATCCATTTCACTATCCTCTCAGGAGGATGTGAATAAACAGCTACTGAAGTTAAACATTTTTAAATCAGAAGTTCTTGATAACTTGCACCAAGAGTTCTAAAAAGATGGCTGAAGAGCTCCCTGGGTCATTAATGTTGATTTTCAATAAGTCCTTAGAACACTGTGGAAGTTCCAGAAGCTAATGTTGTGCCAATATTTGAAAAAAATGTTTGTGCCAATAATGGAAAAAAACTAATGTTGTGCCAATATTTCACAAAGGTAATTATAGGCTTCTCAGTCTGACACCAATCCTAGGCAAGATAATGGAGCAGTTGATATGAGACTCAACAACATAGCATGAAACTCCTTGAAATACAATTACTGCCAATCAACATGAGTTTATGAAATCAGATCATGTTTAATTTGATTTGTCTAAGTTGTTAAAGATAATGGTGCTGATGCAATATACTTCCACTATGCATTTGACTTGGTACTGCATAGCATTTTGATTAAAAACTATATAGTTACACAATTCATATAGGACATATTAAATGGATAAAAACCTAGCTAACTATAGGTCTCAAAGAATTGTCATAAACGGGAAACATCATCAGGTGGATGTGTTTTAGTGGGACCTGCAGGGCTCAGTTCTTTAACTTTTTTTCTTTATTAACAACCCAGAAGAAAACAAAACCACCATTGATAAAGATTGCAGATGACACAAAAACTGAGGGAGTGGTAAATAAAGAAGAAGACTGATTGACACAGAGCAATCTGGACTGTTTGACAAACTAACAAGCAAACACTGTGTTGTGATATGACTAAAAGTAAGCATATCTATCTCAGAACTAAACACAGGCCATACATACAGGATGGGGGACTCTACCCTGAGAAGCAGTGACTCTGTGAAAGATTTGGGGGGCTCACCAGTAATTCCCTTTTGATGCAATGGCTAAAAGGACTATTGCTATCTTTGGAAGCATAAATAGGGTAGATCTCAAACAGGAGTAGAGCGATTATTTCATCTTTGCATTTCACAGTGGTACCACTTCTGCTGGAATACCATGTCCAGTTCTGGCATTCATAACACAAGAAGGATAAGCAAAGACACAAAAATAAACAAAGGATTAGAAAATTCCTTCTAGTGCTAGACTGAATTCCTGTCATCATCTATTTAACTTACCAAAATAGAAGATTTCTAGAAGTACTAAATATCTATGTAGATAATAGGTTTTTCAGTCTAGCAAAGAAAGTGTAATATAATCCAATGGCCAAAAGTTCAAGATAAACAAATTCAGATTGAAAATAAGATGCAACTTTAACAGTAACAGCAATTAATTATTGGAATCAAGGTTTGTGTTGGATTCTCCATCACTGCCAAATTTAAATCAAGATTAGGTGTTTTTCCCTAAAGTATCTGCTCTCTGAATTATTTTAAGCAAAGCTCTATGGTGTTTATTATATCAGAGTTCATATTACAGGAGCACAACCCTTTCCTTCTGACCTTGGAATCTACTGAATTTACTGCTTTTATTATTTAGTTATAATATATAAAATACATAACCATATCAAACAGGTGAATATTTGCTGTGAAATAACTAAAGTGTTACAGAATTAATGAGCTTCTGAAGTACTAAACATTTTTATTGGTTCCTCTCTAAAATATACCAACACATGTTTACTAGAAACAACTACTGTTACTTCTAACAAAACTTAGAAAAAATGCCAGGTCTATGACAAGAACTTCCTCTAATCTGCAGCAAAATTGACTTATGATGCTATTTAAAAGTCTGACAAGAAAAAGTATTCATCGTTTCACTAGCAACATGGAAATAACATTTAATCAAATGTTATGTAGCTAGAAGAATGTATAAGCAGTTCAGACAATGAAAACAAAACAAAAAAGAGAAATTAAAACCTAAAGAAATAGAGGGTAGGAAGAGGAACAAAATGTCAAGTGGTTTTCCCTCCAAAATAATCATCTGGTGGTGAATTTCCTTTGGATTCATAAATCTAGTTTAACTCAACTCTTCAGTTTGGTCAGGCAAAATTTACACATAAAAGGTCTAAACACAAAACAAGCTTTTGTGTTTCCTCCACTGCTGCAATTAAGAAAGTATTTTCAGAGTGTACTTTGATCTCCTGGATGAGAATACACAAAACATACATACATAATGTGGTAATTAAAAGATCTGTGAGATACACTGAGGGGAAATAATGGTCAACAAACGGATAAGAGTCTATCATCATGCTTTTGAATACTAAGATATAAAATAATTAAAGCCAACTGTTAATGTACTTGACAGTGCTTTTCATATCCTGGAGAAGAATGTATCAGGGGCCATTTATAATACTAAATCTTAGATGACAGAACAGTCATCTGCTCATAAAGGCACCAGGGGTCTAAAAGTACTGGCCCTTTCACATTCTGTAACTATTTCCCCTTGAGCCTGAAAACAGTCTTTACTGGTCCTAGCAGCAGCAAAAAAAGACAGTAAACGGTGCAGGAAGCCATCAGTTGTTATATAAAACAAAGTAGCAAAAATAACTCTGCAAAAGTGACTCCCTCAGCTGGTTACAATACAAAGGGTAAGTAAATAAATGAGAGTCCAAAGTTAAATTTATTTTTCTTTGCTACTGTAGATTACCAAATAGCACGCAGCAAAAAGATTTGATTTACTGCTGCAGTGTTGGGAGTCCTTAACTGAAGTGTCTGGGCTCCCCCATAAATATCGATCAGAAGTCTGGGAGTGGCAGATTGATGTGTAGTTCTTTCTGCTACAAATATGTATGCAACACCACCTCTCCAAGCAATTGCAACTAAGTCAACTGTAGTATTTTCCATCAACTTAGCTACGTCTTCACTGCATAGCTACAATGCTCAGAGATGTCAATAGTTTGTCAGCCTAGGTTATGTGTAGTCTTCCAGCTAGATTTCCCCTTCTCTGTACCAAACCCAAAGTGTTGAACTCAGCATTGTCAAAGGAAAGCCTCAAAAAAGGGATCAATGCCTGTTTTATCCTTTTAAGCACAGGTGAATCATACTGTCTGAAGCATATAGTCTCCTTGCCCATGTACACACAACCATCAATACCTAATTTCTTGTTTAAAAACAAGTTACAATTAAATCTCATCACCTACACTTACAGTCTCCTAAAAATGAAATAATGGCTCTAGTCTGTCCAGCCTAATTACCAGCACTTGCTTCTTTAAAGTTCTGGGCTTTCACTTCCTGTTTCTCAGCAGACTAAAGTAACACATACCAAGAAAGACACAGGCTGAATAGGATTGGCCTGGGCCAAGCACAGCAGTGGAGTTAGTTAAGACACTGTCTTAAAAATAGATATAATAGATAGGAAAGGATGGAGGAAGCATAGAAAGGAACAGTGGAGTGGACCAGAAAGAAAAAGGGAAAACATTATTCAGCACACACACATCTTCCTATATCTCACCCCACACTTTTGCCACGGAAAAACTGTCATGGCTTCTGGGCATAAGAGAGACCCTATCTAGAAGCATTTTGAAGAAATTTCTTCCTTGGGTAAAAAAAGGAAAACATGGCAAGTGTAAGCAATGCAAGACGATGATGCAGGGCCTAAACTGCAAGAATGAAACATCATAAGGAAAATTACTTACTGCAGAAAGTGATGTGACTATCTCTGAAAAACAATGTGGGTCAACTGTTTAGTTACTTAAATAATTCACTTTGCAATGCATCATTCTTCAAGACTTTCTCTATGCCTTATAAGTATAAGTTTACAAGTCAATTCCCAAGCTCTTTGCTGTGTTGTGTGTTGCTAGAAAAAAGAAGTTTAGGTTAGCTAATTCCTATGGGCTTGTTTAATTAGCTAACTAGGTTTAGAATCTATCAACTAAGTATATGGTAAAGAAAGCTGCAGTGAGAGAAACAGACTTGTCAGCTGCCAGTGTCATTTTCTTTTTAGGTTATATAATACATGCTCCTTATTTTGGAACAGCCTAGCCACAGACTATAATGGTGGCGCCATCAATCTAGTCCGTATTTTACTTCAGCGTAATTCAGCTTTCCTATACTTATTTTCTCAAAAAAAGCCAAACAAACAAGAACTCAGTAATGCCATGAAGAGAAGGTCAATGGGGCTTACTCCAAAATTAGGTACACTCTAAGCACACTCAGTATTAGTTTTTAAGGGGGTTATTTGGAATCAGATTGGCATCCTTGCTTAAAAAAAAGTATTAACTGAATAATGGGCGTGAGAAGAATGACTATTCAAAAACATTTTTTTTAATTTTGTTTCAGGATCCCATTTAAATATAAGAGTCAGACTATCTGCAGCAACTCAAGTCATCCACTGGTACTTGCAATAGTAGTGTTGCAAATAAACATATTTCAGACAACAGTGTATCAGTAGCAAGCAAAATATTTCAATCATCCAGTAACTACCACCACAGATGGGTTTGTAGTAAGGGTCAACAAACACCAGTGTGAGACTGCTGGCTAAGCCAGAGCTCTGCCACTGTAGCCTGGCTGAAGAGGCTGATGGCAAACAGCTGAGCAAGCCCAGGCCTGAAGGGCTATTAGAAACAGCTGTGGGCTTCACGAGCCGAGGGCTATTTAAGGCAGCAAGAAGGGACGTGAGAGGAAGCAGGAATCAGGGTGTGGCTGAGTGTGCTCCCAGGCAGGCAGAGGAGTTTGCTGTAAGCTTTGTAAATAGAAGGTGGTGGGAACTGACAATAAAAGGCATGGGTGACTGCACCAGAAGGTCTCCTGGATGATTTGAAACCATTTAATGAGTACATGTTTACGATTGGTGTTTTGAAAAAAGTTACTCTCCTGAATTGGTGGAAATTGCTAGCCAGGCACTTGAAAACAGAGTTCCTTCAATTGGTAAGCCAACTTTTCACAGCAGTAGCTTCCTTTGCAGGCACAAAGGCTGCGTCTACACTGGCGTGATTTTGCACAAATACTTTTAACGGAGGAGTTTTTCCGTTAAAAGTATTTGCACAAGAGAGCGTCTACACTGGCATGTGCCTTTGCGCAAAAGATTTGCTTTTGCGCAAAGCATCCGTGCCAGTGTAGCGCTCTCTTGCAAGAAAGCTCCGATGGCCATTTTAGCCATCGGGCTTTCTTCGCAAGAAATTAACGTTGCTGTCTACACTGGCCTCTTGCGCAAGAATACTTGTGCAAGAGGGCTTATCCTGAGCTGGGGCGTCAGAGTATTTGCGCAAGAAGCACTGATTTTTGTACATTACAACGTCAGTGTTCTTGCACAAATACTCGCGGCCAGTGTAGACAGGCGGCAAGATTTTGCACAAAAGCAGCCGCTTTTGCGCAAAATCTTGCCAATGTAGACACAGCCAAAGAGAATATTTTCATTGGTTGGTATTATTCACTCAAAGCTAAGTAATCAGTGGAATTGAAAAACCAGGAAAGCTCATATTTCTGTTTCAGTCTATGAATTAAAATGATGGGAGTGGGGGGGAAGGAGATGAGAGCTAGTTTTAAAATTCTGAAGGACAACCTACATTTAGGCTATGGGTACGTCTAGACTACAGGCTTTTGTCGACAGATACTGTCGACAAAGCTTCTGTCGACAAAGAGCGTCTAGACTACATCCAGTTCTGTCGACAAAGCAAGCCGCTTTGTCGACATGAGTGTAGACACAAAGGACAGTGTAGATGCAATAACGCCTTCTGTCGACAGAACTCTGTCAACAAAAGGTGTTATTTCTCGTAGAATGAAGTTTACCGCCATCGACAAAACTGCCGAGTTGTGTCAACTTTGTGGACAGAACTTGGCAGTAGTGTAGATGCAGGTATAGTTTTGTCAACAAAAGTCCACTTTTGTCAACAAAACCCTTTAGTCTAGACACACCCTATGTCTACACTGAAAAGGTTTGGTGACAAAAGTGCTGTTGACATGCAAAAGTCACCAAAAGTAAAAACCAGTCAAACCAGTTTTTCTGCCTCCCACTGTTGACATTTCATGACCACATTCTTAGCACCCTGTTGACAAATAGAACAAAGCAATGTCAGTAAGCATCCCACAGTGCAATACTTTGGGAAGGCAGAGCTGATCCCTGTATTTCTTGAGATTCCCTTGTAGCTCTGTGAGCTCTCCATGCTGAAGAATATCAAAACAGCGCAGCAATCTGTCCAGCCTTTCCCCTGCAACAGCAGTCTGCCTGCTGCTGTGTTTATAATGCATTCCAATTATTTCCTTTTTTTGTTCCCCAAAATAGATCAGCTCACTCAGAGCCAAATACTTCATGAAGCTTTGAAAAGAGAGGGTGCATACCTGCAGGGCAGCAGAGATCACAAAACACTGATCAGAGCCAGCCGGGTAGCCAGCTCTCACAACAAAACAAAACACCTGAGTCCCCAATGGCTCTTTGTGGACAACAAAGGGAGGGAAAAGACAAAAATATCCCACAGAGCTGAAGCTTTTTGTCACCAAAACTGGGTGTTTTTTCCAACAAAAGTCATATTGTAAATGCTCTGGCTGTGTCTAGACTGGCATGATTTTCCGGAAATGCTTTTAACGGAAAAGTTTTCCGTTAAAAGCATTTTCGGAACAGAGCGTCTAGATTGGCACGGACGCTTTTCCGCAAAGCACTTTTGCGGAAAAGCGTCCTAGCCAATCTAGGCGCTTTACAAAAAGCCCGATCACCATTTTCGCGATCGGGCTTTTTTTATGAGAAAACAAATCTCAGCTGTCTACACTGGCCCTTTGCGCAAAGTTTTGCGCCAAAGGGACTTTGCCTGAAGCGGGAGCAGCATAGTATTTCCGCAGAAAGCACTGATTTCTTACAGTAGGAAGTCAGTGCTTTTGCGGAAATTCAAGCGGCCAGTGTAGACAGCTGGCAAGTTTTTCCAGAAAAGCGGCTGATTTTCCGGAAAAACTGGCCAGTCTAGACACAGCCTCTCAGTTTTGTCACCAGAAGGCAGTTTTTTTACAACAAAGTACCAGTGTAGACATGGCTGAGTGTTTGGAGGACTTGTCAGTTTTAGTTGTTAAAATCTGATCAACTTTTTTTTTTAATTAAGGACAGCCATCAGCTGACAATTCAGGAGACTACTGCAATCACATATGTGAAACATTTAAGTAACATATAAGATTTAGTTTGTAGGCTGCCAAGCTATATCTTTTCCTATCCAATCCCTTTTTTTGTAATCTAACAGTAATGCAAGGCCTGCATGAAGTTGGCTTTAGCAGTAATATAGTGTAAGGGTTAATATCTTTAAATTAAAATATTTTAATATCTCTTTTAGAACTTGCGAAAGGCTTGTGGTGAAATCTTCAGTTGGGTCAGAACACATAAAAGTGGTGGTATGAGAGCTAAAATAAGTCCCAAAATTCAAAGCCCAGCAAAACTGCCATTCTGATCAAGGAAACAGAAACCTTGCAATTAACTGCAAGCTCCCACTTTTACCACAGCTGGGAATGAGTCCAAGAAGGGTATCGGATGATTTTATTTATAAATATTCAAAAGATATCTCAATACCACCATCCAATCAAGTATATATACCCACAAAATGGGTGCGGATATCTGTTTATGGCCATTAGAGGTTGGGTGTTAATGACACAAAGAAACTCATAAAAAGCTATGGCAGTTGTGAAGAAGAGCTCTCTTCTTCCTTATCAGGAAAAATCTTCCTCATTAGGCATTTTTCTCTTTTCATGTTTAAACCTTTACGTTACTTCACATCTAAGTTGCTCTACTTATAAGTTTTCCATCCTTCACCTTTCACTGGGATCAAAGTTCCAGCAGCAAAGGGAGGCTGGCCTTCCCAATCCTCCAGGTTTCCTGGGAGAGGTAGTGTGAGTATGGTATTATAGTAGGTAACTATCTGTATTCTTAAATGAATACAATTTATATAGCTAGATTTTGTTAATGCTACTCTCAGGGGTAATTGAATCAATCTGGGAAATCAGTGCTGTATGCTTTGTTTTGTGTGCCATCTTAATACCTGTTATAATAAAAGTTTGGTACTATCCTCACTGTGAGCATGGCTGTTGTTGTGGGCCCCCAGATCCACCTCCAGAAATAGAGCTTCACGGTCCTCAACTTTTGTGACCTGGGGAAGGAGGGTAAACCTGGAACCTTCTAGTCAGATTGGCAAGGCTTACCCACACAAATTATAATCATATTTCACACACACACACCCAACAACCAGTCTAATAAAATTAAGTGCTATTGTGTATGATTTAGTTCTTACCATTCCTAAAGTACAGCTGCTGCAACTTACCACAGGTAATGGGCTCTATTTCATAAATAAAAGTCAAGTTATCTAAAAAAACCACCACCACAAAGTATACCTGTTTCACAGTATACCTCTTAGATGTTGAAAATTCTGTTCTGAGTTGTAAATTAACATGTTTTAGTGATCAATCTGTATCATTGTTTAAGAAATATGTGAAGTAGTATCAGAGGGAAACTTGATTTAAATCAATGATTTTTATTGGTTATTTAAATCATGACTATAACCAATTATTTAATTCAAGGTTATCTGAATCAAATACATTCTGGTTCTGTGGCACCAAAGCAGTTTCACCACCTTGTCCTTACCCAAAATATGCTGGGCGCAATTAGGCATACTAGCCCATAGCCTTCTATTTAGCCATCCAGTGCACAGCAAGTTTGTAAAGCAAACTCCTATGATACATTATGAACATCTATGTGATGCCCTATGAATGTGAAATCGTCACATCTGCTTACTTCCATATCTTCCATTTAAGGGTTTGATTTAAACTGCCCAGTTTGGGGCTTTGAAAAGTCAGAGCTTTTGGACAAAAAGAAAAAATAATGGCTGAACTGACAGCTTCATTTTATTGATTTTCTTGAAAGAGTTGTAGAAGCATGAGATGTTTCCAAATGTTACTTCCTTCCATAGAAATTTTCCATTTCCAAAATAATCCAAGTAGCACTCTCAGTTGATATTTTATCTCCTTTTGATGAAGAATCATATCTTCATTCAGTACTTTGTGTGATAGTACATAAGAAAGGAATGGCTAACAACCAGTCTTGGTGAGAGAAAAAACAAAGCCCTCAAATGATTTATTTTGTTGATCCCCAAATTCTAATACTATTATCCACTCAGTCAAGACAGGTTGAAAGGATAAGGGGATCCTAAGAGTAATGTACCAACTTACTCAAGTTTACATTTCAAAGAAGCTGCTGCAGATTAGGCATGTTAAATTTTGATTTGTCAGCTGAGTAGTCAATAGAATTTCCATAGATTACTCAATTAGTCAATAAGGGGGAGCAGCACCTGTGGCTCTTACTACATTTAAAAGGCAGAAGAGGAGAGGGGAACTGTGGCTTCAGCATTTGAAATATAGCAGTACCCCGCTGGCCCCACGGTCCGTGCAGCCACTTCCGCCTTTGAAACATACGAGAGGCTCACGGAGCTCTTGTACGTTTCTACACGGCTGAAGCACAAGGCCAACGGGAGACTGCTTGAGTCCCCTGCTGGCTCCATGCTCCCTTTAGCGCTTCTGCTTTTGAAATGTACATGAGCCCCCTGGGACTCTTGTACATTTCAAAAGCAGAAGCGCAGCAGTCTGAACCGGTGCAAGCAGGGAGTGCTTCAGTCCTCGCTCATGCCATTTCCCCGCTGTGCCTCTGCCTCCTCTACCCCGGCTCCTGTTCCCCCCCCCCCCCTTGCTGCCTCTCTCTGATAGTCTGATAAGCTTAAAATTATCATATAGTCAACTAGTTGCTTACATCCCTACTGCAAATACAGAGCTAGAGGTAACAGGAACACAATTACAATGGAGGACTGGTCAGAAGAATGAGTTTTTAAAAGAGATTCTAATCAAAGCAAAGATAGTAAGGTCAATTATCAGGAAATTTCTCTTAATTAAAATTCTCAGATTCATTAAAATAACTCTTGCTGAAATGAGGTGCCAGGAGAAAATGCAATTTCATTTGTTTTTCAAAAATTGTTTTACTTCAGAACCTTGGAGTTCAATAACCTTTTACTGCAGCAGCAAAATTTGGGGAACATATAAAACAGTCAAGTCTTTATGCATTATAAATGAAGACATCCAAAAGGCTCTTCCCGACTCAACAAAGGCATCTAAAAAGCCTCAAATGGATCATGCATTATACCAAAATGCTAAGGTTTCTTCATGACCATCCAAAAGCAGAAAATAGAATGTTTGGTGATTCTATAAGTGGCATGATGACTTCTGAACAAATACATTAAAACTATTAAAAAGATAGTGTTTGATTATTAAAAGATTGCTTAGCACTCTTCAAAAGGTAAAGATGTTAATTCCAATATCCTGGTCAAAATCCAATCTAGTGGATTACATGATAACTGCCTAAAGTTTCCCATGCAGTTTCAGATGGATGCTATTCTTCACTTCCTGTTCTACAATAGGTTAGTTGTCCTCAGTTGTGAAAAGGGTGGGGGGGGGGGGGGGGAACCAACCATAAATGAATTTATGCTGATGTATATAATTTTTAAAAAATGTACAGTGCTTCGGGGCACTGAAATGAAAGGTGCACAACTGATTAAAGATATTGGTCCTTAGATTTCTGTTGCAACCGCTCAAAAGGAAGCCAAATAACGGGCTGTTAAGATGATAGCCCCAGGGATAGGCCCCTAACAGCATGCCTCACAAGGTATTAGCTAGGATCTGGCTTGAGGACAAGGAGAAGAAGTAGTATGGCCACTATGCTCTGGAGTAGCAGAGAAGTCTCTAGATATCTTGTCAAACTTGATGTAAATTAGAGCCACACCGGCCATGCCCAGTGTGATACACTTTTGTCTCCTCTCCCCAATTTCAGATCTGTACTGCAGTTCTTGAGATGCAACCCAAAAATTGGGACACTTACTTAGTTTACAGAAAAAGATCCTTAACAAGACAATACACTTCAAGATTCTGCATAATCTTGCTTTGTATAACAGCCCCGAAACACCTTTTCACAAACTGCTTGTCATCAGCTTCCATACATCAAACAAAAATAGAAAAAACTGTAGGATACTTCATTCTGTTAATTTAGGGGGGAAAGATTTTTTGGCATTTATTCATTGTAAAACAAATCATTATTAGCACAAAATAGGACAACTACATTGGGCTTCATTCAAGAAGAATATTTTAACTGCTCTCTTTACAAGTGTATCCAGTGTGACATAAGGTTAAGTGAAAGACTCAACATAGATTTAGCAACACAAATTTAAATGCATGTCATAATAATGAAATGTTACCATATCAAAATGCCTGTCACCATGAACCTTACACATATAAAAAAATAAAAGGAGTGCTCGTTTGGGTTCACATTCTGCAGCCCTTCATTGACCAAAGCTCCCACAAACAGCTGCGCCCTTTCCCATTTAATTTCATCCCCATGGATGAAGAAGAAGTGATTGCTAGTAGTTCTGGTAGATTGCTAGTAGCAGACTGGTAGTTTTGCACAAACAAGCTTCTTAAATGAGACAATTACTTCTGCCATAGGCTAGCAGAGTCATAGAAGACAGGCCCAATTCTCCGCCGGTTTAAGTTTGGGTAGCTCCACAGAAGTCTATCAGTGTCCACTTGGTAAGGCTCTTGCCCAATAACTGTAAAGGATGAGTTTCATCTACGTCATTTTAGGTATCACAATAAAACACACAGTAGTAGGAAGAGGTTTTTTTAGGAGTAGCAAACTAACATTCTTAAGTGAAATATATATATTATATCTCAATATTCAGCTATTAAAACTTTTGGAAAAAAAAGATTGCAGCACAAGTTGGTTTTTGAACCAAGACTTAGTGTTGTATTTATTCCCCAATGGCCCAGTGAGGTACAATTTACACTTTCCTGTGCCAGATGAGGAATTCATTTCCATGGCATTAGTTCCACTGCCTTCCCTTGATATTTCTTCTAGGTCTGGGGCCTCTAACTCCCAGACCTTGGGCCATCTACAGCTCAAGGACTTCCCCAACCTGCCTGTGAAATATTTTGAAAAAGTTGGCTGCATGGCTGCCAGCCCAGAGGGCTGGAGACAGGGAGCAGGTATTCACCCTCACACATGGTTCCCAGCAGCATCTAGGCCCCCCAAGTGCTCACATAGTCCCGGCCACAGAGGGTGCTACTTGGTTCAGGAAGCTGCATAGGCTGCCTCAACTGCACTAGCCAGGGAGCTGCCCGAGCTGACACGCTTCTGCAGCGAGGGACAGGGGGAGGTCAGTTTTGGTTTCCCTGGGAGGGGAGAAGGGGAGAAGGGATCCCAGTGTGAGAATATAGATGTTAGCAGTAGGGAGAGGGAGCTTTGTAGGATCCTAGGCTGTACGTGGGCTCCTGTACAGAGGGGGAGACACTATCAACTTGCATGTACTGTATTGCCAACCAACTTTTTGTTGGTACATGCCAGTTTCAAATAAATTTTGATCAGAGCCTAAGAACATAACAACGGCCTTACTGGATCAGACCAAAGGTCCATCTAGTCCTGGAACTGTTTCTCAAATAGCCTGGTAGTCTTATGGACTGCTGTATACCCAACTTTAAGGCTCTGGTCTGACGCTGACAGAGCAAGGACTAGAGCAGATGGAAGGAAGGAGGTCAGATAGTATCTGAGCATCTCACTATCGTTAATTGAGTTTAACTTCTCTACTTCTCAGAGGTTTTATGAAGCACTATCCTCATTGTACAGATGGGTAACTGAGGCGCAGAGTAGATTAAGTGACCTGCAGCATAAGTCCATGGCAAAACAGAGACTCAGTCTTACCATCCAGCCTCCACAGGGGAAAAAATGTCACTGGATAATAAATTTCAGCATTATGCTCAAATTATGATGGGGGTGTGTTTAATCACCAAGGATTCATTTCAGGTCTATACAAATAAATTTGACATTATCAATACTATAAACTGGATTCATCTAACTGTCTTAACTTATACACAAGTACAGAAATGTCTTTCAAAAAATAACATAAAATGTACTTAAAATACTACATTTAGAGAGACTTTTGCATTGGGGAAGATATTTTAAATCTCTCATCCTTGCAATAGCTTTTGCTCTCAAAGGCTCCGTTTTCTTTGCAACATTAGCAAACTATCAGCTCTATTTGCATTTACACAAATACTTAATTAGCTTGGTGCAATGCTCTTTGCAGATAGTATTTTGGTTCCATATTATCCTTTCAAAGCACATCTTTCCACCTGGTGTGTTCTGCAGTGAAGTCTCAGTCCTAATTTACTGACAGCTGATTTGGTGACATCAAAGTCAATTTCATATGGCAACAGACTCATGTCATAAACAGGATTAAGAATTTGTTGCCAGACCAAGGAGAAGAAAACTAGGCAAGAGGTAGAAATTCATTTTAAAACATTCTTCTTTTGCAAATGTGCTTTTTCCTTGTTCTAGATGTCTCTCTTTGGAGAACTGCTTTGATTTTTTAAAAATCAAACTAACGAGTAAGAGGTTCAGCAGAATCTTACACAGTACCAAGTTCTGTCCTCAATACACACAGCTTACATTTAATAAATACACACTGTTCATAAACATGTTTGAGGCCCAGACTTAGCTGGCAGCAGGGGGTGTCTGACCATTTTTATTTTCCTGGAAGGTGAAATGATAATTGTAAATATTTGCCATTATCTTGCAAACATCCTTCCCTTGTTGTTACCATCCTATATCCAATCTCCCCTTTTCTGAAGAACATTTTGAAAATCTTCCCCTCTCATTGTCAATCTCATTGGTCATTTCTAGCATATTCGCTGCTTTCCTGGTATCGAACATTTGGTGAACGATCTTTCCATCTCTCCTGCTCTCCTCATCCTGCTACTCACATCACCACATTTGATACTCTCAATCCTACCACGCTTTTAGAATAGATCATCTGCGCTCTCTGGCAGCTCATCTAATCATTACAGTTTTGTAATGAACAATGGTCACTTCTGGGTCATTAGAGCCTCTTCTGTTACATTACAACCTAAGGCTTTTCCCTTTGCCTCCCTTTCCACAATTGTTTCCCACCATTCATTCTTTTGGCCATGTATTTTCACAAGTCCATCTGGAGAATTATTTCTATGCTGCAGATGTCAAAGGATATAATCCTTGCCTCGTTTCAACTCACTTTCTCTCTCTTCAGTTCCTGGCTCTGCTGCAATTTCCTATAAACAAACAGGAAAAACTAACCCTACTGCTAATTGGTGATCCACTACATCTTTCTCCTGCATCAGTTCCAATGCGGTATTTCATTCTTGTCATGGCTATATACTGAACGTGGCTGCTATCTCTTTTTTTCCAGAGGTGGAAAGTAACTAAGTAGAAATGCTTTGTTACACTACTCACGTACATTTTTTTTGTATTACTCAAGTAATTTATTTTTGTGATACTTCGAATTTTACTCAAGTACTTTTTTTAAAAGAAAATATTGTACTTTTTACTCCACTACCATTTCCGGAAGCGCTGAGTTACTCACTACTTCCAGAACCACTACTTCCAGAACCCCACAGCTGCGCAAGTCAGCATCCTGATTTCCTAAAGCACAGCTGCATGTGCAAGCATCCAATCATCATGAAGTGATGATTTAAAAAAAAAAAAAAAACCAGTCAACAAGCACAAGGACCCTGCCAACGAAGAAGCCTTTTAATAGATGCATCAACAACTCGTTCATTCAAAAATAGTATCTATGCTGGGGTGGGGTGCCCTGAGCCTCACAGGCCGGATCTGGCATGTTGGGGAGAAGCAGCATGGCACTGCGCGCTGACGCTTACCTTCCCCCCAGCTGCAGGAAAGCAGTGCTGGAAACTGCTCATGGGAGGGTTTCCCTGAGGCTCCCATTAGCCAGATTTCAGCCAATGGGAGCAGTGGAGAGCAGCAAGGAGCGTGGAGCTAGGTAAGCGCCCCCCATTCCCTTCATGGCCAGCCCCTGCACCCCCATCCCCAGTCTGCTCCTGCACCCTCTCACTATTCCAGACACCCCACTCTCGGCCCGCTCCTGCGCTTCCCTCCCAGCTAGACCTCCACTCCCAGCCCGCTCCAGCACCCAACCTCCCACCCAGACCCCCAGCTTCACCCCTATCCCTATCCCACTTCCTGGCAACCCTTCCCACACACTAAACCCCTCATTTTGGCCTCACCCCAAAACCTGGGAGGGCTCAAAACATCTGCTAACCCTGGAACCCCAAAAGAATTAATCTGGCCTGTGGGAAGCCCTGAAGCTTGGTCCTCCCTGTCTCCTCTCTCCCCCGGTGTGGGGCTGGAGCACCAATGAAGTGAGGTATCTCAGTTGGGAGCCACATCAGCAAGGGTTTTTGTTTTTCTTTGGGGGGGTTGCCTCTAACTTGTGTGCCCCCCGATTGGTTTTTCTGTAGATCAGTGGCCCCCTATCCAAATAATGACAATCTGGATGGTTAACCATATATTTCCATAGGACGGCTACTTTTTACTTCTGGATACTTGAGTATAATTAAGATGCAATACTTTTGTACTTTTACTCAAGTAGTTTTCCAGGAGGATACTTTGACTTAATTACATTTTTTTCCAAAGTAGCAGTACTTTTACTCGAGTAACTTTTGGGGGACTTTTTCCACCACTGCTTTTTTCCCCTTTTTGAATATTTCTCTAGTGTCTGACAGCAGTAAGGTCTCAAGTAGGGCTCTCATCAGATACTCCTTTAACCAATCTTTTGACATTCATGTCTTTGGATTCTCTCAACTATTTTAATACTATTTTATAGTCTTACTAAATTCCAAGTTTAATAATTTTGTTGTGTCCACAATACAGTGGCTGATCTCTTCAGCAGGGAGAAACAGATATTCACCATCCTCAGAAATCTTTACTAGCTTTCTGTCCATTTCAGAATGAAGTTCAAAATCCCCCATCATCATTTCAAGATCCTTACATGGAATTTCCTCCATGAGTTCTGACCTTATTTGCCCTATTTTCTAGCTTCAAAATGGTCAAGAGACAGTTGGGAGATGCTGACTACACAAGTGAGAAGCAAAAACACTCCTCCAAAAAACCGCAACCCTCATTGATGTGGCCCACAACTGAGACACCTCACTCCTCTGGTGCTTCAGCCCCCTCGGGCAAGGGGAAGCGACAGGAAGAATTGAGGTTCAGGGCTTCCCATAGTCCAGATTTACTTTTCTGGGGTTCTGGAGTTAGTGGATTTTGTGGACCCCCTTAGGCTCTGGGGTGGGAACAAAAATGAGGGGCTCAGTGTGTGGGACAGGGCTGCTAGCAAGTAGGACAGGGAAGGGGGTGCAGGATCTCGGCAGGAGGCAGTGAAGGTGCAAGGTCTGGGTAGGAGGTAAGGTGCAGAAGCAGGCTGGGAGTAGAAGTGTCTGGCCAGGGGGGAGCGAGCAAGAGCAAGAGAGGGTTCAGTGTGTGTCCAGAAGGGAGGATGCAGGAGCAGGGTGGGGGTAAGGTGTCTGGCCGGAGTGGGGGAAGGGTGCAGGAGCAAGGGAGGCTGAAGAAGTAGCTGGGTAGGGTAGGGTGTCTGATCGGGGGAAGGTGTGGGAGCGAGGGAGGGTGAAGGAGCAGGCTAGGGGTGCAGGGTCTTGGCGGGGGTGAGGGGGATTGGGTTGCAGGGGTCTGGGCACGAGGGGGACACTTACCTGGTTTTGCACCCTATTGCTCCCAAGCACGGCCTCCTGCTGTTCCCACTGGCGGGCTAATGGGGGCAGTGGGGAAAGCCTCCAGACAGCGCATCACTGTGCTGCTGTTCCCCCAGCAGGGTGCAGGGAGGGGAAGAGAGTAGCAGCGTGTGGAGGAACTTGCTCTTCCTCCCTCCGCGAGCCAGTCTGGCAGAGAAGGCTGTGGACCACCTTTAAGGCAGCCACGGACCACACTTTGAGAACCAGTGCCTTAGGGTACGTCTACACTTGCTCTCTATCACTTTTTGAGGAGTAACGTTAGTTTGAATCAAACCCCTTGGTTCAAACTAACGCGGCCCGGAGCACGCTTCCTGGTTCGAATCAGCTGGCGATCGGAATAGCGCGTGGGCGAGATTATGCTAATGAAGCACAGGATATTTAAATCCCCGCTTCATTAGCAATTTCAGTTGGCTACATTTGCATCCCTACCTTGAGATAGGGAGCAAGTATAGACGTACCCTGAGAGTCGAACCAAAATATATAGAATCATGAGCTTTTGTGGGTAAAACCCACTTTATCAGCTCAATCGGAGTGAAAATAACAGAAACCTAGACATATAGCTATAGATATAGAGATATAACAGCACAAGTAGTACCTGCCAATTTTAGGACCCATGTTTATGAAGCTAATTAAGTGGGCTTGATGTGTCCCATACATAGCTTTTGATGTGGAAAAGCAGATGTTAAAAGGAGGAGAAATTGGCTTGTATATATTTTGGTTAGTCTATAGGTGCTACAGGATGACTTGTTTTTAAAGTTAGAGACCAACACAACTAACCCTCTGAAATATTAGGAAACCAAGCACTGTATAAGTTTCTACATTTTGTAAGATACTAGAAGATTTACACAGTGTTGCTTGGCTCCTTAACTCAATTTTTGTTTTATTCTCCCAAATATATAGTAGACTAGAAAGACTTACCTGGTGTTACTTGGGTCCTTCAGGGTAGGGGACTGGTGGTGTGGGGGATGCAGGAGACACAGCACAGGTTAGGGGGCTCAGGGCAGTGCTACCAGACCCTGGCTTCCAGCCCCTCCAGGGGAGAGGGGCTGCACAGCAGTTCTCCTCAAGGGGGCCGGCGGGGCACCACTTACCCACGGCCAGCAATATGGAGAGCCCTGGCCCTAGCTGACCACTCTTTCTGGTATGGCCAATCCCCTTGTGGTCACTCTGCTGTATAACTGTCCCCCATGCTCACCGCCCCTTGTTGTCATTGCAGAACATAAAACTGTCCCTGTTCTCAAACTCCTCCCTTGTTATAGAAAATCATCAGCACATCTTGCTTTCCTGGCACAACCAAACCCTTACCTTGGTTTAAGTTATGATAAGAGGAAGCTGCATACCAAATTTGGTGGTCCTAGCTCTTACTGATTAGGAACCAACAGAAACACACAGAACCTCTCTCAAAAATATAGTAGATTATAGATGAATAATTCTAACAGCAGTGAAATGTTTAGGATTTAATACATGCTGAAAAGAATTTTGAATAGTATGTCAAATTTTTTGTAGTGTTGCTTTTGTAAATAGGTTAATTGGATTAGATATATTATGTTCTCTGTTATCCAGTTGGCTCTTGCCTCTAGGAGATAGTGTTGTTTACCCATAATACTGAAAATTCCTGTGTATGCTAGTTGTATTCTCTCTCTGCTAATTGGTAGGCTTTTTAGGGCTTTTCTCCTCTATGGCATTAGCTATTGATAAGTGTTAGATGCTGAATGCATGGCCTTTTTCCATAAAGTAGAATTTCTGAACCTACATGAATTGTTATTTTTCCACCAAGGGTTCACGTTTAATAAGGCAAATGGTTTGGGGCTCAGTTTTACTTTTTAATATGGTGAGAGGTTGGGTTCTCTTAATTGTCTGAAATAGCACTGTGACTAATATATTTTATGTAAAACCATCAAAATTGGGATTTATTTACTGCATAGTTTCCATCAGCCCTCAGCAGCAGAAACTTCTGCTTGGAAAGGTAGGACCACATCCAAGCAAGTTACTTATGACTCCCATACCAGTTATAGGCCTACAGCTGAGTAGCATAAGCCAAGAAGCTAGAGGGATGCACAAGAGAAAGGATGAAATCGGTACATCTCTTAAGCAGGCACCATTTTCAGTAACAGGAGGCAGTTTGAACCATGTCCTGGTCTGAAACGTACTTGTGATGAACTCAGGATTGTGACAGAGGAGAGATGCTGATAAGGTTTTGACATCACCAGTTTCTCAGTAGTGTTCTGGAGAAAAGCTAAACTCAAGACTGGACAATAATTAGCTAGTTTGCCAGCATTAGGTGTAGACGAATTTCTATTTTCAAGTGTTTTGCTATGTATAATAAACATTTTTAAAACTACAAAGATACCTATTTAACCAGACCCACATTGTACCATACTTAAAAGGAATGGAAGAAAAAATGGTGTAAGGATTCATCACCTACAGAATATACAAGATATTCTCATTAAATGAAATATTCTGCTGTTCAAATGTTGAAGAATGTTTTACTATTGCCTTTCTACAGAACACAGCAGCTCTTAAGTTTGTTAAATCCAAAGAGATAGAATGGATTGAATGCTTTGTATTTAAGAAGAATATTCAGGTTATTCTTAAAAATCTGCTGCAAGATCAAAACGACATTAAATCCTCTACAGAATGACCATGATTCTTGGGCTGACACAGAACTCGCTGATGCTTAGGAAGTGAGGGAGATGTTCACTACTTTGCATCCTCCTAACTGAGTCCGGCCAGATGACAGGTCAAACCCCAGAGTAAGCCAGAGTACCCCTTAAAATGCTCCAACTTATGTGCTGTTGCCTATTATCCCAAGGCCAGTTCAGACAGCCAAGAATAACCCAGAAATAAAGACACTCCTACTATGTATGACCTCTTCCCCCAGACACTCTTCTCTGAGGGACAGGAAGAAGCCCCAGAGTATCAATATTCCACCTCTATGAAGTAGGCAACTCCCAAATAGACAGCAGAGACAGTTTTTGGCTTGCTTTGTGCTGCCAGATCAGTATACAAGAGGGAGAGTGGGACCTAGCATCAAGGCTAGGGTTGCCAGGTGTCCGGTATTGACCCGGACAGTCTGGTATTTTCAGCTCCTGTCCGGTAAAAAAATTCAGAAAATACCAGACACTTAAAATGTCTGATATTTTCTGATTTTTTCCCGGCCGGGGGTGAAAATACCAGACTGTCCGGGTCAATACCGGATACCTGGCAACCCTACATACAGTCAGCAATCAGGCCCAGCATTTCCCCTCCCTCCTCCCCCCCCCGGCCGCTTACCTGGTCCTGCAGGGGAGCTTTCTGGCCCAGAGCAGGGAGGGAGGCAAGATGGCCCTTCCAGCAGCCTGTTAGGAACAGGTCCCTCCTGTTCTTAAAGGGGCCATGCTGCTTTTTAATTTTTTATTTTTGCTTAATAACTCTCTGAGTCCTTTTTTTTTTTTCTCCTCAACAACTTTGGTCCTCTCCCCTTTTTTTCAACAAAATTTTTTCCCCCTTTTTTGGGGGGGAGAGGGGTTCAGTATTTTTGGTTAAACCATCTGGCAACCCTAATCAAGGCTAGTACATACAGTGCATCAACATTTGACAAGTGTACTAGATTCCTACTAGTCCAGGTGTAAGATACCTGTGACACCACATCTGTTCCCTGACTCAATACCATACAAGCTAACAATATTTTCCTTACATGCCCCATCCTGTTAATGGAGTAGTCCCCCTTTAATAGGATCTGCTAACTCACTGAGGCAACCCCCTCTCACTCTAACCAAATGTAAGAGATCTCTGGATCAAGCAGATATAGGAAAGCTGAATAATTTTGATCTAAGACAAACAGAAGCAGCCAAGTATGAGACCAACCTGTCAAGGATGCAAATTCAAGTTCTAAATAGGGTGTAAGCTGCATCTGAGAGCAGAAAACTGTACCTGTGCATGCAAATGCTTGCTCCCTTGCTCATTCTTTCAATTTACATTGACATGTATTTGCCCAGGTACCTGGGCACCTTCTCTTAACTCAATTCTAGGTGAACAGGATGCTCTCTGCTTTCCAGCCCCTCCTCCACATCTAGACCTGCTGCTCCTTGTTTTCTGTTTCTGTCTAGTAAAGAAGCAGTGATTCCAGGTATTCTGTCATCTGGGTCCTCTCTTACCTACCATTAAAACAGTAGATTTAACAGATTGGAATCTGGCCCACAGACTTCAAAGATGGATAAGTATAATTATCTCTTAAGTCTATAAGGTGCCACAGGACTCCTCATCGCTATAATTATCTGCTCTCTCTTTTACAGATCGAGAAATGTAAGCAAAGATGTTATATAGAATACAAACATAGAACTGGAAGGGACCTTGAGAGGTCACAAAGTCCAGTCCTCTGCACTCATGGTAGGACCAACCACCATCTTCTAGACCATCTCTGACAGGTGTTTGTTTAACCTGCTCTTAAAAATTTCCAATGTCTGAGATTCTATAACTTCCCTAGGCAATTTATTCCAGTGCTTAATCACCCTGACAGGTAGTTTTTCCTAATATAAAAACTAAACCTCCCTTGCTACATTTTAAGCCCTTTGTTTCTTGATCTTTCTCCCTCTTTCTTATAACAACCGTTTAGATATTTG
Organism: Rafetus swinhoei; assembly: GCA_019425775.1. Lineage (NCBI taxonomy): Eukaryota > Metazoa > Chordata > Testudines > Trionychidae > Rafetus > Rafetus swinhoei. The sequence continues at coordinate 87,974,992 of CM033449.1, read as the reverse complement.
AAAACTGTTATGTCCCCTTTCAGTCTTCTTGTTTCCAGAACAAACCAACTTAATTCTTTTAATCTTCTCTCATAGGTCATGTTTTCTGGCCCTTCGATCATTTTTGTTGCTCTTCTCTGGACTTTCTCCACTTTGCCCACATCTTCTATGAAATGTGGTGCCTAGAACTGGATACAATATTCCATTTGAGGCGTAATCAGTACAGAGTAGAGTGGAAGAATTACTTTTCTCTTCTTGCTACAACACTCCTGCTAATGCATCCCAGAACGATGTTTGCTTTTTTTTCCGCAACAGTAAACTGAGTGATGCACTCAGGGACTTCCAGTGAGCCAGCAACAGTACTGAGAACAGAATCCACAACTGAGTGCCAGTCCAATTACCTATCCATTAGACCATGTTGCCTCTTGGATGCACTTTTCAGGAGCGACAAAATATGACCTCCACTTAATTAAAATAGATTAAATAATAAATAAATTACTTTTAGCAGTAGACGAAGGACCAGATTTGGACCTTATTTACACCAGTACAAATCTGGAGTCTCCACCGGCTTCAAAAGACTTACTCCACTGTAAACAGGATCAGAATCTGGCTGGCCCCAGGCATATTACTTAGGAGAGCAAATATATAAGCAGTGTTGCTGATGGCACAACAAAGGCTCTGTTGAATTATTTACTACAGCGTAACTGACAATTCATCAGGATTAGAAAGTGTTCGGAAAAAATAAGTTGAAAACTGGGATCACAACTGCTAGTGCTGTACCTTACTGCCTTTAAAACAAATGTCTTATCTGTTGTGGTTAAGGACATTTGAATTCCACATTAGAAAAACACTTCTACTTTGAGCTTTGAACAATAGCAGGAGACACTGCTAGATCACAGAAATAGAATCCCTAAGCCTATCAACTGAGCTTACGGAATTAAAACAGCTTCTGACAAAAGAAGTAAGATTTCCTCCAGGCCTATGGTGGATGTTCATTATTATTTTCAACAGTCAAATAAAAAAAATTCATGAATTAGAATAGTTCAGGAGCATCAAGTTATTAACTGTCTATTTCTAAAAAAGTGAACCACAAACCCGAGGTGATTTTCACCTATACTATCTTGTTTTGATTAACTGAATGAGACAGAGGAGAAACAAAATAGATTGTAGCTTTAGGCAAAATGCCCAATTCTGTCAGTCTATTGTAATGTGCCAAAACTGATTAAGTTGGAGATGGTTTCATCAAGTTTAAAATGAGTAAGCATAATTTTGCTGTTTTAAAGAACAAGCTAATTCTGTATTCTTTTGTTTATATAAAACTTAATATTCATGGATAGCTCTGTGACACCTTATTAGCGAGCTATTCGATAAACTGAACCAGTACATGCAATAAGATGAAGGCCTGAAACAAAAGCCCATTTAGCACAGGCCTGGTTTGAGGCCTGAGGCCTAGCTAACAATGGACAAAACATGGCTAATATAAAGCTAAGATAAGCTGTGAGCAAGAGGCAGCCCCCTGCTCACAGAACTTGGCACGAACAGGGCTGAGAGTGTAAAACACTAATTGGTAATAGACCCAAGTGTAGAATAGTAATTGATACTAGCTACTGACTGTGAAACAGTAATTGGTACTGGTCATAACTTGAAAGCACATGGCAACACCAGCTCATTAAAAAAGACCTTGGTACCCACACTCCCTACAGATACAGACTCAGGTTCAGGAAAGGGTCTAAAATGACAGCATGAAGGATAGCGATGATCTAATCAAACCACAAGGTACAGGGTAATGGGTGGCATCTAAGAAGCATCAGAGAGTAGCAACCTGACACCATCAGAGGGTGGCAACCTGACACATCAGGAGTGATGTGTAACTTGTTTGTACCTGTATATATAGTGGTGTCTTGTGGGAACAGTCTTTGAATCACCTAAGGGGCAGAGGGATGACCCACTGATTGAGTTATTCCATTGTTATGAATTACATATGCGTAGTGCTTCAGCAGAGTCTACTGACAACTATTACTGTACTTCACTTAACAATAAACCTGGCTGGGTGCCTTCGATCCTTATCTGATTTGTGGCCTTTGGGGGCTCTCTCAGGGTATGCTGTGGCGACTAACTATGTAAGTCAACACGGCACACATCATTGAGCACAAATGCAAGCAGCCTTCTGGTTATCATCGACAGAGCAGGAACCCATCGGGATGAACCCGCCTGACTGACAATAGTACTAGTTTGGAAATGTTCAATTTTATAATGAATTATCTTCCTAGGCTAGAATGGAAACAATTTTTTTGTAAATAAAAAAACCCTATTAATATTTTGCTTGCAATGGGCTATTCCTATAAGGTTCAGACCTCCCTGAGTTCCTATCACCGTTTCAGCACGATCCTTCTCTCATTCAAGCCATTAGGAGACTCACAATAACTTCAATACAAGAATAGACTCAATGTGTGCTGAAAAAATCAGTATACAGCTGTGCCACTTCTTTTGCCCAAGAAAACCTAAGGCTGCCACTCAAGCAACAGTAGTGAAATAAGTTGCAAAAACTACATAAAAGATACAGAATGCTGGTTCGGCATGGAGAAGTAACATAAGGATTTGTTTGCTGCAGATAAGAGATTATAAACATTAAAGCAGAGTTTTCAAAACATTGCATCAATGGTTCATCTGTAAGCGTCTACTCACCTATTATGCCTTCAAAACCCACCTACAGATGCAGAAGTATTTATTTACAAAAGAAATATTTGAGCCTATACAAACATTTTATTTTAAAATAAATTTGAAAGTGTATCCTTTATATCATCTTGATCAAAATCCAGTTAAAAATCAGAAATTAAACTCTGAAGTAGGGATGTATGCAACTAGTTGAGTAGTCGACTACCCAATAAGCCTAGGCTTATCGGGCAGTAGAGTCACTACTTGCCTAATCGCTTTCCCCTCTCCCCACTGCCTCTCTGCAAGGAGGGGGGAACAGGAGCTGGTGCTGGGGGGACCTGGCTTTGGTTCCCCCAGCACTGTCTCCACAGGGCGGGGAGGAGGGAGGGAGCAGAGGAGGCAGAGGTGCAGCAGGGGACCCAGCACGAGCCATGACTGCTTCAGTCCTGGCTCGCGCTGGCTCTGGGACCACTGTGCCTCTGCTTTTTAAATGTAGTAAGAGCCAGGTGGCTTACTGCTCGGTCCCAGCTCGCGCCGCCCCAGGAGCTAATCCCGCTGTGGCTCTGTAGTTTAAATGTAGTTGGAGCCGGGCTGCCTGCACACCCTGCTCCTACTACATTTAAACTGCAGAGCTGCACTGGGGGTAGCGAGCGCCCTCCCCTTATTGACTAGTCAATGCAAATTACACTGACGACTCAATTAGCTAATTACATGCTTCTTAACACCCCTGCTCTGAAGCTGTAAAATGTATTAGACAGCTAGCGGTGAAGTCAGGGAACCAGGGCATTTTGATCACTAAATATTTCTACATATCTCTGTTTTCTTCTGATAGTGGTACATTTTCTTAAATACTGTGATTGAAAAATCCAATTGCTTTTTATTTTAAAGACATTTTTTCACTTAACACAGGACAACTGGAGGGGGAATGGATATGTTTCAGAGCACATGAAATGCTGAATCTGTTGAGTGCAAAACACCAGAGATACGTTGACAGCCAGTGAAGACTTAATCTCAATATGTGAACAATTTTTACTTCTTCTAGTATGTGATTTTAAAAGAAAATCATATTTAATTTTTTAAGTTTAAGAATTAAAATCCAATTCATAAAAAAGCATCCACAAGGTTCAATGAAGCTGCTATTACTTACAAGTATACTTGTAAATACTCGTAATATATTGCTGCTCAGAGATGAGACATAGAACTCCTACAGTTGAGATTATCTATTCAGTCTTCCTTGCTTTTATGTTTTTAGACAGAACTAAGATCTCCAGATCATCACCCATTTGATACCACACACATTGATTTGTGGATTTCTAGTATATTTGATTCCTTCACATTCTGTATTTATCTTGTTACTAAAAATAATTGTTTTTAAATTGTTGTTTCAATTTTTCAGAAGTATCACTAATGAAAAATAATGACCACCTTCATATCATCCATTTGTGTGCTTCTATAGTACATAACCATACCCACCTTAGCCTCAGACTTTAAGACTGTGCGTACATAATTCTCACAAATTGTACATCTACAATTTTCTCAAAATCTTTCTGCAGCCTAGGTGTCCTTCTCTTCCCCAAATATAGTGACCAAAACTGTATACCACATTGTGCTTATTTCATCTTTCTTTCAGGTAATCCATGTAATCAGCTATTGCAAGAGGACACTATGGAAGCATTTCAAGCCATATTTAAGAGGAATGTATTTCCATCTCCCCCAAATGGGCATGATTTTCACCTATACTACACCTCCTCTACACTGCTTTGGTAGCATAAAGAAGAGTGCAGTTACACCCACTTCAAACCCATTTACATTTCTTTATCAACATACAGAAGAATACCAGTTAGAGATGTTAAATTTCAAATAATCAGCTAATGAGTAGTTGATGGAATTTCCATCAACTACTTGATTAGCTGGTAAGGGGGAGCCGTGCCACAGCCTTTTAAATGTAGTAAGAGTGAACCGCAGTAGAAGTGGGGAACTGTGGCTTCAGCCTTTGAAATGTAGTAAGAGCCCTATGGGGCTCTTGTATATTTCAAAAGCACAAGCAACCGCAGGTCCTTCTTGTACATTTCAGAAGCAGAAGCACAGCAATCAGAACCAGTGCAAGCGGGGACTGCTTCAGTCCCCACTCGTGCCGTTCCCCCCGCTGTGCCTCTGCCTCCCCTGCCCCCACTGAGATGATGCTGGGGGAAACCAGCTTTTAAGCCATCGCCCCCCTAGCACCAGCTCCTGCTCCCCCCCCACTTGCTGCCTCTCTCTGACAGAGGCAGCAAGGTGCAGGGGGGAAGCGACTAGTCCAGATGCTACTCAACTATCTGATAATTTTATGCTTATCTGATAGCTGACTAGGTGCTTACATCCCTAATATCAGTACAAAGGTACCTTACAGTACAGCCTGTTCTCCTTCCATTATGGGACTAAGGCCACTTGTTGAGCTGGATAGGGTTGCCAGGTGTCTGGTATTGACCCAGACGGTCCGGTATTTTCGCATCCTGTCCAGTAAAAAAATTCAGAAAATACCGGACATTTTAGGTGTCCGGTATTTTCTGAATTTTTTTTCCCTGCCAGGAGGTGAAAATATCAGACACCTAGTAACCCTACACACACTCAGTAACCGGGCTTAGCCCCCCAGGCTCAGCCTCCCCACACTGACCTAGTTCCGCAGGGGAGATGTCTTCTGCCTCGGAGCAGGAAAACAAGATGGCCACCGGCAAAAAGCCTCAAAGGCATTTCTTAAAGGGGCCATGCTGGGGTTTTTAAATTTTATTTATTGCTTAATAACTCTCAAGGTCCTTTTTTTTTTTTGCTCAACAACTTTGGTCTCCCCCTTTTTTTTCCCCTCAACAGAATTTTTTCCTCTGTGTTTTTTTGGGGGGGGGGGGAGGTGCGGTATTTTTGGTTACACCATCTGGCAACCCTAGAGCTGGAGATCAATCTTCTGGCATTTGTTTTAGCAGGTCTAGTTAAGATCCTTTAACTCAAAAGCTAAGAGTGGCTCCAGCTGGCACCAGTACTCCTGGCAGTCACAAGGAGTAAGGAAAGCTGATGGGAGCATTTTCTCCCATTGGCCTTCCTCTGTGAAGATAGTGCCAAACTTGGCTTAAGGTATACCAATTCGAGCTATGTATTGTACGTAGCTGGAGTTGCGTATCTTAACCCAACCTCCAAGATCAAATGTAGACCTGGCCTAAGCTACACTGGCATACGCCACCTTTCTAACAATATAACAGCATTCCCACTAGGAACCATACAGATTTAACTACATCAGTAGAATAATCATATCCCCAATCAAAACAGTTTAATCAATACAAAAAAAGTTTGTGTATAAGCCAGGCCTTACCTCGCATGTTACAATCAGGCCCAATACATCTACTAAATATATTTGTTAGGTCTCATCTGGGTATTGGTTTTAATTTTATTGACTGATAAAAATTCAAGTCTTTACATTTTAATTTAGAATTACATTGTCAAAACCACCTAAATGACTGAGAAAGGAGCCTAGGAGACAAGACCCAAGAGCTTGCACAAGACTCTCTTGTTTCTCTAATAACCCAGCACCACACTGCTACAACTACACTACAAACAATCAGAAACTTCAGAGACTTTTAGAAGTGGTACTTTTCATTGACAGTGAACAGGATTTAGGCACTTAGCTACACTATAGATGTGTCAGTCTTCAAGGCATAATTCTGAAAATCTTGGGCTCCTCAGCCAGTTGGCTTAGAAACTATGGGTAACATTTTCAGATGTATTTTGTTACAGTTAAAATGATCTAAGGCTTCTTAGTATTATATACTGCCATCTAGTGTAGAATGTATTTACATTTCAAGTATCCGACAGACTTCAGAACATGTAATTTTTTTAAAAAAATCAAAATATTTTTCATACAAAAAGCAGTCAACACATTTGTATATTGTTTGATGAAAGAGACCCTTGGGAGAAAACAAGACTATTTTCACATGAACAAAAGCCAGTCTCAGAAATTAAAACCAGATGGCACTGACAAGCATTAAAATTGCAAAATTGCATATGGATGTGTAAAAATCTAACATGGAGTTTAGTTCTTCAATATTCAATATACATGATTTATTATGAAAATTGTTAACAGATACACCCATTAGAATATTATAGGTTTAGCAGTTTTCCATCTTAAAATAAATACTGCAAATTACTGTTAGTGGTTAAGAAACATAGCCCTAATCTCCCTTATCTGTCTTTTTAGACATTTCAAATTTAAAGATTTCATTGTTTTATCCCAAGTTGCTATCTCTGTTTGTATCATATTCCTTTGTTTTAGTGTTCAATCATTAGAGCCTATCATCTTTGAATGAGAAGTCTGATCACTATGAAGCTGAAACACAAGCTGTACCAGTCTTAAAGCTTACTCTATGATTAGCTTGAATGACAGCTTTCCCCACACAGGAAGTGTTCCTACTATCACTGCCAATTTGCACAACAAAGCAGTGTCATGTGACTATCCAACAGCCGCTTCACTAATTGTTTGTCGTGACAGTTGGGGGCAAAAATGTTCCATAAATAGTGTGTCTGAAATAATTTTAAAAAAATCAGTCTAACTTCAAAAGGTAGTTAAGTTACTTTGATTACAGACAAGAAAGTACTCCTTCCACACAATCCCCACTGTTTCTAATTTCTATTGGACATTCTAAGACGTTCCCTTGAATTGATACCTAAAAGGATCACCAATAGCAGTGGATTGCAATTATTCTGAACATCAAATCTCACAGTTCAATTTTTGAGGCCAGACGCTGTTCCTCTTTTCAACAGTCTTTAATGGTCTGACCCCATTAAAATCAATGGCAAATTATTCCAGATTTACACCATTATATTAGTGAAAAATTCACTCTCCAGGAATTTTGTGTAGCCATGTAGACATGTGCAAAGTAAAAATAAAATCACTACCCAAACCAGAATTAAAGTGCCCTTATACTCACATTGCACAAAACAATAATTCTGATTTGTTAGTGTTTTACCTCTGTGCAAATTAAGTGTAAATAACTATACATGGTGCAAGCCAAAATCATGCCCACATATTTACCCACACTCTCTAATTTACTGCAGATTAGGGCTTCCGGCCCCACCCTTGGGAACTACAGACTAGTCAACTAACTGATCAACTAACAGGGTGGGACTAGAATTCTTGAGGTTACTTGACTATTCAATAAACCGATATTTAACATCCCTACTGCAGATGGAGTTTTTCAAAATCATGTTTATAAGGAAAAACACATACCTTACCTATAAGCTTAAAAAGTATGCTTTAGGTACCACTAAACTGCTAGAAATGTAGTTTGTAAACTACAGGAAAGTTGCATGAAAACTTAGCATAACCTGCACAGAGTGAAATCTCATTTTCTACAAGATTTTCTCCCTATTAATCATATTGTATTAAATGGCCATCTCTTTCAATGACCAGAAAAGCTGCTGCAACAGATTCTACTATACTTGTCAAATTAGCATCTTCACTCTAAGTGACATTTACTTTTCAATGGCAGGTACACCAAGGAGCAATAGGACAAGAAGGCTGGTGAAATTATGACACACACACAAATATTTAGGAACACTCTTTTTCAAGAGCAAAACCTATTACATTAGTTCTGTTCATCTTTCAGATAAGATCATTTTACTAATTTCATTTCTTCGTGTTTAACTATCTACAAGATGCTTTCTAGAAAATTTCTCTGTGAGCGTATCACCTCCGTGTGTGCATTATAAAGGTCCAATAGTATGGGAAATACCTTAACATTATGATGTTTAAAGGGCAAACAATGTCTACCAAGGATACTAAGTGATGTTTTTAAAAGTGTTACTGAACAACATATGATCATGCAATATTGATTCACCTGAATACACCTGATAAATTATATCACTTTTAATATTATAATAGGTCAGTTACACAACTATACTTAACGTTGCCTAAGAGTTCACATTAAATATATATATATATTTCTACCACTGGGCCCTGGAAAGAAGTCCAACTTAAAAATGTCTATAGCAATTAGTCACTAAAGGGTAAGGGGAAAATTTTTAGTACCTCAGACTGACTCATGAGGCCTATTTAACAACTTAGGCTTGATTCTGTTTTTACTTTCACCTGTGTAAATCAACACCTGTGTAAATTAACAATGGACTTATACCAGTCTAAGTGGGAGGATCTTCTAGACCCTTCTTTTTGCACGTAAAGGCACCATGTCTGTCTAAATTTGGCTTATAAAGCGATTTTCAGAAACAATTTTTAGGAAAACAAAGACAAATAGAATGAATTCTACCATAAAAAACTCCAAGGCAATTATTGAACTTATTATTTGTGAATTCATATGAATGTGTAGCTATTTATAAAAGTTCAAATAAGGTAATAGAAAATCCACATTTTGGGAATCAATTAAATCTGGACTAGACAAACCATATAATATACTAACAGGGGAGGAACAAGGGAAGACTAATCCAAGTTCTCTCGCTCTAATTTAAATGACAAAATATTTTTTCCTCATGACCTCTGATTTAGTCAGATGAGAAATGAAATGAATATAGGTTCCCAAGAGGACTTAGTAGAGTTCACAGATCTCTGCCCTTTCAATATTGCCATCTTGGATTTTGTGTCAAGTCAGAAATAAGATTAAATCTCTGATTAACGTAAAACTATTTCTAAGCTAAATTCTGACCAGATGTAAATTTGTAAACCCTATTTAACCCTTCAGGACTGCCTGCCTAACGAGGGCCACTTTCTTCTCCCCTTACTCTCATCACTGCTAGTACTTTAATTTCAGTGGGAGTATTAGCTTGAGTAACTCGAGCAGGATTTAGTCCTGCAAAGGTAACTCCTAGCTTCATGAAGTCCCATACAATCTCCTGGATTAAAGGATAGAACCCTAAATCTCAGTTAAAACCTGTTTCATAAAAATCAATTAAGAAATGCAGATTGCCCTTCCAACCACCAAATTCTATGAACAATTTCAGATTGTTTTGTATTTCTGTAAGCACACTTTTTTTAAAAAAGCCTAGTAATTAATCCATAAAATGGATCAGCACTTTGATATTGAAGTGAATATTGCCAGTATTTGTCATTTTCACTTATCTTCATGCATCACCTTTTGCAGTGTAAAGACCTTTGAAACACAGATGTAGAGTATATGTATAGTCAGAGAGGACTAGAAATATTAGGTTCAGATCAACACCTCATGCACACTCAGAACTAAAGCCTAGATTTTAATATGATTTGTACCAACCTGATTACATATACTGAAATCTGGCTAATTAAATAAGCATAAATATTTCCAGACAAGAAAGATAGAGGGATTAAAACACATTAGATGAAAAATGAGGGTTTTGTATACTTTCAAAAATATTTCCATTATTTCTTTAACTTTAAGTCACTATAATCAAAATTAATATTTAATATAAATCAACTAAAGAAGTTCATGCTAACATAAAGGTCTTTTACATTCACATTATTTTACCATTTGAGACAATTTGTGGGAGGAGCAGTGGCATAAAAACAAAGTCTCACCTTTATTATTTGTCCTAGCTGATAGCATATTAGGTCACAGCTATCTTCAATGTATTTTTATATAATGCCTTAGCTCCTGATGACTACTACAGTCTATGTGGGTAAACACCTAGTCATTTATAACATGCAGCTGGCATCCTGTTACAGGTCTACAAAAATTAATCCAATAGGAGGAGGATTTGTATTCCCAGCATAGCCAGTTATGTATCAACCTTTCAAATGTCAGGAACAAAATATTTTAAATAACTCATTTAAATCCACTAGTCATGGCATTTAAGAACTGCCACATTGTAAAGGAGCACATTTTGCAACTGCTGAAGGGTGATAAGAAAAATATGGAGCCTGAAATGAACTGAAGAAATGACCACGAACAGAGAGACCAGACAGCTCAAATCCCCTCATTAAGGTGAGAAAGTGAGAGAAACCCCCAGCGGCTTTTGCTAACAAGTTGTACACAGCAGCAGCCTTCAAGCTCAATCTCAGCACTGTATGGGTCTCCCTTCCCCGGGCAGCATCCTTATTTGGTACCCAGTGGCAAGTCTCCTCAGCTGGGGTGGCAGGGCAGAGACAGAAACAAGGGAAGCACCCACCGACACCCAACCCGTCCACCCTGGCTCTAGCCCCACCGCTGAGGCAAAGAAAGGGTGACCCTAAAGAGGGGCGGCAGATCCCCCAGCATTACCCGCCGCCCAGGAGCGGGCAAGAGCAGGCATGAGAGAGCAGCAGCTTCCACCCGCTGGAGGGGTGGGGACGCAGCAACTGCCCAGAGCCCCCGGCTCCATCTCTGACCCAAGTAGTCACAAGCCCTGACCAACTCCCCAGCGCTGCCGCGTGGGGGGCAAGTGACATGCCCTGCCTGGACCGGGAGGCTTTGCAACGCCCCTAGCTGGGGCACCTTCCAGGCTCCGCTTTCCAGCCCGTAACACAAGCGAAACTTGACCCGGGAGGAGGGCGGAGGCTTCACCTGAATGCCCCCGCTCCTGCTCCCCGCCCCACGCGGCCAGACACCCTGAAAGCCCCGGCCCGTCCGCACGGTGGTTACCTGGGTGGGAGCAGGGCGCCTGCCGCGCAGAGCCTGGAGCCGCGCTCCCCCCTCCCGGGCCGCCCGCCTCTCGGCGGCTGGGTAATTGGCTATTTATAGTCCGGCGCCTCCGGCCGAGGCGACGAGAGAAAGGCAGGAGCGAGAGCTGCGGCGCTGCTGGGCAGCGAGTCCCGGCCACCCCCCGCCCGGTCGCAGCCGCAGCGAGAAGTTGCAGCTCGCTCGAGCGCGCCCGCCTCCTCCCAATGTCACCGCAGCCAGCCCGCGGCGGCGCCGGAGCTCCTGCCCTGGCGCCCGCCCGCTGCTCCTTCTCCCGCCGCCGCTTCCCAGCCTGTCACTGCGCAAAGCAGCCGCGCTCGCAGCGAGGTGACCTGTTGGAGGCGGCGAGACCGAGCCGGGCGTGTGGGAGGCAGAAGCTGCCATTCCCCTCCCGCCGCCCAGAGGGAGCCGGGCGTCCGCTGCTGCAGCTCCCCCTGGGGCCGGCAGCGTGGGCAGAGCTCTCCTGAGCGCGAGCAGCTCCCGGGGCTCCCTGCCCATGGGCTGGAGACCAGAGTTCCTCCCCGGAGCCCTCTAGGAAAGGGTCAAGCCCTGACCTCCTCCCCGGCTTCTTCTATGGATGCCCCCTCATGGCCACGGGGTTGTTTTAGTCACGCTTCTCCACATGGTGCATTTCAAGGGGGGGAACAACTCCCTTAACTGCATCGGTCTAGGCGAGTTATCTGAGGAGGAAGGTTACTCTATTGCTACAAAAGGGATTTTACAAAGGGACAGTCATGCTGATGTATCTGAAAGATGCAAAACATGAACCCTTTGCCTCGGGGCATCTTGCAGGCCTGTGCATCATGACATTATCCAGGGCTTGGCAAAGACTATGCTAATCTATGGAAAGTGATAATGGCTCTCCTCCTGCACACCCTCACAGAGCCAGCTAAAAGTGGTGGGTGCTAACATAGTGCAGGTTAAATGGAAAGACCAGTTCGATGCAGTTGATGTACTAGTAGTGACCACAACAGGAAGCCACCAACCAAGGCACTGTGTTGCATGGCAAGGCCAATCTGCAGCTTGGCTAGATGGGCTGAGAGTTTCCTGTGACTAATTGCTAACACTAGGATGAGGAGACTGATGGGTTGCAGTTGTGCCTGCTAGTCAGGCAAGCCCTAAGCTAGCTAGAGAATCAGTAGAGAGCAGGAGTAAAGAGTGTGGGCCTGAGAGGAAGATAGAGCTGCTGGTGGCACAGAACCACTTGGGAAAGCAAGCTTGGAATTTGTGACTAAGGAAACTGCCGTCTGTTTGTTTCCACTGTTTGGAGAAACAGGACCTTGTATACATTCTTGGTAAACAAACACCACCAGAGAAATACAATACCTGATGTGTAGGCTGCTGGTGTGCTGAGACCACTGCTTGCTATGCAGACCAGTATTATCCCATTGTTTTCTCGCAGTCTGCTGGAGTGTCAAAATCCATCTCCTTTTGTACTTCATTGCGGGGGGAAGAGGGCAAGGACCATCTTTTCTGTTTGTAGAGCCTAGCCCGATGGGGTACTGGTCCATGGCTAGGGCTCCTGAGCACTTCAATAATACAATTTGATTTCTCCGTCCAGAAAACCTGGCACGACCCCAAATATTGGCTAAACCCTCAAGCCAAAAAGGTCTATTCAGTCTCTTTTAACTAGATAGCCTCCTCTTATTGTAAGAGGTAGGAAATGAAAGGAGGGTTAATCTGTTTAAAATGTGCTTTTATGCATTTCACTTTCATGATTTCATAGAATTCATGTTAGCATGGAAACAAAAGCAAAAATACATTTTAGAAAAATAATAAACAAACCAAAATAATCTAAGTTTTTATTATGGAGACAGAATATGAAGACACATTATAGGGCCAAAATATTCAGAGCTGGGAACCCATGTTTAGACATAAAAAATTGCCTGATTTTCAGGGGTATTGAGTTCACGCTGAATTCAATGGGTGCTGGGGATGTTGAGCACCGTTGAAAATAAGGCCATTTATTTCAATGCCTTAATATGAATGTAGGTGTCCAGATCTACTCCTAAACAACTGTGCCATGGGATTCTCTCACCACAGTTGGAGCCTACTCCTGGCCCCTCTGGGGATTAGTTCTTTCTAGGTCTGAGGTCTTTTTCAACTGCTTGCTGCATACACTGTTGCTGCTCTCTGACTCTTTATAAAGGCAGCGTGCTCCTTCTTCCTATGATAGTCCTTCAGACAGCTTACCAAGCAGATTTCCCCCTGCCAGTAATACTAAAGTTTTTCTTTATCCATGACTTTCTGCATTCACTGCTCCTATGGTGCCACTTCCCCAGTGACTTGTAGGGGAGCTCAGGCCCATCTTCTACTCTAGGATCTCTCTCAGGAGCACTCTCATCTACCTGTTCAATGGTGATCCTCACTACCTTTTCCCTGAGGCTTCCCTAACCTTCTAGCTCTCCCTTTCTCTGGGTTTCAAACCCAAAGAACACTCTTGTCTCAGAGAGTAAGTGTAGGCTTCTTGCCTCTATAGCACGCGCGCACACACACAGGCTATGTCTACACTGCAAGCTTCTTGCACAAGAACTTTTTGCGGAAGAGATCTTCCACAAAAAGATCTTGCACAAGAGCACGTCCACACTGCCATGTGCTTTTGTGCAAGAGCATCCATGGCAGTGTGGACGCTCTCTTGTGTAAGAAAGCTCTGACGGCCATTTTAGTCATAGGGGTTTCTTGCGCAAGAAACCCCTGTTGCCTGTCCACACATGCCTTTTTGCGCAAGAGCTCTTGCGCAAAAAGGCTTATTCCTTGTGGGGAGAGGAATAACTCTTGCGCAAAAAGCCCTGTGTTCTTACACTTTAGTGTACTTTTTCTTGTGCAAGAATGGGCTTCTAGTATGGACACGCCGCAAGATTTTGCACCAAAACAGTTGTTTTGGTGCAAAAACTCTGCAGTGTAGACATAGCCAGTCTCTCTCTCTCTCAATAAAATCTTTGCCTGTTCCTGCACAGGTGAACTTCCCTTAATTAGGGCTTTCCTACCAGCCTTAAGTTTGCATTTTAATAGATTAATTGGTCCCCTCACCTCCATTATCCCACTTAGGGAGAGAAACTCACCCACAAAACTCATCTCTGGGGAACAAAAAATGCTAAACAACAACAAGCTGGACTGATAGTGCTTTCTACACAGAGCTATCACTGCAGAAGAGCTCACTAAAGTGTAATCTGCTAAATTAAGAGATTCTTTTGCTGCATACACACAAAAACAGAGATCAGAAATTACATATCAGATAGTCCTCTGCCTTGCACCTTATGTTGTTATTATGCTTGTGCAAAATGGGTATAAAATGCTACTTCTGATTTGATTGTATCTTTATGTTCACTTTGCATTCTGTATGAGGGTAGGAAGATGCATAAGATACAAGGGAATGGAGAATGGAGGACTCTGGGTAGAAACTGAAAAAAAATATAAAACGCTGTGTAAAACATGGTCCTGGCTTATGTGCCCACTAATTTCATGAGGATCTTGGCAGAAGTCTACCCACACAGAATAACTTACAGGACCAATACTCAAGAGGAATAATCATACCACAACAAATATAACAGAGGTGAAACTGCAACTGAGAAACTTTTTTCCTACTACAATGTGTAAAATACAATGGCGGGGGGGGGTGACATTTCTTCAGATTACCAGAGATGATCAATGACTTTTTCCATCAAAAGACAATGAGAACAAACAATGCATAAGCCCTGGAGAAAGGAAAGAGAAAGCAGAGATAACAACACATTATGTAGCAACCTGCTACTAAATCAGAAATGGACAAAACACAGCATAAAGCCCTATGCTGGGTAGAGGATACCTACAGCTGTCAGACACTTAAGGCTATGTCTACACTGGCCAGTCTTGCGCGCAAGAACATATGCAAATGAGGTGTGGCAATCAATATCGCAATGCCTCATTTGCATACTTAATGAGCCACCATTTTGCGCAAGGGGCTTTTGCGCAAGAAGGAGCAGTCTACACTGCTCCTTCTTGCGCAAAACCCCCCTCTTGTGCAAGAGCCATTCTGCCTGAAAATAAGCGGCAGAACGGCTCTTGTGCAAGATGGGGGGTTGTGCAAGAAGGAGCAGTGTAGACTGCTCCTTCTTGAGCAAAAGCCCCTTGTGCAAAAATGGAGGCTCATTAAGTATGCAGATGAGGCGTGGCGATAGTCATCACCATGCCTCATTTGCATATGTTCTTGCGCAAGACTGGCCAGTATAGATGTAGCCTTAAAGATTCTCTTTCCTTTACATTTTGGCAACACTTACATAACCTGTCATTCCAATAAGGTATTATCAAGGTGAAGTGGATTGAACTGATTGGCTTCCTACTAGTTGGAGTCATGTATGTTGCCACTCATCCAGAAAATGCAAGGTCTATCTCCAAAGCAGTTTCACATCTTGACTCTTCACAAGAAAAGAAGTCAGTGCTTTAAAAATCCTGTAAACCAGAACTCCACCATTGTATTCCAATAGGGGTACATCTACACTGGCAGCTTCTTGCGGAAGAACAGCCGTTCTTCCACAAAAACTTGCCAGCTGTCTACACTGCACGAGCGTTCTTCCAGAAGTAAATTTACAGTATAGCGTTGTAAAACAGGGCTTCTTCCGGAAGAGTTATTCCTCTCCCCACGAGGAATAAGCCCTCTTGCGCAAGAGTTCTTCCAGAAGAGGGCAGTGTAGTAGACAGGCAACATGAATTTCTTGCGCAAGAAGCCCCTATGGTTAAAATGGCCATCAGAGCTTTCTTGAGGAAGAGAGCGTCTACACTGCCATGGATGCTCTTGCGCAAAAGCACATGGCAGTGTAGACGCTCTCTTGTGGAAGAGTTTTTGCACAAGAACTCTTCCGCAAAAGAGTTCTTGCACAAGAAGCTGCCAGTGTAGACATAGCCTAATAGTTACCCCTGGTGTAATTATTTATACCTGTACTAAAATGGGTACAGAACCAAATAAAAAAGATGGAGTTTTATCCCCACTTTATATTCACTTTGCATAGGTGTAAAATGACTACAAGGTAAACTACCAGCAGATCAGGTCAAATTATTTACACAATTATATTACTGCAAATGCTGTTGAAATCAAGACAAGAAGGTGCAAAGGCCTTTCCTTTTATTAGGTCGATATATACATTAAAAATACAGGAACTTTCTAGCCAAAATCTCAACTAACAGGACTTAAACATTTAGCTTCTGTCAAAAAAAAAATCACACAACTCTGTTTAATCACAAAAGACAAAATATTTCTAATATCCTTCAGTAACATTTCCATGGGGAACAGACTGAACGATCAGGCCAATATTTAGCTTACTGTCTAAAACAGTGGTCACCAACCAATAGATCAGGATCTACTGGTAGATCTTGGAGCCTCCAACAGGTGATTCTGACTGGTTTGGCCAAGAGGCTATCAAGTGTCAGCACTTCAGCTGCCCCTCTCCCCCCTGCACTGCTGCGCATCTCCTGCCCTTTGCCTTGGAGCTGCCCCTCCCCCTGGGGATCCTCCTGTTTTCTGTGCAGGGCAGAGGAGAGAGAGGAGGTTGCACTGATGTCGAGGTGCCTCCTCTCCCATCCTGTATTCCATCTCTACAGAGCAGAGAGGGGGCACAACAGGGCTTGGGATGGAGTTTGCTGGCTGCTTTAAAGAGTGGTCCAGGGCCAGAGCACGGGTGAGCCTGCCTTAGCCCCACTGCACCACCAACCAGGAGCCACCTGAGGTTAGCAATGCCCAGCTAGAGCCCACATCCCAAACTCCTACCCTAGTCATGAACCCCCTCCTACATCCCAAGCCCCTGCCCTAGCACTCCTGCATCCCAACTGCCTGCCCCCAAGAGCAACTCAGAGCCCCTCTCACACTCCAGATCCCTAATCCAAGACCTAATCCAAGAGCCTGTACCCCAAGCCCCTCTGCCTGATGAAAGTGAGTGAGGGCAAGAGAGGGAGGATGGAGTGAGCAGGGGCGGGAAGGAGATGGGGCAAGGGTATTTATATTTGAGGTAGATCTTGGATTGCACTGAAATTCAAAAAGTGATCTCATGCTTAAAAAGATTGGAGACCACTTGTCTAAAACAATAGTGTCATCAGAAAAGCTGCAATGCAAACTGTAGGTGGTTCCCTACTGACTGATAAGAATGTGCCATTTCTTTTTTTATTCACAGTATGATTTTCAGACAAGGTTTGTGTGATGGCAGACTAGATCTATTTCAATGTGATGTTTTGAGGCCTACTAGAAACAATCAGAATATTAGGAAAAAACTTTACCATTAGCAAACTCTCATCTTTCTCAACTACAAAAGAAAATTCATTTTAAAAACTCAGATTGTCTGAAATGCAATCTGAGTAATATGCTGGCACTTTTCACTTTGTTCCATATGTTGTCCCTCTGGTTTTGCATTCAAATCCATCCAATCAGTACTCTCAGAAGTCAGGACTTCTAACATTACTTCAATTCTAGGAAGGAAATTAATAACAATTTCTCTTCAGACTCTTAGTCTTTAAAGAGCTCAGAAGAATCTAGAAGTTATCTTAAATGTTCCTTGTGCAAGACCCCATATTCTGCTTTAGAGGAATCTGCCCTTGTATCTAGGTAGGCGTGCAAAGACCAAGGCTACGTCTAGACTGCCCCCTCTTGCACAAGAGAATATGCAAATGAGGTGAAGGGGTGAATATTGCCGCACCTCATTTGCATACTTAATGAGCCACCATTTTATGCAAGGGACTTTTGCGCAAGAGCTGTTCTGCCAGAAAAAAAGCAAAAGCCCCTTGCGCAAAATGGCGGCTCATAAGTATGCAAATGAGGCACCGTGACAGTCACCACTTTACCTCATTTGCATATTCTCTTGCGCAAGAGGGGGCAGTCTAGACGTAGCCCAAGAATCTCTCTGAAGATTCTACTTGCCTTAAACAGACTTCCTGAGAACCAGACATTTCAGAGATCTGAGCTGGAAGGGTTGGTTATGTTGGTTTGGGTTTTTTGGTTTTGTGTGTTTGGTTTGGTTTTGGTTTTTTTGTGCTAGCTTCTGTCTTCTCCCTTATTTTTTTAATAGAATTGCCAGGATACTTAAGAACCCATTTTACCAGTTTCTCAATGTGAAGCATTTACAGCACTGTAAACTTCATACAAAATGCTCCCAAATCATAATGGTAACATTTAACATTCACATTGAATTGATGGAAATTACCACACAAGGTGCAGTACAATGGAGACTCAATGCCTCTGAGTTTTGCATCCTCCTATATGGAAATAGTTCATATAAGGGACAATTTGGTCCTCAGTTTCAAACAGGATGTTGCTCTATTTTGTAGTGGTGGTTTTAAAAAGCACACATTGTCTGACAGATTGCAGTAGCAAGATTATAAGACTCCGTTTCATTGGTAGCTGTTGATATAGTGAAATAAAGCTATTTTCACCCCCAAACAGATATAGAATACAGCATACTAACATGTCTGCCGTATACAATCATGCTTACTAAACACACAAAAAAGCAACCCAAAGATATCTGCACTGTCCCCAAAACGAAGGGACTTCAAAACATTTTATTTTTTATACATATTTTCCTACCATATCATACTAAAAATTGGGATTTGAAAAAATTCTATTACCAATACAAATAGTAGAACACTTTTTAAACATTACATACTGTATAAAAATCGTACGTGTTCTTTAATCTGTTAGCCATTTTCCCCTGCAATGCTATGGATACGACAGATAGATCTGGTATAGAAGGAGTGGGAGTTTCTTTGTAGCAGAAAGTTTAGTACTGTATCACTCAAAATATTCAGGACCAAATTTTATTTTTAATTTAAGCCAAAGGTACCAAGTTCATAATTTTCCATGGAATATTTTATATGAAGCAAGGACCACCACTCTGGCAAATTCTGGAGATGTTTGGTCAGTATGGATTTATGACATCAATGTTAATCAAAAATTACTGATGCAACTTCTATAATTAAAATTAGATCACAATGAAAGTGGGAAGCTTTTTGCATCAAGAAACACAGGAATTTGTTAGCATTATAGACAAGATATGCTTTCAAATATTAAAAACTACATTTTGCTATATTTATTCACATTGGGTAAAATTCACCCTGCACAAAATTGCCTGTAAAAGCCATGTGCACGCAGTGTTGCCTGTAAGCTGTGCGCTTCTGCAGCCACTCAGGTGAGATTCAAATGCCACCCAGCTGATCAACAGAGCATCCACGGATAAGTTTTTTTGTTGCTACTGGTTGTGCATATTCACACGTGCCTTGGTGCACATAAAAATACTTCTGCACACGGATGGAAAAAAATCCACATATGGGTGGAAAACATTAGGGGCATTGATCTTGAGTCCTCATAATAGATCTTAGGATTTCAGCAGGATGGATGCCTTGTCCTGGCCCTTTTTTTAGAGGTGGATTTTACAGTGGTACCTTATTCCAGAAGCAGTCCCTTTGGAAGCATTGGAACTATTCATGCATGAATAAAAGGGGCAGAATCAAGTTGTAAATAAACTTTAGATGAACAGGACCTTTGTACAGGGACCATCTTAACATGATTCATTCAATAACAGGATACAAGGATAGGTTGGTGATTGCACACTATTCTTTATCAGTGTACTTGGTTTCTGTTAAGCGTCTGCATAGCAACCACCCTGCAAATAGTGAGGAACTGACTATACCAACACAAGGGATCCAGTACATCATTTTCATTCACCACTTTTCACCAGGAGTGCATTCTTACCCGCAACAATGCTTGATTAACAATACTAAGCAGTCCTAGAGTTGACAATATTTGCCCTAATTAGCTGATGCTTTTACTCATAAAAACTTCTGATTCTGCAGAGGTTTTACCTTTTGACTGACTTTCCATCGTAGCTTAGTACAGGTTAATTCATGTAGGCACCAAAATACATAAATGGGTTGTACAAAGATTTCCCCTTTCTCTCCTACCTATCATGCAGATCACATCCATACTCCCACTCCCTGACCTTTTTATACTGGTCACAGCAGGGTTTTAAAAAGAACCTGCTTTACTACATAGATGTGCAATCATTTTTGAAATCCATGTGGAATTTTCTTACCCACTGTGTTTCATTTCACAATCTGATGCCATTCAAAAATAGCAGTCTTCCTTCTGTGCATCATGTTGCACTCATGTCTTAGGGTAAATGCTTAATCTAAAAACATCCATTCCCCACATAGCTCTCACTGGGGGAGGAGATGCTCTGCCAAAGACGGGCACATAACAGTTCCCTTTGCAAAGGAAGGGACAGAGTCAATGGCAGGCCCTGCACACAGGGGAACATACCGAGTGAGCTGCTTCCTTCTTGTAACCCAGGAATGTGCATTGTCCCAAGGGTGTTGGGAGGAGGTGGGATCCCAGGAGCAGGCTGGATTATCTTAAAAGATGCTGAAGAGCTCAGGAAGAGATTGCTCTTCTTCTGGGACACGAACCCTCTTCAGAGATATATCTTCTAGGATATTCTAGCCCTTAATTAATGCTTTTAATGCAATCAGAAATTTACAGTTGAAAGTCTTTGAATCAGAGCAAAGTATTCTTCGTTATTGTTATTGGGTATTTTACAAATACTTTCTATTCTAATACACATCTCAGATAAGATGCCTGAAGTAACACTCAATTTTATTAGTAACTACCATCCCTCGCCTTCTCTCCTCTAGCACAGGATAGGCCCATCTCCCCCCTCCATCTGCTTGGGCTCTCACTTTCCCTTTCTTTATTCCTAGGTCATGCTGAAACCTATCAGCTGAGCAGGAGCCAAAGATCTGATCTTGAAACCTTTACTCTGCAAGTACATTTACTCAAACACTTAATCCTATTGAACACATAAAGATTGCAGGATTTGTCCCCAGCTCCAGCTGGAGCTCAGCAGTTTGGAATTCTGGAGCAGCACTTTATTTGTGTTGATTTGTCTGCAAACATTTTTATGTTTTTCTGCTGTCATGAGGAATAAAGGATGATTCTGTGTTCTACCAAACAGTCTTTGTATCCTGAAGTAAAATCACATATGGCAGACTCCTGTTGGCTATATATAGCACATTTAGTGAGAGATGAAGCATGTTTTCTTGCCAATTCTGAAACAGACATTGCAGATGTGTAATGTTGTTAAAGCTAGGATGTATGGGTTTTTCATAAGAGGAATTTCCCTACATATTAATTCCCAATAAAGATAATTTCTTCAGAATAAGCATTGGAATCAACTGCTGCAATATTGATTAGCCTAATAGCAGACAATGTAGTATAAGTCCAAAATATTTGCCCCTTATACCATGCTTTTTGAACTTGTTTATATATATTTTATTATTGTTTTTAGCTAACATAGAAGTTGCTAAGTAGTTGCAAAATTATACAATTATAAAGTAAGTTGCTAAATTCTATAATTATAAAAATATGGGTTCTTGGAAAACTATTTTAGCATCTACAATTAATGTCAAACACCTTTTGTAACCACTTCCTCTCTACCCTGACAGTTTGTTACAGATAAGGACAAAGTGAGGCCAACTGCTATAGATATAACATTTAACTCTTTACATTGCTATAGTAAAAAAAAGTTCTGAATTCAAACAAGAAAAAAATCAAGGAATATAAAATGCAAGTTACTTGTAGCAATGTTAACCAACCCACAGTGTGCAAATAGGGTCAGAACCTGTTTCCCTTTTTACTGGGATAAATTCAGAGGACCCCCACTGACTTCAGTTGATTTATTCTGAACAGTGGGTGTAACTGAAAAAGGACTTTCACTGATTGTTATCAAGTGGCGTATTTAACAACCACCCTAATAATCACACAGAGAAACAATCATGCAATCATGGTCTTTTCTGGGGTTGGAGTTGGAAATAGGGTATAAAAGTGAGAGGAGTGACAGGTCAGGGCCCAGGGTAGGGGTGCCACGTTAGTGCCCTTTTGTCCCCATGAATCAGAGGCAGAGTACCTTCCAAGGCAGCTGTAATCAAAAGTAAATATGCTTGGTAGCTGTACAGTGTTTAAAGGAATTGGGAGTTTGAGCTGGTAAGAAGAAAAAGAAATTCTATGTGGATGTGCCTGACTGCACAGATCCCTAGGAATCTCCCATGATAAGGGCCCTACCAAATCCACACCCACGGAAAACATGTAAGGCTATGTCTACACTGGCAGCTTCTTGCGCAAGAACAGCCGTTCTTCCGCAAAAGCTTGCTGGCTGTCTACACTGCATGAGTGTTCTTCCAGAAGTAAATTTACAGTATAGCGTTGTAAAACAGGGCTTCTTCCGGAAGAGTTATTCCTCTCCCCATGAGGAATAAGCCCTCTTGTGCAAGAGCTCTTCCAGAAGAGGCCAGTGTAGACAGGCAACATGAATTTCTTACTCAAGAAGCCCCTATGGTTAAAATGGCCATCAGAGTTTTCTTGCGCAAGAGAGCGTCTACACTGCCATGGATGCTCTTGCGCAAAAGCATATCTCTTGCGCAAAAGCACATGGCAGTGTAGATGCTCTCTTGTGGAAGAGTTCTTGCACAAGAACTTTTCCACAAAAGAGTTTTTGTGCAAGAAGCTGCCAGTGTAGACGTAGCCTGAGAGACTGTGAAATCTGGTTTTCCCCCTGCCCATGTGAAATCCTGTCTTTTGTGTGCTTTGACCCTTTACTAAATAGATTTTGTGGATGGAGAGACCAGCGTTGCTCAAATTTGAGGTTCTGATTCAAAAGGGAGTTGCAGGAAGGGTTGCAAGGTTATTTTAGGTTAGATAGTTTCCCTTACTCAGTGCTTCTTTCCAAGGTTCACATCTGGAGAGCAGCAACTCCTGCCCGCAGTCCCAGATCTGAAGGCAGCACCCCACCAGCAACAGTGCAGAAGTAAGGGTAATCATTACCATACCATGCCACCCTTAGCTATGCGCTGCTGCCTTCAGAGCTGGGTAGTCAGAGAGTGGTGGCTGCTAACTAAGACCCAGCTTTGCAGGCAGCAGCTCAGAAGTAAGGGTGGCAATGCCATACTATGCCATTCTTACTTCTGTGCTGCTGCTGGTGGTCAGCTCTGAAGGCATTGCTGTTGCCAGGAGCAGCACAGAAGTAAGTGTAACAGTACTGCAAACACCCCACACCCAATAACCTTGCAACCCCCCCCCCCCCCCAACTCTTTTTTTGGGTCAGGACCCCCTACAATTACAACACTCTGAAATTTCAGATTTAAATAGCTGCAATCATGACATTTATTATTTTTAAAATCCTATGAGTGTGAAATTGACCAAAATGGACCATGAATTTAGTTGGGCACTACCCATGCTTGTAGGCCAGTCCAATGGCATATTACCTACAAAGGGGGAAATCACTGTTTCCCAGCTGGAACAAAACTGAGGACTCACTGCAAAGAGATTCATTGCAAAGAGGGTTGGGAGCATAGCCCTCCATTAGTTGAGAATGATCTTGCCCCAAAACTAGGTATTGAGTTTGCATGTCCTGCCTATTGTGTTTAAATATTTAGCCCTCATAGGGGGTTGTTTAATTTATTTTAAATAAAACAAAAACACAGGGGCTGTGTCTACATTGGCACCCTTTTTCGGAAAAGGGATGCTAATGAGACCAGTCGCAATTGCAAATCTGCGAGGGATTTAAATATCCCCCGCAGTATTTGCATTTACATGGCTGCCGCTTTTTTCCGGCTCGGGGCTTTGCCGGCAAAAAGCGCCAGTCTAAACGAGATCTTGCGGAAAATAAACCCTTTTCCGCAAGATCTCTTATGCCTACTTGAAAGCAGGCATAAGAGATCTTGCGGAAAAGGGTTTATTTTCCGCAAGATCCTCGTTTGACTGGCGCTTTGCCGGCAAAGCCCCGAGCCGAAAAAGCGGCAGTTATGTAATGCAAATACCGTGGGGATATTTAAATCCCAGCAATTTGCAATTGCGACTGGTCTCATTAGCATCCCTTTTCCGAAAAAGGGTGCTAATGTAGACACAGCCAGGGGGAAAAAAGGAGAGAAAATCTGCAGATCTACTGAGTTGTACATTTGAGTGTGAACATTACAGCCGATCATTCTCTCCTGAGTGGAAATAGCTTCTATGAAAGAAGTTTCCTTCAGATTCTAAACTGCATGTCCTTTTAAAGGACCCACTTGTGTTTGTTCCTTGCTGCCTTCACAGAGTTCTATCTCTTTCTGCCCAGTATTTTTAAGAGCTCCCTCTAGGATGACCATATGTCCCATTTTGGGTGGGACAGTCCCTTTTTTTTAAGCCCTGTCTTGGCCATCCCAACTATTTAGGCAAATGTGATCCTTTGTCCCCTTTGCTCTTCCCAACTTCATCAGTGGAACATGTGTGGAACATCAGTGGAATGATAATGCCAGCCCAGTGCAGGGCAGGAGGCAGGACTAGAGCAACCTGTGGCAGGCTGGTGGACGAGGGAAGGTGACATAGGGCTGCAGCAACCAACAACAGCCTTGCTCAGGGGCAGAAGCAGGCAGGGCTCTGATGAGCGACTTGGTCCAGTTCCGTGGTGGGTAGAAGAGGCCATTGGCCAGCCTCACATGGAGTCCCATTTTCCCTTCGAGAAATATAGTCACCCTATCCCTCTACCACAGCTGCCTTAAGATCCTTCTGAAGATTCCACATGAAGGGAAATCAGCATCAGTTGATACAACTTTGCATTGTGTTCACATCCAAACTAAGGGTTTGAAGTATCTGGTGGAACTCAGCCAGCTTCCTTCTCCTGCCCCCTCTAATCTGGCAGAGCCAATATTGGCAGAGTCCTTATGGAGGGGACTCTGTCGGATGGGGGGGAAAGGAGGCAGCAACATATAGAGGAAGAAGTTTTCCTTTCAAAGGCACAGTCTCCCCTCTGCAAGACCTGGATAGGAGCTTGAGACCCTTTATTTTGAAGTAGGAAATGGAAGCTGGAATGAGGTTGCACTAACATGGACAGCCAGGCGAAAGCAAGGGACAAGATATTAACTGGAATCATAAAGAGCTTGAGGAGAAAAATGAATCTGGATGGGGAACTGGATGGCTCAGTGGATAGCTCTACGTGTTCTTTTCAAATCTGACTCAAGCTGGCACTAACAGAAAGTGTCTCCATTAGTAGGAGATGTATGCGAAATGGGCTGGCGGTGTTCATCTAGTTCATATTGGATAAATGTCTACATCACAAAATTGATACGAATTGGAACCCTTTATTTCAGTCTCAATAGAAAGGCCAAGGGTTCAGGGGCCCTTGAGAACAGGATTATGATATATATGCCACCACCAGTAAATGGAAAACTTGAATTTCCCTGGTTGTTAATCCCGCACTTTTCATGAGTACTTTAATTTATAAGAAAATATCTTATTTCAATCCTGGTAGAGTAAACACACATTGGTATATTTAGTAATTCTTCTATTAATCTTTGAATGCAACATGCATAAAGGTATCTGAATTGAGAGATACAGTTCATAGTAATGACTTAGGTTAGGAGAGGTAAGGGCAGATTTCTCGAATCAAAGATAAAAATTTTTAATGCTTTCATGTCAGTGATCACTCAGCTGCACTCTCTTCTTGTGCATTAAAACTTTCTTAATGTAGCTGGCGCTGCTAAAATTAAAATGACCAAATTCAGCATTTGTGAAACTGATGTGGTAGCAGAGATGATCAAACCAAACTCTGAATAAGTACTGAGGAGCTCAATAAGATCAGTTGCTCTTTGAGCTGTTGCAGTCCTTCACTTATCATTGACATTTATTACCTCAATAGCCACTGGCAGAAGTAGCTTCGCTTTCTTGCCAGATACTTTAACCCACACTGATCTGTTATTGTTCCTGATGAAAAATAACCTAACAGCAAAAACACACACAAAAAGTGACAGGAGATCACACTAGTGAACAAAACGCAGTGAAGAAATTTCCCATCTGATTTTAAACTGATAGCTTCCATTACACCATACTGTGCATGCAGAGTGTATATGTGATTTTTTTTTAAAAATCATTGATTGTGTACAGTTTATGTAAAGATGCAAGGGAACACAGGACAAAAAGTGCCTACATTTGGGCATTTCATGTCATTACAAGTAACATAACATATTGGTTTGGGCATGATGGTTATTAACTCCTCGCATCTGTAACATTTTGGGGAGAGAGGGTATTCTTGGCCAGTTGGCTCCACATGGCATTGGCAATAGTAAACAAGTCTTCCAGCCAGAAGTGTTTCTCAGATAAAGCAAAATGCCAATACATTATATTTCAAAGTGGTAACATACAGCATAATAGTATAAAGGATAAAATGTCAAGGAGCATTTCCAAAGAAAATGTTTTTCTAAAATTGGCTCTTTATATGAAGTACAGATGCTGACCAGACAGAGAAAATCCAGTATATTTTACTCTAAATCACATGCATTTTGGAGGACATACAATCAAATTGTAACAGTATGAAAAGATTTATTACCTCAGATAGTTGAAAGTGTATCAAATCAAATGTTTAAGAATAAAATAAGAAACTGTCCTCATTTGCTGACAGCCCCTTCCACCCCTCACCGAAAAATCCAAACACCTACTAGAGTAGTGGTTTGAGGTCTTTGCTCTGCAGGCTATGAAAAAAAACAGCCTGTTAAAATAGAAACATTATTAAAAAAGGTGAGAAAGAACTGAGACCTTTTAAGTCTGTGACATGCAAGCAATAGCAGCTAATCTCTGCACTAGATTTTAAAAGTAGGTGTTATATGGGGAACAAGTAAAACTGACCGACTCTTCTTGCCCTTTATCATTCAACCACTTTCTATAGATAATAAAATATCTTTTTGATACTTTCATTTTTGTGAACATACACCTGACCCCCTCACCTTGTACTCCTGTTTTTCCTTTTCTTTCGTTTACATGGCTTGAGAGAAAAACATACATTTTTGGAAATATGCAGGTATGTAAAGATATGTGGGAAGGTATTTTAAGCAGTCATAACTGACCACAAATGTAAACTTTGATCATGGGGAACTATTCATTTTCATGGTCATAGAGAGCATGTCTACACTAGGAAATTATTTCAAAATAACTTATTTTGAAATAGTAACTCCCAAAATAGCTATTTTGAAATAAGCTTATTCCCCAAGGAAAGCAGGAGTTATTATTTCAAAAAAACCTCAGACCCTTATTTCAAAATAATGAGCTTGGTAGTGTGGACACTCTACTTGTTATTTTGAAATAAGGGGAGTTATTTCAAAATAACTCCTGAGTGTAAACGAGGGCATAAGGTGGGAGCATAAAGTCTGAAGGTACTATTTACACATTTTGAAACCACAAGAATCTTGCCCTGGCTCCACGTTTCAGTTAATAACTCAGGTCAAATTTCTCGGAAGGATCATCTTTGAAGTAAACCTGGGCCTATTTGCAGCCTTGCATCAAAATCACACAAAATTTGCTGTTAGGTTGTGAAATGAGATGATTGCATATGTCAGTTTCCATTGAATTTCAGTTTGCGTTTTTGAGTTTTGCAAACCTGAAATTCAGAAAGCTCAGTGGAGAATGCAAACCCAAACAGATAGCAACTAAGAGAAAATTCTCATAAATCCCTGTGAACTGGGACTGCTGCAGTTAGCACAGCTCTACTGAGAGATGCATATAATGCCCTTCCATTTTGTTTTCATTGTGTTCTTTCCCTTCCAGAAGTTGCAGAGAACATTTTAATTATGTTCAGTTGTAACCATGCTAATCATGTCAGACATTTGGATTAGAACCTAAGCAACAGCAGTGTACATCACCAAAGAGGGATAAGAACAGTTTCAGTTCAAGGACAGAGAGTGAACAAGAATAGAGAGTCAGGAAAATAAGAGCCTGATGCAATGGGAGCCTTTCCACTCATATGGGCTTTCAGTTAACCTCTGTGAAGTTATTCCTCTCATTGCAACAAACCTTTACCACCCTCATCACCTTCCTACATCATATATATCCCCCATATCTCACTGCTGAGTAATGTCTGCCGGGTCAGTTTTAGTTCCTACCTAAATCACAAACTTCACTAAATTACCTTGTTTTGTGACATGACTATACTGCTGAAATATATCAGCTCATATGATGAAGAGATGTGGAGTCAGATGGACTCATCAAATAGGGCACAAGAGAAGAGAAATATATAGAATAAACAAGAAATCTTTCTGTAGAAAAGCTCTACAGGATGTAATGGATGATTAAAAACTTTCAATAGGTTTTCAGACCCATTTTATATAATAAGTCTTCATAGAAATGTCTGCAGACTCCTATTACATTTCTCTAGAACCCTATTGGCTTCATGCAATTCAAAATTCACCCCATTCTGTGGAACCTTTTCATATGACGAGATAAAAAATAAACCCACTGTCAATTATCTAAAAATAAATACCAGTCAATGTGCAGTCCTATTTTAAATAGTCTATATTTAATCATGTAAACTTTTACTACATTTTATTTAGTGTTTAATAATTGTAACCTATTAAGCCTATAAAATGAACAAACTTATGACTAAATGTATCTATATAGGCTACATCCAGACAGTGGCAATATTTTGGGATACCAGAAGTATTATTACCCATTATTTTGAAATATATTTTGAAATAACCAGTGTGCTATTCCAACGTCCCTGTAACCCTCATTCCATGAGGGTTAAGGGACTTGTCAGAATAGCGCTTTATTTACACACTGCCAAACTTTATCTACACAGCACCAAATTTTGAAATTAGCTGTTTGGAAATTATCTTGAATTAAGCTATGCAATTTGCATAGCTCAAATTGCATATCTTATTTCAAGGTAAGGGTGCAGTGTAGATGCACCCTATATGTGTATGTTTCAGAGTCTCATTTAAGATCTGAACCCTACACTAACTTATCTGTGTCCTTCTGGTCTAAGAATTAGATCAGAAACCTCATGGAATAGCTTTCTTGTGAGGCTCTTCTTGGTTCCTCTCAGGTAGAAATTATAACAGATAAGTTTATGGCAGCATTCCTTTACTTCTGTTTCCAGCTGAATGATGTAGTAGAAAGGGGTGCGGGGAAAAAATCCCGTAACAAAGACAAGAAAATGGTTATAAAAAGATGGGTCTCTTCTTGTTTAACACACCTATTCATTCTTCCCCACAACCAGAATTTGGTTATTAGAGTCCAATTCTCCCACATCTGTTCACATTGAATAGTACCTTATTCTGGAAGAAGTCCCACTGAAATCAGTGGGACTACTGACAGAGTAAGGTACAATTCAACATGAGTAGGGGTGGCTGAATCTAGACGTACATGCTAATATGAGACTTTACATCTAGCGCCGAGCATGAGGCAGTATGTAGCTGCGTTACCAGAAGAGAGGCCTAGGAAGGAAGTGTGTCTCTGAGAGTAACCCTTTCTTTCCTATTTCCTCCTTGCTATTGGGTACAGTTTATTTCCCCTGCTTTGTTCCAGCTCAATTCTGCTGAATGCAATGGTGAATGTTTGTACATTTGGGGGACACAATCTCCCACCCAGCTTGTTTGCCAGGGAGTAATGCCCCTGAAGCATCTGTTCTCCCCTGTTGCCCTCACCCAACCCCAAATTCTTGATTCAGGTGAGCCTTGTGTGACCTCCCAGAGAGTAGGATCTTATGCCTCTAAGGCCATGTATACACTAGGAAATTATTTCAAAATAACTAAATTTGAAATAATAACTCCTGAAATAACTATTTTGAAACAAGCTTATTCCTCAAGGAAAGCAGGAGTACAGATTTCGAAGTAACCAGCCTGTTATTTTGAACTAACGGGCTTGGTAGTGTGGAGGCTCTGCTTATTATTTTGAAATAAGGGGGGTTATTTTGAAATAACTCCTTAGTGTAGACCAGGGCTTATTGCTCTGTAGGACTCTGTAGGAACTACGTGATAATCTAGTCATGCATTGGCAGGTGCAGTTAGAGAAATCTAGTAATGTGTTCATAAAAATTAAGACCAACAAACTTGCCAAAACTTCATAAGAAATGATGATTTCAGTCAAATCATGACATGGTAGAAGTGGCAAATGCCTGCTTACACCCAGAAATGGGAATTTACCATGTAATCTGTCATGCATGATAATGAAATGTTACCTCAATGTTTTGTATATTAAAATAATTTTCTGATTAGGTTCTGCAGAACAAAAGCATTGTATATTCCTATACACGATACTATGTTGAAGAGACATCATAGTAATTATTAACATCATAGCTCCATTTTTATGCTGCTAGATTATTGCACAGGGCTGGGCAAGATCTGGACTGCATCTGGCTGCTTTCTATTTATACCCTGCTGCCCATGCCACCAAATTTCCAGGCCGTGGCTCGGGCAGCAAGATCCTATTTAAATGACTCACAGCTCATTGTCACAGCCCTACCCCAGCAAGGGCTGGAGACACAAGCCTTTTGCTGTGTTTTTCATTCAAAGCCTCCAGCCCCAGACAACAGTGGGGGGACGCTAATCCCCAGCCCTGCCCCTTCTGACCCAGGCCCTGCCCCTTCCAGGGGTGGAGACGGCCCCTGACTCTCTACCAAAATTCATTAAGTGGTCCCCCTGCAAAAATTATTGCCCACCCCTGCTATTGTAGATAATGGTAAGTTCTTGCTCTTTCTTTACAAAGACAAAAAACATCAAACAAAACAAAACAAAATAGGAAAGCAGTCCTGTATTCATTGGAAAACTATGCAGCAGTCTAACAGAGCTCATATTTTTCAGTTAACAGACATCTTTTAAAGACATGCATCAGAAAGTTAAACCATAAAAGGAATACAGTTTTTATAGTAGACACAAATCCATGACGTCTCTGATGGTGGTGTGACATATATATGATATGGTACAGCAGAGGAATCACCATTGTCCAGTCTGCTATTAAATTCAAAATCCATCCTGATTCTTGCAGTACTGCCTTCCTTTTTTCTATATACATTTAGAAGGGTGAGAAATGAAGGTACTGAACAATAATCAGCATTCCTTATAAAAAAAATAGGACAAGAACAACCTCCTGAATTATAAAAGTCATCACTGCATAACTCTGGAGAAAGGATTACTAGGTGAGTCAGTTTATTAGAGCTTGCAGAGTTTGTACCTTTCTTGGGAGACATTTTAGTTACAGGCTAATCAACTGGAAAAGATATTTGAAGAAAAAGGATATTCTAGTTGATATAGTTCACAAAGCATTAGTTAAGCCTCATGAGTCTGATGGACAACAAATTATTGTTGAAACAGCTCAAATTTAGAGAGCATTTTTCTGTGTCATTTGTTCTTCTTTGTCACCTAAAATCAAGGAAATAGTTCTGCAGCATTCATTTACACTCCATGTTTATAAAGGACAAACTTACTCTTCCACCATTTTGCTTTATATATTTTTACTTTTTGTTTTTTTTTCCTGCAGGAACATGCAATCCCTCTTATAATAGCTATATTTAAAATGGTAATAACCTGATTCTCATTTACTCCACGATTGCTTTACATCACTCTGGCAGTACAGAAGGGATTTAAGTGAATGTAAAAGTGTAATTTACATCTCTTTTAAGGCCCCATTATCATGTCAGGATGGTGTAAGAGCATTGGAATAAATGAGGATCTAGCCCTAAGAGTTTGCTATTAATATTGTACTAAATGGGCCATTCTGCTACAAATGTATAGCTTGAGCCATTCGATCTTGTAGCCAAAGAGAAGAGCTTGGAAAGCATCATTTACAAATAAGAGGGTGATTATACAGTGCCCCATATATATGGGCTATGTGGATTTAGAGTACACATATGCAGTGCTAATGGTATCTGGCAAGTAGCTAAGCATTTTTATTCAGTATCAGCTCTTCAGTGCCATCCCTCAGGGTACTGGTTAAAATGTCATGTGTTGTTTTGTTTGCTAGACTAAGATTTCTGTGTGAACTGTTTGGATACACAATTTGGCCAGGGGATTTTCACAAGGATTCAGAGCCTGAACTTGTTTTTGTTGAATACAGGGCCTTGCCTTTGACTTCAATTACAGGACAACAGGGACTTAAATGAGAACTGGATGCTTCTGTCTACACATTTGAAGGTGAAATGTTATGGTCATTGCTTCAGATGCTTGTTTTACTAAAAAGAGTATATTTATAATTAACTTTTTATTCCTATTATGAGTACAAAGGAACAAATTTATTAGGAATTATCTGTATTTTAATACATTTTTCTCCTGGTGAGTCTATTTTCCCCATAAAAGATAAGACTTTCAAGGCTGCCTAGGGGATTTGGATATTTTGAGAATGCTATCCTTAAAATTCTCTGTCGTTCATATTGGCCCTGATCCTGCACCACTGAAGTTAATGTCTTCAGGGGAAGCAAGACCAAGCCCATTTTTACATTGCTTTATGACCAGGATCAACTACATTTCTGTCACATTTCTCAGAAAATAGTTGAATAGCTTCTATGTTACTTCTAGTGGATTCATTGTATTTGAGATTTAAAAGATTCACATCTTGTGATTTGACACTCCCCAGTTTCATGCTATTTGTCTATAATGGAGCCATCCTGCAGGTGAGTGTGATTTTATTGTTTTCTCCATTAGCCTTGCTCACTTGAACATAGATGCTGCTGCCCTTACTTACATCAGCCCATTGACTTCAGCTGTACTACGCAAATTAGCAAGTGCTGCAGGTTCAGGCTGTTTGTTATATCTTGCACGTCTCTAGAGACTTCTGAAATTCCTCTTGTTCAGGAGTTTAACTATATTGGCCATAAGAAAACAAAGCAAGTGTTTTGTGGGCTAGCTTTGATATTGCCAGGTACAACTGGGGAGGCAGTCTGTGACTCAAGCCCTCAGTTTAAAACCCCCTTTGTCTCCTGGATCCCATCACTGCCATAGACAACCTAGATTTTAAGAGATTTGCATGAGCTTCCCAACATTTCCTTCTGGTGGACTTGGTAGCTTTTAGATGTGGACGTGTTTGTTGATGGGTTGTCATACGAACATTTTCTGATTAGATTAGTTGCCTGCCGAACCAAGACTTGTGAGTTTCAGGGACAGGCAGAGCCTGACAGGAACAGCGTCTAATGATGCTACTTTGCTCATTTTTAACATTTACCTTTCTTTCTCTTATATTTTCTGAAAGTGACATGTGCAGCCACATCAGCAAATCGATTTTTCTCTCAGAAAGGTGGGTAAGTACTTATGCATTTTAATTCACAGGAGAGGAAATGTAGGTATTTAGATTGTGTCCCTCAGCTGAATAAGAACACTGTACAAATAGAGATTGCACAGTGTGGAAACTGGGGTAAACCATCTTTGCAGCAGTGTTGCTCCTTCTTTGTGAACTCCACAATGAGGCCTCTCAAATCAGTGGTACCAATTCAGATATCTCTAGGAAAAGACAAATTCTGGACCTCACCCTTCCCTCAGCGAGGACCCTATTCCAGTCCCTATTTGTATCCCTACTCTATCCACAGGGATCCCGGATCTCCTTCTGCTAGGAAAGTTCTCCTGTCTCTTACCCACACAGTACATGAGCTGGTACCACCAGCTGCTGAGTTCTGAGATGCAGACTCCCTTGCGCTGTGCCATACAGAAACACACTTTCCTGGTGCAAGGTTTCAACGCCATCTGGTCTGGCTGCTTCTGCTTCAGGAAGGAGGAGCAGCTGGGTGAAATTTTAGTGGCAACTGCAGCCATGCAACTGGAGCAACACTCTGGACTGCTCCATCAGCAACTGCATTGATTTAGTCTAAGCCCGCTGGTTAAAAAAGGGCAGACCATGACCCTGCCTCTCCCCTCCCCCCCACTCTGTGACCTACTGAACTTTGAGCAAATGCAAAAACCTTGGCGAGAGGTTTCTTTCCTCCCTCCCAATGAGCACCAGTATCTAAAATGAAGGAATCCAAGTACAGAAGTAGTTAACCAGAGCAGAGATGACACATTACAATTAGAACAGTCAAATCTTGTCCACCTGCTCCATGGGGCCCCTTCCAAGCTGGAGAACCTTCTTTAAGGAGGATCCTAAGATCTGCTGTGCTTCCAGCAATTGGCAAGCCTGGAGCCTGAGCTGTGCGGAGCAGAGGTACAAGGTCTATCTGACAACCTGGAGATCTGCAGGATTTATGGGTGGGGCACCCGGTGTATTCAGTCATCTATTTAGTATCTTAAGGTTTTGTAGAGTGTTCATTGCTGCACTGCAGTATCTTCTTCTGTAGTGGAGAGGGGCCAACTCCCCTCATGCTTAGTGCAGCTTGCAAAGAACTGTTCCAGGGGAATCTGTAGAAATTTCCTCTTTTCCTTTCCTTGTGTGTTTCACCGTGGTCCATAGGGATGCTTCATAGAGACTTAGGGTAGGATTTTCAAAACCACACACCATTGGCTTACTTCTGAACCTACTGAACTCAATGGAAGCAGAGTTAGACTACTGATGAGTGCTTTTGGAAATCCTACCCTAAGTGGTTTGCCCAAGGCCACACAGTGAGTCAACAGCAGAGCTGAGAATAGAAATCCCAACCCCATGCTGAATTGAGTGCACCATACCCACTCTCAATATATTCAGATGGACAGCTCGCTTGCCTTTCTCTAATTATCATATGCTGATTAGAATTCAGAGTAAAGCTTAGCTGATAATAGAACTGGTTCTGGTTGGACTTCTTCAGGGCACTAATATGCTGTTACATAATCAGCTGACTGAATCTTTTCCTAAAGATGCATTGCTTTATTGTAAATAGATACAGAAGTTTGCTACGAAAAGTAATTGTTATTCTTTAATAACAGAAACCTGGGCTGTTCATTCAGAGCCAAGATTTTTATGACTACTGAGCCAGCACTGCCCAGTAATTAGATCTGAAGCTCATGGCTCTTTATTATTCAGCACTGCTTTATTAGAAGGATTTCATATATATCTGTCTATATTGGTAAGCCCAAGAAGATTTTCCTCTTTTGAATATTGAATTTCAGAGAGGATTTTAAATTAATAACAATGCAATTGGTGTCCTAGGGTGCTTTTAGTGAAAGTGATAAACAATGGGCACTCTACAGTGGAGCTGGTCAAAAAATGGAATTTCTGTCCTATGGGAAATGCCAAGATTTCACAAGTTGATTTAATCTTGAATCAGGACAAAATGTTAAAATCTTAACATTTTTCATGAAACACAGCGGTCCAAAAATATTTCGTTTTGATAAGGTTGAAACTTTTTTCCTTTTCACTGTTTTCTGGCATATTTTATATTATAAATTGTAAATAGTAAAGTCAAAGCAAAATGTTTCAACCTCATTGAAATGTTCTGTTTCAGTAATTTCTGATTGGAAATGATGAAATCGGTGTGTCCCTTCAAATTTTCTATTTCTTTAAATCAACATTTTCTGATGGAAAATGGTTCTGCTGC
The DNA here is from genome assembly GCA_019425775.1 of Rafetus swinhoei. NCBI lineage: Eukaryota > Metazoa > Chordata > Testudines > Trionychidae > Rafetus > Rafetus swinhoei. Next base: position 87,939,519 of record CM033449.1, on the reverse strand, counting down.
AAAATTTTCAATGAGCTCTAGTACAAAATGATATTAGAAAGGAGCTGCACCTTTACCTTCATACTAAATGGATGTTAAATTCAGTGCCTTCAACTGAAATGTTTTGTATTCCGCTCTTAATTATTATAGCAGCATGTAGGTTTTCTCAGTCAGGGACTGGGCCCTCCTGATGCTAGGTACTGTACATACACATAACCAAAAAAAAAAAAAAAGAGACATGTTCTGCCTCAAGGGGTTTACAGTCTGATTATTTTCAGTCCATTGTATAAATGGAAAACATAGGCACAGATATCAGATGTCATGTCCAAGGTCACACAGGAAGTATATTGTAGAGCAAGAATCTAATGCCAGATGTTCTTGGTCTTAATTCAGACTATCCTGCTCCCTCTTATTTTCTTTCAAAGCTTAAATGAAACTCCACCAAAGCCACTGAATATTTGGGGAGGGGGAGGTTCCTTGGTGTCCAGACCATGAGAAACTGCTTCTTTCTATAGGGTATGTCTATACTACAGCATTATTTCAAAATAGCGCGTCCACACTGATAGGACACTGAATTGCATTTAAGGCCGGTTGGAACCAGTTCTGGCAGGGCATCAGGTCAGGAGTTACCTTGTGTGTGTGGCTGCTTCCTGCTGTACAATAAAAGACACATGTGTTTATTACAACAAAGCCTCTTTATTGAACAAAACTGTGGGCAGCGGAATGAAACTGAGGAAAGAAGGTGGGAGAGGGGAGGGAGAAACCTGGGAGGAGGGAGCTGGCAGGGGGAGCCAATGGGAGGAAGGGGGAGGAGAAGCTCAGGGCTCAGGGTTGGGGGTCTCGCCGGCCCAACTGTCTCCCAGCACCGCGGATGTGAGGGCCTTGGTGTCCCTGGGCGTGTGGGGACGGTGGGGAGGAAGAAGCAGGAGGGGGGAGAAGGAGTGGGAGGAGGAGCGGTAGCTGGGGAGGCAGCAGGGGCTGGAGCAGCAGGAGGCAGCAAGCTCTGCCTCAGGGTCGATGATCACCTGGGGGGCATGGACCGTCCTGCCACCTAGGATGCGGTCCACAGCATCAAAATAAGGGCAGAGGTCTGGGTCTGCCTCTGGTTGGGAGCTGCCCCCTGTGACTCTGGCATATGCCTGCTGCAGCTCCTTTATTTTCATGCGAACCTGCTCCTGGGTTCGCATGTGGCCTTTGGTGGCCAGGCTGGCAGCCATCTTCCTGTAGACAGTTGCGTTCCTCCATTTAGTGCGGAGATCATGGACGCTGGAGGTCCCTGATCTCCGCACTGGACCAGGTAGGCGCCCGCCATTTCTGGCCCATGGCACGCTCCTGGGAGCTGGCAGACTGGTCCTGGGGAGCAGTGGAGGGCTGGCTGGCACTGGCTGCCTGGCTCATGCTGGGGCCACTGGGTCAGGTGCAGCGACTGCTGCCTATGGGCTGGCAGGCTTGGAGCTGGCACAGGCACTGTGGCCAGAGTCTATCCCTTTAAGGGCTCTGGGGAGGATGGGAGGGAGAGGAGTTTTCTTGGTTGTGCCCAGAGTGGCCACCAGGGCACCCTGGGAAGGGCTGGCAGCCCACTATTTCGAAATAAGTGTCTACACAGCGCTTATTTTGAAATAGCAATTTCGAAATTGGTGCTATTCCTCGTGGAATGAGGCTTACCAATTTTGAAATAAGCCCTCTGCTATTTTGATTTAATTTCAAAATGGTTTGGCTGTGTAGATGCTGGTAAAGTTATTTCGAAATAACTTTGCTGCGTAGACATACCCTGAGAGTTCAATAAACAACCATAAATAAGTCCAGATTCACTTGAAACTAGATCAGGGTTCGCCTGAAAGGTTTCTGAATCCAATTGTTCTACAGATCTCAGCTGGGTCTTCAGTTTGTATTGAAACTCCAAATGAGAGGAGCTTAATGTGTCCCCTACAGGCAGGCCCGCTGATGGGGGGAGGAGAGCAAAAGGGGCAATTGTCCTGGGGGCACTGCCATTCATAGGGACCCAGAGCTCTCAGCTGCCACCGCTGCTAGGCTGTGTCTACAGTGGCGCGATCTTGTGCCAAAGCGTCCGCTCTTGCGCAAAAACTTGCTGCCTGTCTACACTGGCCGTGTGTTCTTGCGCAAGTAAACTGACATTCTAGGCTACGTCTACACTGGCAGCTTCTTGCGCAAGAACTCTTTTGCGGAAGAGTTCTTGTGCAAAAACTCTTCCAGAAGAGAGCGTCTACACTGGCATGTGCTTTTGTGCAAGAGCATCCATGCCAGTGTAGACGCTCTCTTCATAAAGCTCTGATGGCCATTTTAACCATAGGGCTTTCTTGCGCAAGAAATTCATGTTGCCTGTCTACATTGGCCTCTTGCGCAAGAATAGTTGCGCAAGAGGGCTTATTCCTGAGCAGGAGCATCATAGTTCTTGCGCAAGAAGCCCTGATTTTATACAGTAGAATGTCAGTTTACTTGTGCAAGAACACACGGCCAGTGTAGACAGGCAGCAAGTTTTTGTGCAAAAGCGGCCGCTTTGGCGCAAGATCGCACCAGTGTAGACACAGCCCTACTGTATAAAATCAGGGCTTCTTGCGCAAGATCTATGATGCTCCCGCTCAGGAATAAGCCCTCTTGCACAACTGTTCTTGCGCAAGAGGCCAGTGTAGACAGGCAACATGAATTTCTTGCACAAGAAAGCCCTATGATTAAAATGGCCATCAAAGCTTTCTTGCACAAGAAAGCATCTACACTGGCATGGATGCTCTTGCGCAAAAGCACATCTCTTGCGCAAAAGCACATGCCAGTGTAGACGCTCTCTTCTGGAAGAGTTTTTGCACAAGAACTCTTCCGCAAAAGAGTTTTTGTGCAAGAAGCTGCCAGTGTAGACGTAGCCTACTACTGTATATGGGAATTAAAATGCAAGGGTTGCATTAAGATACAGACAATACAGCACTATGCATATTTTGTTTAAATGACACAATTCTACAGCATGAGGTATGTAAGGGCAGAACAGGTCCCTATTCTGGGGTAGTTCCCTGTGAGTCCCTCAGACGTTAATCACAATCCGAGCTGTTTCAGGCCTCCAACACCACAGTTCTTTGTGGTGTTCAAGTAGGTTACTATGAATAATGCTATTTACATATATTTACAGTCAGTTCCTTGCTTCTGGGGAAGGTAGCAACAGACACTGCCACTACCAGTCCTACCTACCTTTGCCTTCCTTCAGGCTCTCAACTCTCTTCACACTATATGTTCCCAGCTGCTGGGGATGCTTTCCTTTCTCCTCAAAGTTGTCCCTCAGCTGTAGCTCCACTCAGTTATTGATCTTCCAGTAAGGTCCCAATTAATTTATATTGGTGAGACTTTGAGTGACAGGTTGCTGAGTTAGCTCCTGAATCAGCACACCCTGGTACAGCTCCAAATTTACACTCACTTGTATTCCAAAATTATGCAATTTCTGCAGCTACACAGTCTCCATTTCTGGTTAGTACTCATTTATGTTTGAAGGATTGGAAATGTGTATGGGTACATCTAGACTGGCATGATTTTCCGGAAATGCTTTTAATGGAAAAGTTTTCCGTTAAAAGCATTTTCAGAAAAGAGCTTCTTGATTGGCACGGACGCTTTTCCGCAAAAGCAGTTTTTGCGGAAAAGCGTCCGTGGACAATCTAGACGCGCGTTTGCGCAAAAAAGCTCCAATCGCCATTTTCGCGATCGGGGCTTTTTTGCGCAAAACAAATCTCAGTTGTCTACACTGGCCCTTTTGCGCAAAAGTTTTGCGCAAAAGGGACTTTTGCCCGAACGGAGCAGCATAGTATTTCCGCAAAAGCACTGATTTCTTACAGTAGGAAGTCAGTGCTTTTGAAATTCAAGCGGCCAGTGTAGACAGCTGGCAAGTTTTTCCGGAAAAGCGACTGATTTTCTGGAAAAACTGGCCAGTCTAGACACAGCCAAGGTGACTGGAGCCCTGGGGTGCAACCTGGGACTGCTGTGCCCTTTTTACTCACTATTCTGGGTTGTGTCTCAAAATGCCTTACTGGTGATAAGCAGCAAACCCCTTCAGGTTCTGTTACCACTCAGTACAACTGCATGTGGAGCCCTACACCCACCTAGATTGCATGAATACTCCCAGAGCCACTCATGAATCTCACAGAGAAAGGCATCAGCCAAATTCCCCCAGCTCTCAGCCTTAGGCATATGCCGTCTTGCACTGCTCAAAACCTTTTCTCGAGCAATGCATGTTTATTTAATTGGTTCACCATTTCATCAATGGAAAATAGATTTGCACCAGCTGTTGTAACCTGAGCAAATTTACCAAACACTTCAGGCAAACTTTCTGGTAAAGATAAACAGTAAAACAAATTTATTGATTATCAAAGATTTTAAATGATAGGCAAAAGTCCACGTTGTCACCAAAAGAAAAGAAAATATAAGCAATGCAGTCTAAATTCTCAACCTTATTAGACTAGGCAATATCTAGACTGAGCAGTTTTTCTTACCCCAGTAGATATTCCACAAATTGAGTAGTTTTTCATATGTAAGCTCTCCATGTTAGCCTGGGGACCCATCTCCTCAGCTCCAGTGTTTTTGTTGTCTTCAGGGTAGGTGGGGAGAGAGACAGGACTATCCATGTGGCCCTTGTACTGTTTTCTATATCATCATTCTGTGAGCTTGGAGAACACAAGTTCTCCACATATGTCTGGTGGGCATTGCTGAATCTCCAGGCAAAGTTGTGCAATTCCTCTGGTGTGGCCATGTGCAAGTAATTGAATTGTAACACCCATCAGCAGCCATTGTCCTGCAAGGGAATGTGACACCCACGTGGGCATTGATTAGCTTCCTTTTTGCGGTCTTTGGTGATTCCTCAACTTACAGCATACTTTAGAGACCATCATATAACACAGTCTCATAACTTCATATGCACTGACAATAACATATTTAGATATAACAATGATTTTCAGCAAATCATAACCTTCCCTATGATATCTTACATGGTATGCCTGACATGAAATATCACAATTATATATAAACAATGAATATGGGAGTAACAGGGTGCTCCCCTGAAGTGTACAGTGTCACAATATATATCACAATAGTTGAAATGGCCCTTTAACTACTACACTACATCTACACTGCTTCCCTCTTGAGGAAGAGGAAATGCAAATGGAGCACTCATTAGCATATGTTGTGCTCTCATTTGCATATTCTTTTCCAATCCTTTTTGTGGAAGAGGCTTTTGTGCAAAAAAACTCAATGTAGATGGGGCTATTTTGCGCAAAAAAACGCTTTTGCACAAGAACACTTATTCCTCAAAAAATGAGGTTTACAGGTTCTTGCGCAAAAGGGTTTTTTTGTGCAAAACGGACCCGTCTACACTGCTTTTTTTCCGCAAAAGCCTCTTCCGCAAAAAGCATTGGAAGAGAATATGCAAATGAAGCGTGAGAAGTTGCTAATGAGCGCTTCATTTGCATTGCCTCTTCTGCAAAAAAGAGGCAGTGTAGACGTGCCCTTACCGTTCCAGTTCAGTACACCTAGAAAACTGTAATTTTAATAAAACTTCAATAACATTATGGCAAATTCAGAACTTACTTAATAGTATTATAAATAGATTAGTAAGCAAGCTCTGTTACCTCCTAATAATTAGCCTTGACATCCAATGCATATCGTCTTTTAGTGTAGTAGGACATACAATTAATAATTTTTGTCTCAGCCTAGCAAGTACTATATTTAACTAGACCCTTTAATTGAAAAGAATGGAAAATAAGCTGAGAATTCATTTCTGCGAAACTTCTATTGATTCTGATTTTACCATACATATAGTCAATTTAAAAATGTTGAGCTTAGATTATGGATAGCAACATGCTGACGGTTATCACTTATAGTTGCATATAGAGTACTCTTATAAAGTTTACAGATCATATCAAGCTGGGAGGGGTTGCAAATGCTTTGGAAGATGAGGTCATAATTCAACACAATCTGGACAACCTGGATAAATGGTCTGAGGTAAATAGGATGAAGTTCAATAAGAGCAAATGCAAAGTACTCCACTTAGGGAGGAAAATCAGTTTCACACATGCAGAATGGGAAGTCATTATCTAGGAAGGAGTACTGCAGAAAGGGATCTAGGGATCATAGTGGACCACAAGCTAAATATTAGTCAACAGTGTGAGACTGTTGCAAAAAAAAGCAAACAAAATTCTGGGATTCATTAATAGGAGTGTTGTCAGAAAGACGTGAGAAGTGATTCTTCTGCTCTACTCTGTGCTGATTATGCCTCAGTTGGAATACTGTGTCCAGTTCTTGGCACCACATTTCAAGAAATATGTGGAGAAATTGGAGAGAGTCCAGAGAAGCGCAACGCAAATGATTAAAGGTCTAGAAAACATGAGCTATGTGGGAAAACTGGAAGAATTGGGCTTGTTTAGTTTGGAAAAGAGGAGACTGAGAGAACATAGCAGCGGCTTTCAAGTATCTAAAAGGAAGTTATAGGGAGGAGGAAGGAAAAATTATTCTCCTTAACCACTGATGATAGGACAAGGAGGAGTGGACTTAAATTGCAACAAGGGGGGCGGGGGTTAGGTTGGCTTTTAGGAAAAATTTCCTAACTGTTAAGCACTGGAATAAATTACTTAGGGAGGTTGTGAAATCTCCATCACTGGAGATATTTAAGAGCAGGTTAGATAAACATCTAGCAGGGATGATCTAGATGCTGCTTGGTCCTGCTGTAATGACAGGGGACTGGACTTGATGACCTCTCCGGGTCCCTTCTAGTATACTATGATATTATTATCACTTTTTATAATATTAAAAGCAAAGTCAGGTATATGTATTTAGTAAGTCTGAGTTTGCTGTGGTGGAAGTGGTTAAGAGTCTGATTTTTCAGAGGTATTTAGCACCACTGACTTCAGCTGGTGTCATGTGTTCCTATTACTTATGACAATGATTTGACTATGATGTAGCTTTTTCTAACGTAAAGGGCTAGTCAAGAAAAAAGCATGAAGAAATAATGAAACTACTGTAGATCTGTTGTTTTTCTTTCAGAGCCATTGTTTCTATGGCTAATGTAGTTATCATGATATTACTATTATCTCATCAAATACACTGTTTGTGTGAATTCCTGCAAACACAATGCTATGTGCCTGCATTCCATCTAGGACAAATCCTGTGGCCCTGTCTCAAATAAAATTCCCACTGACTTAAATGAGAGCTTTTCTTAAGTAGGCACTATAGAATTCAGCTTTTTTTTATGCAGCCCCACTGACAGCTTCCTTAAAATATACTGTGAGCAAGAGTCAGGCTACTATTTAAGAAAACTATGCCTAGATGGCTATCCTCATCAAGGAGCTTATATATTTATGCAGGCCATGCTTCCCAACTCATTGGCCATGCAATGTGTGTTTTTCCTTGGCTTCTACTGAGGGAGACGTGTAGAACTGTCTTTCTATAATGATTTGATAGAATAGGGACTGCTTACTTCTGCTCTCCTACTTTCTGCTGACCTCTGGTTTTCTGGCCTACTGATTTTGTAAGAATGTGATCCTATGTATCTGTTAAAACGTGCTACAGACTGTTCTAATATCTACCACAGCCCACTGCATTTTTAAAGCTTTCCTTCCTGTTTAAATTTTCATCCTTCAGATGCTGATTTTATTCTGTTGGCTTCATGCACTTCCATAACCTGGTTTAAAAAGAAACCACACACAAAGCTATAGCTAGTTCTGTTTTGAATCTAGAGGCACAAACAATTCAGAACAGCCCAGTTTATCATGATTTTCAGGGTTAAAGGATTCTTTTTATAACTGCTTAAGCTCTGCTGCTGATTTACATAAGAGACTTATACATTGGCAGCAATGCCACAGAAATTTATTTTTCCTTCTACCTAGGAGTAAAGTAGCAGTCGATGAATTTCATTTTGCCAAATGAAACGAAAGGAGCTCTAGTTCTATAGAAGAATCTGGTTGGTGTAGGAAGGATCAGACTGATTAGTCTTTCTGTATCTGATTAAAAAAAAATGCTATACCTCGGTCCAAAGTACTTCAGGTCACAGTGCTGGATGGTACTGTTGTGTTTGGTCACATGGTCTACAATGGGATTGTATATTGTTTCTGAGAGGTAGTTCTATAGGGCAATACTCAGAACTTTTTGGTTTTTTATAAAAGCAATAACAAACTTCAGGAGGAGGAGGGATATGAGATTGCTCCAGTTCCTGATGGGTTGAAGGCATGGGGTCATTTTCAGCTTGTACTTTAAAGCACTTTAAGTGAAATTCATTTTACCAACAGTAAGCCTGAATAGTTGGGCATATGAGAAGAAGTGGGGAGATTTGTCGTTTGGATTTCATCTCCCCACTACTTCTCATATGCCTCCACCCTACCCAACCCCTTTTAAAACCCTGTGGCTGCTATTACAGTCTATGGGCTGAAATAGCAACAGCAAACCCTTCCATGGTTAGTGCATGGAGGTGCTATTACAGTTCTCTCATCCAATTCTCGGAGTCCTGTGTCCATTGACCAACCAGGGAAGAGCTACTGAATGGACAGAGGGAAGGAGGAAACATATTGTCATGTTGACATTCCCTTTCCTTGCCTTTCTCTGCCTAGTTTCACCACCTTGAACTCCCCTTTCCTCATGGCAAAAAAGAGCAGCCTCTTGCTCTATGAAGTTAAGGTTCTTCAGTTTCCTCATCACATTAAAATGGACATGGATGACTGCAGATGGGACTTTGAATGAAAAACATGTATTTTTCACTGTAAGGGAAAGGAGAGGGAGAGCCCTTGAGCCTTGTATTGTAGCATGTATCTCGGTTCTAAAAGCTTGGAAATTGTATTTAGAAAGAACAGCACCACACCCTTGTCCAGCAGCAATACCCCTCCTAAACTGTAAGTTTTCATATTTCTTCCCTCTGTGCTGCTGTTTATGAAATTGTAACAATAATAGTAAAACAAACCTAAATAAATAACGGGTGGCCTGGGGATAAATAAACGATGGGAGTCACTCTGACTTTCAAGAGTAAGAGAGGTCACAGTTCATGCTTGATGGATGCTGGAATGGCTTCTTTTCACTGGAACTTTTGGTGCTTTGGGAAACATCACTGTGTTGTATGTAGCACTTCAGCAGAGGCCTGTGATCAAGGCGCTAACTAGAACACAGCTGTTACTTCAGAGCTAATAGCATCATTCTGTAGAGCTATATAGCTGTGGAACTGATATGACCTGGTCATCACTGGACACTTCATACTCTTTAATGTATGTATCCTCACAACACCCCTCCAAGGAACTGAAGGAGTATTATCCCTATGGTACAGATGGGAAAGGTAGACCCAACTATGCACACGCTTTGGCTATGTCTACACTGGCGGCTTCTTGCGCAAGAACATCTTGCTCAAGGGTTCTTGTGCAAGAACTCTTGCGCAAGAAAACGTCCACACTGCCATGTGCGAGATGTGCTTTTTGCGCAAGAGCATCCATGGCAGTGTGGACGCTCTCTTGCCCAAGAAAGCTCTGATGGCCATTTTAGCCGTAGGGCTTTCTTGTGCAAGAAATCCCTGCCCAGCGTCCACACTGTCCTCTTGTGCAAGAGCTCCTGCGCAAGAGGGCTTACACCTGTTAAAAAAGAGAGTAGCTCTTGCGCGCAAGAAGCCCTCTCTTACCACGCCGTACTGTAAAACTTCTTGCGCAAGAGCGGGCGGGCTGTGTGGATGCTCTGTGGGATTCTTGCGCAAGAATGGCCGTACTTGCGCAAGAAGCCGTGAGTGTAGACATAGCCTTTGAGTTGAATGGAAGCTAAGCAGCTAAATACCTTTGCAGAGCTGGATCTAAGTTACTTGCCCAAGGTCACACAGATCTGTGGTGGGGCAAGGAATTAAACCTAGTTCCTTCAGGTCCTAGGGTAGTGCCCTAATCAAGACCAACCCACCTCTCTTTTAGAACTAACTTCTGCTCTCTCATTTACACGAGTATAGATTTCAGAGTAACTCCATTGATTTCAACAGAGTTGCTCTGGAGGAAGTGTTAATCCTACAGGCCTTTAAATATTCATCACATATTGATAAAGAGAACAGACAAATTGGAACAGATTCACCCCAATGTCAGTGCTGATAGGAGCTGGCATAGAGACTCTGACACAAGGGCGGCTGCAGGAGAAAGTGCAGGGGGAGGTTTGTGTCAAGCAGGATTCCACAGCCAGCCAGCACATCCCTTGTGCAACCTTTGTCAGCAGGATTCCTATTGAGCCTCTGGCAAAATAAAAAGCTGCTGCCCTAAATCGAACCCCTGAGGGAGGGTGGCACTGATTTCACTTCCCCATACCAGCAGGAGGCGAGTCTGGCACATTGTCTAATGAAGATAAAACAGATCACCTCGTCCATGTGAACTTTGCCTCTGAAAAATAGAGATGATTAACCCAGTAGCCAGGATTTTCCATCAACAAGATGATATTCTTCTTCAGCTGTCACTGGGCCCTATTTAACTCAGTTAATGGTGGTTTTGAAAGTGCAAAGAATGCAGGATTAGGTCCCACATGTGCCCCTCCCAAATCTCCCCCTTTTGACAATCCATTTATAACAGCCCATAAGAAGGAAGAGTGTCTGTGAATCTTTATTTGGAGCTTTGAAGCGCATATCAGATAAACATTCCCATTTTACAGTCTCTTTGGTGGCCAGCTGTTAGCTGAAGTCTGCCTTAAGACTTAAGAGGTCTTAATTCTAACTATTCAAAATATTTTCCATTCTTCTAATGTTTAGCTAAATGTTAATTGAAGGCTTAAGGAACAGCAGAGATCAAACTCGTCTATCCATCTGTGCTTGATAGGGAGAATGTCACTCCACTTCCATAAGAAATGGCAGTAATGTCTGTGAATACCACAGCAATGCAGATGCCCTATCTTGAAATAAAATTGCACATTTTCCATTGTTTTGTTTGTAGTTATCAGATTTCTTCTTTAAACACTTATTCATGTTTGTATGTAAAATTCCATACTGTCATGATTTGCCATCTTAATCAACATTTTCACCATTTGGCGATAAATAAGTCTCTTGTGTTTTTTGAAAATAATAAAATTGATCTTGTAGAGCAAACATATCCTAAATGTTCACAGAAATCTCCCAAACGGGCAAGATGCAAAATGAATTCAATTAAACTGAACCTGAGAAGTTGAAACACTAAGTAGACATTTTTATGTTAAAAACTTGTCCTCCAAAATACGGAGAGCTTTGCAATCTTGAAAGGAATCATACAGTCAAATGATAATTAATACAATAATGCACTGGGTATCAACTCTGTGAGCACATGTTTTATTCCTTTAATTTAGGTCTCTTTGGAGCTGATTTTAACATCAGGTGCCATAATTGCTAGATGTTACTTTGGCCTGTTACTGCTTTATTACAAACATTGCGTTTTCCTTATATGCCACAATTGCTAACACCAGCGGCACTACCTACCCCCAGCTATGCATATTGCTAAATTCAGACTGCAAAGCAGCTAATAAAAATTAAAAAGAAAATCTTAATTTAGAGAAATTATTTTTGCAAAGTCAGAGTAAACATAATTCTCTGTTAGCCAACAAGTGTTACAGTTCAATGTGAAATTGACTCAGTTTGTAGGCAAGGAGCTTTCACTGTACCTTAGAGACAGATGCAAGAAGTTTCACATCCCATGGTTTCATATAGTATTTCCTTTCCATATGTTCCATTACTAAGGGCCATATGCAGAAGGTGAATCAATAGGACTCACAATTTATGCATCAATTACAATTTGCACCAGGATTTCAGCAGGCTTCTTGCATTCTCATACCTTTGCACACCCATTTATGAGGAGCCAAAATCTGCCTTATTGTAGTTCATTACACATCACTGATTTATTTATTGTGAGACGCTCAAAGGCTATGTCTACACTGCAGCAGTATTTCAGGAAACCGGAGGTACCCTGAAATAGCTATGCTGCGTCTTTTGAGCGCACCCATTATTTCAAAATATAATGAGCGTGCTATTCCGACGTCCTTGTAAACCTCATTCCACGAGGAGTAAGGGATGTTTCAGAATAGCGATTTATTTTGAAATAAGTGCTGTGTAGACAGAGCCAAATTATGAAATAAGCTATTTTGAAATAACATCAAAATAAGATATGCAATTTGCGTAGCTCAAACAGTGCATAGCTCAAACAGTGCAGTGTAGGCGTGCCCAAAAAGCTGAACCTTAGCTTTTATTTATGATTTTGAGTACAGTATCACCAAAGGAAGGAGTAGGTGCTACAGCCTATGTAATCACCTAAGTCACAATGTAGCTCTTAATGATCACAAAAATCCTCCAGCTATTTCTTCCTCTTTCCCCACTTGGAAAACTTTCTAACCATCCTCTGGCCCCAAACCAATCTGGTCTCTTCTTCCTTTTGGTAGATGACACTTCCTTCTCCAAATCTCACATGGAATCCTTTGTAGGTGAAAGCAGTGTACACAAGCAAGCCAATACTTAAAGGCTACGTCTACACTGCAGGTATTTGTCGGCAGAGAGGATGCTAATGAAGCGCTCATTATCATTTGTCGTGCTGTCATTTGCATATCTCTGCCGATGCTTTTTGCGCAAGAAGTTTTTGTGCAAAAACAAGCAGTGTAGATGGGTCCATTTTGCACAAAAAAACCCTTTTGCGCAAGATCCCTTATGCCTCAAAGAAGGAGGTATACAGGATCTTGTGCAAAAGGTTTTTTTTGCGTAAAACGGACCTGTCTACACTGCTCATTTTTGTGCAAAAACCTCTTGCGCAAAAAGCATCGGCAGAGATATGCAAATGACAGCACGACAAATGCTAATGAGTGCTTCATTAGCATCCTTTATGCCGACAAATACCTGCAGTGTAGACGTAGCCAAAGAGTGGAAAAGAACATATAAAATGAGCAATAAGACAGTGATTACATACAAAACCTCAATACTAAAATCATCATCTAATGTCATAAGTAATCATCTAATTTATAAATATTTCCTTATGTGTTTAGGTGTAGGCTTTTAGCCAGAATATCAATTGCTTTAAAAATAAAGAAAATTAAAGCAGTCAGATTATCACACAGTGAATATAATAGATATAGGTCTGAAGCACTGATCTAACTGCTCGTAACCTTTGAGAGGTCAGTGTCTGGATCCATCACTAGAAGACAGATATACATAGAACAATAGTAGTGGAAGTCTCCAGGTCCCTGCTAGTCACTAAGTTTAAATTCATGAGCTTTGACATTTGTCTGATGATGGTTTACCTCTTAGCTGCTTGCAGCTTCCTGGCTGAAGCATGGACATAGCCTTGTGTTAAGAAAAACCTAAAGGACTTTATTCTAGACAACTTATTCTGATCAGCTTGCTCAGCTTACCTTAGGAGTTGCTTTGACAACAAGACACTGAATTTCAAAAAGGCAAAGCATCATAAAACCTCTGGTCTTTCTAGCTAGAGCTAAGACTGCGTGGTTATGTTCAGTCTTATCTCTTCAAAGGCCATGTCCTTAATTTCACAAAAGTCCCTCAACTAAATTGCTGTAAGATTTTCCAGGGCTCAATTTCCATAGTCCAACCAAGACAGATTTATCCTTAATATTCCTTTCCTGTACTTCATGCACTCAACATATTTATTTTCAAATCAAATGTGGCTTCTCTTGATAAGAGTGAGTCTGGTTAGGGATATATTATTAAAATGAAATAATAATTAGCAATAATACATCAAATTCTATTTAACAGATGTACTTTAATTACCTAAATAATTTACAAGCGTCCCAGTAGGAGGCCTTTGCACTCACAAACAGTTTATATCAGATGTGGGGCCAAATTCATCTCTCATCTAACTCTGATGACTTCAGTAGAATTACACTAGAGAAGAAATGGATCTTTGTGTTTTAATTCGTAACACATGAAATCTGAAAACACTGGAAGCAATTATAAATAAAACATGTACGAGTACTTCTGTACAGTGGAAGTTTGGTTTATTTTAAAAAGAACAAGGTACAGATTATTTATAAATGTTATTCAATAAGATACAACTCACAGGTCCCAGGATGTGTACCTTTCATAATATTCTCTAGAAATGTTCATAGATGTCGGGCAAAGGCCAGCAGCTTAAAATTTTAAAAAAGAAAAACATAAAAGATGGTTCCTGAGTAGGAGGTATGCTGACTTCCTACCCTGATACCTGTGCAACATTAGATTTTAAATAGTAAAAGAATTCTCCTCTGGGGATTGGATGGTTCAGGCATTGATAATGAAATACTGTGGAGAGACAGCTGGTTATAACAAGGTTAAGGCTTATTTTATCTGCTTCCCTTCAAAATAATCTTCAAAGCTGATCCTGTGCATTTCAAATCTTATTTGATTTTAGCTGCATGGTTTGGCCTGAAGAGAAGTTTTAGATAAAATTTGAGGTGAATTGAACAGGACATTTCTGTGATACCGGCATGGGTCTTAGGGGAAAGAAGGTGTGATTCACTTTTTGGAATGCGTTCTAAAGCCCTTACCTCACACCACTTCTCAAAGACAACTTGATCTAGAAATTTCTCATTTGTTTCATTCAGTAGCATTCAGTGAAATCTAGGGCAAATTGTTTAATTCTGAATGCATTTTTATGTCACAGATTTACATAATCCAGTGCCAGAAGGGATCATTGTCAAAGGTGCTGGCTTCCTACAGGTAGGGGAGTGCTAAACCCCATGCTCCTCTCCAGGTCCTGCCTCACCTGACCCCTCTCTCAAAGCTTCCTGCTCTCACTCTGCCCTAGGCCCTATCCCCATTCTGCCCCTTCCTCCAAGTCTTCACCCCTTCCTCACTTCTTCCCCACCTCTTCCTATCCCCTCCCCTAAGTGCACCCATTTCCATTCCTCCCCCTTCCTCCTAGAGCCTCCTGCATGCCATGAAGCAGCTGGTTGTGGTGGGTGGGAAGCACTGGGCAGGCACAGCAGGAGTTGATCAGCAGGATTGCTGATAGGTGGGAGGCGCTGGAGAGGAAGGAGGTGCGCTGGCTGCCCAGCATCCACTAACTTTTTTTCTGTGAGTGCTCCAACCCCACAGAAGCATCCAGGGAGTTGATGCCTATGACCACTATGATCATCTAATCTGACCTCCTGTACAACACAAGCCATAAAATTTCCCCAAAATAATTCCTAGAGTAGATCTGTTAGAAAAGAAATCCCATCTTGATTTTAAAACTGTCAGTAATGGAGAATCCAGCACAGCCCTTGGCAAATTATTGCAGTGGTTTATTACTCACTATTAAAATCTTGCTCCTTATTTCCAGTCTGAATTTGTTTAGCTTCAAAATCCAGCCATTGGATTATGTTCTACATCTCTCTGCTGGAGAAAAGTTTGTTCCCTATGTAGATACTAATAGACTGCAATCAAGTCAACCATTAATCTTCCCTTTGTTAAACTAAATAAATTGAGCTACTTGAGTCTGTCACTGTAAGGCATGCTTTCTAATCCTCTTGTGATTCTCATGGCTGTTCTCTGAACTGCCTCCAATTTATCAACATTCTTCTTACACAGTGGACACCAAAACTGGACAATGTATTCCAGCCATGATCACACCAGTGCCAAATATAGGTAAAATAATCTCTCTGTTACATAAGCAGGGGATGCT
Source organism: Rafetus swinhoei (assembly GCA_019425775.1). NCBI lineage: Eukaryota > Metazoa > Chordata > Testudines > Trionychidae > Rafetus > Rafetus swinhoei. The sequence goes on along the minus strand of CM033449.1, from coordinate 87,923,956 downwards.
TGAGTAGGAAGTCCATCCTGGCCCGTACCCCAGAAGATATGTAGGAACCAACGAGTGACTGAAGAGGGCAATATTTGATAATGATATGCTCCCCTGATCTCTACCTAATGGTCCAGAAAGAGCAGTTCTAACTAGTGCAATAGGCTCCAGACCAGGTTTTAGCCAGGTGAGCATCTGGGAAGGAATACTGAGTGCTTAGAGCTACCTTTGCTTCCTCTCTGCCTCATCCTATTTCTAGAATGGCAGAGTACCATTTTCACTTAAACTACATAACAGAAATGCATTAGGTAACTCGTAGGTGAATTATAGTAAATCCTGTGATATGAGGCACAGATAATGGTTATTTATTCATACATGCCCCTTTCAGGTTCTTTGCAGTTTCCAAATTAAGAAAAGCAAGAGGTTGCCTACATGAAGACCTGCACCCCATATTTTTTCCACTGAATGCTGACATAAGTTGATAGCTCATATGTGAGAGGTGCTGAATGATGCATCAAGGTCTTACAAAAACAGGTGCAAGACTGGCAGTGAAGTGCACTGCTGATTCTGGTGCGTACAGACTCTAACAACTTCATTTATCTTGTATGACACCAGTCTTCTTCAGGCATATACAAATTTCTGCTTGGTGTGGCTTTGAGCTAAAAGTGTCCATTTGCATCCTACATCATAGTTGTAATCTTTACCTGCCATCATATTTCCTTGACTCTGCTTAGATTGAGGACACATCTTAGCTAAAACAGGCACTTCTGCATATAGAGAATGAACTTTAGCAATATCTAATATGTCAGAAAGTGACTCTGTGATAATGCATCTAACACTTTAGACTCCTCTGGGAGAACTTAAATCTTTGAGTGATCATAGCATCATCAAGTTGCAGATCATAGGTTAATTGGAAAATTTGCTAATGTGATCATCCTATTGGGTTCATGAAAAATAACATTGACTCTTTACACTAAACCTTATTTTAGACTCAGTGACCCCTATTTCCACAGAAACAGAGTTAGAAAGTTGACTAGTAGCCAGCAGCTGAAATAAAAACTCTTGCATGTTATTTTTATCTGCTAAGATAGACAAATATTAGTTTCCCAAACAAGCTACAGATTTTAGGGATCTTTTGATTCCTAAGACCAGAGGACCAAATCCTGCATTCTTTACTCCTGCAAAACCCCCATTCATCTCAATGATGAACACAAGATTGTTCTGAATAATGAATGAACAGGACCACACAATTTAGCACATTGGTATTTCAAATTACAGGCAAAAGCCCTTTCATGTTAGGAGGAAAAATTGTCTAACCAGTTCTGACATATATGTTTGTGCCAAACACCTGCACAACTGGATCATTTACAAAACAATCAAATGTCTTCCTCCCACATTGGTAATTTTATGAAAAATATATAAAAAGGCCTGCTTCTTTGAGGGGCTATGTGTGCCCTCCGCTTCTAATGATCAGCTCTGAGGGGATGTTCAGCACCTTGGAGGTAGGGTATGCCTCCTGCACTCTCACGGTAGGTCTACGCTATGGGACAAAGTTGAATTAAGATACGTAGCTGAAGTCGAAGTAGCTTAACTTGACTTTTAGCGCTGTCTACACTGCAGGAAGTCAAAGGAAGAACATTCTTCCTTCAACTTCCTTACTTTTCGTGAAAGCAGGGTTACCGGCATCGACCGGGGTGCCCCTCTCATTTTGAATTAGCTGTCTTAACTAGACTGCTAATTCAAACCCTGGAAGATCGACAGCAGCAGCATTAATCTTCCTCTGTAGTGTAGACATAACCTAAGGCTTCAGTTACTGTGCCTGCATATGAATACCTCCAACTAGTGCAACAGTACTAAGCACTGTGTTCTGATGAATCTGCAATAGCAACACAAACTTCGTGACCTGATTGTGGAATGTCCCACTCAGAGGGGAGCACAGCAGGGTCTCCTCTTCACTTGTGTCTTGTTCAACCTGTAGCAGCACATTTATTCAGCAGCCACACTCATATTGGGCCTTCTTCTGATCTCATAACAATATAAATAAGGGTTGATGTCAACAGAGTTATATGGTATAAAACTAGTGTAAATTAAAAATCAGGTTTATCATGTCCGTTCTGTTTTCTTGTTATTAACTGCCTATACAATGGCAGGTTGACTTATTATAAAGGGAGCTGGTACCAATCTTGATATTTAAATTGCCTGACACTTTCCAGAACAAAAGATCCTTGCAGGTTTTTACTTTGAGAATCTCTTACATCTCTGGTCTTTGCAGCAGGCCTTGGACACCAAAGAGCTAGAATGCCCTCTGGGTTGAGACTTTTTTTGGCCCATTAAATTCCATTCAACTTTTTTATTTTTTTAAATATAAACTATTCTCATATCCTTTCACTGGCTTTGGGTTCTTCAGGAGAATACTGGCAACCTGCCCAAATAATAATTAAACAGGAATATTCTAAAGCAGATATTTCCAGTGTCCTATATAAGCAGCAACACACTGCACTGGGAACACCTGAGAGCTGCTAGAGTAGCTGAAATAGAGGTGAGGGTAGAGTTGTAGAAAGTTGGGTGGAATTCTCCCTTCCCTTAATTCAGCACAGAAACCTAGTGGCCTCTATCTACCTCCTTGGGGCCACATAGGGCACAAATCCCTCCTGGCAGGGAAGAAGAGAAAGATGACCATGCTCCCCATAATCATTTCCTGGATACAGCAGCTGGACCCAGTGGTTTATTTCCCGCTCTGAGTTAAAAGCCTTTTCTTGCTGCCATCTAATGGCGTTTCTTTTACAGCTCAAATGTTAGCAATCTGTACTGTAGCACTGAAGGTTTGGGATTCACACGCTGCTGCTGAATGATGGAGACATTGGTACAGCTGCACATATTAGAATTTTTTTTTACCTTTTTTCTTTTAAAAAGTGAAGCTACATTAAACGAATATTATTTAGTTTGCAAAGTCAAGCACTCAAGTCAGGAAATGGCAGATTTACACTTGCCTGCGGAACCTTAATTTGTTCCCTTTTGTGTATACATTTTGATGCAGTTTTTAATTACACAGTCACATGCTTTTTCTATCCTGCTGCCTCATTCAGAGCACAGGATGTGTGCACAAGTGGGTAGAATTAAGCTTTATATGAACAAATATAAATCTGGCATTTCCTAATTTTTGAGATCTTGATTCTGCAACCTAAATAAGATTCTTGTAACATAGCTTTTAAACTGTAACCAGGGGGCAACAGCTCTGGCAGGGATTTTAACGGCAAGGGGCTCCAGGCACTGCTGCTGCCACAGTAGCGGTGGCTGGGAGCCCCGGGCCCTCTTGAATTGCCAGGCCCAAGGGCAGTTATCCCTTTTGTTCCTTCCCTCTGCCCGACAGTGCGTCTGGATGTAACTATTTAGATAGAAAGACAATGTTCCTGCCTGAAAGATATGATAGGCAAATCGTTGAAGCTCATGTTGCTGTTTTTTGCAGATATGAAGAGGAGTTTGGATCAAGAGTTTTGGTTCTGCCCATTATAATGGTAATAGTCAGTTACTAAATTCAAATACAACCAGACTTACTTAATATTCAGGCAAGCATGTGTTTGTAGGCTTGCCGCCTACACTTAGGGTATGTCTAGACTACATGCCTCTGCCGACCGAGGCATGTAAATTAGACATACCGACATAGTCAATGAAGCGGGGATTTAAATATCCCCTGCTTCATTAGAATAAAAATGGCCATCACGTTGTGCTGGCTCAACTGTTTGTCGGCACAAAGCGGCAGTCAACACGGGGATCGGTTGGCAAGGAAAGCCTTTGCCGACCGATCCTGTAAACCTCGTTGCATGAGGCATAAGGGATCGGTCGGCAAAGGCTTTCCTTGCCGACCGATCCCTGTCTTGACTGCCACTTTGTGCCGACAAACAGCTAAGCTGGCACAACGCGGCAGCCATTTTTATTCTAATGAAGCTGGGGATATTTAAATCCCCACTTCATTGACTATGTCGGTATGTCTAATTTACATGCCTCGGTCGGCAGAGGCATATAGCCTAGACATACCCTTACAGTCCTGCAGTGGCTCAGCTGCACCGGTGTAGCTCTGTCACTGTAGTGCTTAGTGAAGTTGCTACCTATGCAGATGGGAGAGCATCTCCTGTCAGTCTAATTACTCCACCTCCCCAAGAGTTGGTCATTATGTTGACCATTAAGATAGCAATGTGCAGGCTTGTGTTTAGCTTAGCATAACTGCATCGCACAGGAATGTGGGATTTTTCCACACCCGTGAAAGATGTTGGTAGTGGACCAAATCTGTGTGTTTCAGATCCTCCCCTTAATTTACTTTTCAATGCCACAAATGTACTTAGAACAGTAAGTAACTAATCAGTCTCTACAAGTTACAATGTACATTGGAGTGACTGGAAATTCTACAGTATATAGACTGAAATTAAATTTATAAGCCAACACGCTGGAATTTCAGTTTCCCTTTATATAGGACTTCAAATGGAAGAGCCAAGTAAAGGGACCAGAATGGAATATCTGTTATAGACTACCACCACTGTGGTCTTTCTTTTGCCTCAAACCAAGGTACTGGGTGGATATTACAAATAAAGTTATTTGTGGTAAGGAAACAGTTATCCTGGGAAGACAGCACATTCCTTAAATGTGTCAAATATGCATGGTGTGCTGCTAAAAAAAAATCCCTATCAGATATGTATGACAGGATACTCTGTACAGTAAAAGCTATGACTCTTTCCTCCTCTGGTACTGTCAGAGAGAGCCACAATTCAGAATAATAAAACAATGTTTAGTCTACAGTTCTGTGATGCAAGCTCACTGTACATTTGCCAAAGTAGAAAGATTTCATTATACAATGTGATTAAGGAGAGGGAGAGGGAATTGATAGGTTATATAACATAAGGGAATATGACATGTCTGGGGGTAGTGCTTCCCTCTTGCCAGTCTTATATCGGTAGGAAGTGAAGAAGGCTTGTAGCATGAGTGATGATGGTAAGGAGGGGCAGTAGACCATAAGTGGGAATTATACAGGTTGCCATGGATTTCTTGCCAGCAGGAATTCACGCTCCACTACAGAGGCACCTTCTCTAGCTGCTAAACATGCTGAGATCCACAGACAGAGAGACAGGGACTCCAGAACCAGAGCAGGTTTTTATCAGACCTTCAGAATATTGGGGACAGGGCTATGTTGGTGGGCAAGCATAGGGAAAGGGAGAGACTTGCCTCAGAATGGAACTACCTGGTGGAGTGCCAAAATTTTACACATGGAAAGTGTGAAGCACTCAAACTTTTACGTGTTTCTTAAAGTTGTGCATGTGCAAAACATTCACATTTCAATTGTCATGACTCCCTCTGGCTCCCAGCTCACAAAACATCTGACCAATTAATTCTAGGGTCCTTGCTGTATAGCACTGTAGGAACTTAATACGTCTGCTTCTTATGGAACAGTCTCTAGTCTGTTCTATCACCTTTGACTAGAACACAGGAAACTGGTCACATCTTCCTAGAGGGAATTCTTCCAGCACATTCTCCTCAATGGGTGTAGAACCTGTGTATCTGACGGCTACTGTGCCACAGGCTTCAGCATATGGGACATGTCCAAGACAGAGAAAGATGTGGCTGAAGTGTACTATATGCTCTCAGTATATGATTGGTAAGATGGTGTCACATTATTGGATTCTAAAGGTCACTGTTGCACTCATGGGGGGGCTCTTTGCCCCAAAAGTCTGTACAAAGGGGGTCATGTGAGGTGTCACATGAAAGCTTATGTTCTACTGATTCTGTATATGCTATTCATGTACTTGTATAATAGCTGTATGTGGAGTTATAAATATGTACTCTGTGTTGATGCTGGAAAATTCTCTGTCTGAGGCAGAGCAATGTGCCAGGAATGTTCGTTCAATGGCTATGCTAATTAGCGAGGCTCCAAGGACGATAGATCTCTAGGTGCCAAAGACACACCTGAGGAATGAATCCGGATGCCTACAGACCAGCCAGAATAATGATTGCTGGCTTGGGACACAAGGATAGGTCCCTGGGCCATGTGACCCACTCCAGCTTGGAAGAGACCAGGGATGGATATAAAATGCCATGTGGCAGACTCCATTTTGTCTTGAGTTCAGCTCCTGATCCCAGATGCAGCTTTGCAGGGAAGAACCGTGGACCCATCCTGACATAGGATGTATACCAGAGACTTTTAAGATAGCAGTTGTAACATCTCTGCCAAGAGCCTGCATTGAGAACTGGGTGATTCGATGCATGTAATGTATTCTCCTTAACAACCTTACTCTCATGCTTTTCTTGCTTTTATTAATAAACCTTTAGATTTTAGATTCTGAAGGATTGGCTCAGCGTCGTCTTGTGGGTAAGATCCAGAGTGTAAATTGACTAGGACCTGTGGCTGTTTTCTTGGGACCGAAAGAACCCGTTCGGGGTAGGGGAGATTGGATTGTAAAACCCCTCACCTGTGTGCAGGCCTGGGGCTGATTGGGGCACAGGGAGAACTGGGGTGTCAGAGGAGTTTTGCTCCTGAGGCTTCAGGCTAGCCAAATTGGCAGCTGGAGCGCTCGGTGTGACTGGTTTGTGGCCTATTTGGGAAGGTCACCGGTCTGAGGCTGTAAGGAACCCCAAGTTTTGAGCAATTCGTCCTGAGCGGACGCCCTCAGCGGTGCCCAGACCCGGCCCAGTCCATCACAGATGGTCTCTTGGGTCCATATCCTGCTGTCATATATTAATGCTACCTGAGGTTGCTGTATTCTGTAGGTGGTGCTAGGGCTAATGTCAGACTTCCCTCAGGCTCTGGAGCTCCTGTGGAAAGCAGAGAATTGGGTCAGAGGTACAGTTACTATTGGACGTTTAATGTGAATTTTCTCATGTTATTATGTTGTTCACTGAGGATATTTGATCTGTAAGTGTAATGGAATATTTATGAAAATTATCCTAACTGGTAATTTCCAGTCTTCTTAATACTCAAAGGGTTTTTAATCGTAATTATGAAGTAATGTTGTTTGAGTATAGACTTTATTAATTACTTATGCAACCTTCATGCTAAGTTAATAAGTTAACAAAGGTTTTGTATGGGAAAATTGCAAACAGATTATTTCAGCAACCATATAACTATATCATTTATTTTCTGTTCTTGTTACAATCATGCTGAAAATTTATTACAAGAATCCTTATGAAAGTAATAAAATAAAGGAAAATGATCATAAAGCCAATCACATATTTTATAGAAAATAGGAATATAAAATCACTTTGTGCTAGGTTTCTCTGCTGCAAAGCAATTTATCATTTAAGAAAAGACAACTTTCTGCTGGGTTTAAGCAGCTAATCTGTTCAACTTCTTGTGACCCATGCAGGAATGGGAATAAGTTTTATTATTTTCAATTTCAAAAAGCTTTACTCACCACTGGTCATGCTAACACAATCCTTCAGTGCCAGAGGAAGAGCAATTTGCCAATTCAGATACCTCTGCAAAAGTTCCCCCACCCATTCTTAAGAGTTGGATGTTTTGCATACACACTTTCCTTGGCTATAAGATCTCAATTTCCTAGTATTCTAAGCCTATTTCCTTGCAAAACCTTTCAGATCTGTTGATATTCAATGTGCTTTTCTAACTTTTAGGTTTTGTAACCAAAAAAAGACCCCACAAAAATGAATGCTAAACTTGCTTTAAAAATGCTTTGGATTAAGTAGAGGTAAAATTTAAATATCTTAAATTCAGTTTTCAAGTGACATACTTTGTAGAAAAGATTAAAATGTGATTGCTGTTATTCTTACTGATGTTTATATCACATTGTATACTGTAATATCATGTACCTACATGATGTGACACAGGGCAAAGTTTGGTTCCCGCATATAGCTCCCTCCTCCAGCTAGGCACTGCTTGGATCATAACCTAGAGGACTGGGGAGCATTCCCAAGATGGGAGAAACTTCCTCACAAGGGTCAGGTGACAAGAGTCTCCTTGGCAATGCCAGGCAGGACCCCAGAGGCTCACAAGGGATCAGTTGCTAAATCCCAGAACCAGGAGTGATGGGAAAACTTGGCCCCAGGCTGCAGTGGGCAAATCCTGTATGCATCACTGCCAAGGGGGAGATGAGCCAAGACTGGTATACAGTTTGTGAGAATAATGCCCCTGCATTCCCTGCCCCCATCTCCACCCAAGACTGACCCCATCTACCTCTGCTGCTCCCCATTTTTCCATCCCCACAGTTTTCTGTCCTGGGCAACTGCCCTGCTTGCCCCACCCTGGTAACAGCTCTGCTGCCTATAAGGAATCAGCCAACCAACAGCAGTTAAACTTGAGTGGCAGCTGGGGCGAGGTGGTTTTAATTATAAACAGTAAATTTAATAACTGTAGTTAAAATACAACATCTTTCAAATGATTTGAAACCATCAAGCTCCTATATAACCATGTGCTCTTACAACTATTATATCAATGTTCCTCAATTTTTCCTATATTTGTTAGTTACTTTCAACTTTTGTGTCTTGTTTCAAATTGAGAGCTCCTTGGGGCATACGTAATTGTAGAGCCACTGGGGCAATAGGACTGAGCTTGATTAGGGTGTTTGTGCACAACCATAGTACACATAAATAAAAATAAAAAACTTGTATTCTTGCCCCATTTACCCAGTGCATACAGCCCCATTATTTACAATATTTTTTTTAATTTACATTAGTTGCTGATACACTAGTGAAGTGGTCTTTGAAGGCCTTTGCTTGCACAATACAATTCAAAGTAGATATTTTAAAAGCTTTTATAACATTTTATCAGTACATCCGTGTTAGGCCCGGTGTGTTTCCTGTATTTTATTGTATAATACTGAACAATGCAAGCATTATGCTTTAGCAATGTTACACTTTGTCCAACACGTCGCTGCTTCTGAGAGGCATGTGGAGCCAGGAAGGGAGCTTGCCTGCACTGTCAACCAGACTTTTAAAGGCCTGGTCAGCAGTTCTGACCATAGCTGCCATGGTCCCTTTTCAACCAGGTGAGTAGGAAAGTTTAAAGGGGAGGATGTTCTCCTCCCAGACCATAACCCCACCCAGGGCTGCTGTGCTCTTCCTGCCCCATGTGATGTGTGGGGAGGAATTCTGTCCTTCTCCTGCGACAGTTCTCCTCCCAGAACATTAAGCCACTGTCCCTGGCAACTGGACCCAAGTGGGGAGCAAGACAGAACTGCTCCCAGTCATTGCTCTGTGCAGCATAGCAGCTGCCTGAGAGAGGGCCTGGCTGTGGAGGGGCAGCAGCCCCCTCCCTGCCTGGACTCAGCTTCCAGGGACAGAGACTGAGCATGCCAGCGGGAAGGGGGCTCTGGTTCACTCGGCCCTTGCTCCCAGAAGCCAACTCTGGGAAGGGGTGCAGCCCACCATTACCACAAGCATACTCTCTTGCAGGCAGCTGCTGCACTGCAGCGGCTCCACCGAGCAGTGTCCTAGCAGTCCATGTGAGATGAAGCTCTGGTCCCTCTTCTTTCATTCCCTAACTGAGATGGAAGCCGGGGGAGCACTTGACCCCACAACTCCATCCCCCACGCATGTTGCCTCTGGTCTTTTTTATGACACCCACTTGTTTCATAATATATATCAGTTACAACTACCCCTTGCAATTTCAGTCTTGTATTGCAGTTTTCTGTGTTGTCCTACGTCCTAGGTTCTTCCCTTTGGGAGAAGGAACCTATTAGTTGCTTGGCACAGCTATCCGACTATATAATAAGAACATAAGAACATAAGAACGGCCGTACCGGGTCAGACCAAAGGTCCATCTAGCCCAGTATCCTGTCTGCCGACAGTGGCCAGCACCAGGTGCCCCAGAGGGGGTGGACCGAAGACAATGATCAAGCGCTTTGTCTCCTGCCATCCCTCTCCAGCCTCTGACAAACAGAGGCCAAGGACACCATTTTATCCCTGGCTAATAGCCTTTATGGACCTAACCTCCATGAAATTATCTAGCTTCTCTTTAAACTCTGTTATAGTCCTAGCCTTCACAGCCTCCTCTGGCAAGGAGTTCCACATGCTGACTACACGCTGTGTGAAGAAGAACTTTCTTTTATTAGTTTTAAACCTGCTACCCATTAATTTCATTTGGTGTCCTCTAGTTCTTCTATTTAGGAACTAATAAATAACTTTTCTTTATCGGCCCTCTCCACACCACTCATGATTTTATACACCTCTATCATATCCCCTCAGTCTCCTCTTTTCTAAACTGAAAAGTCCCAGTCGCTTAACCTCTCCTCATACGGGACCCGTTCCAAACCCCTAATCATTTTAGTTGCCCTTTTCTGAACCCTTTCCAAGGCCAAAATATCTTTTTGAGGTGAGGAGACCACATCTGTACACAGTATTCAAGATGTGGGCGTACCATAGTTTTATACAGGGGCAGTAAGATATTCCGGTCTTATTTTCTATCCCTTTCTTAATAATACCTAGCATCCTATTTGCCTTTTTGACCGCCACACACTGTGTGGAAGTTTTCAGAGAACTGTCCACGATAACTCCAAGATCTCTTTCCTGATTTGTCGTGAGACAAATTAGCCCTCATCATACTGTACGTATAGTTGGGGTTATTTTTCCCAATGTGCATTACTTTACACTTATCCACATTAAATTTCATTTGCCATTTTGTTGCCCAATCACTCAGTTTGGTGAGATCTTCTTGGAGTCCCTTACAGTCTGCTTCTGTCTTGACTATCCTAAACAGTTTGGTATCATCCGCAAACTTTACCATCTCACTGCTTACCCCTTTCTCCAGATCATTTATGAATAAGTTGAACAGGATTGGTCCTAGGACTGACCCTTGGGGGACACCACTAGTTACCCCTGTGTGTACAGCTACAGGTCTGTATCAATAATGAATTCAAATCATGTATGAAACAGAATATTTTGCTATATGGTTTCCTTGCCCCAAAGTCTCTGTGAACAGGATGTTTAAGCCCATCACAGGGGGCCATCCGCTGAAAATTAAGATATTTAGATGGATAAATTATCCTGCAGTGCAAAACAGTTTTTTCTGTACAATCTCTTTCTCAGTAAGAATAATCACTGTTCAGAATCAGATTTTATTTGGGGACGCGGGGAGGAAAGAAAGGCGAGCACTTGGCTACTGCTCCCAAATAGTGATTCGTACAGAGAGCCAAATGGCAGTAGATTAACATGTTAAGTATACAGATCATTTTGACAGCTTCATGTTTATTTTCCTTCTGAGTATGAATTGCGAAGGGCTAGAAATAGTCACAAGAACACAGACCATTGTAAGGTGTGGCATGTTTTTGTGCCACCCCAGGAGCAGCAAAGGGAAGAAACTGATTCAGGGAAGCTCATATGACCCACCCTGCTATAGGCTGGCTGAGCTATGCAGGCTGACATGTTGTAGGGGGGGAGCTCATTACGGGCATAGGGTAGTAAACATGTAGAAGTGCAGCATTCTTTGTCCCTGTGCAAGGACTACTGGTTCCAAGCTCAAGTCAGAATCTAACCTTAAAGAAACAAACTAGGAAAATAATTTGGTCATGCAGGCCTATTGCAGTGTTTTGGGTAGGTTAAAAAGAATTATTAATAATTAAAAATTTTACTTTTAAAATGAGACTATTTGGCCTTTCCAAGACCTAAAGAGCTCTATGTAAGCTCAAAAGCTTCTCTCTGTCACTGACAGAAGTTTGTCCAGTAAGAGATACTCCCCATCTTTCTCCCACCTTTTATTCTTAATTATGTTTTTCAGCCCATATTTTCATATTTCCCTGTCAGCTATGTTGCAAAGTGACACATTTGTTATGTAATACTGATCCAGGTCCTTAGAATGTGTGTGCAAAAAGTAACTTTAACCACATTTCTGCTCCCCCATTCTTGAGCCAGCAGTGCATTATTCTCTTATTCAGGAATAACATAGAGCAGCCTTCAGAAAACTCTAACTTGCACTTGCTGCCAACAGGAGGAGAAGCAAGGAATCAGTGAAAGTAAAGATGCTTCAGCCATGCTCCCTTTCTCACCCCCACCCCTGCACCACACCTTTACTTTAGCCCCAGAAAAGGGGATGTCATTGGAGGCACTGAGGTAGCACTAAAGCACTAGAGGACCCTGCCCAGTATAGGTGTGACCCTTCTGTGAAGAGTTGCACTGATGATATGGTACAAATCAGCAGAAGCATAGCCCAGATCCTGGGCAAATATATCTAATTCTATTTTGCTACTGCTGTGCAGGTTTGCTTTTTACTTTGCCCAACTCTCCCCATATTAAGGTAAAAAGAACCCAACATGCCCACACCTTCAATCTTATTCATTATTCAACATACAAAAGGCATAACAATCACAAGGGTGGAGAACAAAAAAACTGGAACTGCTGTGTATTTGGGACTGCCCTGCAATCTCACGTCCCATTCTTCACAAAGTAAGGAAAGCAACATGGTTGATTTCTTTACATAAGGACTGCAACTGTATATTCACAGAGCACACTCTGCTGGTTGATTGACAGAACTGTATTGTGCATTTCAGATGAGGCAACTAATGTGCCTTCCTGATCCATATAAAGAGAAGGGTAAGTACATGTATTAATGAAGGATGAAAGATGATCCGGAATGCATGGGGCAGGTAGAAACCTGTGAAGTTTCACTCCTTCAGCCATGAGCAGTAATGATGACTCACTTCCATAAGCAACTACTTTTGTAAGGAATGTCTGAACTTGATCAAAGAAAGATGAGGTTCAGGGATGAAGGGGAAGAATGAGAAGAGGAGACAGAAGCTGTGTGTGCCATTGCCATTTACTGGTTTCCATTACAGTTCATAGGTTTTCCCAAAAAAAGTCCTGTACTGACCAATTTTTTTTACTTAGAGTCAAACTCAAACTCTTCCCAGGTGTAACTCTCTGGAAGTCAGTAGAGTTGTATGAGGGAGGAATTTGACATGAAATGCTTCTTCAGTCACTACTGCAATCCAGTTTGTTTCTGTTTAGAGATGGCAGGATATAAGTGAATATGTCAGCATAATGTGAATAAAACAAGCTGGATCTTAGCTGTTATGAATAAGTTACAGGTTAATCATTCATTAAGCACACTTTCAAAAGCACACTACCCATTTTCATATGTGGTAGGATTCCATCAAGAGGTGCCAATATAGCTTAGGTTTTGCTGCTTTTTTTTATTCTTTTCATTGGCATTGCATTTATGATCTGTAGAAATAGTTTCTATTTCCTTCTCTTTTTTAAAAGAATAAAAGACAGTTGCAGATTTGGTGTGCAAGACACCCCTCCATTGTCCTGCCAATGTCCATTAACCATGACTCTTCTCTAGGGGGATGGGCTTACTTTAGTTTAGATGCCCATTCAATCTTAGGCCTTATGGGTCATGTCTACACAGCAGGGCTTAACTTGAAATAAACTACGCAAATTGAGCTACATCACTTGCGTAGCTTATTTAGAAATTGGGAGCGTCTACACAGCACTTATTTTGAAACAGAGCACTCTTCCTCTGACTACCCTTACTCCTTGTACAATGAGGGTTACAGGAGTCAGAATAAGAAGTCCTCCAGCTTGACAGTATTTTGACATTATTTCGAACTAATTGCCTGCTGTGTAGACACGGACTAAGTTATTTCAAAATAACACTAGTTATTTCAAAATAATATTGCTGTGTAGATGTACCCATGGAGATTACCAGTAAGGTTAGTAACTAAATATGTTGGTGGCTTTTGTGATGGGACTGACTGTTAACAATTGGACTGAGTCCACCAACTAATTTAGTTTAGGCCAGTTTCAGCTGCCAGATATTAATCTTTTGTCAGACTCTAACGACTTATCTCAAACTCTAAGCCAACCAGTTCTCCAAACCCCAAGAGATTTTGGATGCACTATGTTATCCAGCTATAGTTATCTGGTGATTCAGCTACTGGTGCAGCTTCAGTTAGCCTGCCTCATGCTCTATCCAGTGTAAGAACTGCAAAACTTTGAATGTAGCAGGTGAATAAAATTGTTAGTCTCTTCCTGACTCAGCTTAACTTCCAGTGTTAAAGCAATTGAAAAATACAATACTAAGGGTGCCTAAAATGTTTCAAATTGAGGTTTTTTGTTTACACTAAATAAATGGAGTGCCCATAGTATTATTACCTTGAGTTCTAATTTTTTCTGTTTTCACAAGCAAGAACTGGAGGGGAAGTCTTTAAAGAATATGTAGGCCTGCAGGAAGTGGTGATAGTGATTCAGAATGTATTGCGTAGAACATCTATTTATCATGACTTTTTCCTTTTTTATAAGAAATCTATAACTTTCAGCTATAAGCTTGTTTGGCACATATTGTGTAAGTACCTCTGTTAAATACCATTATAGCTGGCCCAGTTCCTGTGGAAAACACATTTTTATAATCATTGCAAATGTCACATTCTCTACCAATCTCAGAAAAACTGATATCCTACCAATTGGTTAGAAAGCATTTTAAAATGGAAAAATGGCCAGTTATAGAAATGTGGACAATTTCTAGTTTAATGAAAGATGAACGATTTAAACCATATGTTTAGAGAACCGGGCAATGTTTTCTCTAGGTATTTAAGTAGTAAGCGATTCTTTTCATTAAGCTAGAAACTTTCTACAGTTCTAGAACTTGCCATTTTTCCAATTTAAAATTGTAACCATTTTCAGCTCCTACATATTCTCATTATTATTGTTTTTGATTCCTTCATCACCAGAATTCTTGTCATATTTTCCAGAATGATCTCAATATTATATTAAGAGCAAATGAGAATGAGAAACAAATTTCAGGTCTCCTATAATGAGCCTTGAGTTTGCATGTCTCCTCTGTAGCAGGCTGCATCTGAACATTGCCTCTGTAATAGGGAGGGGGAATTCTCTTTGAAAGAACAGTACATAGAAATCATAACAGATATCAATTACTCACACTCCTCTTTCTTTCAGTCAGAAATGAATCACTCTCCCTGACCATATTTCTCAGAGCAAACAGGACACTGCCTGAGCCTTCCCACGCAAGCCCATGAGTCGCTTGCTCCCCCTTCCTCTCCCCACACGGGGCTGTCCCTATCCACTCGCTCAAGCTCTGCCTACCCCCTCTCCTCCATATCTCTGTGCAGGGCTGGCATCGCTGCTTATTCCTTTGCACCCTACTTTGACAAAAGTGAGCATGTGTCATGCTTGCTTTGCCAATTACTCTGAAGCTAGCAAGGGGACATCCCAGAGCCACATGGCATAATCCTATGGTGTGCTTGCACGTGTGGAATTCTTCCTTGTCCCCTTAAACTACTGCTGTTGCATATGAGTACCAGAGTGGGGAGGTGGGCCCACCAATATCTACCCCAAGGTTTTGACCCTCAGCAACCATTAAAATGTTTTAGCCCTGATATCCTGGCAAAATTGAGTTCTGTGTGTAAATTTCCTCAGCAGCTTTAATTGGTTGAGGTATTTGCTGCCTCTGTTCCCCCCTGTTGAGCGGTGCTGCCATGCACTATAATTATTGCTATGTTTCTGGTAGGTGGAAGTTGCATTTCAGTAGTGGATTAACTGAGCACTGTGTATAGTTCGTATATTGGTTTTGAAATGGATCTGATCCTACTTCTGCTGAAGGGGTGAGAGCTTTGCCATTGATTTCAGTGAGTGGTGGATCAGGGCCTAAGTTTGCAAGGTGCCTTACAGCCCTCAGGTTGAAAACACTATATAAAGGCAGTTTTGTCAGCTCTCAATTTATTGTACTAGTACAATTTTGACCTCTCTTATAGGTTGTCTCCCAGTTATATGAAAGGCTGCAGCATCCACACAGATTTGGAGAAGAAAAATGATAATTAGCAATTGACTCCTCCACATAATACTCCGTAGCTTAGTGGAAAGAGAACTAAGCTACATGCGCAGAGGTTCGGTATACAACCCCCACTTCTTTCACTAGCTACTGTACCCTTCGCAACCCAAAAAGCTTTGTATGTGGAGTGAGGACTACCAATTTCACAGTGTTACCGGGCCTTTGCATAAGGTCAGTGGAGGCAATGATGGGCGTACTACTCAGTTCTCTAATAGAAGAGAGTCAAGTCTCTTGCACCTCATTAGACACATTTTGTCTGGCTATGGTTCAATGCTTGTGTTACCTTTGCTAGGACTGTGGCTCTCTGTCACTCTTAAGTACCTACTTAGTCAATACAGTTTTATGACTCTGGTACTATTTACATGCATACTGTGGGTTTGAAGATTATCCAAAGCCTGCTGAGTACCCCCATAGGGCTAAGAAATATGTAAATACATACATATCAAAGTTAGTGGAAGGACCCTGCCTTCATTGTTGGAATTATTTTATTTGGCAAAACTTATATTTATAAATGAATTAGAGGTAGCTGTCCCTTTGAGCATAGGATGTGACAGTAAGTTTGGGGCTGTCACGGAAATTCTCACTCATCCCCAAGGGGCTGGGCATCAGGCCTCAGCAGCCCTTCAAATAGTGTTCAACCCCACACATGTCCATTCTGACTACAGTCATCTCCAGCCATATGGGCTGCCAGACTCAGTGACCATACCCCTCTCTCTCAGGTCAGTGTGTCCTCACAGCCAGAGTCAATAATAGTGGGTACAGCTCCCCACACGGGGCTGGTAAGAGTGAGGTTGGGGGAGCCAGGCCCACCCTCTGCACTAGGTCCCAGCCCGGGTCTCTGTCAGCAGTAGAATGGTCCACCCCTATCTCAGTGGGGAATTCCACCAAAACATGTCAGGCTCCCGGAGAACAACTCCCCACCCTGGGCTACTTCCTACTAGTAGTCCTCCCCAGCTCTTCCCTCCAGACTGGTAGCTTCTCCTGCAGTTCCCTATGTCAATTGTGTAGCTTATTTCAAAATAGCTTATTTCAAAATTGGGAGCATCTACACAGCACTTATTTCAAAATAGAGCACTCTTCCTCCGACTTTCCTTACTCCCCGTACAATGACGGTTACAGGAGTTGGAGTAAGAAGTCCTCCAGCTTCACAGTATTTCAACATTATTTCCAAATAACTGCCTGCTGTGTAGATGCGAACTAAAATATTTCAAAATAACGCTAGTTATTTCAAAAGAATGTTGCTGTGTAGACGTACCCTAAGCTCACTAGTGTGGATATGGCCTCAGTGTTTGTTCCCTGCCTAGCACAATGGAGCATTGATTTTGGTTGGGTCCTCGAGGGAGAGCTCTTGCTGGAGAGGCCAAAATCACCTTTTCCACTATAAATTTGTGAGGAGTGAGAGTTCAGACAGATCAGCAGACAGATGAGAGAACATTGTTTATTTTTTTTAAATAATCCCATTAGCTTTTTATTTAATGATTTTTTGGAATGATTTCATGATTTTTAGTCCAGTATCACAATACTTGAACTTTTGGGACCTTCAATACCATAAAAGTAAAACTAAACTAGCATTATTATTAGGCGTGCCCTTCTGCCCCCAAATTGTGAGCCAAACTAAAAATGATCAGCACTGATTCGAGCAGAATTAATAAAATAAAATAAAATGATACCTGAGCCATGATTTCACTGTTCTGTGTGCCCACACTGCCTTACAGTGATATTTCCTGAGTAGAACGAGACAGTACACGCTTCTTCAAGGTTCAGTGGGAAGACACCTGGAAGGAGGGAAGAGTGAGCAAATAACATTAACATAAAAATCCAGTTAAAGCAGGACAACTAGCATCTCTTTCTGATTTAGGACTATGGTGTGCTAGTAGCATTTCTTCCCTTTTGAGGGTTGTTTGCCCTCTACTAATATAACACTGTCTTGGTTTATGAGAAATTCAGTATGAGCTACCATAACAAACTGCCAATGGCAATACAGTTGGGATTTTATCCTGTCTCTAAAAACAACCCTCATAAAACTTTTACACTAGAAAATACATCCACAGTTACTGTACTTTGGAATTTTATATCACTTCAGCTATTTCTCTGGTTAGCAATCCTCAGCCCACTGGTTATAGCTTGAGCAGGCTATAAACCAAGCATGTCTCTACAGATCATCTTTAGACGACACTACAAGGTCTTTTGGTGCTGAATTGAGGGATACAGGGCTCTACACAACACTCTCACAGTGCCCTTCACAGCACCATTTCCATGCTATGATCCCATCCCAACATCAGGGCCTGCCCTCTCTCGTGTGGCCGGTCTCTTTCATATAAGATGAATGGAGCAGTTCATACCTCGTGGAGCCATCATTACAGCTTGTCAGCAGACAAGACAATATGTCAATTCGGCTCATGTTTTCAAGCTTTTCTTTGTATCCATGAGGGCTTTCGATGGCTGTTGTTTTTAAATGAAAGTTGAGAGCCTGATCTCATTGTGTGATTCCACAAGCTGAGGCCCAAGGCACAGGCCTGTAGTGGCTATCCCTGAATCTTTTTGTTGAAGTATAGAAACAAAGTGATACCCGCTCTTTAAAGCAGCTTACAATAGATTGGGGCAGATTTGCCTCATTGGTGTGAGGCGATGCAAATTGTATCTTCTTATCCCAGCAAGGCCTGCTGCATCCCACCAGGGATTTATCCCTCATGAAGGCAGGCAGTATTTCCTCCATCACAATGCTTTGGAAGTTCTACTTAAGGAAAAAGAGCTTTAAAATCCATCAGGAACTCGCTAGGAATCACACTGGAGGAATCTGAAACGATGTGCAGAATTCTCCCCATCAGTTCACCCAGTTCTACCCATTTTCTACACTGTGCTGGCTACCTGCCTCAGTTAGGGTATGTCTACACTGCAGAGTTTTTTTCGGAAAAGGAAAAAACTCCAGTTACATCCACACTGCAATTGCATTCTTCTGAAAGAAAATCGAAAGAACAGAGGGGTTTTCCGACATTGGTAAACCTCTTTCTACGAGGAAGAAGCCTTTTTCCGAAAGAGCCCTTTGGAAAAAGGTATGTGTAGACAGGGAAGAGGGAGTTCTTTCAAAAGAAGAGAAAAGAGGTAAAAGCACAGGTGCCCTGATGACCACTAAGTCCATAGTAACCACAGCTTAAATGAGAGAGAGCGTCATTCAGTATGGACGCTATATTTCGAAAAAGCAGATCGCTTTTTCGATGCGCTAGTGCTGTGTAGATGCACTCTTTCAGAAAAGCTTTTTCTGAAAGGGAGTTTTGGCAGCTACTACCTCTGCAGACTCTGACCTCAGTGGACTTTCTGCTATCTGGGCAGGTGGATGCTGATGCAAACCCTGAATGAGTACAGCCCTTTCTCTGTATCACTGTGTTAGGTAAATCACATGCCTTTGCCATGCTATTCCCTGAACTGTCTTTGCACAATCTCCTGGGGAACTCTGCAGAAGTTCTCAAACTGTTTTCATAGTGCCACTGTTTCCAGTAAGCTGAGTGCTTGGGCAGCCACCTAAGAGAAATTCAATGACACCCAGATGATTAGCAGAGCTCCTACACATGGCAACATGTGTTTCTATGGTGGTGCACATCTGCACCTGCCTCAGTGCACATAACAAATTTTATTCCATTCCATGGATGGAGAAAATTAGAGGGAATATTGGTATGGACCATACCTTAATAGAGTGTTTCAGTGACATTCATTCATGATCACACAGGCCCTGTTTTCCCTCTAAGCTGCCCTGACAGGGCAGGGCTGATGAATCACCTGTGAAACTGTGCTGCCTCGCAGCTTAGAGGAAACGCTGCACAAGCCCTCTCTCCTTTCATTCACAGTCACACCAAGTGCCTTCCTGCCATTTATGCACTTTGTGGCAACAACAGAAAATGCTTACGTAGAAAAGTGATATTAAGAAAGCTTTTTATATATTTTAACTGTCTTTAGTACAATATACAGGTTGGACCTCCCTTGTCTGGCACCCTTGGGACCTGACTGGTCATGAGTGCGAGATTTTGCTGGACCAGGGGAAATCATTTCTGGGCCCCCTGCCACCACCCACCCAGCCTTGTCCCAGCCACCAGCCTTCCAGCTGTCTCTGTCCCTACTACCAGTCCCTCACCCCGCTGGCCCCTCACCCCTGCCCTGCTGGTCCCCCACCTTTCCAGCTCCAATGGGCAGCCCTGCTACCACATGCAGGGCTTTCTGTCCCCAATGGGTAGCCCTGCTGCCAGCATCCCCCTGTCCTGGTGGCCCACAGAGATCCCAGCCACCAGCCCTCCAGTGGGACTCTCTGGTCCTGGAACATCCGTGGTCCGATGGTGCCAGACCAGAAAGTCCCAGTTTAGAGAGGTTCAACGTGGAGACGCTGGAAATGAGGAGTCGTATATGATCAGTGGCTTTTGTTCTTTGGGCCACCAGTGGTTCTTGGTTTGGGAATCACTGATACAACCCACAAATAAAAGACTAGATCCAATAATAATCAGAGCAGTGCCAGCTGTCTTGGAAATCAAGACACATTTTGATTTCCTAAAATAATTACCTTCACTACCATAACTATCCTGAGATAGCTGGCATGCATGTTCCCTGCATGAGAGTGTTGACATGTTTCTTTCTAAGTCCATACTAGAGAAGGCTGTTATTTCTTTCTGTGATGGTGCTGTGCTGTCATTCCAGACTCTGCTGTTAACAATTCTGTTAATACATTAAAAATATTGTATCTGACATGATGTTTGAATATTTTCTACCTGCTGGTTAGGAAAATGTGTCAATTTTTCAAGCTCTTTGAAAGCAGGAGCTACTTGGATTAAAACTACCTCCTTGATGACTTTGCTGTGTATACCAGAGTTAATTCTCTGCTGTCAGCAGCGTTTGCTATGGGCATTTCCTTTGGAGTACTTATAAACAAACACTTCTTTAAAGAGAAGAGGATTACAGAAGAGGATTTGTGAAAAGAGAAATAAAATGCTGTAAAAAAGAGAAGCAATTTCTTATATATGTATTTTCCTGCTGGGATTTTCACTTCTGGTTAGCAGAAACATAAATGGAAATATGGTAAACATGGGCTTTTTTGATTAATTGACTTGTTCCTGACGACTGGTAAACTAAGCTTATTTTCTCCATCTACTGGACTATTATCATTATTGCAGCTACTTTCAATGTGATTTAAAGAGAATCTGAAGTATATTTACTTAATTATGAACTGTAACTTTCTGTTTTACATCTTGCCAGTACAATAGCTTTGTGGGAAAGTACTTAATTAATAAATAATGTATAGTCCGCATACAGTCAAAATCACTTTCTTAGTGCTGGCTTTTAAAAGACAAATACATGGGGAGACGCGGAAAAGTACATAGTCAGCTTGATAACAAAAGAATCCAAACCGAGCATAAAATTTAGAAAGGAATTTCCCATGCCTTTAACATTCACATTTCCACATCAAATGCTATGAATGGGAGTGGGACACATCCAGCCCACTTAATTAACTTCATTAACACAGGCCCTACAATTGACAGGAAAATGCTTTTTGCTGTTATTTATATCTTGGATTCTGTTATTCCCACTCCAACTCATCTGAGGAAGTGGGTTTTATTCATGAAAGCTCATGACTATCTCTATATTTTTGTTAGTCTCTAAGGGTACGTCTACACAGCAGTATTATTTTGGAATAACTGATGTTATTTTGAAATGGCAAAGTGCATATCTACGCAGCAAGCCATTATTTTGAAATAATGTCAAGCTGGAGGACTTCTTACTCCAACATCTGTAACCCTCATTTTAGTAGGAGTAAGGGAAGTTGAAGGAAGAGTGTTCTTCTTTTGAATTCCTGCTGTGTAGACAGCGCCAAAAGCCAAATTAAGTTATTTAATCTTCAGCTACGCAATTGATGCAACTGAAGTTGCATATCTTAATTCAGCTTTTGCCCTCTGTGTAGATGTACCCTAAAGTGCCACTTTTGTTAGTCTCTAAGATGCTACTTGTTATTTTCAAGGTTACAGATTAACACAGCTACCCCTCTGATAATTTTTAAAAGGATTCTCTTAATCCTAATATCATACACAGTGCTCACATCTAATTAAAAATGAAATTAGTACCATTTGAAGTTCAAAATCCAAGAGTCCTTTAAGTAAATATCTGTATGGATATACCAAGAGTTAACCAATCTCACAATTCAGAAGTAAGGAGGTAAATCTATACTAAAGTAATATAAGAATTCATACTGGAAGATTCATTCCTTTTGCTATATGGTCTGTTGCTACCTCAGGCTATTTATTTATTATTACCTCAGTAATGCTGAAGACCCCTTGTCATGGACTAGGACCTTCATTGTGCTAAGTGCTGTACAAATCCAGAACAAAAAGATGCTCCCTGCGCAAAGAACTTACAATTTTGTCCTTTGCCTAGGCAGTAGTAGGTTTGAGGTCTTCAGTGCGGGTCACATTATCATTGGAAAAGAAATTGAGACAAAGACTTAGAATATTTTCTAGTCTTATTTGTTTATATTACATTCAAACCTGTATGCCTTCAATGGAGATGGTAAGCACAACAGAAAGGCTACAAAAATAATTCCACTTGTAGAAACCCTAGCCAAGCTACTGCTGTGTCAAGCTCCATAGTCAGAAATGGAGCTCCATTTCTGATCCATTGTCTTTTTGTTTTGCCTTGCACAGTAATCTGGGGAATCCCTTAGCTCACAGTCATGATGCAACCTCATGGGTCCACTATACTAGTGTTTCTCAACCAGTGGTACGAGTACCCTTAGGGGTACTTGAGAGAAGTCTGGGGGGGTACTTCAACACACATGAAATTTGGAGAAAACTGAATTTTTGTTTTTTAAGTTTTACAGCACTTTATTATTTTTGTACTTTTTACACCCACAAATTTCATCCCCCGCCCGGCTACGATTAAGTTGTTTAAACAAATGTCTAGAAAAAAAATTTGTGTGTCTGAAAACTGTAGGTACTGGGGGTACTTACAATTTTTTTAAAGGGGTACTTTATAAAAAAAAAGGTTGAGAAACACTGCACTGTACCACTCATAGGTTAGTTGGTAGGAGTCTTGGGCATTAACTTCCTGTCTTTCCAGCTACTCTGCAGCACAAAGTACTCTTCACACATCTTCAACAACCTAATCCTGAGTCCTGAGCAATGGCAGTTTCTGTCTCGGTGTTCAGTGGGGTTTCATGTTTGTTGTTTCAGTTATTTTGTAACAAAAATATGCTACTTTTCAAGTAAAAAGATGTTTTTTCTAACTATGGTACCTGCCCTTTATACTAAAACTGAGTATCAAGCTAGCTTATTTCCTTATCAACCATAATCACCAGTAATAAATGCCCTGCAAGCCAAATTCCTTCATTGGAAATTGACTTCAGTGTGAGTTGCAGGTACTTAGTACATCTCAAATGGTATGTCCACACTTGGGGGTATGATTTTCAGCTCAAGGAGACATTTTTGCATTTGCTCTGATTAAGCGAGCATGCTAAAACTAGAACATAAGTGCTGTAGCACAAGCAGTAGGAGGGGCTAACTACCCAAGTATGTACCTATCATCAATTCTGAGGGGGCATGCACTGAGGGCAAATTGCTTATGCTGCTGTAGCTACATTCTATTTTTAGCTCACTAGCTCCAACAGAGCTAGCTTGAGTGTGTCTCATCCCTCTGGGAATCCTATCCCCAGCTTGAAGTGTAGACATACTCAGTCAGGTTGTTAGTGATCAAAGGTACCCCCTAAAATTGGTTAGCTGAACTAGTGGACACAGATGAAAGCATGAGTTGCACCTGATTTCTTTCTTTCTAATCAATTACACTGTACCAGCTAGCCCATATGTAAAAATGTATGCATTCTCTTCTGACTATATTCTGTACTTACTTGCACGGATATAAATAAAGAGACTTCAACTTTGACATCAGATATTTATGCAGCAAGAAACATCCCTGGACTTGTTTGGACCTAGAGACATAGGACCAGCAGTATTTTTCCACTATAGAAATACACTGTAGCTTGACAATGTTAAGTAATATCAAGAATGGACTTTCTCTTAAAAATGACCATATAAGAATCTTAATCAACAGATCTGTTCTCTGGGTGTAACCAGAGTCATATATGCTGAATTTAGTGACCAAAACCCACAAAAATAAGTTTCACTCCTGTTAGCCTGTAGAGCCATCCCAACTATGAGAGAGTGAGCTGAGTCTAACAGAAGGCACACAATTTCTTTTCCTTTGAGGGTATTGAAGAAATATTTATGACAAGCCCCATCCTGCCAGGTGCTGCATATTCTGCTCTCCCACTCAAATCAATGGACGCTGAGGACATTCAGTAGCTCACAAGTGTTGCTCAGCTCCTTGTGAACTCAAGCCATGAATTCCAACCTCCAGCTCAGTACCAAGCTGAGTGGCATGCAGTGGAGGTTTTGCAATGAGGTACACGGACTCCTGCTCCAGATAGAAAAATGAATAAATGAAATCAAAGTTAAATACAGTTGCTTGCATCCCACTTCTGTGTGATGCTCCAAGCTATTAATTTAACAGAGCAACTTGGTGCAATGCACTTTTTGCAATGCAATGAAATGAAGCTACTGCCCCAGGGTGTAGAGAGCATATGTTCAGATGTTAGTAGCGGTCTCTGCAAAAGCTGCCTCACCACTTCAATGAACAAGTAAACACGAGAGCAATGAAGGGCCCTTTTAAAAATGACCTTAAGCACCAAGCACGTGCAGATTCCAGCAGGGGGCTCCAAAGCAGCAGCAGCAGCCACCACAGATCTACCCATTTAACAGGCTAAGAACTACAACATGGTGTTTTCAAAATGCCACCTATTGATGAGTTTATAGGGGGCTGGGGGGATACAATGCACCACCTCATATTCTGACATGGCACTACCACTGGTTACTCAGACTGGGCACCAAGAAAAAGATTTGCAAGTGTGAGCTAAATTTTAGCATTCCTCCCCAATCTCCTCCCCGAAAGCAAAACATACACCTCATAAGTCCATATAATTCAGGTGATCATAAGATGACTAATTTAATACAAATGTTATTTATGTGATATAAAATAATAAATATAACTGTTAGCTTATTCACAATGGGCCAAATTCTGTTTACCTTCACTGTCTCTGCAGTAGTACCGAATCCCGTTAGCTGACCTTCTGAAATCAGTAGGACTGCTGGAGGAGTAAGGTATTAATCCTGAGGGAATGAAGGTAATCAAATTCTGGCCCAAAGAAAGGAGAAGATGTGAAACCTACAGGAAGAATCGTTTATATGTTGAAGGAAAATACTTTGATCAGTGACATAGTGGTATTATCAGAGATACGATCATATAGTGATATCTGACCATATCAGTCTGCATAGCAGCAAACATTTCTTTTGACAATGTAAATAATGAACATCCTGAGTTTCCACTCATCTCAGTAAGAGACAAGGGCACTTAGCACTTTGCAGGATCAATCCATAAACTTTTGCTAAAGAAACTACATTGGAATTGGATTCTGGTCATCACTGTTTGGTGTCATCTTTCAACTAAATGGATCAAAATTATCTTCCAGATTTCAATTCCCCCTTTGCTATGATCAGCATGCTCTTGGTTGCAAGGATCAGATAAGAAATCTATCTGAATTTGTTGGTGGTAGAGGTGATGGTTTTTCAAAGCTAGTAAAAACTGGGAGCATTTACACAAAGGAAAAAAAAGAGGAATTACTTCTGAATGAAGATAATAAGAGCATAAAGATATGAAAAGGGGAGAAAAGTCATTTAACAGAATTCTTCAGATGCACTCTAATAAATCATATATTTACACTGAAATGTCGCTGTAATGGGTTCACCTTGTTCTGGAAGTCAAATGTCAATCTAATCTTTGAGTTTAGATGTAGATTGTATCTGTCGCAGGCTCTGTAACAGGCTTGCCCAGCAGTTCTAGAAAATGCTGACTGCAAAAACAATTTTCAGTTTTTATTATTAATTGAAAGGTCTTTTCACTTGTGTATTCCTGGATGCCCTTTTCATTTAGCACAATAGTATTTATGAGAGGAAAATGCTATTTTGTAAAGATACAATGTAAAATGGAGAAATAGTTCACAGGCCCTTCAAAAACATCAATACATAATCCAGAACAACCTCTCATTCTTATAGTGTCTAAAATGGGAACATTTTTATGCTCTACTGATTTCTTTAATGCAGCAGCTCCCAGAGAGCAGATCTATCAAGACATCCCACAGAGACAGAGATGGAGAGAAATGCTTTTTGAGGGGGAGAACCAGACAATTGATATATTACCAGTGTCAGTCTTCAAGCTGTGTTTGCATGTTGTCATTTGTATTCCTTGGTTATTAGCAGCGTAATGCCAGGGTAGCCCAAAGATTCTGCATGCTGCTGTTCTCAGAATCTCATACACTGTAGCAATCTGGACAAAGTGGAGCCGCCATCAATAGCTTTTGTTGGTCTTCTGTTCTGCTTGACTTCTCCTTTGATTTGTGTCAGAACTGCACCTTTCCAATTTCTTCTACTATGTTAGCTCATCCCAGAAGCTGTAGGGATTGTTGTAGAGTATTAAGAAGTGAAAAACGATTGTCAGTCACTGTTCCAAGAATAGAGATCGATACATGAATGAATGCAAGATATAGTTGTACAGAATAAGGGGGCTATCTATTGCATTGGAAGCCCAGGCTAGTTGTTGTTACACTGTAAAGATGCAGTAAATCATGTAATAGGCAGACATTATGCATTTCAATATGTCTATTAATTTCTCCTCTCTTTGAAAGATTAATACAGTTTTAAAAATGGAGATGTTGCATGCACCTATAGAGCTTGAAGATACCCTTGTTTTAGCACTAGTTCTTGATTATCCTGGGATACTAACCTCAGCAAGAGTCAGAAAAGACCTATATATTAGAAGACTGTAAAAATTAAAAATTCCTCCTTTCGCATATATTCTCCCAGTGTTAATAAAAGCATTTAGTACAGAGCACCAGCCTGACTCTGGGCACAGTACCTCTGTACCACCCGTTTAAATGCCTATAAATGCCAACATTAATCCTACATGGAAAAAAAATGACTTCAGTTGAAAGAACAGACAGTCCCCTCCTGTTACCAACCAAATTCATCTTAGAGTTAAACCTCCCTAGCAATGATGCAAAGTCAAACCATTGTGTCTCTTAGGGCATGGCTGCACTAGGAAATTATTTCAAAATAAGTAAAATCAAAATAACTCCCAAAATAACAAAATTAAAATAGCATGTCCCCACTATGGGGGAGCATTGAAATTAGTCAGAATTATTTCTAAATAGCGCGTCCACGCTGACTGGAACCTGCCTTGGACTTAAAGCCCTCGGAAACGCTCTGGGGAGGGCACCAGGAGGGTAGACACTTCCTGTGGCTGCTTGGTCAGGCAAGCTGCAACGCATGCTTTATGGGGTTCCTCTCTATGGCCACATCTCACACGCCACTCTGCCACTGCCTCCCCCCTTATAGGGCACAAAACCAGTAACCTTGCAGATACTGCAGCACTCAAAACTTGGAGCTGGAGCTGCTGCAAAGCAGTGCCAAGCTCACGGGGCCTCGTGCTGTGCCTTGTAGCACAGTACCTCCAAACTGCCTGCATGCTGCTTCAGCAGGATGAGAACCAGCCCAGACAGCAAGCCCTCATCAGCCAGGTCCTGGTGCTCCTGCTGCTGCACATGCCTCTCAATCCCCTGGATACCACAGAATACCACTTCTGATGGTGGGAGACCAGTTCCATCCAGCAGGACTGCACCGTCCTGAAGAGATGGGACGACCAGGCGTGGCTGCAGAATCTCTTCATGTGGAAGGCCACCTTCCTCAAGCTCTGTGAGTGGCTTGTCCCTGCCCTCAGCTAACAGGACACCTGACTGAGACCTGCTATTCCAGTGCAGGTCGCCATTGCCCTGTGGAAGCTCACCATGCTGGACAGCTGCCGCCCCTTTGGGAACCAGTTCAGCGTGGGGAAATCCACAGTTAAGGCTGTGCTCCTGCAGGTAGCCAAGGCCATCAACTACATGCTGCTAAGGAGGGTCATCACTCTGGGCAACGTGGGCACCATTGTGGACGACTTTGCCGCCCTGGGCTTCCCCAACAGCAGAGGGGCCATAGATGGCACGCACATCCCCATCCTGCCCCCCGATCAACTCGGACTACATAAACAGGAAGGGGTACTTTTCCATGGTGCTGCAGGCCTCATGGACTGCAAAGGATATTTCACCGACATCAATGTCAGATGGTCAGGGAAGGCACATGACATACAAGACACCTGCATCTTCCAGAACTCATGACTATTCTGAAAGATACACGCCGGCACTTTTTCCCTGACTGCATCATCAGAGTCAGGGATGTGGAATGCTGATCTGCATTCTGGGTGACGCAGCCTACCCCTTGTTCCCATGGCTCATGAAGCCCTACACGGGCAGCCTGGACCCCACCAAGGAGTACCTCAATGCCAGGCTGAGCAGGTGCTGCATGGTGGTGGAGTGTGTGTTAGGCCATTTAAAGGGCAGGTTCCAGAGTCTCTTCACCCATCTGACCTCAGCGAGTGCAACATTCCCTTTGTGGTGGCAGCCTGCTGTGTGTTCCACAACCTTTGTGAGAGCACGGGGGAGACTTTTCTGTCAGGGTGGGGGACAGAGGCTGAACAGCTGGCCAGGGTCTATGAGCAGCCAGAGACCATCACCATACAGAGAGCACATCAAAGGGCTGTGCTCATCAAGAAGGCCTTGAGGGAGAGTTTCATCCAAGGCTAGCTGTAGGGCTCTCCCCTTCCCCACCTCCCCCGTGCTTCTCCACAAGGGGCCTCTGTATTCCCACTGTGTGCCTCGTCTCCTCCTGCCCTCACTTCCCACCTTCCCCATTCCCCTGCAGAGCAAATAAAAAGCCTTAATTTGTGAAACAACAGGACTGTTTATTGGGGGATTGTGACGGGGCCCCAAGACCCCGCACTGGACCCCGGGGGGTAGGCAACCTATTGGCGCTGCCGGGGAGCCCTTACTGGCCGTGCGCTGGATGCTCCCGTGCCGCGGCGTGGCTGAGGGAGCGCCGCCATGGCTGTGGTCGGGGGGGGGGAGGAGCTGACCCCGCGTCATGATGACAGGGGGGTCAGAGCAATGCCAGTGACGTCAGAAGACGTCCAGCCGGACGTCCGGGGCAGCGGGAGATTTAAAAGCCGCCCGGACAAAAGGTGAGGGGGGGCAGAACGGGGAGGCCCCAGGGGAAAAGGCACCGCAGGAGGCGGCCTAGGGACAGGGGAGTACTTACCCGGTCGGGGGAGGACTTACCCGGTCAGAGGGGACGGTTGGACGGGGGGGCACTATGAGCCCCCACGTGAAGACAAGGAGGAGAGAGGAAGTAGCCCAGGGCAGGGCGGCGAACCAAGCCCGTGGGCTGATGCGTTTAGGGGAACAACCCTGTCAGCCGGACTGGGACCGCAGTGTGGTCCAAGTCCTTAGGGCCCTGGGTTGGGGCCCGTGAGTGGGGGCGGGCCCGGGCCCCCTCTTTCCCCTCCATCCCGGGTGGAGGTAACCCGCAGCTAGACGCCTGGTAAACCGAGGAACGCCACCAGCCAAGGAGGAGCTGGTCGGCCTGACTTGATAGGGCAAGACGCCCAGGACCGTACAGGGCTCGAGACTCGAGACATCGGGTCCGCCCCAGGGACACGGTCACAGGGATATACAACAGGGGAGGGACTGGGTAAAGAACCTGGAATGGGGAAGGGGAGAGGCAGGGAGAAAAGAAAGGGGGTTAGGGATGGGGCTGTACTGGTGCCTGCCTCTGGTTGTTCTCAGCTGCCTGAGAGGTCCTACTGCCCAATGTTCTGTGGCCCTGGTGGCCTCTGGGGATGGGGAGGTAGCTGGTGGCCTGCTCCATGCACAAGGCCATGCACTCCATCACAGGAGCATATGGCCTCATGCTGACACAGTGTCTGGTCCCAGGCAGCCTTCTGCTGCTCCCAGTCAGCGTCCCGCTCCTGGTGTTCCTCCTCTAGCCCCCAGACACGGGATTGCAGGCAGGCCATTTGCTCCCATGTGAAGTCCCCTAGGTCCTCTTCAGCCTGCAGATCCCACAGAGTCGTGCAGATGGCATGGGAAGTGGGGAATGTGCCAAATTCACACCTGACCCAGCTGTGAAGAAAGGTTACAAGGGCAGTCATCCCAGGAGACACTGTGCATGAAGTGTAGCCCTAATCTCTCAGCTGACACCGAAGGTCTCGGTTCAGACAATGGCGACGTGCTTCGAGCAAGGCCATCTGTGGCCTAGACAGCAGGCACTGTTCTGCAGGGGCACAGATGTCCCAGGGGAGCCTCGCTACTTCCACACCCTGGGGACAAGCAAGCAAGGGAAGGTGTCAGCCAGACCAGGATCTTGCAGGTGGGAGGGGGCACAGGGTGGCTCAGCTTCCTACAGTGTCCTGCACATGCAGGGTTCACCAGGTCCCACAGAGAGAGAACTTCTATCCCTGCCTGCTGGATGGGGTGTGTGTGTGTGTGTGTTGGGGAAGGTATGTGTGAGTGGAAGAGACTGCTTGCTGTTGAGAGTGCCACTGGTTTCCCCTCCTCGTCCTCTCCCAGCAGGTTCCCATGCATGGGATCAGTCTCCTCTGCATCACCACACTTGACTGGGAGCAGATGTTGCAGGCATGACCCTGTGCTGTGTGAGGCACTGGTGTGTGGTTCCATGACCCCTAACTCCTTAGTGGTGGCTTGTCGTGGGAAAGTGTTCTGCCACAGAGGCAGGCCTCTCCAGGAACTTTGTGGAAAGGATGAAGGGGTTCCTGTGTAAGGGTGTCATGGAGCTGAGTGCTCTGGACTGGCACTCCATGTGCACTCACATGCACAGGCTGTTTTGCAGCCCCCAGGCCGAGTAGGCCAAGCGAGGCGCACACACCCACTGCCACATGTGTATTGGGAAAGTTATAGAATTCACCTGAAGTACCTTCCCCAGGATCGTCTGAAGCCTGGGAGACATCCTGGGAGAGAGGGACTAGCTCCAGGGTGAGGAGCAGGTCCTGGCTGGAAGGCATGGTCTCTTAGCTGGCGTCCTCCTCCTCCTCCTCCACCATAACCCTGCCCTCATGGAGGCTGACACTGGGCATGTCCTAGCCAGATTCCATGCCGCTGGGGGAGTGGAGGGGGAGGTGACCAGCCCCCTTCCCAAGATGGCATCCAGCTGCTCAAAGTAGTGGCAAATGTGCAGTGCCCACCCTGGATCATCCGCTCTGCTCCCTGGCCTTGTGGTAGGCCTGCCAGGGCTCCTTCACTTTCATGTGGACCTGGTTGTGGGTCCAGTTGTGGCCTTTGTTGGCCAGTGATCTGGTTGTACATGTCACATTCCTCTTTCTGGTGAGGAGATCTTGGAGGTTGGTCTCCTCCCTCAAGACTCAATGTGGTTCAGGATCTCTGCAGCAGTCTAGGCCGGAGCTCTCCTGCATCCCCAGCCAGTGGCAGCTGAGGGAGCAGCAGAAGTGCTGGCAGCCATGGGAGGCTCTGAGGGAGCACTGGGGTCAGTCCTGGCTCCCTCAGATCCTGCTGTGTTGCACGGGGCTTGCCAAGCCCTTCTCCTGCTGCCTGTAGTTTTAAGCTCCGCAGGAGAAGGGAAGCAGTGGAGATGGCAGGTGTGGCCAGAGTGGTTAGTGGTGCAGCTGTGAGAGGCCTCTGGAGGACAATTATTTCAAATTAGCAGCACCGGATTGTCCACACTAACGCTATTGCAAAATAACAATTTTGAATTAAGTGTTATTCCCCAAGAAAAGCAGGAGTACAGATTTTGAAATAACCGACCCGTTATTTCAGAATAACGTGCATGGTAGTGTGGACACTCCACTTATTATTTTGAAATAAATGGAGTTATTTTGAAATAACTCCTTAGGGTAGACCGGGGCTTAAAGTCCTAACTAAATCCATCTCACCACATTCTTTCCTCAACTCTTTCCTTATAGTCTCCTAATCCTCAGTCCATACCATCCTTGCCTTCTGCCTCAGCCCTGCAGCTGCTCCAGCAAAGTCTGATGCTAGCACAGTCTACGGTTTAAAAAAAGTTATAAAAGGTTGCTTCACCCAAATGCCATAAATTGCCAAAGCATCAGCTACTGTTGCACTGCAGTATCTCATGAACCTTCTTTGTGCAAAATGTTTTGAAGGAAGTTGTTGTGTTAAGGGCTTAATTCACTTGAGACTCTCTTAACATACACATTTCATGGTTGTGTATCGGTTTCCTTTCACACACTACCACTGGTTACATATCTGATTGTGGGGAAACAGCTACTTTTCACCTTTTGAGGTCAATACATAAACCAGAATGCTTAACCTTTTAATTCACTTGGTAAACTGTTGTAGACAGGACACCCAGTGAGACATTTTTGTTGGTTGGAAGTCCTCCTAAAAGACACTCATGAAATAAGAGAGGATACTGACAGTGTCCAAAAAGAAGGGAGCAGGACAGAAGCTAGTGGTTGAGAGGCTGTTATACTTATTTGTTTCCTCAGTTCTGAGCCTTATAATGTGGGGTAAAAGAGGAGAATTGATGATAGCAACAGAGTTATTCCTTAAGTGGAATATGACTGAAATGGAATTTTATATAACTCAGCTTATATCAGAGAATAAAGAACTGTAGATCTTCTGGAATGTAACTGTGACAAAGAAGCACCTAAATAATGTGAAGGAAAAAGAAGGCAGGTAGGGTAGTTCACTCCATAGAGGTATGAGACACTGGCTGTGGCATTTCATTAAACTTGGTTTTTGTCACCAGATTTATAGATGGTTCTGAATAAGGTCTTGTGCTCCAGGTTAACTCTATGATAACATTCTTTATGCTTATGGAATGTTTGGTTTGCTGTCTTGGTAGAGGAAAAATAGGCTGTGAATAGGGATATGACAGTTTATATTTGCCAATACACATTGTGAAATAATTAGTCTGGAGGCAAAGATTCAAGCTAGAGAATATGTGCTAAGCAGAAAAATGATCCACCACAATGTATAGGAAAACGTTTTGGCCATTATTGTGAAAAAAAATCATCGAAACCATCAGTATAATGCACAGCAGCAGTAAGGGGCTGGGGAGGCAAATGAGACACAGTGTTTCTATGTATTAGGCTGTGTGAGCAGAATATAAAACAAGAGAAGTAATATGATTTCCTGTATAAGCAATAGGCCTCATCCTGTGCAATACGAGTTACATCACACAAAGGGTATTAAAGCAACAGAGGCAAGGCATTTATAAGCCAGGGGTTATGTTACAAGTAATCTAGCAGCAACTAAGGAATTTAGGCATATATATTCCATTTAAATACTAATAAATGTATAGAATGTATTACCAGGTAACTGAAACAAAGAGTATAATTTGAGACAAATAGATTTGTTTCTGGGGAGCGGGGGAATGAAAAAGTTTGGTGAAAAAAGCATATGTGTAAGAAAATATATTTTGGACCAGATTTGGATGGCTTGTCTTTCTCTGTTCCTGATATTTTTTAGGTTCATTCATTTTCATCTATTACAGACAGCTGTTTTGTGCATGATATTGACATGAACAATCATAACTAAAGGACCAACTCCATGCTGAATGTTACTTATCAACTTATTATCTCCTAGGTGTTTGCAAATTGATTCCTCAATTATTTGCTCCATTATCTTTCCAGGTACTGAAGTTAAGCAGAATGATCTGTAATTCACCAGATTATCCTTATTTCCCTTTTTTATAGTTTGGCACTATATTTGCCCTTTTCCAGTATAAGTGAGAAATAGGGAATTAATAGGGAAAAGGAGGGACAAAAGAGCTAGAGGAAGTGAGAAAAGAGTGAGGGATAACGGGACAGGGAAGGAAGAAAAGGATAAGAGTAGGGATGAAAAATAAAGAAATCACAACCAGGAAGAACCCCTAAAACTTTCTCAGGCTGCCTTGACCTCACTAGTTTGCAGCCTAGGAGGAAGCTAGATTGAATCCTGGAAATAGTATGGGTGTTCTTTTTAATAGCTATCATTATCCAAGTTCTGGAGAGGTGGAGGATGTAATGCTGTACTTGCTTGATAGGAACCCTGATTCAGTGGGGTGTAGAGGCAGCTGGCTGAGGTTTTTGTTTTGTTGCTTTTTTTTTTTTTGCGATAATGGTGATAATGGTAGAAAAAAAGAGGGGGCAAAATGTCAAGGAATCCGGTAGGGTTGCAGGAGTCCAGTATTGGCCCAGACACTCTGGTATTTGCGGCCTCTGTCCAGTAAAAAAAACAGAAAATACCGGACATGTAAAATTTTCTGTGTTTCATGGACGGAAGGCCGCTTGGGACATTCTTCCCCAGCCGCGTCTGGGGAGCGTGGTGATTTAAAGGTGCAGTGACTCTTTTTTTGTGTGCGTGGGTTTTTTTTGGGGGGGGGGTTTTTTTTTTTGGCTCAACCAATTTTTTTTCCTGCCATGTTTGGTATTTTTTGTGAAAGTATCTGGCAACCCTAGAATCCAGATACTGGGTAGCTTTTATCCTTCTCTGGTAGAATGCCTTTCATAGATTCATATATTATAAAGCCAGAGGGGACAACTGTAGGCATGTAGTGAAATTTCCTATATAACGCTATTGGACTACCCTGAATTATTTCCTATTGGAACTAGAGCATGCATTTTAGAAAAACACTCAATCTTGACTTAGAAATTGCTAGGGCTAGAGAATCTATTTTGGACTATTGATGGGTGAAATGTTCTAAGATAGACTCAGTAAAACTGTAACCTAAATTAATTGCCAAGCTATGTGAATCAATCAGTCTGGCAACAGGACATAGAGGGTTAAGCAAAACAACATAGGGTTACTAATACTGTTGTCATCTTTTGCCTAAAGCAAAAGTTCTTGCTATCAAAAAAATAGGCAAACTGACTGCCATCCAAAGCTAGTACTAAAGAAACACATGTCCTTAGATCAAATTTCCTGGTAAAGAATTGCTGCAACTGTCAGTTCAGATGTGAAATGAACTGATCTATGCCCAGAAATACACTCTTTAGCCGATATTATCTTGAAGAAGAAATGAAGAATCATAGTGTATGGTTTTTTACTGCAGTAGCACTTAGAGGCCCCAACAAGGGATCAGACTTCCATTGTGCTAGGCACTTTACGTACAAAGAACAGAAAAATGGTCCCTGCCCAAAAGAACATACAATTCAAGTATATGACAAAAGATGGGTACAACAAATGGAGGGAGGCAGCACCGAGCAACAGTGCAACAAGTTACAATTAGCATAAGTATGCAACAGTCTCTGCTGCTTAGCCTTTGTTGAGTGTTGCATAGCCATTACAGCATTGGTGCATTTGAAATAGGCATTTGAAGGATAATGTAGTGACCATGGGGATTCTTATGAGAAACATCTCCTATGCAAATTGCATAAGGTGTAGAACTGGAGAAGGCATGACCGTGTTAAAGAGAAAAATGAACTGCAGGATGAGGAAAGAAGACATCCTTGGCAGAGCAAAGGCAGGGTTTGGTGGTTTGATAGCATATGAAAATTACAGGTAGAGTAAGATAAACTTTGAAGAGACACAAAAGTGGAGACAAGCAGGTTTTGAAAGAAAGAGGAACAAGTAGAGAGATGGAAAAAAAAGAAAGAATAGCAATGTGGTCAAGTGGTGACTCTTGATGGTGACCAGCATGTTAACTGGACTTATGTAGGGGCAAGATGGCATTTGTCAAGGCCAGGATGTAGTTTGCAATGGACAAGACATGAGAAGACGAGTGTTTTAGCTATGTGGGAAGAGAGGAAAGGCTGGGCCTTTGAAATGTGTGTGAACAAGTGGTAAAATTGAGACATGGTTTGGATGTGTGGGTCTAGAGACAGAGTGAAGTCAAAAATGTCACCAGATTATGTGCTTTACTGACCAAGAGGATTCTGTGGTATCAATAGAAAAGGAAGGAAGAGGTTAGGAAGGGAAAGATTAAAAGATTAAAACCTCAGTTTGAGCTATGCTGGGCTTCACTGATGACTGGGCATCTGTGAGGAGATATCAGAAAGACAGAAAGATTTTGGTTTGAAAGGACATGAGCTTGGAGTGAAGAGGAAATTCTGTAAGTAGTTAGAATAAAGATGAATAATGGGATGAAATTACTAAAAGAAACAGTTCGGCTGAATATTAGGAAAAATATTTTTTTCTGGCCGGTGAGATCTATTGGATTGTAGAGTAGTCTTCCAAGGTAGACAGTGGAAGCCTTGTCTAGGACAGCTTTCCTCACACATTTGGTCTTTGAGCTCTTGCTAGAGATTTATGTAGAGCTGTAATATCACATTGTGTTGGCTCTCCCTCCTTTTTTAGGGGCTAAAAGCCGCTAAAATAGATGCAATTCTTTCCTAATGTTATTTTCATCCTCAGACATGTCACTGAAAAGATGAAAAACCATATTCCTTGAGGAAGGCACTGTTTCTATTTTAATCTATGCTTCAGACCCCATTACTTTTCAAACCATGTCTGTTATACAGATGGACTATAATTTTCTGCTCTAATACGTACCTTGTAATTGTTGTGTGGTTGGTAGATATACCAAGCCAGTTCCCTGAAGGACATTCATGCTGATGTTACTGGTTTGAGTAATCAAGTAGTTGGTTTTTCAAGGCTCCAAATTTCTCTGGAAAAAAATTCTTAGGTTCATCTTTCAGCGATGGATACTTGATTTCTAAATGTCACAGCAATTATTAAGGCTTCATACTCTTGGCACTTTGGAACTCATTACATATTGAGGTTTGAAATGGCAAAGCCATCCATCATATATTTGCCATTATATTTCCACAATTTATTTTCCCTTTCTTAGTCATCTTTGGAATAACCTGCCACTATCTTTTTCATGAAACAATCCATCATTCTGAATCATCCCTCAGCTAGCAATAAGCTCCAACAAGGATGGAATGACAAATGCCACGTGAAGGAGTGAATCTCCGAAATGCCCTCAAACAGGGGGAGGAGCAAAGAAGGCAGGGCCTAGATGATTTAAAGGGCCCAGGACTCCTGGCTGCTGCTGCTGCTGTTACTGTGGCAGCGGTGGCAGTTGGTGCCTTAGTCCCTTTAAATTGCTGCCAGAGCCCTAGGTGATGCCTGGGGAAAACTAGCCTCCCCAGCCCCGCCCTTTTTGCCCAAGGCCCTGCCTCTTCCAGGGCAAAAAGCCAGCCACCCCACCATCTTGCCCAAGGGCTCAGACCCCCCTAACCCCAGACCCTAGTGATTGCAGCCAACCATAAGGGTCCAGAAAAGGGGAAAGAGTGCCAAGAATGACTTCCTTTTCTACACAGTGGGGAAAAAAGTATGTTATGTTCTCTCAACATGAAGAATAGGAGTGGGAGAATAGTCATCTCCAGTATATGTAGTGTCACCAGTTTTCCAAATGAGCACACATGTCAGTCAACAAAGGCATGGTTTTGAAGTACTATCAGCATGAAGACTTCTGGCCACAAAGACCCATTCACATTACAAATGGTCACACCTCCGGTACTTGCCAGTTAACAACTTCAAAATGTGTGGATCAGCTTACTATGGTATTCTGACCCACATATTACTTGTCCTATGGAAGCACAGCAGCAGAAAAATCATGAAAGATTTTTATGACCTGACCTACTCTTCATCCATCCTGGGTGCAATCAGTTACACCTGGGTTCCACATCAGAATGAAAGAAGACTATGCAGGTGGTGAGTGATGGCCTATATATTATTATTGATGGATTGGCAAAAAATGTTGGTGTGATGGGGTATATACACCCCGCACTGATAAGGAAGGCACCAAAGAGACTCTATATATGTGGGTAGTCCCACTCTTCCAGCTCAATCTATCACGTATAATATGGAGGAGGCCTTTGAAAAGAAGATATCTGTAGTCAGCTGAGGGAAGAGATCTCATATCACAAATAGGGAAAATGTCAGGAAAAATGAAAATTATATCAACAGCAGCAGAAAAGTACTTGTATGTTAGTAATCTGCCAATGGGTCATGTTTTGTATGAGGTTAATGGTGAAATATGATTAGTGTGGGAAATCACGATTTTTCACACATTGTCAGAACAAAAAAGATAATAACCTAGAAATTAAAATTAAACCAGAAGTCACGTGTCTCCTGCAAAGGTGTTGGTTTAAAAGGTTGCTTTTAAAGTCCCAGGCCATATTACCTTTAGGCAAAATAGAAAACTAGGGAGAGGAGGAGGCATTTGTACTTTCATAAGGGAAAGATTAATCTACATAGCTATAGAGAACAAAGAATGTGATCTGTCTTACTTCCCCCACAATTTTTTATTACAGGTTGAACCCCCCAAATCTGGGACTGTCTGGTCTGGCAATATCCGTGGACCAGAAGGGCCACGGATATTGCTGATTCAAAGAGCCCCGGAGGTGAGGAGTGGGAGCCAGCCAGGGGAATGCAGGGCTGGGGATCCCTGGCTGGGCCAGCAGAAGAGCCCCTGCCAGGGAAAACTGTGGTATCAGAGGGGCCTGGCAGTGAACGGGGAGCCCCGGCCCTATCCAGGGAACCTGTGGGTGGCAGTGGGGCCAGGCGGCAGCCAGGCAGCCCCGGCCTAGGGAATCCCTGGCGGCCGTGAGGGCCACCTCTCTCAGCAGGACCAGTGGTGGGCAGATGCCCTAGACCAGGGAACCCCAGGAAAGCCTCGGCAGCAGGGGGCTGGGGTGGTCGGGCGGCCCTGGCCTGGGAACTTCCCAATGGCAGCGGGGCCAGGAATCCCCTGGTGACAGCGGTGCTGGGATGGCTGGATGGCCCCGGCCAGCGAACCCCTAATAGCAGCGGAGCCAGGCAGTGGCAGGGGAGCCTTGGCCGGGGAGACCTGGGGAACCCCCCAGTGGCAGCAGGGCCAACAGCGTACAAGTGGGCCTGGCAGCAGCTGGGCAACCTGGCAGGGTAACCCCAGGGAACCCCCAGTGGCAGGGAGGTGGCAGCAAGTGGGCAGCAGTGTGGGAGTGCCAGACTAGGGAGGTCCAACTTGTACTAGTTAGGTCACAGTGTATAGTACATGGTCTTTTAGCATTCACTGTTTCTTGTAACTCTGACCATTCTAATTTGCTATATAAATATTGTAAATCCTTAAAGAAACATTTCTCATTTATATTGGAATCTCAACAACAGTGTATCCCAGGCTTATCATGCTTTAAGTTCATTGATGAAAACAATTTAGTTTTAAATGATGGCACCCCAAGTGGATTTAATTTAGCAGATGATGGTTTTTTCCGTGCTTAGACCATGGAATTATAAAAGCAGATATTGCAAGTATGCAGCTTAGAAAAAATATAAGGAAAAGGAGATGGGGAGTAATGGGGATCTTTTACCTATTACTTTTTCAAAGGCAATGTAAGGATGGATATAATGGAAAATTACCCACCTGGAATTTTTAAGGAGCTCTTTGTAAGTAAGTGTACTGAATTTGTGAATGTTCATTTTGTGAGTAATGACAGAGAATTTCAATGACAATGCAATAAAGGGATTAACAGCAGCAGCTAAAGTTGATATATCTAAGATATTCAAGTATCCCAAAACTAAAAGCTCACTTCCATGGTGGAATGAAGAGTGCAAAAGGGCAATTAGAGAAAGGAACAACGCCTATAAAAAGCAAAAAATATAATGAGAAGTATAAAAATAAAATTAAATATAAAAGTAGTAATGTAGTAGCACAGTTATTTAAAAAGATGAGAGAGAATTGGAGGAGGTACTGCAGATAAAGATATGAAGACATCAGAAATACAATTAATTCTTCTAATTTGTCTATGAATTCAGACTAGGAGTAGTCACATCCCAGGTCTTATTGGGATTCACAAAATAATTAGAAGTTCTGCTAATGAGAAAGTCCTTATCCCTGTCTGCACCCCAAAGCCCCCAGTCCAGAACTTGTACTCCCCCCTACACTCCAACCCCCAGGCCTGAGCCCTTTCCCAAACTTGGAGCTTGCTCTTGTATTCTAAACCCCTCATCCATGGGCTCACCCCAGAGCCTTCAAACCTTCCTACACCCCAACCAACCTGCAGCCCTCTTCAGTATTCTAAATCCCTTAGTCCCAGCCTGGGCCCCCCTTCTGCAACCC
This sequence comes from Rafetus swinhoei, assembly GCA_019425775.1. Taxonomy (NCBI): domain Eukaryota; kingdom Metazoa; phylum Chordata; order Testudines; family Trionychidae; genus Rafetus; species Rafetus swinhoei. The sequence goes on along the minus strand of CM033449.1, from coordinate 87,884,170 downwards.
AAACCCCTCATATGTAGCCCCACCCCAAAGCTGCCCACCCCCCCAGCCAGAGCCTTTGCACTGCAACCCTCTGTCCAAGCCCAGAGCCCCTCAACACCATCCCAGGGCCAACACCCCCAACTGGAGCTCTCACACTCTTGCACCCCCACCCAGGCCTGAGCCCCCTCCCACACTCAGAATCCCTTGGCCCCTCTCACACCACATTAACTTTGTTATATGCACCAATCTGAAGGTGATTCGTTCCACATCACCTTCACATTGGCGCGCATAGCAACATTATACCTAGTATACCTGTGGTATATCTAGACTTTAGTAAGGCGTTTGATACGGTCTCGCATGATATTCTTATCAATAAACTAGGCAAATACAACTTAGATGGGGCTACTATAAGGTGGGTGAATAACTGGCTGGATAACCGTACTCACAGAGTAGTTATTAATGGTTCTCAATCCTGCTGGAAAGGTATAACAAGTGGGGTTCCACAGGCATCTGTTTTGGGACCGGCTCTGTTCAATATCTTCATCAACGATTTAGATATTGGCATTGAAAGTACTCTTATTAAGCTTGCAGATGATACCAAGCTGGGAGGGGTTGCAACTGCTCTGGAGGATAGGGTCATAATTCAAAATGATCTGGACAAATTGGAGAAATGGTCTGAGGTAAACAGGATGAAGTTTAATAAAGACAAATGCAAAGTGCTCCACTTAGGAAGGAACAATCAGTTTCACACATACAGAATGGGAAGCGACTGTCTAGGAAGGAGTATGGCAGAAAGGGAGCTAGGAGTTATAGTGGACCACAAGCTAAATATGGGTCAACAGTGTGACACTGTTGCAAAAAAAGCAAACATGGTTCTCGGATGCATTAACAGGTGTGTTGTGAGCAAGACACGAGAAGTCATTCTTCCGCTCCACTCTGCGCTGGTTAGGCCTCAGTTGGAGTATTGTGTCCAGTTCTGGGCACCGCATTTCAAGAAAAATGTGGAGAAATTGGAGAGGGTCCAGAGAAGAGCAACAAGAATGATTAAAGGTCTAGAGAACGTGACCTATGAAGGAAGGCTGAAAGAATTGGGTTTGTTTAGTTTGGAAAAGAGAAGATTGAGGGGGGACATGATAGCAGTTTTCAGGTATCTAAAAGGTTGTCATAAGGAGAAGGGAGAAAACTTGTTCATCTTGGCCTCTGAAGATAGAACAAGAAGCAATGGGCTTAAACTGCCGCAAGGGAGGTTTAGGTTGGACTTTAGAAAAAACTTCCTAACTGTCAGGGTGGTTAAACACTGGAATAAATTGCCCAGGGAGGTTGTGGAATCTCCATCTCTGGAGCTATTTAAGAGTAGGTTAGATAAATGTCTATCAGGGATGGTCTAGACAGTGCTTGGTCCTGCCATGAGGGCAGGGGACTGGACTCGATGACCTCTCGAGGTCCCTTCCAGTCCTAGTATTCTATGATTCTATGATTAATTTCACTCAGAGGTGGGAAAAATTAAAGGGAACACTAATGGCCACTATAAACTAGTCAGTTAAATCTGTTTCACCATTTTAAAAAAAGAATATGGAAATGAAAGAGAGAAGTTCAGTGGCTACTCAAAATATTTGCTACTGCTATAGTAGCTTGTTCTCAGCCTGTTGTAGTCTTGACACTGCTTTGGACTCATCGTTGCTCCGGCCTTGACTTTAGCCTTACTCTGGTCTCACCTCACTCCTGGTAACCTGGTTCTTATCTTTGGCTCTGATTTATAACTCTGGCTTTAGCATTTGGCCTCCAACTCTGATTCTGACCCTGGGCTCTGATTCCTGACTTTGGCTCTGACCCTTGGCTCTGGTACCTGGCTTCTGATTCCAACTATGGTTCCTGATTACTAACTCTTGTCCTAGCCATGAGGAAGAAGTGCCCACATTTTGATCACTGTCATTATTACAGAACCCTAATGAGATCCAGATCCATTGTGGAACTTGGGTCTCTTTATATTTAGATGAATGCAGCACACAAAGCAGAGAGAGGGAAAAAGGAGAATTATCCCTATTTTAGTGACGAGGAACTGAGTCACAGATAAATTAAGTAATATGCTGAAGGTCACATTAAAAATCTGAGCAGCACCAAAAATTTAATTCAGATCTCCTGAATCCCAGTCTTGTGCCTTGCTTACAAACCTTTCCTTTTACTCAGAGGATGATATCAAATCCACAAATGGTTAGGAGCATTTTGTGTACGCAATTCTCTATTTACAACAAAAAGGATTTATAATTAAAAAAACTCTCTAAAGATATGTTCTACTATATTGTCCTGACCACAGTTTATATGTTATGATGATGAAGAGCACACAGGGGATTTTTGGTTTGCTGGATGGGAGTGGGGGAAGATACTTGCACGGATATACTGTATGTCCTAAAATGTGACTTATCTCAGTTTTGATTAATTCCACGCACAGTTGCTGCAACAACAGGAAAATAATGTCTGTTCTTTCTTTGAATCACTGCTTGCTCTCCTTTGTATCAGCTAAGATCATCAATATTCCTGCACTGCTTTCTAATATAAGACGTTAATCATTTCTTAAATCTGTAGCAATCTTGTCAGTTAGCATTTTTTATTTTTATTTTTTTAACCTCTGGTAACACTTTTGCATCTTTCACCAATGGGAGAGCAGACTAATCTCATTTTCTGTAAAATCTCATTCAATCTGAATCCTGATTCATTTTCATTGTGGCAGCAGCTGAGTCATAGGCATTATAATTGTTAACTGCCTCTTGGTATGCCAGTTCAAAATCAAGAAATACCAGTTCTGTTTCATTCTTTGCAGATGAATCCCAAATACCTAGACTGCATTTGCAGAGAGTACAGCTGGAGCCCTAATGTAAGTTCAGGAAATGTGTATGAGTCATTTCGCCATGTTTCGGTGCTGAGTAAATTCTTTGTTGGTTAAGCTCTTGTATTCATGCTTATTTTCAACGTTACATAGATTGTTTGGTTTGGTAGAATTAGCTTTTGATTCATTGTCCTCTGCACTGCCTTCATATGTACCCAATACTGTATTGCTTACAAGTGGGAGCCTTGTTTAATTACTGCTGCTGATTTGCATCCAACCTTCCTGAAGTTCTCTATCACTGCTCTGTACTGCATGGAAAAGAATACCTTAGTCACGTGGGTTTCCTTATTGACATGGTGATCTATACACACATGTGCAAGGAATGTTACTTATCCTTTGTCTGCAGCAGAATGTTTCAGGAGAGTCAAGGGAACTGGAGGAAATCCTTGCCATTCATGGTGGTTGTGTTCCTGGCATGATCATGAATGGCAAAATTCACAGATATTGGGAGCCATGGTTCCCAGCCCCTGCAGCAGGCTTCCTGTGGCTCTCAAACTCACTGTGGGGGGTAAGGAGCCACGGGGAACTCACCCTGCTCCTGCCAGCTGCGAGGAATCAGGGGCCAGTAACTGTGGTGAATTCCACGCAGTTTCCTGCCCCCGCCACCAGCCCAGACCGGGCAGGAGACTCCCACGAATATGTGGAACCATGAATAGCGATTTTGCGAATTTTGAGGGTCTCCTGTACAACTGTTTGTATATGTTATTTGTACTGTGGTCATGCCCAGGGGCCTCAGTCATGGATTAGAGACCCTTGAATTTGGTGCTGTATAAACAAATAACTAAAGAAATGACAACCTAAATATAAGACAAGAGAAAACCACTCAGGCTAGCATCACTGGCAGAGTGGAGGCAGGAGCTGATGTCTCAGTAGGGGGCAATGTTGAACTAAGCATGCAACTCTAGCTATGTGAATAGTGAAGTTGGAGTCAGCATACCTTAGACCAGCGGTGCGCAACCCGTAGGTCCGGGGGTCATGACTGTCCTCCAGGGGGGTTGCAGCACATTGATCCGAGGTGGTATTTTCTTTTCCTGGGTTGGCATTACATGTGGCGTGGCTGGGGGGAGTGGCAGGAACGGAGCGGCAATTAAAGGGGCGGGTTTTTTGGTTTTTTGTTTTGCTCAACCAAAATTTTTCCAGCCCCCCCCCCTTTCTTTGGGTCCGGGGGTCACAAATGCCAAAAGGTTGAGCACCATTGCCTTAGATTAAGTTACTGCAGCATCTCCACCATGGGGAGTCAATAAAAGAAACTCTCCTGTCAACTGCCCTTACACTTCTTGATCTGGTGAGTACTAAAAATGACGGGTGCGAGATCAGCGGTCAAGTTAGCGGGTCTTTACTAAACCTGCTAAATCGACCTCTAGGGGATTGATCCCTGCAGCGCCAATCTCCTGGTAAGCGTAGACAAGTCTGTAGACAAGACCTCAATAGCATAAACAAGCATACTAGAAGGGCAAGGACAGACCTTGAAGGGCTTTAGAAGTGAAGACAAGTCGTTTGCTGTACTGAAGAAGGGGGAATCAGTGGAGGGAGGCAAAAAATAGGGGTGACATGGCTGAAGGATGAGCTGGGAAAATGATCAATTTGGGCCACGCTGAGCTTAAACTGACATAGATTTCCATGAGGAGCTGCCAGAGAGACAGGCCTGGATTTTAGTTTTGTCAGAAAGAACTACATCAGGAATGGGGCTATAGGTCTGAGTCAGCAGCATAACTGAATCTGTATGTGAATGGGATTGCCAGAGACAGGATGTAGAGATAGAGGAGAGAAGTATATCAATTGTCTATGGTGTTCATACCTGTGGTTATCAATGGTTAGGTAAGCTTATCCATGATCTTTTCATCAACTCACAGACATATATTTGGTTTTATTGTCACTGATTGTAAATCCTTTTTTTTTTTTTTTTGCCCCTTCCTTGAAGGTTTCAGTCAACCTTTGTACCATGTTTTCTGTCTCTCCTGCAGTTGTCTTGTCATCAACATATCCAAAAATCAGCATGGGCTATTTCTGAGGCAGCGGAAACAAACTGTAAAAAGAGGGGATGTGGAGTTCCCTCCATAGATGCAGTTCCAGAAGAGGTGAATAAGAGCAGAACGGGTTTGTGTCCTGCTCTGATCCAGATGACTTCATATTCTATCTACAACTACATCATGACTCATGCCATAGTCATTGGGAGCCAGACCTACCCCTTCCACTGACAAATGCTTCTGCTCTACTATTCACATGAAAACATACTGGGGATTATGCATCTCCTACTGACAGGGACACTAAAGTCTGTCCCTAGGTGCCTCTAGGAAGAGGGCGCCCCACCAAAGTGAATAGAAGTGCAGGAATTAATGGGTTAAATTATTTAAAATATCACTGAATTCAGAGTCCCAGATGTGAAAGTGCCCTTTGCTAGAATGATGCATTTAGATGCAGCTGAGTCTATATGAATTCAGACACTTAAAATGAGTCAGCTACTTTTACAATAATAACAATGAAGATCAGAGGAAGAAATGGAGATTTGCTAACAAGAAGATGAGATACAGAGCCCTAAAGACATCAGACCTTTCCTTTTTGTTGTTTGAAGTTCAGACAGGTAAACTGCATGAGTGGAATATGGCCAGAGATTTTGCTGGCTTGTGTGTTGAGGTTGGACAAGATCCTTGGACATTTGCTGAAGAACCCAAAGAAGTAAACTGGGAGTGAGATCAGCCAAATCAGTTGAAAGCCTGCGGTTTTGAATCTTTAACAAAGAAGCTTTTCTCTCAACTGTCTGTTAGATATTTGAGTTAAATAGGGTTAACAAAAACAAAAATGATTTGTAAACATTCCAAATAAAAATTACTTTTATTTTTGTTTAATCAGGTTTTGATTCTTTGGTATCTCTGACATTATAAACTGTGTTTGTGTCCTAAATAAGGAACTGCTGGAACACACTTCTGGTATTCACTAGTATATCTGCTTTTTTTTTTTAAAGTTTCTTTCATAAGAGCCAACTTCATGTGTGTTGTGGGGTGGAGCAGCCATGGGAAAAAATTGTTTGTGCCCCCAAATAGCAATGGCTTGTAGGAGCTGAACAAGCCACAGCTGTTTGGGGACATTGCCAAATAGCTGATATGCAGCACTTGGGAGCTCAGGGAGAGGCTTGGAAGAAGGCAGAGAGCAGCAAGTGGGCTCTTGGGGAGGAAGCAGAATGGGAAGAAGGGGAGCAAGGCTGGAGCCTTGGGGGAAGGGATGGCGTGAGAGTAGGGCCTCAGGGGACGAGGTGGAGTGAGGGTAGGAATAAGCAGAGTGCAAGTGAGGTCTTGGAAGAAGGAGCGTTAAGGCATGTCTACACGGCAGGGCAAAAGTCGAATTAAGATACACAACTTCAACTTCATTAATTGCGTAGCTGAAGTCAAAGTACCTTAACTCAGCTTTTGGTCTGCACTGCAGGAAGTTGAAAGAAGTACACTCTTCCTTTGACTTCCCTTACTCCTCGTGAAATGAGGGTTACAAAAGTTGGAGTAAGAAGCCTACTATTTCTAAATTATTTTGAAATAACGGACTTGCTGTGTAGACACGCACTGTTATTTCAAAATAACATGAGTTATTTTGAAATAGCACTGTTATGTAGACATGCCAAAATAGGGCAGGGCCTTGGGACATGGTAGAGGTGGAACATCGCAGGGAAAAGTAAAAGTTAGTGCCTATGCTTCCTTTCATGGCTTCCTGAAATATACAAAAACAAAAGAGAGAGAAAAAAAAATCTGTTTAAACATTTTAACATATTTGTGGATTACCTTTAAAGAGTTTTGGTCTTCTAAGAGCTGGATGCATAGTGCAGCTAATATGCATTGAGTGGTGGTTTGTTCGTTTTTTCCCAATGGAATAAGTCATTATTTGTTTGCTGTGAATCTATGCTATGCCTGAAATAGGCTGATTTACTCTAAATAGATCCTTTCCCTGAAAAATGAAGTCATCAAGATCAGGGCACAAAAGTGCATAGTACTTCTTGAAACACAATTCCACTTTAATAAGCTCTATATTTGTCTGATCACAAGTTATTTACAAGGCTGAGCATTTGTTTCCATGGGATCATTGCCTTGATTAGAGCACAGAAATTACAGTACATATGTAGCATAAAAAAAGAAAAGGCAAGTGAAGGGAAAGATTGAACTCATTTCTGATTAAGAGAAATCTGATATTGAAGCTGGAGCTGCTTGAGAGTATGCCCAGCTTTTTCAAAGAACCGATTATTACACACATTAACCTAAGCTTCCCCCAGCAGCTGCTGTAAGAACATGTCAGTCCCTGGTTTAAGATGAAGACAAAATTTTATCACTATGAAATTATCACAGTTTCCATCTGTGCTGAGAATTGAAATGGCATTCAAATAAAAAGGTGCCAACACAGTTTCGGATTTCAGGGTGGACAAAGCCATAACTGCAGCATCTTTTTGTATGCACTATACATGTCCAGGGCAGATATTCAATGAACTCTTTTCAAATGTTGTCTTCAAGGAGATTAGGCAACTATGAGGTACAGAAAAGTTTTTTAGTGAGTCAGGTTTCCAGTATAGAATTCATCTATGCCATCATACCACACAATGATTATACAGCTCTTTGTAACAGCTTTTCACTGGAACAAGCACATACCATTCTACCCAATGTGTTAAATCAAAAGTAGGCTGGCTTACTTTGGAAATCCCAGGTTGCAGGTCAAAACACCTCAGATGGTTTTTGTTGCTAAACCTCTTTGTATAATTTCAAAATTAGAGCAGAATTTTGAAGGCAAAATAGAGAGATCTAATTGGAAACAGATATAGCAGCTGTGAAAACTCTGCACAACTAAAAGGCACTGACATTCCTGAAAGAAGATGGAAACTAATTACATACTCTGATTATCATTGTGACTACAGTACATCTTAGGGCCAAATTCCTCTCTTTTTTTTAGCTCTTGTGTGAAAATCTTTGAAGATGTCTGCACAGTACATTCCACATCCTAATGACATAAAAAAACAGAGTGGGTACTTAAGAACAATTAGCACCTTCTCTGTCAGCTTCATGTAGCACAGACACTCTGACTATTTCTTTCCCCCTTTTTCCTTTTTTCTTTCTTTTTTTCCTTCTCTCCACACCCACCCCTATTTATTTAGAAACTGGACCTTTAATAACTCCAGTCATCTGAAGAAGTGGGTTGTGCCCAGGAAAGCCCATGATACCATCTACATGTTTTGTTAGTCTCTAAGGATGTGTCTAAACTACACCCCTCTGCGGACAGAGGGAAGTAGATTAGGCACATCGCTATTGCAAATGAAGCGGGGATTTAAATATCCTGCGCTTCATTTGAATAGAAATGGCCGCCGCTTTTTGCCGCCACGGCACTTTGCCGGCAAAAAGCAGCAGTCTAGACAGGGATCAGTCGACAAGGAAAGCCTTTTCCGACTGATTCTGTAAACCTCGTTGCACGAGGCATAAGGGATCGGTCGGAAAAGGCTTTCCTTGTTGACCGATCCTCGTCTAGACTGTCGCTTTTTGCCGGCAAAGTGCCGCGTCAGCAAAAAGCAACGGCCATTTCTATTCAAATGAAGCGTGGGATATTTAAATCCCCGCTTCATTTGCAATAGCAATGTGCCTAATCTACATCCCTCTGTCGGCAGAGGGGTGTAGTTTAGACAAACCCTAAGGTGCTGAAAGACTATTCATTGTTTTTTAAGTTTTGCAGGGCAATGTAATGCAATATGGTGTGCTCTCTATTGCTTTCTTGGAAGATCCATGCTTGTGGATCTGGCTCAGACTTCTATTTCAGGAAAGTTTTCCTTTCTTCTTGTCCTGTGCTATTACACAGGTCTATGATTCTTCATCTCAGTGGTCTCCAACCTTTTTGACCACAAGATCACTTTTTCAATTTAAGTGCAATGTAAGATGTACCTCAAACCCAAATACCCTTGTCCCACCTCCTTCCCACCCTTTCTTTGAGGCCCTTCCCCTGCTCCACACCTTCTCCAAGGCCTCATCCTGCTCATTCCATTCCACTTCCTTCCTCATCCTCACTCACTTTCACCAGGCTAGGATAGGGGGTTGGGGTGCAGGATCTGGTCTTGGGCCAAGGGGTTTGGAGTGTGGGAGGGGCTCCGGGCTTAGCCCAGGGCAGGGGATTGGGGTCCAGGAGGGGCTTCAAGGTGCAAGCTCTGGAAAGAAGTTTGGGTGCAGGGTGACTCATGTCTGGGGCAGGAGGTTGGGTGCAGGAGGAGGTTCAGGGCTGGGACAGGGCTTCAGGAAGCAGGCTCTGGCTGGGCACCATTTAACTGAGACAAATTCTGGGTGGTAGAGAAGTGGGGTTAAGGGAGGCTCACTCCTGTCCTGGCCCTGCACCACTCCTGAAAGCAGGTGGCATATACAGTAATGGCTCCATGACACCATGTGCTGCCCCATATCTACCGGCACTGAGCCCTCAGCTTCTCCTGGCCATGGTTCCCCCTGCTCTGTCTTTCTCGGGGGCTACAGGGCCATGCCAGCCACTTCCAAGAGCAGCAATTACCATAGGGATAATTACGTCAGTTAGGCATTTTAGAACTCACTACTCAAAGAATTAAATTTTAACCATAAGAGAGAAATGAAAATTATGAAATGCAGACTAGTCAAAAACCCAAAACAACACACTTTGCAAGCAGTAAAGGAAGTAACAACAACCCCCACATATGTGTTGGGTCAGGAGATGCGAGTGAAGGACAGATAGGAGATGGGCTGAATCAGCAAGTACCCGGGCTGTCCCCACCATGTCCTTCCATGGATAATATTTCTGGGTATGTGTTGATCAGCTATAGGCCTCTTGGGCAAGCAGGGGTCAAAAGGTGCTGTAATTCCCTCCTGGGCATTCTTTTCTCGATGGACATCCTTGGTCCCTAGCTTATGCACATGGAATAGAGACCTCGGACTTTGACAGGGCAAGAGAATGATAAAGAAGGGAGAAGAGATAATAAAAGAAAAGAATGAGAAGAGTTGGAGGAAATGCAAAATGCAGAAGGTGCTCTGATTTCTTATATCCTATTCAGCTTTGCTTGGAAGTTAAATGAAAAATGTTTCAACCATGCCAGAAGCCTGATATACTTTCATGGCTGCATTCTCTAGAAATAATTTCCAGTGTGATGTGATTCGTTTATGGATTGGGTTGTTAAAAATTACGGAAAATGTAGCCTAGAGATCTGAGATCAGATCTTTCACAGATGAAACTACAAAAATTAATGAAGCAGTGTAATCCATTCAGAGATGTAAGGTAATATTCCACAAGCTGTACAGCTATTATACAAAGAGGTATCAATAGCCATTGACAAGTTTCCATACCATTACACAATTAAAATTCATAAGAGCACCATAGAGACTGCGCTATATGAAAACTAGTGAGAACAGGGCTGTGAGGAGAACCTGCTTTCCAAACCACTCTCCCCAACCCCATTCTTTGTGGGTTAAGGTAGGGCTGGGCGAAGAAAACCCCATGCCCTGTCCCCAAGCCCACCCCTTTTGCCCAAACCTCACCCCCCCAGCACCATGGGGAGATGAGGCAGCGCATGGCCCAGCTTCCTTGGCCCCGGAGCATCAGGGAAGGAGGAGAGTGAGGCACCAGCTTCCCACCCATGGAGCATGGGGAGGGCAAGTGTTGGGGGACAGAAACACTCCACCCCCCCAGTACGCCTACAGTAGGCGTTCTGGGGGTGGAGTATGGGCAGAGCTATGCCTGGCAGTTCAGGAAGGCAAGGCAATGCCTTCCAACACCCATGAAACCTGCCACCCCACCTACCCCTGTTTTATTCTAAGGAATCAGGGATATTTGCTTATATATCAACACCTAAATTAATGTTGCTTGAACCAGCATTAACACTGGTTTTGTTCCTGTATCTCTTTGAAGCCCTTATTCAGGAAGGTACTTATAGCACATGCTTAACTTTAGGCAGGAGAATAATCCCATTGAAGTCACTACTTGTGACTTCAGGACTACTTGTGCTAAAAGCTAAATGCATGCTTAAGCAACTGGCTGAGTTGAGACTTTCAAGTGGTGGATTTGTGCAGGCACGGAGTGTTTGGCTAATGGAAGCAGAGCTTCTACAAGAAGACAGTTTATTGGGAAAGGGTGGTCAGAGAAGGTACACAGACATGCTGATTCCCCCAGAGGACTTATTTCCTCTCTTATTTGCAAATCCTTAGGATCCATGGATTTGAGGCATTAACCACCACCCCCAACTCTTCCAGGGCATGTTCTCCATGGGGAAGATTTGATCCCTGGGAGACCTGGGTCCCCTAAAATCCTTTGGAGTTGCTTTCAGTGGGAGGGTACATTTGAGCCTTGGTTATTATGTCAAAAGTCAGCAGTACCATGTCCACGCCTGTGCTTGTGAGACATGAGAACACGAAGCCTAATTGTGCCACTCCTTGTTCCAAACACCTGACTTGTGGGTATCAGTTACTAGACACATGGACAGTATGTAGCTCTGGAAATGGTAGAGTGAAAGAAGACTGGAAAATAGGAAGATGATTTCTACTCCTCATTTGGGGAAATTATGCTAAGAACAGGAAGATAGGCAGTGCAGCAGATCCAAGATGCTATTTATTCATTAGTTTAATAGCCTGGCATTATATGGTTCAGAAAATGACAGACACACTTGCAATATCAAATCTGCCTGGTGTCTTATTAGAAACTGATACAGGGAAGAGTGCTCTTCTACTTCAACTAAATCTAGTTAAAGCAGAATGCTGCGTCATATTTGCATAATCTAACGTGTATATCCATCCATCAGCCCAACTTTTATAAAGTTTCAGCCCAACTTTTATAAAAATATGCAATAATAATCAACCTTTTAAGTCCATTGTTCATAAAACTCAGCAATAGAGAAGCTTCATCTTTTCTTCATTTGATGAATCATTTCTGTTAGAGGTAGGTGTGACACCTGACCCATCTTTCAGCACACATTCAATGGAACACGCACATAATGTATTCTCAGCAATAGCCTCACAGCTGGCTCTTCCACCGTCCACATTCTGTTTAATTTCTGAGTCACAGATGACTTTGCAGCCAATCTATTTTTTACTATTTTCTGATAGATAGCTATGCTGATGCAAACCTTCATTTATATAAAGAGGCTATTTCCACAGCCAGTACCTGAGCTCATTCAAATGTATCATTCATCAAAAGAAGTACTTCTTATAAGTATTGTTTTTCTTTGCATTTAAAGCAATATGCTCTTGAAAGAGTTTGTATCAGCCTTACCATTTTTTTCTGGAAAAGAATATATGTACCACTGAATATAAGATCCTTTTAAAGCCATATTTTCACATGCAGGCACTGAAATTGTATGTAAGTTGCAAACATAGGTGTGCAAAACAGACATTTGCACATGCAAAGTGAGTAACTGAGTGCACAAATACAAGTTTGCTGGCATAACTTACTTTGGTTCTCCATATGTAAACATCTGTCCCCACATATCCTGAATATAATACAATTTGTGCTAACTTTCCAAATAGAGATTTTAAAATATGGCTTTTGTCCAAAAGACATTTGGAGTGAAAATTCCTAGTGGTGTGGAATAAGAAAGAGATACGGTGCCACATGTTCAATTGTATTTGCCAGCTTGACATATCAGGGCTTTCTAAATATTTTCTAGAATAGCATGAATTTGTTGCAAATGTACATAATCATGTAAATGACTCAAGATCATAAGAACATAAAAACGACCGTATTGGGTCAGACCAAAGGTCCATCTAGCCTAGTATCCTGTCTGCTGACAGTGACCAATGCTAGGTGTCCCCAGAGGGAATTAATAGAACAGGTAAACATCAAGTGATCCCACCCCTGTTGCTCATTCCCAGCTTCTGACATACAGAGGCTAGGGACACCATTCCTACCTATCCTGGCTAATAGCCATTGATGGACCTATCCTCCATGAATGTATCTAGCTCTTTTTTGAACCCTGTTAAAGTACTGGTCTTCACAACATCCTCTGGCAAGGAATTCCAAGGGTTGACTATGCGTTGCATGAAGAAGTACTTCCTTTTGTTTGTTTTTAAAGCTGCTACCTATTAATTTCATTTGGTGACCCCTAGTTCTTGTAGGGACACATAAATAACTTTTCCTTATTCACTTTCTCCACACCAGTCATAATTTTATAGACCTCTATCATATTCCCCCTTAGTCTCCTCTTTTCTAAGCTGAAAAGTCCCAGTCTTTTTAATCTCTCTTCATATACAGCCGTTCCAAACCCCTAATCATTTTGTTGCCCTTCTCTGAACTTTTTCTAATGCTAAGATATCTTTTCTGAGATGAGGTGACTACATCTGTACACAGTATTCAAGATGTGGGCAGAGGATTTATACAGAGGCAGTAAGACATTCTCTGTCTTATTCTCTATCCTTTTTTAAATGATTCCTAACATTGCTGTTTGCTGCTGCACATTGAGTGAATGGTTTCAGAGAACTATCCACAGTGACTCCAAGATCTTGAGTCCTAATAGCTAATTTAGTCCCCATCATTTTGTACTTATAGTTGGGATTATGTTTTCCCTGGTGGTGTTGCTGTGAGTCTCTTGGTACATGAAAACCTTTATTTTCAGAGGGACTTAAGCACAAATTCTGAATTGAACATGGTTTTATAATACAGCCCCAGCCCCAGCCCCAGCCGTGTGCTGCTGGGGGAAGTTGCGGGGCTACATCCCTGTGCTCCTGGGGGTTGCCCTGGGGACTCCGACTCCACGCTGCCACAGGGCTCCGGCATCAGCCCCACAATCCCTGGGGCTGCTGGAGGCTGCCCCGGGGCTCTGGCCCTGGTCCTGTGATTTCCCCAGCTGGGCGGATGGCCCTCCTGCCCTTAGACTCCCGGGGTCTCTGGTCCAGGAGCATCCATGGTTCTGCAGGGCCAGGGACGTTGCCGGATCAGAGAGTGACGGATTTTGGAGGTACAACCTGTATAACACTTGCCCACCATTGTTTAGCTACAGTGTGTGATGAGACAGATATCCATGTGATGTATGTTAACTGGCAGGATTATTTACTCATATATTCAACACTTTAGAGAATTAAATTATAACATAGTTTTATTAATCAAAATTTTGACTGAGGAGTTAAATATAAAATATTCTCATTACTTTAGTCTGGTGCTGCCTCTCTTAGTCAAAACACATTAAAGTCAATTTTTGGCTAGGTAAGCAGTGTAAAATCAGGTTAGAACACAGTATCTGTACCATTTTGAATCAACACAGTGTGGAGATGTCTTTTACTATTTGGACCTCTTTAATTTCTTGCTCTTATGACAGAAGGAAATTAATTCAGAAACTATGGCATGTTCAGCCTGCTATTGCTGCTTGTATCAATGGACATTTCCTCCCAGTTATATGCAAGTCTTAAAGAGCCATACTACTGGTAAAAAAAAAAAAAAAAAAAAAAAGTAATCACGATGCATTGTACCTACATACAGTGGAATAAAGCTCCCTTCTTCAAAAATCAATATGTACATTGCAGACCCATATGCAAGGAGGGGTGCGAAGGGTGCGAAAGCACCCACCATGGTCTCCCAAGTAAGCATGCTCCGGCCGGCCAGGGGAAAGGCTGGGGCTGATTTCCCAGCTTATTTGGGGGACCACAGGGATGCATTCACAACCTTGCAATCTACATTTACTAAAAAAAGCACCCCCTCACAGAAATTCCTGTGTATTGTGGTGACCTGTATTGTGATGACAAGTTGAATCACTATAAGAAGAGGTGGTGCAATGGGTTTTGGGTGATTAAGGGAGGGACACACAACATGCTGTAAATTGCCAGAACATGACTCAATTTTTAAGCATCCTCCATAACTTTTGAAGTTAATAATAATAATTAATACATGTTACATTTTGCAAGCATTTACTAATTAATCTTCTCAGTGCTCTTGTGACATGTGGGGACATTTTTAACTCAATATTGGATGTTTTTCTAAAAGATAGGCTCTAGGAATTATTTTGAGGGAGTTCTGTGGCCTGTAATATAGCAGATCAGTCTAGATGATCATACCAGTCCCTTCTGGCCTCTCACCATTAAAATTGTATACCTTATTTCCACTCTGTAATTATTTCAAATTCCAGCCTTGGATCATGTTAAACCATTCTTTGCTACCTTGAAGATCCTATTATGAAATATTTGTTCCCCACACTGGTACTTACAGACTATAATCAAGTCACACCTTAACCTTGTCTTTGTTAAGCTTAATAAATTGAGCTTTTTGAGTCTCACACTATAAGGCATGTTTTCTAATGTTTTAATCATTATCATGCTCTTCTCTGAACCTTCTTCAATTTATCCTTCTTGAACTGTTGGCACCAGAACTCGACCTAATATCCCAACACCACTGCCAAATACAGGGTGAGATAATGTCTCTGTTCGTTCCTACTTGTGATTCCCCTGTTTATGCATCTCAGGATCATATTATCTCTTTTGGCCAAAGAGTCACACTGGGAGGTCATGATCAACTGATTATCCACCATGACCTAATGTTTTATTGTATGAGTATAGTCAGGGCCATCCTAAAAGCTCAGGTGATTCTTATATCTAATGTAACAATGACACTATTTGACTCAATCAATCATCACTCTACCTCTCCAGTTTCTTTGAATGCTTCAGTTCTATTGGATGAAACAAGTCTAAGAAATGAAGAGTAGGTTTGCTTGAATGCACTCAGAGAAACATTCTTTCATGTTCTAATGACTGAGACACCAGCTCTCATTCTCCCTACAGACTTGCATACTCTATTGGGTTTCTGGAAGATTACATGTTTTCAGACCTATCTATGGCTCTGTGGAGAAGCTCCCCGCCCACCAGGAAATCATCAGGTGACTGGCGGGGTGCCCGTTTCCCCAGATCTTCTCCTCCTGGGGAAGAGAAGCCAAGCAGAGCTCCTACATAGGCTGAGGAACAGTCTGGTTCTCTGACTCTATATCTCCTCCCTCACCCATATATGTAAATAGATGTCTGAAGGCTAATGATTTGCATGGCCCTTTGAGCTCAGTGCCCATGAGGAAAAAGATGTTGCCTAACTCCACAATCTATAATCCACTAACAACACCTCTTCTTCCAGCTGCTTCCCCCTCCTTTCCTTTCCTATCCTCCCTCGACTGGAGAAGTTTTAATGAGCCACTTGGCCTAGAATGGTGCCTTGAAATATGTTTTAACTAGTTGTGTGAAACAACCTGTTCTATCTTGTATGTCCCTGTGACACAATTTCCCATACCTGAAGAAGAGTTCTATGTAAGATGGAAAGCTTGTTTTTCACCAACAGACACTAGTCCAATAAAATATATTACCTTACCCACACTGGGCATGGATATCTATAATCCCAGCCACATGGAAGCCTGAGGCTCATGGATCACTCAAGGGTTCTAGACTTCCATGTACTATGCGAATCAGGTGTCCGGTGCCACTGACTGCCTGGCCAGTGGGTGGCTGAAGGACTGGCTAGAATAACACAAGGCACGTGTTATAAGCGGTGCTCTCTCTGTGAGGGCTGATGGACCTCACAAGGGTGATCTTACCCATTTTGCAGCTGCTCATGTATTCTCTGTCCACCCATGTTTTGCCTGTGCCCTTTACCTGCTGTACCTCATCCCCTCATGTGCATATGCCCTCCGTTTGCCTCTGACCTCCCCCCGAGTCCTGGTGCCCATAAACCACATTTTCCTCCACCTCCTCCCATTTTCTTAAGTGCCTCTGACCTCTCCCCTCCCGCATGTCTCTTCCCTTAACCCCCATATATTTCTCTGCTCCCCCATCAGAATGTACCTATTCTGCATGTGCCTCTGCCCTCTATATGTCTTTAACATCTGATTCCTTGAAACCAATACCCCAGCACCTAGCTCCCCACCTCTTACTGTAGGTCTGGGAAGGGCCCTGATGTCACCAGCTTCTCCAACAGTGCCATGAATAGTTCTAAATGTAAATACAGAACAAGTGTATTAGAGAATACAGAATTCCCACTTCCAGATCATGAAATTATGGCTGTATTTACATAAACAGCGTTAGCATAATGACAAAGTATCACATGTGCAACTATTATGTTATA
This sequence comes from Rafetus swinhoei, assembly GCA_019425775.1. NCBI lineage: Eukaryota > Metazoa > Chordata > Testudines > Trionychidae > Rafetus > Rafetus swinhoei. The sequence goes on along the minus strand of CM033449.1, from coordinate 87,867,267 downwards.
TATTGTCTCTACAGCTGTACAATACAGTATTTTCAAATTTCTACCGGCATAGATCACAAATTTCTCAATGGTGTCTTATTAAAAAAAGGATGACGAACAAATGGCAGTGGGTGGTATGTTCACTACTCCAATACAGTATATTTTGCAAATGTAAGATACTAGAAGATTTACCCGGCATTGCTTGGGTCCTTAATTTAAATTGTATCGAGTACAAGATTAGTCATTTACTTGATACTTAAAATCCTTAGATCATACTGAATAATACACAGCCACACAAAAAAAGTCCTCCTGCCAGTGTATGCAGACCGAGTGACTAATAAGTCAGCCTGAGTTAGTTTCTTCTAATTAGGAGGTGGGGTATAATTTTTAGGATGCTTAAAACTGGAGAGACCTTTAATCAGCGGGTTTAATGAACTTTAAGTGGTTCTCTGGAGATGAACTTCTCAGTGCTTTCAGGCTGTACAGCCTTTTCTTTTCCACTGCTACTAAGAATATATTCTGGTTTGAAAATGCAAGCTTGTATAAACCAAAAGTTAAAGCTGAAAATTTGACATAAGTCAGACAAGAGAGAAAGTGAAGAACAGGCTGAAATGAGAATGGGAATACTTTCACAGTAGGTTTAGGTACTATTTCCACATATGTCATAACCAGTGAGTGAAGGAAAGAGTTGGCCAGGGAAGAGGAGAAAACCATAGAAGGAGATTGTATGGAAAGAACTACCGATAAAATGTATAAACTACGCATCAAAAAAGAAGTGATTGGACAGGATGGAGAAGCTAAACTGGAGGGGTAGGGGTAAATGCCTGAGACCAGGGAGACAGTTGCTAGGCAAAGAACATGGATGTCATAGTCAATGGTCTTAAGTGCAGTGTTAGGTCAAGAGGGACATGTAGAGGTTACAAGCAAGACTCAGATGAAAGAAGGTTATTCAGGGAACAGTTTTACATCTAGACCAATGAGAGAAAAATAGTAGTGAAGAAAACTTTGAGAATGTTTTTAATAATTGAAGACACTTCATCCATGTGTTTGAAGGATTAGAGGATGGACATCCCACATCCGGAGACTGATGATATAACATTGACGAGGAAGGGGTCTCAGGTGATGGAAAGTTGATAATTTTATTACAGGCAGAGCTGGTAGCGTAACTCAGAGTTGCCAAACACTTCTCATTACAAGCCTCTCTTTTCAATGTATTACTTTAGCAAATTTTAGCTGTTTAGACTAAAATTTCCCATGCTGGGTGTCTGCCTCAGGCTAAATTTTATTGTGAAGTTTCAGATAAAATAGTCCAACTGTTTCTAAGAACAAGATTAGGGAGAAATATGTTATTTTATGCATTTAAAATATCCTTCCAACTTTTTACTGAGTTCTTGTGCTTCTTGCTTTGGAACAGGGTCTTGAAATAAAATGCAGAAGTCTCTTTGGTGTCAGGGATGTGCCTTTTGCTGTTTTCGTAAACATTCATTCCAAGTTACAAGCCTCTGGAAAAAGACTCAGTTCACACATGCTCAGTAGAGACTTGCTGGGACCAATGTTCCCTCTAATACTTTCCATTCATGTGCAGTTTTTTCCATCCATTTGCAGAAAAAAAAATTCTGTGTGAACAAAGGCATGTGCAAATAAGCAGCACTAGTAGAAACAACAACCTACCTGCTAGCTCTCTGCTAATCAGTTGGGTGGCATTTGAATCTGTCCTGAGCAGCTGCACAAGTGCACAGCTTACAGGGAACACTGCCCCGGGTCCTGAGTCTCTACATTCTTTTCCTGTCAGCAAATAGCTGTAAAACCCAGAGTAAGGTGTGTTTCTCACCCACCACCAGTGTCTGATCCAATCAGAGAATAACAGTTCACTATTGCTACCAGTTACTGCATGGCTGCGTCTAGACTGGCAAGTTTTTCCGCAAAAGCGCGTGCTTTTGCGGAAAAACTTGCCAGCTGTCTACACTGGCCGCTTGAATTTGCGCAAGAACACTGACGATCTAATGTAAGATTGTCAGTGTTCTTCCGCAAATACTATGATGCTCCCGCTCAGGGATAAGCCCTCTTGCGCAAATGTATTTGCGCAAGAGGGCCAGTGTAGACAGCTCAGGACTGTTTTGCGCAAAAAAGCCCCGATGGCGAAAAAGTGCTTTTGCGCAAAAGCATCCGTGCCAATCTAGACGCTCTTTTCCGCAAATGCTTTTAACGGAAAAACGTTTCCGTTAAAAGCATTTGCGGAAAATCATGCCAGTCTAGATGCAGCCATCATTAGTTCAAGAGGCAGAGTTCTGTGCTGTAAATCTGAAGGTCCAAGCCTGCCAATGCCTCAAGTTGGGTGGTCAGCATGATTGGAGAATTGCATCCCATTCTTACCTCTGCAATAGAATTCTTATGTAATGTTGAACAAGTCACTCAAATGAAAATATTCATAACTGGCCTTTAACTGGGCATTCCTTTTTATTCCCCTAGTACCAAGTGTAAGACATCTGGGGCTAGTGATAGTGCAAACAGTATGGGTCATGCAATTAAAGACTTTATCACAATGCGCAAGCATAAGGGGCTTAGTTAAATAGCATGTGTAAATTCAAACCTGGCATTTCATAATTTTTGAGCACTTGACTTCACAACTGTTACATTCTTTTATTTATATAGAGAGAAGGAGAGCTACAGGGGAAGAATATACTACATATTGATATACAACACTTCACTCCCATCACTGGTTTCTGAAGCCACTGCAGTAATCAAAGAATGAACCTGAAATGGTTAGTAACATCATTGGATCTTGGAGTCGTGTAGAACATTAGTCACATTGGTTTCGTTTGCTACATGTTCAAAGTGCTATGCATTCAGTTAATTAATCCTCACATTTCCCTATTATTACCATCTGGACAGACCAGAAAAACAGACACAGGGACATTTTGTGAGTTGTTGGAAGCCACTACGTTTTAGTGGATGAGACGGGATTAGAGAAATCCAATATTTGTGGCTCCATCCTGTGTTCTACCAAACCAGACATCAGTATTGTGCCATGTTGTGTTTAGGAATATAAAATCTCAGTTAATCAGTTAACCGGTTAAATGTTAGGTTGACCTAACGTTTAACCGGTTACCTGACTAAAGCGGGATCTGGGCTGGGGACCACACTGCTCCAGCCTGGCTGCAGCAGCCCCCAGCCCTTAGGGCTCCTGCCCCCAGCTCTGCGTTGGAGCTGGCTGCTGCCTGTTCACAGCTCCCAGCCCCCACAGCTGGAGCTGCCCCTGCCTGTGCTCCGGACCTGGGCATCTCGCAGGCAGAGGCAGCTCCAGTACCTGTTTATGGAGGGCCCACTGTGCAGCTGGAGCAGCCCCCTGCCGGGAGCTGCTCCAGCCCCCACTGATTACTGGTTATTAGAATCAGTAAGAATTACCCATTTAGGGTGATGCTTAATGGCTAACTGGTTAACCTTTCACATTCCTACTTGAGTTTGAAAAAAATCAAGATTTTAAAAAGAAACAGAAATGTATTTACATTCAGATCACATAAACATAATTTGCCCTCGTTTTTGGGATAAGATTGACTTATCCCAAAAACAAAGTTTAATACATTTTCTGGAGTAACACTGTTTAGACTTTACACTCTTTTAACACTTGCAGTTTGAATTCAGCAGTTGTGGAACAACTTATCATTTAGTGGTGGGCTTAAAATTAACTGTGATTCATAAATGGCACACGATACTGCCTTAAACATTGTGAAAAACCATTGGTGGTTTTCTGTGCTTACTGGGCACATGAATTCCACAGTACTTTGTGCAGACTCTTTATAGAATCAAACTCTATATCATTTTGGGGATGAGTTAATGCTCTAAAATAGTAATTATCACCATTTTTTGTTGCTTTTCTATTCATTTTATGGATTTAATGCTTTACAAAATCAGCTAGTCCTTCAAAAGTATACGTTCTTTTAATGATGCAGCACCCAGATTAGTGCAAAAATTGGCAGGCTTATTTCACAGAGGTGTACACTTTCTTAGATGTTGTTCTGCCTAGGTTCACAAGGGGCTGCTGGACAGCAAATCTCTGTCCACCCCAATAAGTGTCACCACTTTTTGCTGGAACAATGAAAGGGAGGAGTGAATTTTGCCCAGTTTTACAAAATAACGAAATGGCTCCAAGTTGCCTCAAATCTAGGCCCCAGGTGGCTCAGGCGATTTGTGAGCCTGGGCAGAGAGCACAGGTGGGGAGAGCTGCGCACCTCGCCCCAAGGCTTCAAACCCGCCCCAGCAGCCGAGGCCGAGCCTCGCTCCAGGCAACAGACACGTGCGACTTCTCCCGACACCCGCCAGCCCCGCCCACACGCTCTTCCCACCTCACGCCTATCCTACCCCGCCCCCTGTGATTGGGCAGTACCGCGGCAATGACGCCGCACGCGCAGGCAGGCTGGCGCGTGCGCGTTGCTAGGCCCCCTGCGGCCTTCTCACTTTTATTTCCTGCCTGCGCCGGTTTGCTTCCGGGTCAGCGCGGAGAGTCTCTATTTCTCGTCCCGGCCGGGGAGCCCGCCGCCGGCCCGATGCTGAGCGGCCGCCGGACGCGCGGGTCAGGAAGGCGCGGCTGCCCCGGGGCTTAGGAAGGGGTCCGGTCGATGTGGCCGCGGCGCCCGCCATGGACAAGATCCTGGAGGGGCTGGTGAGCTCGTCGCACCCGCTGCCGGTGAAGCGGGTGATCGTGCGGCGGGTGGTGGAGTCGGCGGAGACGCCGTTGAGCCAGGCCCAGTGCCGGGCCATGTTCGCCCTCAGCACCCGGCTCATCCTGCAGGGGCCCGACCTCTTCCAGCGGCAGGTGGGGCGGCAGGTGCTGGAGGCCTACGCCCGCTTCCACCGCGACGAGTTCGAGGCCTTCTTCAACCGCGGCCTGGTGCTGGGGCTGCTGCAGCGCGGCTACGGGGGGCTGGGCAGCCGCGACCCCGCCATCCTGGACTACATCCAAGCCGGGCTGCGCCTCATCATCAGCTGCCCCTCGGTGCTGGAGCTCTTCGCGCTGCTGCAGGTGGAGGCGCTGCGGATGGTGTGTGAGCGGCCCGCGCCCCCTCTCTGCGCCCGCCTGTGTCAGCTGCTGGGCGACTTCCCGCAGTGCCTGCCCCGCGGTAGGAAGCTCTCGCTCGCCTTCTGCCAGCAGCTGGTGCGCAGCATGGCCCACTTCCAGAGCCAGGGCAGCCAGGAGCCCGAGCTGCGCCTCTATGTGTCTCAGGTCACCCAAGTCAGCAGTCTCCTGCGCAGCATTTGGAAAGCCGAGCCCGACACCTTGTTGCCCTCCCTGCAGGAGCTTTTCGCGGTCATCTCCTCCACAGGTGAGAACTGAACGGTGGGAGAGGATTGCGTGGTGGGCATGTGACAAAACTGCAACGAGTATTTGCAAAAAGCCCTGACACAATCTATTTGCCCAGTGCTGACCTCACAGGGAGGCTGGGGTTTGCTAGCTGCTGCCATGGCAGATGGTAATGAAGGACCCTGTTATTAAAATGAAGAGATTGCCCATAGAAAGTGGCCTGCCTCAGAATAATGGAGTCTACCAGGCTTGGGGTGATTGTTGTAGTAAAGGTGGGGGAAAAAATAAGAGGCTCTTGTATGAGGTGACTAGCAGAATGAATGTGTGGAAACAATGATGTTCCTGTGCTTGGCATTTGGCCACTGAAGCTGAGTCAATGCTCACCCTCTTCTTTCCAGATAAACTTTTTACAATAGAGGGTGTTGTGCTCTTTGCCCAAAATTTAAAAGGATGAATGTGTGGCATGGAAAAAGAGTTTACTTTTAGAAATGTAATATTCCTATTGTTAATATGGCTTGGTGTATTGTGTGGTTCTTATACACTATGTGTAAAAGTTAATAATTGTCAACTTTTTTTGGCCAACTAACTTAACTTTTAACAATTAGTTACTACTTAGTTTAGGAGGGAAAGTGTTAATCCTTTTTTCTTTTTCAAGATAGGTCTTCAATCCCTGTTTATCTGAAGGTTTCTGATAGCTAAGGCCGTAAAACTTCAAAATATTGCACAACTGCTAATTAGAAAGTTTGACACCCACAAAGTATTGTATATACATACAATAATACACCCATGTATTACTGGGTGAAGTTCAATGACTTGTGGTGTTCAGGAGCTCAGACTAGATGATCATAATGGTCTCCTTTGGCCTTAAAATCTATAAATGTCATGCAGTACTTTTAAAAATGAGCCTGTATATGTGCTCACCTGTAGAGGTTGTGTTTGCAGTTGAAAGGGCTAGAAACTTCATATTTTAAGTCTAGCTCTTGCAGAAACTGGTGTGGCCTAAGGATGTTAAATATTGAGTAACTTACTAGTCAAGTAGTCGATAGAATTTTGATCAAAATTTACTAGTCGATAGGCACTTCCGCATTCCTCTTTTGAAATTTCAAAGGAGGAATGCAGAACTCCGCATGGAGCCGGGGGCCAGCGGGAAGTCCCGCTGACTCCGGGCTGCGCACGGGTGCCACCTTTGAAATGTACAAGAATCCCCAGCGGTGGCTTTTCTGTATTTCAAAGCGGACACCCCCTCATGGAGCCTGCGGTCAGCAGGGGACTTAGAGCCCCCCGCTGACCCCAGGCTCCATGCTGTGCTGCCGCTTTGAAATGCCATGCGGAGCCCAGGTCAACTGGGGACTCACCAGCTGACCCTGGGCTCCACACGAACACCGCGGTGCCATTTCAAAGGGGCAGCGCCTCCCCACTGATCTCTGGCTCAGCAGTGCGCCTCCGCCACCCCTTTGAAACGCTGTGGCAGTTGTGGAGCCCAGGTACAGGCTCTGTGTGGCGCTGCCACTTTGAAGTATCCCTTTCCTCTGCCCTCCACCTTTCCTGCCTCCATCTGATAGAGGCAGCGAGGGGGAGAGGAATCGACTAGTCCTTAACATCCTTAGTGTGGCCATCAGAGAATTGCTGATATAACATATTTGTGCTAAACCCGATTCAATTATTAACACTTGGTGCAACATCCTCATTTAAACTACTTCTGTGGCTTATTCTTGGACTAAAGAGCACAATTTGTCTTAGCCTGTCAAAATAAAATAGGCCTATGATGTGTTGAGCAGCATGACACTTTCCTTCACATCTGTCAGGCAAATGAATAAATAGTCTCACCAGTTCAATGTGTTCTCCACTCAAATGTTAGTCTCAGTTTGATTTTTATCATGGTATATGCTAAGGTAATTTTGTCCTCATGCAGGATATGGCAGCAATTTAACACTTTACAGCAGCAGTTAGAAGGGTAGGCTAGGAGTAAAACATAGCTGTTTCTGTTTCTTACAAGATGTCATGTTCAACTGTTATAGATACTTCATTTGAGCCTTCTGTTGCACTGGCAAGCCTTGTGCAGCATATCCCATTACAGATGATTACAGTACTCATCAGGAGCCTTACCACAGATCCAAATGTAAAAGATGCAAGTATGACTCAAGCTCTCTGCAGGTACTGTTTCTCATAGAAAAAGGGGATATGCTTTTTTTCTAATTCATACCTTTTGTAATGTTATTTGCGACTTGAATTCCGTAAAAATGTATTGAGAATCTAAATATTAAATTGCACTACCTGAAACTTTACATGAATTTGTATTTCTAATGCCCCAGAAATATCATCAGTGAACTTTTTGCCTTATTCGCTAACGTGACCTGATCATACTTTGGCATGGCAAGAAGCAGGTAAATGTCAGCTGGAAATGGAGATGAAGCTTGCTGTGGTCCTTTTAGATTTGGGGAAAGACGATAAACCTGGAAACTTTACAGGGCATAGGTCTCATGTTGAGTGATTCAGCCTCCTTCACAAGTAACATATTGCCGTTGTTTGATGGATTGTTGTTTTCTTTCCCCCATTCCCATCTGTGTCCTGTCCTCTTTTGAGGAGGGCAGACAATTTGGAGGATGAGTTACACTTTGAAAGCCCGTTGAAAATTCATAAGGATTTCAAGTGGACTGTTCATGGTTTCATCTTCAAGTCTTCAAATACTATGCAGCTTTACTAGATTGGGTATTGTCAGAAGGAAGGATGTCATGTATCAGTTGGCCCACCAGGTTTTTTGTCACCAGTTTAAGCATTTCGGGGGGGGTCCTGAGAGGACTATAAATGTTAACATGCCATGTTACTGAATTTCAGGCATGTAAATGATAGTTACCTAGAAAACTGCCAGAACTAGAGAAGGGCTTCTGTTGTAAGAAAATAGTCCTCTGAAAGTGTTCTTTCACAGGCTCTAACCTGGCAGCTTTTGTTGAAGGTGAGTAGAACACTAAAATCCTTCTTATCTTCTCTGTGGGAGAGCTAATGTGAAGTGCTGTTTTTTTTTTTTTCTGTGTTGCGGGGGCGGGGAACCCTGGCATTTGATACTACTTTTCATTTTAATTATTCTCAGTCCTCCTGCTTTGGCTGTGACTTCAACCATAAATTTGGTTTTAAGTCTTCTGGTTTCACAGATCAGGCATAGAACTGGTTTGAAGGATTTCTCTTGTGAAGCAGGTTATAAATGGGGGGAAAGAAATATCTCATCTTAGTAACAAGACAAGATCCTTAGGATCTGGAAAAAGACACAAGATCTGTTGAGGGGCTGCTGAAGTTCACTTACGTTGGTCAGAGGAAGCATAATATTAATTGTCATTATTTCCGACACCAGACTATGCCTATCCTGGCTTCTATCTGGGTGGGTGAGGGTGGAAACCTTAACAATAGTCTAAAATTAGTCCTAACATCTGTCTTCATCTACCAGGCCTCAGTTTTGACATTTGCCTGGGAGCCTAGGGTAAGTCTGCACTGCCTACTTTAAAGGAGGCTTTTGTTTTTAGCATGGAGGGAGCCTGTCACAAAGATGACTATATAGAGATGGTTCTGAAACATTTACTGATGAGTAATATCATTAATGTGGTAATGCAGATGGAGTTCTTGTGGGTTGTTTTTTTTTTAAAGAAGATTCAAGCCTGGTCTATACTAGAAAATTAGTTTGGTATATCTCCATCATTCAGATGTGTTAAAAATCCACCCCAACTGGTGTAATTAAGTTAATCTAAGCTCTAGCATAGACAGCACTAGGTCAACAGAAGAGTTTTTTGCTGCTGTAGCATTTCAAGACTACACAAGCCCTTATAGCAGCAATGGGCAACCTAGAAAGTAATGAGAGGGTCAGAAAAGTGGTCTTCCTTCATCTCAGTGGGCCACAAGATTGTGGTAACCAAGATTTGCTCACTGCACTTGTGTACCTAGAATTTGTAGGGTGTGCTGACTGAACCATAGCAATACTTTGAATGCAGAGGAAGTGCATATTTCTCACAGTTAATGTTGTGGGCAAGTGGCATGCACCTCACTTTACGTGTCCTTGCTTTACGTGCATGTCACTTCAGTAATAGCAGTAGGAAAAAACTACATGGACATAAACCAGCAGAATCTGTCAACCCTGCAGATGGGCAGCAGTAAACAAAATGTCTCGAGCCACAAGTAGAACCTCTCAGGCCACAGATTGCCCATCACTGCCTTAAGAGTGCTGCAGAGTATAGTGTGTAGATAGTAAGTTGGACACCATACAAATAGATACCAAGGTTAGGTTTCTCCTCACTGCAAACTGGGAGAGTTGAAACTCAGGTTTCAGGCTCTGTTATTTCTGTTCCCCACAGATTGCAAGCCCTCCAGGTAAAAAGTCAAAAGATGGGCAATACATGATTAAACAATCTCTTTATTTGTAGTGCCTACGTTTTACCTTTTTCAGTACATAATTCAAAATGATCTGGACAAAGTGGAGAAATGGTCTGAGGTAAATAGAATGAAGTTTAATAAGGACATATACAAAGTACTTCACTGAGAAAGGTACAATCTGTTTCATATATACAGAATGGGGAGCGACTGTTTAGGAAGGAGTACTGCAGAAAGATATCTAGGGGTCATAATGGATGACAAGTTAAACATGAGTCACCAGGATGACGCTATTGCAAAAAAAAAAGCAAATATGATTCGTTAACAGGAGTGTTGTGAGCAAGACGTGAGAAGTCATTCTTCTGCTCTACTCTGCACTGATCAGGACTGTATTGGAGTACTGTTTCCAGTTCCGGGCACCACATTTCAAGAAAGATAGAGAGAAATTGGAGAAGGTCCGAAAAAGAGCGACAAGAATGATTAAAGGTCTAGAGAACATGACCTGTGAAGGAAGACTAAAAGAATTGGGCTTGTTTAGTTTGGAAAGGAAAAGACTGAGAGGGGACATGATAGCAGTTTTTGGGTACCTAAAAGGGTGTCACAAGGAGGAGGGAGAAAAATTGTTCTCCTTGGCCTCTGAGGATAGGACAAGAAGCAACGGGCTTAAACTGCAGCAAGGCAGGTTTAGGCTAGAAATTAGGAAGAACTTCCTAACTGTCAGGGTTGTCAAACATTGGAATAAATTGCCTAGGGAGGTTGTGGAATCTCCATCACTGGAGACATTTAAGAGCAGGTTAGATAGACATCTGTTAGGGATGGTCTAGATGGTACTAGGTCCTGCTGTGAGGGCAGGGGACTGGACTCAATGACCTCTTGAGGTCCCTTTCAGTTCTAGTGTTCTATGATTCTGTGTCTATAAACTTTAAGAACGGCAGACTATAGATTAGGGGTGAGGGACTCTTTTGGGTTGGGGCCACGGACTCACATTAAAATCAGTCGGAGGCTGCACACAAGACTAGATAAGCACTTAAAGCAGCAATGGGCAACCTAGAGTAGTGAGTGGGTCGGAAAAGTGGTCTTCCTTCATCTCAGTGGGCCACAAGATTGTGGTAACCAAGATTTTATCCCCACCCCTTACCAGCATGGGCTCCCCAATTCTGGGGGAGCCCTGAGCATCAGGGGCCAGATGCAGGCAAGCCATGGACTGCATCTGGCCCTTTGGCCTTCTTTTCTCCACCCTGCTGTAGGTGCTGCAGTCAGTTTTTCAGGTGTTCAAGTATGTGAATTAACTCCTGATGGATTGGATGCTGAACTTCAGTCAGATTTGATTTTTTTTTTCTGCTTACCGTGTAAACCTGTAGAAATGGCTTATAAATTAAATTTTAGGTGTTAGGTAAGGTCTGTTAAAATTTGAAGTTCATTTTTAGTTCTGTAATTAGTGCAGTATATAGTTTTGAGTTTATATTACAGTTGATGTAATATAAAATCAGAATTGTAGGCCTGGAAGGGACTTAGAGGGGTCATCTACTCCAGTCCCTTGCACTCATGCCAGGACTAAGTATTATCTAAAGTCCAGGCCATTTGCTGATGGGGGTGTATTTGATGCTCTATTGAAAAAAGTACTACTTTGCTGGGTGTACTGTTTTTGAAGATAGCGATAATTATTCCTAAATTATTGCTTTAGTGTATGATACTATGTTCTTGTGTACTAACAACTCTGCAGTGTTTGGTTTGCAAACTGTGAAAAGAAGATTTGCAAATATTCAAATTACACATCGAATCAGATACCTGTTTCTTTCTTAGTACTTGAAAGCTCATAGTATAAATAACAGGGCTAGCATAAAACCTCCCTGTGGAGCACCCTATGTAGAAGGGTTATGTCTAGTTTAGATGGTGCCAAATGTAGACCTTAATACAGAGAGTCTATGTAGTTAACCTGTTCCCTGACAGTGAATGATTACAACAGCAGAATTAGTTTTCATTAGCGGTCAAATCCTCATTACATGGAGTAGTCCCCCATCTAAGAAAAAGTTAGGAGAAAAGTGAGGAAATGTATCTTTTAACATTTCCCTATTCTCCCACGTGTTGCAGCGACCTTCCATCTGACCAGCTGGAGGAGTGATCAGAGCAGTATAAAAGCATATCTTTTTTTCTAGTGAACATATGACAAGACCTGAATTTTATTCTTTCAGGAAGCAGCAGAGCATTGTAATGATCCTAGAACACAGTTGTTCTAATCAATGTAGCTGCCTTGACTATATTTTCATGGGAAATTTAAGGATACAAAACAATCTTCTCTACAGTCATTTTAGAGAAGATGTTGATGTAAAAACATGTACATTACTTACCTTTCTTATACACTGTTATTAATCTTTGTCATACCATCCAGATCCATACTGCCAAATTCCTTAGCAGATCTTCTCTCCACCATACATGTAACTGCAAGTGAGAAGACCTATTAGAACATAGGCAGCATATGGCTAACATAAGGCTGCAAAAAACACTGTCCTGATGACACTTTCTGTAGTAGGAGTATGCAGCCATCCTCAATTTTCCTGTTTTTTGCCAACTTTGAGGAAGTTGGGTTTTTATATTTCAGAAGCACATAAGGTCACAAGGACTACCTATTCATTTAGAATCTTAATTCAACATGGGTACAATTCAGGTGTGGTTTTTAGTTACAGCTACCCTTATGGCAATGTGGTGAGTTCAGACACAGCACACCTAGCTAGCACAGGTATAAATAGCAGTGTAGCCACTGAGGCACAGCTTTGGTGTGTGAAGTGTCCTACACACCAAAACTCCCATAGGCTCTCCACATACTCAAGGTGTGCTTCCCATGTCTACACTCCCATTTGTAGCAGTGTAAAATCCTCCTTCCCTGCAGCATGTCGCTATATGCTGCAGTAGGAAACAGGCTGTGTTTATTACAGGCACTACAGCAGGTAGTTACATGTATAGTGGCTGAACTCTGTATACCACTGTCAGTGTAGACATTAGCCTTAGATACAAGTCGGAAAAGAGTACAATCAGACTACTAGAACTGGAAGGGACCTCGAGAGGTGATAGAGTCCAGTCACCTGCCCTCAAGGCAGGACCAAGTACTGTCTAGATCAGTGTTTTTTTTTTTTTTTCAACCTTTTTTTTATAAAGTACCCCTTCCCCGCCTCCTCCCCCCCCAAAAAAAGTACCCCCAGTACCTACAGTTTTCAGACACACAATTTTTTTCTACCATTGCAACACATTTGTTTAAACTACTTAATCGTAGCCGGGCGGGCGATGAAATTTTTGGGTGTAAAAAGTACAAATAATAAAGCACTGTAAAACTTAAAACAAATTCATTTTTCTCCAAATTTCAGTTGTGCTGTCGTATCCCCCAGACTTCTCTCAAGTACCCTTAAGGGTACTCATACCACTGGTTGAGAAATACTGGTCTAGATCATCCCTGATAAATGTCTATCCAACCTACTCTTAAATATCTCCAGTGAGGGAGATTCCACTACCTCCCTGGGCAATTTATTCCAGAGCCTAATCACTCTGACAGTTAGGATGGACATTAGGAAAAACTTCCTAAACCTCCCTTGCTGCAATTTAAGCCCATTGCTTCTTGTCCTATCATCAGAGGCCAAGGAGAACATTTTTTTTTTCTTCCTCCTCTGTGTAACACGCTTTTAGATCCTTAAACTGCTATCATGTCGCTTCTTAGTCTTCTCTTTTCTAAACTAAACAAGCCCAATTCTTTCAGTCTTCCCTCATAGGTCATGTTTTCTGGACCTTTAATCATTTTCGTTGCTCTTCTCTGGACCCTCTCCAATTTCTCCACATCTTTCTTGAAATGTGCTCAGAACTGAACACAATACTCCAGTTGAGGCTTAATCAGTGCAGAGTAGAGCAGAAGAATGACTTCATGTCTTGCTCACAACATGCCTGTTAATGCATCCCAGAATCACATTTGCTTTTTTTTGCAACAGTATCACACTGGCTCATATTTAGCTTGTGGTCCACTGTGACTCCTAAATCGCTTTCAGCAATACTTCTTCGACAATCACTTCCCATTCTGTATGTGGGAAACTGATTGTTCCTGCCTAAGTGGAGTACTTTGCATTTGTCCTTATTAAACTTCATCCTATTTACCATTTCTCTAGTTTGTCTACTTTGAATTTTGACCCTATTCTTCAAAGCACTTGCAACCTCTCCCATCTTGGTATCACTGCAAATTTAATGATTGTACTCTCTCTGCCATGATTTAAATGGTTGATGAAGATATTGAACAGAATCGGTCCCAAAACAGACCCTTGTGGAACCCCAGTTGTTATGCCCTTCCAGCATGATTGTGAATAGTTATCCTTTCTCAGAGTAGGTATTACCTAGCCAGTTATGCATCCATCTTATAGTAACCCCATCTAGGTTGTATTTCCCTAGTTTATTAATAAGGTCATGTGAGACCGTGTCATATGCCAGTTTGCTTTCTCTTTGCTTGTAAACTTCAACCACAAATTGACTGAATCAGTATATGAATAGGAATATTTTTACAAAAACTGTTCATAATCGGAGATTAAATGTTGCAATTCGGTATGCATATTTTAACTATGCATATGGCCCTTATGTAGCTAAACAGGGACTGGTATATCAATTGACATGTCTCTTAACCCCTCCACACAAACTTGCTTCATTTAGAACAGTGTGTGATTAACTATTTATTATAAATATATGTAGAGTCCTTGAAATCAGAGTTTAATGTGTATTTGTCCTTTTGCTTCATCTTTCAGAATGATAGACTGGCTGTCTTGGCCTCTGGCTCAGCATGTGGAAACATGGGTGATTGCTTTGCTGAAAGGACTAGCTGCAGTCCAGAAATTCACTATTCTCATCGATGTTACTCTACTTAAGATAGAACTGGTATGTGGGATGAGAACATTGTGAGGAGGATTTAATTTCTGTGCAGCTTCAGAGCATCCTTTTTTGCCACAATATATTATTGCTTTATACCCAGTGTAGAAGAATATAAATGTTTCTTGTAGAGTTTGGTTGTAGCATAGCAAACCTGTATTCAAAATATTCTTTGTAAACCTATAAGTTACTTCTGTTCTGTGGTAAGAGTGGTTTTTTTTTTATTTATTTTTTTTTTTTTAAAGACTTGCTCCCTTAAATGTCTGACTTGTTTTATTTAAGGTTTTTAATCGACTTTGGTTTCCTCTTGTGAGGCCTGGAGCTCTGGCTGTTCTTTCTCACATGCTGCTTAGTTTTCAGCATTCTCCAGAGGCTTTTCACTTGGTAAGTTACTAAATTGTGTGAGCCTTCAGCTGTTGTGTTAAAGTGGACCACCTGTAATATTTGTAGTGGGGTTCTTTGTGAAAATGACAAGTAGAGTTTCATGTTTCATCTGTGATCCTTTTAAGGTTTGTACTGGCAGGTGTGTAAAGAATATGCAGGCCAAACTTTGTTCTCAGTTATTCCTTTGTCACATTTTTAAGTGGTGTGACTGAAACGTTGGGCAGAATTTGAGCTCCAATGATTCGTAAACAGTGATGTTGAAGGAAGTAAGGGTCCAGAGTTTACTTCCAGTTGTATCATCCCTGGCTCCCCATGGATGGGGAGCACCAGGCTAAAGAAGCAGGTAAAACCTCCCATTACTAAAATGATTGAAATATGGGATCCATATGGGTGGGGGGACTAAATAACAATGACCATGTAAAAATAGTACCCTTAATGAGTGAGCTGCATTTTGAACATCATAGATACAGTATTCTATCATTCAAAAAGTAACCTTTAAAAAAAGCCTAAAGATTGAAATTTACTGTTAAAATGATTACCTAAACTGTGGACATGCTTCAGAATGTCTGCTTTTAAAGCTTCAAAACTTGAAACAAATGTACTTCAGAGGAGACCGAAAAATAAATGCTTCAGAGGGGTAGCCGAGTTATCTGTAGCAGGAAAACTTAAACAATAAATAGATTAGTAGCACCTTGAAGACTAACAAAACATGTAGATGGTATCATAAGCTTTCATGGGCACAACCCACTACTTCAGATGACTGGAGTGTTAAAAGTCCAGAGCCAAGAATAAATAAGGGAAGGGTTGGGGGAAGAGGAAAAAGGAATGGGGAAAGAAGAAGAAAAGAGTGAGACAGTAGATGGTTCAAATACTTACAAGAGGCTGATAAGAACAATTAGCACCTCCATTGTTGGGTTGGTTGGTTAAGTCATTAGGATGTGGAAGATAGTGCGGAAGCCAGCTGTTGTTCCTGTTCATATCATTTGCATAAGAATTAAACTTGTAAATTAAGTTCCAATCCTTCCCTGTATATTTGGCTTGTGGAATTGGTCTGAAACAGTGACTTGGAGATCTATTAATGAGTGTCCATTGGATCTGGACTTCTAACACTCCAGTCATCTGAAGAAGTGGGCTGTGCCCACAAAAGCTCATGATACCATCTACATGTTTTGTTAGTCTTCAAGGTTTTTTCTAAGTCTATTTGTTGTTGTGGCTATTTTTTTTTGTAAGTTTTTCTGAAAAATAAATGTTTGCACATGTTGGGTGGAATTGGGATAAATAGTGTGTATTTTTTTTTTCTGATACATAGCTGGAAACTATGGATCTCATTAAATAATGAAACTTAGTTTCTTGACATTCCAAAATAGGAGCTGCAATTGTTGTAACTAATTTTTTTTTTATTTTTATTTAGCTTGTTCCACACGTGGTCAATTTGGTTCACTCCTTTAAAAATGATGGCCTGCCTTCTAGTACAGCTTTCTTAGTGCAGCTGACTGAGTTGATACACTGTATGATGTATCATTATTCAGGATTTCCAGAACTCTATGAACCTATTCTGGAAGCTGTTAAGGTATGGTAATGTGAATGCTAAGGAAGTGCTTTCTTGGAGATATGAAACCTTTGATCTAACAGAGTTAAGTATTGATTGTAAAGCACTAGTCAAGATGAAAGCAATTAATCATTAGTGTATGACCTGCAGATGTGCTTGTAATATACAGGGAAAATTCCATTAGCACTGTGCACTAATGAATTTTTAAAATAAAAATGGCTGTATGGTTAGTAAGGTGCAAAGTTAATTAAGACACAGGAGTTAAAAATAACCTGAAGTTTAACTCCTGTTTTTGAAAATCTTCACTTATTTAATTCTATGTGTTTCAAATAATCAGCTCTCTGCTCTTGTTCTAATGTCATTGTTGAGCATCTCATTGCACGCTCATATGAAAAATATACAAAACTGGGTGCCTTAAGTTTACAATGCTGCTATGTATAGTACCTCTCTAATACAACCTCTCTCCAGCACATAGGGTATGTCTACGCTGCATGGCGATTTTGGGATAACAGAGGTATCCCGAAATAGCCACTCCTTGTCTACACAAGCTGCCTGTTAGTTTGAAATAACGGGTGCGCTATTTTGCCATCGCTGTAAACCTCGTTGCACGGATGGCTTGAAATAGTGTTTTGAATTTGGGTGTAGCTTCAAATTTGAATTTGAATTTTGAATAGCTTCAAAATAAGCTATTTTGAAATAAGATACACAATTTACGTATCTTATTTTGAGTTCGGGGGCTGTGTAGACGCACCCATACAGACAGTTGCCTTTCAAAACAGAATGGACTTGGGGTTTGGCTTTTTTTAACATCAGCTGTCTGATGTGTGTTCTCCTTTATGGAGACTGCATCTTGCTCTTACAGGGAATAGGTATATCTAAGTGGTATTTATTATTCCTAACTTGCTTTATTTGAAAGGAATCTAGGTTGAGCCTATAATTTCATTAAATCCTTTCCCTTTCGTCTGTACAAACACTTTCCCCCCTGTGGTGAAGCTGTTTGTTTAAAATAAATGATTTATCTTTGCTAAGGGGTGGGATTAGGGGACTGCTCTGCCTACAGGGCTTCTTTAGTACTGTTCCCAGTTACTAATAAGGTGTTTAAGTTGAGTAGCATTGTTCAGAGCTGAGAGCCATCTCCATGCCACTCGAACTTTTCTTTACCAAAATAGTGACTTACATTTTAACAAAAGTCCACACTGGCTGTAAATCAGCAGACTGGAGATTGCACATTTTGTAAGTGAAATTTGTGCAAAGTAGAATTTCAGCATATTTTGTTAAGATGCGCTGAAAGTGCTGTAGTGGGATGAAGATGTTGGGGAGGGAGGAATGGGGAGACGGATGGTGAAGCATATTTATCTGGAGGTGAACGTGACTAGGATCATTAAAATATGCAAGCAATGGTAACTTTTTGAATTCTCTGTTTTTATTGGCTGATCCATGGACCTTAGTTTAGGTTCACTTTTACTTGTTTTCTTTGAAATGCAAAGTAAAATAGTACACAGCTCATATAAGTCTGTTTCAGGGTCATGCCTCAGTTTGTATTCCCTTCTCTTACATTAGATGGTGACACACATTGGTGTGTGTGGGTTTTTTTTGAGAGTCACACAAACATGCTGAAATAGGGGATTTTGTTTGTGTGCTGCCCAACCAGATGAAATACTATTGTTGTAATCCATTTACTCACTTGGATTACTCATAGCACAGAAAAGAAGCATTGCAATCTGCTACTGTCCTACGGAAGATATGGAAAGCTGTTAAACATGGTCTCTCGAATATGGGGAATTGAGTTGAAACACTAAGTATGCCGTAAAGAAATCAGGAAAGCAAGTTTCTGGACGAGTGACTGTTAGTTGCGGGGGGGAGGGAAGAACTACTTAATGTGGAGGAAAAATGTGTGTGCCAGGAGAAATGCCTTACTGGCAAGGGGGTTTCTTTGCTGAAACGAAGCAACATGTGTCTCCACTTTTGACGTTAATTGTAGAGCAAGGTATGCACATGCACAAGCCAAGTACACTGGACACTTGTCTAAGACTTCAAATTGGATGTTTCTGTGGATAGGTCATGTGTTATGCTGTCTTTCCTTAACATTCTCTGTCTTCAGGTGTTTGATGTAAAATGTGTAATATGAAGTATTTAAGTGTTGGTAGAAGTGATTTTTTTCAAATATAATTTGTATTGACAGCTTTGCAATTAATGAAACTATTCATGGACATGGTGTAGGGAAGAGGGGTTTGGATTTATTAGGAACTGGGGACACTTTTGGGAGAGGGGGAGCCTATACAGGAAGGATGGGCTCCACCTAAACCAGGTGGAACCAGACTGCTGGCACTAAACATTAAAAGGCCGTAGAGCAGTTTTTAAACTGAGAGATGGGGAAAGCCGATTGGTGTGGAGATGCACGTAAATCGGAGGGAGACTTCTCTTAGAGGAGAATCCATTGATAGAGATTCTAAGCTGTAGTCAGAAAGAGAGGAGGGGAGAGGGCAAACCGTGGGCCAGAGCAGACAAACAACCGCGTACAAAGGAATCCAATGCATCAGGGAAGGGCAGACAAATAAGCAGTGGCAAATTTTTAAAGTGCTTCTACACAAATGCTAGGAGTCTGACTAATAAGATGGGTGAACTAGAGTACCTAGTATTAAATGAGGAGATTGACATAATAGGCATCACTGAAACCTGGTGGAATGAGGAAAATCTGTGGGAATCATACCGGGATATAAAATATATCGAAAGGATAGAGCAGGCCGGGTGGGTGGCGGAGTGGCACTGTATGTGAAAGATAATGTAGAATCAAATGAAATAAAAATATTAAATGAATCAACATGTTCAATAGAATCGCTATGGATAGTAATTCCATGCTCCAAAAATAAGAAATTAGCAGTAGGGATATATTACCACCACCTGACCAGGACAGGGATACTGACATTGAAATGCTGAGGGAGATTAGAGAGGCTACCAAAATAAAGAACTCTATAATAATGGGGGATTTTAATTACCCCATATTGACTGGATACATGTCACCTCAGGAAGAGAAGCGGAGATAAAATTTCTCAATGGCTTAAACGACTGCTTCTTGGAGCAGCTAGTGCAGGAACCCACAAGGAGAGGCACTCGATTTAGTCCTGAGTGGAGCGCAGGATCAGGTCCAGGAAATAACCTACAGGACCGCTTGGGAATAGTGACCATAATATAATAACATTCAACATTCCTGTGGTGGGAAGAACACCTCAGCAGACCAGCACCCTGGCATTTAATTTCAAAAAGGGGAATTACAAAAATGAGGAGGTTAGTTAAACAGAAATTAAAAGGCACAGTGACTAGAGCCAAATCCCTGCAAGCTGCATGGAAACTTTTAAAGACACCATAATAGAGGCCCAACTTAAATGTATACCCCAAATTAAAAACATAGCAAGAGACCTAAAAGAGTCACTGGCTTAACCACCATGTAAAAGAAGCAGTGAGGGACAAAAAGGCATCTTTAAGAAGTGGAAGTCCAATCCTAGTGAGATAAATAGAAAGGAACATAAACACTGTCAAATCAAGTGTAAAATGTAATAAGAAAAGCAAAAAAGATTTTGAGGAACAGCTAGCCAAAAACTCAAAAAGAAATAACAAAATGTTTTTAAGTACATTAGAAGCAGGAAGCCTGCTAAAAACCTGTGGGTCCCTAGACGATCGAACTATAAAAGGCGCAATCAAGGACGATAAAGCCATTGCGGAGAAACTAAATGATTTCTTTGCTTCAGTCTTCACGGCTGAGGATGTTGGGGAGATTCCCAAATCTGCACCGTCCTTTGTGGGTAATGAATCTGAGGAACTGTCCCGGATTGAAGTGTCATTAGAGGAGGTTTTGGAACAAATAGAAAAACTTAATGTTAACAAATCTCCGGGACCGGATGGCATTCATCCAAGGGTTCTAAAAGAACTCAAATGGGAAATTGCTGAACTATTATCTGTGGTTTGTAACCTATCCCTTAAATCGGCTTCCGTACCTAATGACTGGAAGGTAGCCAACGTGACACCAATATTTAAAAAGGGCTCTAGAGGCGATCCGGCAATTACAGACCGGTAAGTCTAACTTCAGTACCTGGCAAATTAGTCGAAACAATAGTAAAGAATAAAATTGTGAAGCATGTAGAAGAACATAATTTGTTGGACAAAAGTCAACATGGGTTCTGTAAAGGGAAATCCTGTCTTACTAATCTATTAGAGTTCTTTGAAGGGGTTAACAAACATGCGGACAAGGGGGATCCAGTAGATATAGTATACTTAGATTTCCAGAAAGCCTTTGACAAGGTCCCTCACCAAAGGCTCTTATGTAAATTACATGGCCATGGGATAAGAGGGAAGGTCCTTTCTTGGATTGAGAACTGGTTAAAAGACAGGAAACAAAGGGTAGGAATAAATGGTAAATTTTCAGAATGGAGAGGGGTAACTAGTGGTGTCCCCAAGGGTCAGTCCTAGGACCAATCCTGTTCAACTTATTCATAAATGATCTGGAGAAAGGGGTAAGCAGTGAGGTGGTAAAGTTTATGGATGATACCAAACTGTTTAGGATAGTCAAGACAGAAGCAGACTGTAAGGGACTCCAAGAAGATCTCACCAAACTGAGTGATTGGGCAACAAATGGCAAATGAAATTTAATGTGGATAAGTGTAAAGTAATGCACATTGGGAAAAATAACCCCAACTATACGCATAGTATGATGGGGGCTAATTTGGCTACGACAAATCAGGAAAGAGATCTTGGAGTTATCGTGGACAGTTCTCTGAAAACTTCCACACATGTGCAGCGGCGGTCAAAAAGGCAAATAGGATGCTAGGTATTATTAAGAAAGGGATAGAAAATAAGACCCGGAATATCTTACTGCCCCTGTATAAAACTATGGTACGCCCACATCTTGAATACTGTGTACAGATGTGGTCTCCTCACCTCAAAAAAGATATTTTGGCCTTGGAAAGGGTTCAGAAAAGGGCAACTAAAATGATTAGGGGTTTGGAACGGGTCCCATATGAGGAGAGGTTAAAGCGACTGGGACTTTTCAGTTTAGAAAAGAGGAGACTGAGGGGGGATATGATAGAGGTGTATAAAATCATGAGTGGTGTGGAGAGCGGATAAAGAAAAGTTATTTATTAGTTCCCTAAATAGAAGAACTAGAGGACACCAAATGAAATTAATGGGTAGCAGGTTTAAAACTAATAAAAGAAAGTTCTTCTTCACACAGCGTGTAGTCAGCATGTGGAACTCCTTGCCAGAGGAGGCTGTGAAGGCTAGGACTATAACAGAGTTTAAAGAGAAGCTAGATAATTTCATGGAGGTTAGGTCCATAAAAGGCTATTAGCCAGGGATAAAATGGTGTCCTTGGCCTCTGTTTGACAGAGGGCTGGAGAGGGATGGCAGGAGACAAAGCGCTTGATCATTGTCTTCGGTCCACCCTCTGGGGCACCTGGTGCTGGCCACTGTCGGCAGACAGGATACTGGGCTAGATGGACCTTTGGTCTGACCCGCTACGGCCGTTCTTATGTTCTTATGTTCCTTCCTGTTTTGAGAGAGAGAAACCGCAGTTTACACTTGAGTTGGATTGTGGGTTTTTTTTATAGTTGGATTCATTTGATTCTGGTATTCTAAATTGGCAGAACAGAGGATGTTCTGTTATGCTATTAACATGTTCCTTAAGAGACAGTTTTTGGTGGCAAAAAGATAGCAGGAACATACAGATCAAAGTTGACCCCCAAACCTAGGGACCTGCAGAATCATGAAAGTTGACAGAATGCTCCTTCAGGAGAAATTTATGTTGCTCATGCCACTCAGTATGATCCTTTCATGATTGGACAAACAATTGTATTGTCAGTAGTTTCAAAGGCAACTGCATGACACATCTTCTAGACTTTCGGGGGATCATAGTGGAGGGGGGACATGCAAAATGGCAAGGAAAGGGAACATATAGAAGACGTTTCTGGATGAAGTGTGTGTTGTAAAAACAAACATATTGCCAATGGCATTTAAATATGTTTCTCTCTTATAGGAATTGCCCAAACCCAGTGAAGAGAAGATTAAGTTGATTCTCAATCAAAGTGCCTGGACTTCTCAATCCAGTTCTTTGCCATCTTGTTTGTTTAGACTTTCTGGAAAATCTGAAACTGGGAAAACAGGTCTAATTAATCTAGGAAATACGTGTTATATGAACAGTGTTATTCAAGCACTTTTTATGGCCACAGAGTAAGTGTAAACCTTGTCCTTTGTATTCCATAGGGCTCTCTTAATAAACTGTATCAGTTTCACAAAATACAATGTGAATTCATTTGTAAGGCATAATTATTTAAATGATCTTGTGCTACATGTTTCCTAATAAAACCTTATAAGAGTTTCCTGCATTTAGTAACTATGTACTGAGTGAGCATTTAGGAAAGTGTTAACATACAATTTTGGTAGGCTACCATTTTGGTGGTCATAATTAAATTACATATTTGTATATTCATTTCAGAGAAGTATTAGTATCAAGTATTAGTAATGATGTACCCCTTTTTAGTAGCAGTTTAGTTGGTACTTGTCAGTTTCCTCAGTATCTAAAATTAGGTTTGGGCTGCAATATTACATGCAAGCTCCAGGCCCAAGAAGTCTTCTCTTCCCATCCCCCCCCAAATCTGTAGTGATGTTGAAGTTAATTGTGATATACTATTAAATATTGAGACTAAAACTGTTTTGTCTGATTTTAATGCTTCTGGTGTGCTCCTCTGTTCTTAAACTTTAAATAGTATGCAAGAAGTAATCTCTTGTTGTAGAGTTGTCTTCTAATTAAAAACCAAAAATCCTAGAATTAATGTCATTCTCTTTGCATGAATTATACTATGTTGCTGTCATTTTAAAAAACTTTTATGGACACACATTCTTGTCTTTGTCCTTGCAGTTTCAGGAGACATGTATTATCTTTGAATCTGAATGGGTGCAATTCACTAATGAGAAAATTACAGCATCTCTTTGCTTTTTTAGCTCATACTCAGGTATGTATTAGTCAACTTCATCTACCTTTTTAAAACTGCCATAATACTCAAGATGGATGAGGCTTGATGATGCAGAGGCATTGCTTGCACTAGGAGAGATTTATTTCGAAAAGTATGGATGTGATACTAAGAGCTGGGACTAAGTGTAAAATTAACGTGATTTCTTCGTACCCAATGCTACAGCATGGATAAATGTTAGTCATGTTTTCAGGGAAGTCCATATTTTCTTTTCCTCTGTCGGGGCCATTTTTTTGTGCCAGTCTTTTTGAGGCAAGATGAGAGTTTTAAGAAGGTGTTTCTTGAACTGTAACCCTAAAACTAGACCCCGAGTAATTTTAAACATTCAACTGGGTAAGGTAGCTTGCATAGGTAAAATATAAGGCCTTGTGCAATGCAAATTTGTGTTTTATCTTTAAATTACTTTGCAGGTCAGCTTTTAAAGCAACTTTTTATTGGAGAGACGAAAATAGCTATATTTTTCCTGCCACTTATATAGTTTAATTTAAAAAGCACATTACTTTAGTGTACAGCAATATGAGGGTAAATAGTAAAAGAAAGGAGGACCAGGTTTTTTTTTTTAAATCATGAACGAAATGCACTATAAATGTATTAATGGTAAAAAGCTTAAAATATCGCAAGTTGTTTAGTATAATTTGTATAAATTAGCTTACTGTTTTGTTGTTACTTCTGACAGAGGGAGGCATATGCACCTCGGATTTTCTTTGAGGCTTCCAGGCCACCCTGGTTTACTCCTAGATCCCAGCAAGACTGCTCAGAATATCTCAGGTTTCTGCTAGAGAGGTACAGTATTGATTAAGTTAACAGTAATCTGTAGGCTTGTAGGATGCTTAATTTTAATTGAGTGGTCATCCAATGGTTAAAGTGCAAGACTGGGAGTCAAGATGTCTGGATCCTATTCCTGACTCTGCCTCTTAAGTGATGCATGCTGTGTGTACTCTTTATTTTATGTGTCTGCTCCTTTTTTGTGTGTCAGTGTATACATTGTAAATCTAGATACCTACTTGCCTTATAGATATTCTGAATAGAGGTGGGTGAAATTTTTCAGACAGGTATCTTTTTTCCCCCAAAAAAAGTTTTGGTTGACTCAGAACTATTTGTCAATTTGGCCTAATAGTTTTGGCCCAAGGAAAGGCTTTTCAGGGCCAGTAAACATATGTGTTTCCATCCATCATCCTTTAGACCACTTGCCTGTGGTATGGGAAACCCAGGTTTGGCTCCCCATTCTGGAACAGGGATTTGATTAAGCACTAATCTGAAAGATCGGACTTGTGGATTCATAACTCTCCTTTGAATCAAGTGGAGATGATTAAGCCATGATGGAACCAGTGAGAAACTGGTCTGGAAGTTCAGTACATTGTCCCCAGAAGGCCATCTGTGGTGCACCCCCCCCCCGCCCCCCGCCCCCGTTTACATTTTCAGTCTAACTTTAAGTTGCTTGGGGATGGGATCAACTTTAGCCATGGAAAAGGCTGTGCATGCCATATGGTGCCATATAAATCAGCAGCGCTCAATGAGGGATCTGTGAGGCATGAGCAGGTTTCAGGGGGGTTGCCAAGCATGGCCAGGATTAGACTTAATGGGACCCAGGGCATAAAAATTGAAGCCTAGTGCTCCTAACCCCCCATCACTTGGAGATGAAGCCAAAGCCTGAGCAGCTTAGCTTTGTGGTGCCCCTTGTGACATGGGGCCACATAGAACTGCCCTGCTTGCTAACCCTATAATGCCAGCCCTGGCTTTCATATGCAAAACAAGATGTTGTGACACAGGGGGCTATGCAGTTTTTATAGCATGTTCAGAGGGCCTCAGAGAAAAGGTTGAGAACCCCTGTTGTAAATAATACATTCATTAGCTTTCTTACTTAATCAGTAGTACAGGGCCAATCACTCAGAATGAATAGATGCATCTTAAAATAGCATGTCTTTTTATTTGAACTTTGGTGACATGAGTTCATACTTTCAGATTCCAATAATCATAAACTATCTCCATATAGAGTTGTGCTGTAATAGACGTAGTGTGTTCACTTTTCTGGTGACATTGACATTTGAATTTCAAGTTAATATGTAAAATATTGACAAAATGTTGATAAATTGTGATAAGTGACCTCTAGCCTACTTCCTTTATTCTGTTGTACATTTTTTCATCTATATTAAACAGTCTTAACAGCTGAATAAAATGACATTCAGAAATACATTTGATTTTTTTTTTCCAGACTGCACGAAGAAGAGAGAACCTTGAAAGCTTTGTCTTCAGCAAAGCCATCTGAGAATATGATGAACGATGAATCCTTGGCACAAGAAACTGCCAACAAGGCACAAGTGTTTACTGAGGGACCTTGCACAGGTGGTGAAGAAAGAACATTGATAGAGAAAATGTTTGGAGGGAAACTACAGACTAGTATATGCTGTTTGAACTGCAAAAGTACTTCTCAAAAGGAAGAAGCCTTCACAGATCTATCGTTAGCTTTTTGTCCTCCCAGTTTCTTGGAAAATGTTGACATGAAAAGCATAACACATTCTTCTGAAGTGAAAGATGATTGCATGGTGCAAACAAGTATTGTAGCATCTAGTCCTGTTGAAGAATTAGCACTTGATAATTCCCTTGCAGTAAATGATGGCTGTGAAACAGTTAGCAATGAAGGAATTCTAAAAGACCTTCCTGCTGAGCTGAGCTCTGAGACTATTACAGATACTGATCTGTACCAAGTTCAGGATAGTAAGAACGTGTCTCAGAAATCAGTAAGTGAAAATACTCCCTCAGTTACTGACTTGCTGAATTATTTTCTGGCACCTGAGATTCTAAATGGAGACAACAAATATTATTGTGAAAAATGTGCCTCTCTACAGAACGCAGAGAAAATTATGCATATCATGGAGGAACCTGAATACCTCATTCTCACTCTCCTCAGATTTTCATATGATCCAAAGTGTCATATAAGGCGCAAAATCCTGGACAATGTGTCTCTACCACTTATTTTGGAATTACCAGTCAAAAGAACTGCACCCTCTTTAGGCGTGGTATCAAGGGGCTGGTCTGTGGATATTGAATTCTCTGACACTGGAGAAAATCTTGCTAAAAAACTGAAGCCCTCACGGGCTGAAGAAGTATGCTGCCCTGAATTGGTACCCTATGTTTTAAGTTCTGTTGTGGTGCACTCTGGTATATCCTCTGAAAGTGGGCATTATTATTCTTATGCCAGAAATATCACTGGTTCAGGGCCCTCCTTAGGACTGTGCCATCAATCAAAAACTATGGCTTTAGCTTCCCGCAGCAGCTTGTTGGCAGGGGAGCTTTCTCATGCAGTTTTAGAAAATGACATGGGTGCTAATGAGATGTCAAAAGAGTGGTTTCTATTTAATGACAGCAGAGTGACATTTACCTCATTTCAGTCTGTCCAGAAAATTACTAGTAGGTTTCCAAAGGACACTGCTTATGTGCTGCTGTACAAAAAACAGAGTAGTAGTAGTGGTTTCAGTGCCAATTCAGCAAATGGACTCTGGGTGAATGGAGATCCTCCTCTGCAGAAAGAGCTTATGGATGCTATTACAAAAGATAATAAACTGTATTTACAGGTAAGATGAAAACCTAACTAATGTGATGAGTGACAGTCTCCTGAGAACTGGCAAATGTGGATCAAGTTATTCACTATTTCTGAAGTAGTCAGTTCTTAACATTCTGAGGGTTAATCATAAAATCTTACAGCTCATAAATGTTGCTATGCTTATGCTAATAATTGATGGAATAAATAGTAATATTTTAATCAAATTTACCAGTAGATAGCATCATGTGAAATGTTTATAGGATCATGGTGTCCAACACACTAGCCACATATGGCTATTTGGCTGGTTGAGTTGACTTGAATATTGTTGCTAGTTTGCTATAGCAGTAGCCACTATAGTGGTTGGACACCCCAGTTATAGGAGGAACTCACATCTTCTAATGTCTTTCTGTATTTGTAGGACAGAGGTTCTCAAACTGTCCTTAGGCCACTAGTAATCCACCCAAGATTGGATGATCAATCTGTGTTTGGTTTTTTATTGCTACCTGCTGAATTGCATTAAAAGAAGCTAAATATATATTCCATAGAAAGTTGGGGAAATATTTGAGATACCAGTGAATATGGTCCATGCTATGAGGATTTCAGAACCTCTTCCTTTGGGGATTCACTGAGTTAAAATAGATTTGATATACAGAACTGTACTGAAATTAGAAAAGTACAACTAATCCTCACTGTGAAAAGCTGTTATCGTACCTCCAGGTGCTGAAGAGAACTGTGGGTTTATGTTGTAACCTATTTTTGGCTTGCTATTTTCAAAACTTTGTGGTAAAGTATTACCACAAATTGGCACTCTTTGTTTGCATTCTGATTGTTGCTTGAGTAAGCACAGAAGAGTAGACTATAGCTTCTGAATGTCTTACCAACTATATCTCAGGCAGCTGTGACACTTAAATGAAGATTGTCCTGTCTTCTTTCATCAGTGCGTTGACAAATTTTTCACAGCAATGAGCAAAAATAAAATTAGTGTAAGTTCATAACTGGTTCTTACTGAACAGTAAGTTAAACCTGCATAGTAACAATATGTAGGTAAAATGGAAACCTTGATTTTTCTCTTCTATAACTTAAATAGACATATTTTAAAAGCTTCTGAAAATACAGGGCCAGTGTTCTAGTCTCGGCTCATAGCTGTACGTGACCAAAAAGTTAATTTGGAAGAAGGAAAATAATTAGGAAGCTAATTCTAAGTATGTATCAATTTTAATACAATTAAGCTCCTTTTGAGGCACAATTCCATATGTATATTGATTACTTCCTCAACATAGAGCTCCATTCTCCATGTTGTAACATTTATATTTAGAATTTGTGCCAATAGATTAGTTTCTTCTGTCAGGCAAACACTTTAAATTACCAGCACGCAGTGAGGAGTTTTGTTGGAGCATAAACCACATAGTACTGTCTTTATTATTAGCCTTGAAGACATGGAAAGTGTTTTTTTGGTTTGGTTTGTTTTTTAAATAGATGTCCTCTAGCTAGAAGCATTCAAATACTCTTTTGCCCCTCTATAGAATAGCAATTTTATACTATAAATTACACATACAGGTATTACATGATAGGATTTTTAGCACCCGCTGTAGTAATTAAGCTATGAACATGAATGAAACTGGTTAGTTCTGTTGTAGTTGCTCTAAACATCATTTCTCAAGATTGTTGATGCTTTCTTGTAACTCTTTTTATACTCTGCATTGGAAATTGGCACACTGTTCTGAGGTTCCAGTTTGATATAGGAATCTCCCTATACAGAATTTGTTTCATGGGTCCTGCAGGAGATCAGTGTGCTGCTGCTGCTGCTGCTGCCCATAGTGCTTCCCAAGAAATACCTCAGTGAAAAAGACACTGCTCTGTTAATGGCACACTCATGGAGCATTCATGGTAAAGGCACAGTTTTACCATCACTGGCATAGAATGTCAAACCACTAATTTCTCTCTTCCTTTTTATCCCCCTCTCCATTCACTGCTATGGAGGGAAGGTTGGAAAATGAGCTGTACAGTATTATGGATGACATTTCTGAAGTCAGTTTTTGATGGCTCTTGTGACTAACTTGCCTTGTACTAATAGATTCAAAATTAATATGACACTTGGCATAGTATTAAACTGCTTGTGCAAGTGGGTTAAGATAAGATGCTGGGGAGTGTGTGTGTGTGTGTGTAAGTAAAATCTTGTCCTATTTGAAGCAACTTAACTATGTCAGACAAATTGTATAGAATCTTCTGCACTAGGACAACTGAACATTTATTCGTGCTTCCAGTTGGCTGCAGTGTTGTAATAAATATATATAATGAACACTTACAGTAAAGATTTAAAACACAATACGTTATTCAGTTCACAGCATGTGGCTAGGTTCAAGTTTTGCAACCTCAATTAGAAGTACACCTCTCATAAAGAGAAATTTCAGTTGTTAGTAGGTAGTAGTAAAAGGCTCTAGAAATAGCTTTTTACAACCATTCCTTTCTTATCTCTCAGTAACACTTTAGCTAGAGTTTGTGGTTTTTCATATATTCTTACTAACTTTGGATTCCATTCTTGTCCTGTGACAGGAGATGAATTTGTTGTTGTCACTCAGACATAGCCTGTGTAAACTCTGCCTGTTGATGTTGTCAGTTTTAAAATTCCAAAAGCAAAATAAATCTGAATTAAGTAGGCCATTCAATCCAGGTTTAATATTGAGGGAGTGAGGTAAATAGCTTCAAATTTAGAGCTGCATTTTTTCTGAGTCTTTAAGTTGCTCATTCTGCCAATCGGTCTTTAGCATCACGGAAAGTACCTATCCAGGACCAGTGTAACACTCATATGATAGCAATAACGTAACACAAGATTAGAGGTTTCATGCTCATTGGCTCTGTCCCATGCTCTTATGCCAGTGGTCTCCAATCTTCTTAAGCACAAGATCACTTTTTGAATTTCAGTCCAGAATCTACCTCAAACCCCAAATACCCCTGCCCGCCCCTTCTCCAAGGCCCTGCTCCTGCCCCACCTCTGTGCTGAGGCCCTGTCCTCCTTACTCTGTGGTGAGGTACAGGGGGTAAGGACAGTGATATCTATGCCCCCTGCCTCTGTCTCCCCCATTCTGCAAAACAAGCAGTGGGCTCGCAAGAGGGCAGCTCTGAGGTTCTGGGCAGGAGCAGCAGGGCAGTGGTGGGAGGGGCACTTGATAGCCTCCCAGCCAAACTAGTCAGGATCACCGATCAGAGGCTCCCAGATCTACCGGTAGAACCTGATCTACTGGTTGGTGACCACTGTCTCCTGCTATAAGGGTCTTGGGAATAAAGTAAATTCAAGGTGACACGCAAAAGGCACTTGAGTTCCCTCAACTTTAGGAAGGTATGCTTAGAGGCCCCAGTAGCCAGGTAGAAAGAAGTTCCCTAGAATCTAGGTTTTTTTATCTAATTCAGTATGTCTGCATAAGACTTGAAATCTACTACATATTTGAGAGAACTTAAAAAAATGACACACAGTCTCTAAGGTGCTGCAGGACTATTTGTTGTTGTTGGTTGGTGGTGTTTTTAAGTTTAAGTTTTTTCCGTTATAGACTAACACGGCTACTCCTCTGAAACTTTTGTACATAATTGAGAGATTTTGCCTGTCTATTGGAAAAACTTCCTAACACTAGAACCCCCAAATTCAGCATAAAGCTGCTTTTTATCATAATTTAAAGCAGGGGTGGGGAACCTGGGGCTTGGGGCTCCCACCTCCCCATTGGGAGTCAGTGCTAGTGCTCTTCTCCCCCTGCCCCCTGGCTGTTCCCTCTAGCCCCCCATGGGGTGGAGCACACAATCTGCTAGTCTGAGCCCAACTGATTTTTCTGACCCAAAAAATGTTCCCTGTCCATGATCTAAAGCAAAGTGTCAGGGTTGGGTTGTGCTATGAAAATTGAATGTGCCTTGAATGAGTGCTTCTCAAAACCCTACACAATCACAAGGCAGGTGAAAGGGGCTGGTAGGGATGCCACTATCTCCTCTTCCCTCTCCCATCCCATGACTGCCCAAGCCTTCCACCACTCACCTCCCCCCAGGGATCCTTTAGTGGGGGAGAGGTGAAACTTTCCTTCCCTTGCTTTCCCCCTTCTCTCTCCCCCCCCCCCCCCCCCCCAAAAAAAAATGTACAGGGACATTGCTAGCTGTTCCCTTCATCAAGGAGCAAGGGAAAAGTGCAGTTTGCTGCATTCCTCACTAGCTAGGACCTGCCCCAGCTGGGGGATATGCACTCTTCCCCTGGCTGTGCCCTCTGGAGCTGCAGCAGCCATGGAGAGGTGCTTCTCACCTGGCCCCAAGCTGCTGCAATGAGAGAAGGCTGAGGTAGCTCTCTGTGTCTGGGGTAGTCTGTATACTGAACCCCTCAGCCCCTTGCTTCACCTCAGACCAATGATTTAAATGAAGGGAAACAAGTTAATTAAATTAAGGACCTGAGCAATGCCAGGTAAATCTTCTAGTATTGTAGACAGAGCTACTATGCAACACCTCAAATAAAAACTTGGGTAAACCATATGAACAGACACCTAATACTTCATCTGTTTTTGGTTTTTGTTTTTTTCCTCTTGTCCCTGTGCGATTCCAATATCCTGCAATAGTTGAGCGTCGGGTGTCAGCTGCAGCTTAAACAAATGGGTTTCATTTAGCTTTTGAACATGAGGTTCTGTGAGAAGATAAGGTCTGTACTGTCCTCCTAAATTCAATCTCACCAGTATTTATCAGAACTTCAGTCGTGTTTATTAGTTACTTGGGGCCAGATTCTGATACTCTTGCTCACTGTAATACTTTGCTTTCTGGAATTTGTCCCTGGATAATAGCCCACTGTAAGTTGAAAACAAAAAAAGTAAAACTATTTATAGAGATTCAGTTGTATACTGTGTAATTTTTTTTTACTTTTCCTAGTTTTTGTGATCTACCTAGTTCTTATTGAAGTAGCTTTTTTAAAAACTAGTTTATATAGTATATATGAAAAGTTTGAGTTTAGAAGTTAACTGCCTGTGTTCTTTAATTTCAGGAACAAGAACTTAGTGCTCGGACACAAGCACTACAAGCAGCCTCTGCCACGTGCTCTTTTCGACCCAATGGATTTGATGACAATGATCCCCCAGGAAGCTGTGGACCGACCGGCGGTGGGGGTGGGGGAGGATTCAGTACTATTGGTAGACTAGTGTTTTGAGGAAGATCTACACTGGTTCCAAAACAGCTCCCACTACTGTGTAGGACTGTAAACCACTGAACTGCTTAAAATATACCAAGCTTTTGTTTTTGAGACCTGATCCTTATTCAGTTAACTGTTAATTTTTTTTGTTTTGTTTTGGTTTTATCTGAAAAGTCCATCATGGAGAAAACTACCTCTTAAATCCAATTGTTTTAATAGCAAGATGTGTTTGGCCAAAAGAGAGAGAATTAAAAAATGATTTGTATGTGATCCCTAATGATGCTGCATAAAATCTAATTAATGCAGTTAAATCAGTTTACACCATCCCAACTCACTGAATAAAGGAAGAGTTCATTCATATTCTTGTAAAAGACAGATGGTTATTCAACAGTGGAATGAATTCAGGTGGGCATAATTGCATACTTTTTTTTTCCTTCACAAGTCTGAAAATCCTTAATGGTAGCAGAGATGATGCACCCTTATAATGAAGGCAATAACTGAAATTGTAAAACATGACCTGCTATAGTACTTTCCAGGATAACAGTTATTCAGATTCAGTATATTTGCATTTTGAGTACAAATGTAAAAAGTCATTTATACACATTTGCTAAATCATTTTCAAGAAATGTGCATGGTCTTGTAGGAACCAAGTTTTTAACTAGAAATTGCTAAATTTGTAGTATTTCTAATTGTTTTGCGGATTTTTAAATTATTGCAGGAAGTATATCTGCTCTGTATTTGAAAGGAGGAGGTTGTGTATGTGCCTTGCAGTACTGTAACTTAAATACAAAACTTTCTGAGGCTGTAAAAGGGTTAAAGAACAATGTTAGAAATTGTTGTGTTAATACTAGAAATTAATACATTTTGGAAAGTTATTACATTTTCCAGAAGTAAAATCTGATAGTTCTAAAATTCTCATGTTGTCCATTATTTACAATTCAGTAGGGGCATTTTTTTTTATTTGCAACTTCTCTGGCCTGCATTAAGAAACTGATCACAAACACTGATCCATAGTTGCAAAGCTCTAAATGTTTTGTTCAAAAAACAGCTGAGCTGATGCTTACCAAGTTGGGTTAAGGATTGCCTTGACTTCCCAGTATCGAGATTGCTGGACAAGTGTGCTGGCTCTAAAAGAAAACAATTGGAACTTTATGCCTTGGAAGAGTATCACTAGTGGTGATGCCTATGCGCTGTCCCTCTTAGGCACTTTGAGCCTCTCCAAGGAACATGTGAAGACCCTTTCCTTATTCCAATGACATACTGACTGCTTGGCTGTGCTGAGCCACGTGGTAATCTCAAGTCTTATGGGGCCATCTTTTAGTGATGATTTTGAAACCAAAAGATTGATAGATTACGTGGCCACAAGGGACCATTGTTATTATCTACTCGGACCTTGTATATCGTACAGGAGAGAGAACTTTCCAAAAAGAGACCCTAAGCAGTTAATCTTCATCAATACAGAGATGTTCCAAAAGTCATCTCTTGGGTAAGTCTTCCAGCTTTCTGAAAAGACCAATATAGATTAAGATGTTCAGGAATGATCAGTGCCACCATTTTATTGACAATCTGTGAGGTATTTTGTACGGCACCTAAAATGTTCTTGGAAAATTCTTGGTTGACTAGAAGATGCCCTTTTAATTCTCCCTTCCCTTGTGCTGCTGTCTAAAAGAAGATTGGACTTAGGCAAGGTACCTGCATCTGTGCCTTGAGACCGAGGCAGAGTAATCAGTTCTCTTGTGGATCAAGGTAGCAGGGTGCCTCTGGGTTCACTGCTGTGTTTAAAGAGAAGTTGATTAAAAGGGTTTTTGTTCTAATACTGGAACCTGTTGCAATTCAGAAATCTTTTTAAATGAAGACTGTCTTGCTGCCTTAGGCCCAGATCCCCAAAAGCGTGTGCTCTCCCATTTTGCATTGATATCAGTGGAAGGTAGAAGCTGAATTACCTTTTTGGATCTCTGCCTTTAATCTCTATCCTGATTAGATTTACACATTTCCTCCAATGTTGCTAAACAATATGTATAGAATAATCTAAATTCAGGTGGTAGAAAGTGCAGTAGGATCCATTTAAGTAATATCTCACCATGGCTTATTTAGCAGGGCCATCTTGGTTCCCTTGCAAGAGTCATCTCTTGGAGGGTTTTGAATTAGCAAATAGATTCAGCAAATCCATTGAACTAGCACATGGATTCAGCAGCGGCCAAAGCCCTGAGCCCCTTTTGACTGTCGCTGGAGTGGTGCTTCACACATCTCTGAGGACTGGAGCTGAGGGGTCCAGCACCTCCGCCTGGCTGCCAGTGGAGGCCTACTGCCCCACCTCCTACATCTTGCCCCAGGGTCTGCAGTGGCTGTTGGTCCCACTGTTTAGCCTAGACTCCCATACTTCCTGTCAGTCAACCACTGCAGCATTCTCTCAGCATATCTCTCTACCTCCCCTGTTGCTGCACACCCTCCTTACATTGTAGAGTAGGCATGTCTAATGGGTTCCTGTCCCCTGGATCATGGTGTTAAGCCTTGGAAAAATAAACCTACCCTGGCTGGAGCCAGGCAGATGAGTCTTTCCCATCTCTATAGTTCTGCTGAGAATCCTTGGTTTTCTTTTTGGCGGTGTCTTACCTCTGTTTAATATCTGTTTTTTGTAGTCCCTTTAAACACCTTTCACTTAACCTCATGCTGTCATACAGAATATCAAGCAGGTAAATGGCTATAATATTAATAGAAATACAGAAAACACATGTTTTCCAAAGAATGTGAATGATTAAACAAAGTAATTTCACTTGGGATTTGGTTGAGGTTTGGCGATAGGCTTTCTACAGATTAAATGACTGGTTCACTTTGCCTCTGACATTTCTCAAACTTAAAATCTAGTTACCTTCACAAAATTGATTGAAAGAAACTACACCCAACATTGGTTCTCCTTTCCAGTTTTAATTTGTTTTACAGTTGCATTTATCTGGTGAATATTTTGAGATGGCTTTTCTCTCTACCAGCGTTGTATGGAAACACACACACACACACACACACACAGAGGAAATTGTCTGCCTGTGGGATTGGCTGACTAAATGTCAGCCAATCTAATGCACAAAGTAAACAAAAAGAGTAATGTTTTGTTTCTCTGGATCAGTTTATCGTGATCTTGGATTATTCAAAACACTTTAGGTAAAAATTGAAGACCTGTTATTTTTAAAATGTCTGTTTAAATATGAAACTTTGGAAGGGTCAGTTATGTTTTGTTCTGTAAAAATATAAATCTTGTTGACTTTCTAAAAATAATTTGGATGTCTGGATAAAGCTGCTCTACAATGTTTTGTGTTTTTTAAAGGCTTACAAATTCTTGCCCGTACTCAATTGGATGCCAAAATCTTTGTTTTAAACAACATAAAAGACATTTGGAATGAATCTGGTTAAGTATGAAATAAAGTAACACCTCATATTGAGTAAGATTAAATTACTTGTCCTTGGCTACCTTCTTGTTTAACCTAGGCTGAGAATTTTTTTTTAAACTACTTAAGGCCAAAATTTCAAGTTAATATTTGAGTATATAGAATAAAACTGTCTTTTTTTTTAAGAGTGAAGAATCTAACTTTGTCAATGAGTGAAATGATGGTAACATTACTGTCTGCTACAGTATCCTAGATCTGCCTTGTGGGGCAGTATACCTAAAGTAATTTTTCCTTCCATGAATAAATATTCTGATAGTTTATTTCACAAGGCTGTAGAACTTGGTGCTTATTTCTGTTTGTTAAAGTTAAACCTATAGAAAATATCTGACATTTTTTCCTGAGGTCTGCAGCCCATTTGTTTGAATCGGTGCTGTATGTATAGTTGTACTAAGTCTTTAAGATTATTCTTCACATTTAAAAAAAAAAAACAAAAACAGTTTTTAATGGAGGGGGGGAAGGATGAATAATTTTGTTACTGGGTTATGTCACTATCCTTCTCTTCCTACATAGCGGATTGTTTCTTTTTTTCTATGCATCTGGTCCCATGCATTTGTTATCATTTGACTGTAGTATTGAACTGTTATGTATGTCACCTACATAACAAATAGCGGCACTGGCTACTGAATTTATTCTTGCTATAAAATGAGGAAGGGGTGCCTGGTAGCTATTACTGGACAAAGCCAAGCCACTTACCTCTTCTGCCTTGCTCTTTTTTTCTCCTTTACTTTCTCTAACTTCCTTTGGCAGAAGACAAACAGCAATCTCATTAAAAAGTTACTTCTGTTACAGTTCCAAAGATGAGCCATTTTATTCAATCTGCACCCAATAAACAACTCATTTACAATGGCAAAATCCTATCTTCTGCAATAATGAGACCTCACTTGGCATTCTTTGCTCCTCGTCCTCTTTGGTACAGGAATTTTTTCTTAAGGTTCATTATGAACTGGATGCCTCCTTGCTTACCTGTACCAGTGCATACAAAAATATATAGATTTAAGAACATAACATACCAGGATGATAGACAGAAATGTTGTCTAATACGGCTCAGAACTTGAGTGATCATGGTCTAGGAAATTACATTTGTTACATTTGAACTAACAACGTAGCACAGCTGGTGCTATTTTTGTAAAGAAAATTTGAGAGCTAAAACTAAACACAAAGTACACAAACCAGGTTGTTTGATGTAAGAGACAAAAATGTACATGATCTTGAAAAACAGTCCTGCTCTAGCCAACTGTTATAGTAATAGCAGTGTGATTTGACTCTTATGCACAAGTGCGAACTCTGGTCTCCTAAGTGCTGTCTGGACTTGGTGCAGCAGAGTGTCAGCTTGTAGCAAGGGCTGTGCCTTAAATATTTTTTTCCAACAACAGCCTCCTTGGTAGTCTGTGGGCCATAAGATTGCCAATTTTGGTTGAGGGGAATTCCTGGAGGCTTCATCACGTGCCATCTGTAACTAAAGATTAAACTTTTATTTGCTGGAGACTCCAGAACAATACTGGAGGGCTGGCAACTCTAGTTGGGACACTAAGAAATGAAAAATGAAGAACAGGAAGGAAGGGGAGAATGAAGGAGATGATAATGCAGCCTACAGCTGGGAGGGGGGCGGGTGCAATTTAAAAGAAAATATCAGCTTATCCCCAACTGAAACAGGCTACAATGATTTCTAGACAAACTTAGATTATCTATGCTATGAACTAGAGCTATGATTCCAAGTTCCCATAGATCTACTTGCTCCAGCTATCACAGGAGTAGCTCTCATCTAAAAGTAGTAGTATAGCCATGGTAGCATGTCTGAGGCAAGTGGTAATGTGGGCTAGCAGCCCTGAATAAAAAGTCCACTTGCAACATGCGTATGAGTGAACTTAGCATAGCTACTCTGATGCTGCTTGCCATGGTCTATCCAAGATGGGAGTTATTCCCCCAGCTTACAGCCTCTTGGCACAGGACATGACAATTCCCTAGTTACTTCCCAGTCCTGCACAAAAGTAATGTGATCTAGTCAGTTCTTAAGAACTAGCTGGAAAAGCTCTGAAGTAGGCATGCCCAAAGTATGACCTGAAGCTGCCTCTTTAGCCCTGATACAGCTAAAAAGAAATATGAAGAGGATGTGTCCTGACATGCATGCCTCCATCTTGATCAGAGTAGGCTTTCATAGTGTCAAGATCATGCACTATCCTGCCAATAGGCAAAACAGCTTTGACCTAGAAGTAGTGCATGTTGAGGCATAATGTTGCTCATGCTCCACTACGCTATATGGAAGATTATCCTGGTGAGTAGAATCACTTTGATTAGACCTCTTGGGGATAGTAGCAGCCTTTTGACAGGTGAGAAATTGCTAGTGAGTTTCCTAGCTATTCAACATCTGTGTGTTGCAATGTGTTGAAGGTGAAATCATTATTATTTTACTATATAACAAATTGGTTTCCATTTCTAGTCTTGGGTACCATTCACAGCAGAAAAACTGATGTTTAATCTCAGGTAGCAATTTGTATTTGTCGTAATAAAGCTTTCAGGTATGTTTTTTCTACAAAATATTACTAATATTTCTGACCCAAAATGTGTATTTTTAGACACTCTACTATTAGTTAATATTTGAAGCATACTTCCCTTGTTCTCAGAAATCCATTTTCTTTTAAATTTCCATTGTCTATACTGGTTTGCTAATTTTCCTTATACTTAGCTCAGTCGTCGTGCAAAAAACAGAAGCTTTATGCAGG